>JAWZSL010000009.1:3835000-4477000 GCA_034769285.1 Lutjanus argentimaculatus | reverse complement strand
GAGGAACAACATTTTCACAGCCACAAAATGCAAAGGATGATCCAAAACCTGCGAGGGGCTAAAAAAATAAGATGCCTGTTTCAATTTGACACAGAATAAAGCTGCAACCTTTTCTGGATGCCAAACTCCCGGCATCAGATTCCTAATATCTCACCTCGCTCCAAAAAAGTAAGAGAAAAAGCAGAAAGGCTGGAATAAGATGCCAGGACCAGTTAACGCTCTAAAGGACAATTTCAAAGCTCTGAACGTGTCTAAAGCTCTGTGCCTCAGCAAACTCAGAGGCAATGTTTACCTTCATTCCCTCTGACTGCTCGCACAAGGTATCAGGCGGCTGTTAGATAAAGCCAAGTAAATATTGGTAAGTGTAGGTGATATAAGGCGACATATTCCCCCTGAGATTTAGCTGCACCGACTGAATTCTATAGGTCTGGATAATCTGGTGTTCTAACAAGGACTGTAAGAAAATAAAAGCAGGGATATTCCACTGTTCCTTAAAAATATGTACCATTAATTTGTTAAATAAAACACAATTTAAGACATTTAGAGTCCACCTGAGAGGAAAAAATAGGCCAATTGGGTTCATCAGTTCTCTATATATCTTAATTTGTTAGATTCTAGCACTATATGGCCAAAACTATTGGACAGTAGGCTTTAATCTGCTGGATTCAGACTTTTCACCATATGTTGGAGTCACTGGCTGCAGGGATTTGCTCCCTTTTGCTCACATTGATGTCGGGGGATTGGGTCTAGTTTGCAGTCATGTTGTTCACAGATTCATGCAGATTGATGCCCTTCAAAATGAACAAATGGCCTCAAAACTGTAGAGATCCTTCATCTGATACTGTTTTTTTCCCCTCATACCAATTCTGAACTTAGCATGTTGGGTACCAAAGCCACTGGGGACGCACAAGCCAGTGTATTCCCAAATTGTCGATCCCAAACCAGGATAAATTGGGAATAGCTGCGTCAGGAAGCATATCTGGTGTCAAAAGCCTATGACAAATCAATTATGCTGATCCATACCGAGTTGGGTGGGGCAAGTGAGCAGATGATCGGCTGTGGTGACCCCTAACGGGAGCATCCAAATGGCAAAGAAGAACAAAAAGAAGATACTTCTAACAACATATGGATGATTGCATTGTTTTAACGCCTGACTAAAAAGTGCACTAAAATGATCCAGCATGTTTGGCAGTATAGAAAACATTTCCAATACCTGTATCAGTATCAGAACTAAACAAAATAGGGTAAAATCTCAACAAAATTCATAAACATTAACCCTAAAAAGGTTGGATTTGTTGCAGGACTCTCAGTGTACTGCATTACTTTTTACAGCCACCCATTATATGATGAACACTCCTGTATATTCTACACATACATATGAAAGTGTTTCATAATCTTGCATGAGTCCATTTCCTTATCTTGTTCCAACAAGTTGAGCAAATTAAACTAATGCAATTGAATAAGTGCGATAACGTAGTTCTTTGCAGCTGCAGACCTTTGCTCCTTCTCGTGTGCTTCTATGTTTTTTTCTTTTTTAAACAAAGGCCACAATGTTTCAATGAAATGCTTCACCGGCTTTTAAACCACCGAGAGCCCAAATCTGTGAGAGGTTTAATAGACCTGGTTATTTTGTCCTGTTTGTTTGTCCAGGTGAGAAAGACGCCAACTGGACTCTGAAAATGTGAGCCGTCGTCCAAGAATTGTGAGCAAAAACAAACAAAAAGGTTTTATGGGTGAAATCCAGCTTCGTCTTTGTGTGTTCCTGTTAATCTCAGGGTGTATAAACTCACTAATCGCTCAGTCAAATCCATCACGTTTCACTTAAAGATCTGTTTTGACTGCCCCGAAACTCTCCAACCTGGCAGATCGGCATGTTTCCGCCATGCCGTCCAACAAATAAGCAACTTATCAATTCATGTGACTGCTGTTTAGAGGACTGAGCCGCTGTGAACTTTAACAAAGCAAAAACAAAACTGCAGAAATGTAAACTGTCCTACAATAGTTTGATCAACAGAATATAAACTGCTGACGCGCGTTTGGACGGAGTGTGTCCAGATTTTGTCTCTTATCTCTTTAGTAATAAAAGAACAACGCTGACTGAACCGTTTGTGCTCCTGCATCCTTCTTGTTGCTGTTGTTGTTCCTGTAACATGTGGACCTGTTCGTACTTGTTACTGCATCGTCTCCTCATGAGTCACCGACACTGATCCCAGTTCAGTTACTACACATGACAAACAGCTTGAATGCCACACAAATGTTGACATTCATGGTGTAACTGTTTCACACTGGATTAGAGACACTCAGACAGGAGCAAGAGCTTCAATGAAAACCTAAACCTGAAGACTTCTATATCCAATTTTATAAAAAGTATTAAGTGTATTTCTTGTAGGGCTGCACAGTTAATCCAAATTTTACCTAAATCACAATATGGCTTTCTGCCATTTTCAAATCACAGGAGGTGCAATATTTGTTAAAGGCAAAATGTGAGTCAAAAAACTTTTAAATTAATGAATGTCATGAGGCAGAGATGTCCTGTCCTACAAATCAGGTTCTACAGACTTAACAAAACATCTTCATTGGTGCAGATTCCTGCAAAAAAAAAAAAAAAAAAAAAAAGATGAAATAACTGCAAGTGGACCGCGCAGACTCGGGCTCTAAATAGTCTGACTGACCGGATGCACGCTGCAGGTGTTAAGTCCTGCCACTGGTCGCTTGCTTCAAGCGGCATCACAGCGTCTGCGTCTACATTTTCAAAATCCCCGGGAAACAAGAACAACTTCCTAGTTACAACCTACATGCTGAAAATGGCTAATTAGCACCTGAGACGCTAAAAGTACGAGTGTAAACAAGCTAACAGCTGTTACCTTTTCTTTTGCAGTGATGTAGTCACTTTAACGTCAGATCTCATCTCACCTCCCGACGTGCAAATGTTTCACCAAAACAAGTTCCCCCTCGAAAGTGCAGCAGCACTGTCGCCACATCCTGAGTTTAGCTTCACAAAAGACGTTTATGATTGGTTTAAAGAAATGCAAACAAGGCAGAATCCATATGCAAGGACCCAAAACTTTCTCCAGCACAGAGCGCTGTAGAGAGAGGTCTGGCTGTGAGAGACTAGGCTCTAAATGATGTCACCTGTGCACAACTGTAGCGTCTGTATTCAGGATATTTTAGCTTTATTTTAGTACAGTGGGTGGAAGTGGAGAGGTGTCGTCCCTCGTTATGTATACAGTCTATGGTCAAGCTACAAAAACACTTAATCCTGCATTTCCCATAATGCAACTGACCAGCATTTTTCATCAGATCCTCCATGTCTGGTAAACATCCACATCTTTTAAACTCCATCCCCTCAGGCTCTCTTTAAAAATGTAAAGTTTCCAAGCCAAAGCCAACATAATACACACTGGGGCTGAACGATTTGGGAAAAACATTCATCATTTTAAAAGCTTTTTTTTTTTTCCTAAATATTGCACCTCCTGCGATTTGAAAATTACAGAGGCCATATTGCAATTTCAATAAAAATTTCTATTAATTGTGCAGCCTTGCCAGCTGGTGTGGCCCTCGGCTCTGGTGTCCCTCTCTCTGATTGTGTGTGATGGGTGAGGGGTGGGGTGCTGATCTTCGAATAACTGTTGAATAGTGCCCAGTGAACATCGAAAAGCATTTTTGGTTTGTAAAGTCCATCCCTAAAACAGACCAGCATCTTTTGTTAGACCTTGCATGTCTCTTAAACTCCATGCCCTCAGGCTTTCTTTAAAAATGTAAAGTTTCTGAGCCAAAGCTGATATAAACCACACGCAGAGCTGCACAACGAGTAAACTGATCATGCTGTGTAAAATTGGTGTACTTCCCCTTTAAAACAGGTCCTGCTTTATTACCTCATCTTTAAATTCAATCTTAAAGTTGTCAAGATGCAGTTTTTTCATCTTGTGTTTATATGTTGCATATTCCTGCAGTTATGTGTGTTTAATAACATTATCTGACAGCAAACCTGGGGTCAGGTACACTCTGCACACAGGTAGAAAGAACTGAAGGTAATTACGGACCCAGCAGCAAATTTTTGCCTCAAGGCCCCCAAACAGGTCCATCTGGCTGATCACAGTCTGCAAATTCCTTGTTTTGTCCAAACAACACACCAAATTCTAAAAGGCATAAAGATGAGACAGAAGAGAAGGGACAATGGTCATCAATACACTTTCTGCCAGCTGATCAATCAACTGATCTGAGCACACTTTGCCGTGTGTACAGACTAAATTAATCTACGGTAGAGACGTCCTGAAGCCTGCTGCCGTGATACTGTGATACAGTGAGCACAGATAACAAACCTTATAGACTGTCATCTACAAAGAAAACTGCAGGAAATCATCTCACAGACGAAGGAGGAAAAAACGCTCACCAAGCAGTAAAGGTTTACTGCTCGCAGAACAAGAAATCACACCGACATAAACTCTCATTCCAACACTGTAATCCTGCAGGCAATTAAGTTAGCAGAGAATTAAGTAACAGTTGACACATCCTAAATGTTGGATGAAGTCCAGCAGCAGCAAATCAGGCTTAAAAAAATAAAGAAAGAAAAGAAAGAAAGAAAGAAAGAAAGCAGGGGGATTACAAGGTTTTTCTAATTCATGGAGGAAGAACACCTGGAGAGAAAAGTAATGAGGAACGCACCTTTAAATTCACATTGCAGGCAAACAGAATTTTTATTCCACAATCTCCTCTCAGATCGTCCTCATCTGACCCACTTTTTATTTTTGCATTTTAACAAAACTGAAACAACAAACGCCACAGCGGGCAGAGAGAACACGGACGGCCCGAGGCGCAGCTGGAGCGCTGATCAATTCTAATTCAGCATCCGAACACACGCTGCAGAGAGGAAACAAACCACTTACGTTTCATTATCGCCTCGCACTACCTCCACTCCAGAGGTGACTGACGGCAAAGATGCTTGTGATGAATAAAACTCTGCTTCCAATATGACATTAATATAGATGATAGGAGGAAGGAGGCTGTGATACATGTGGCCAAAGTGTCACTAAACCACAAAAACACTTTTTAAAGATAATAATTTATGGTTGGACTTTACATTATGTTGCACCAAACTTTTAAAATAGCTTAAAATAAAGAAAGATTCAGTTTAACCTCTCTTTAAAAAAATTAAATGTGATCCTGTAGCCAGTAAATGTTAAACTCACACTTCAGGGGGTTTAACTTTAAAAATGGCTGCCTTTTCAAGATGGATTATCAAAATAAATAACAATAAGTTCCTCGTAGAACGTTAAGAGACAGACTCAACCCAATTCTTCTGAAAGATGTTAACTTTTTAGCTAGCTAGCAAACAATGTAAATTTTTTCAAGGAATATAGAGCAGCTGAACCCCCCCCATCGTTTATAGCTAAGACAGTATTATATGTTACGCGTCTGCAAGCATACAAACATCTGCTAGGGTCCAGTGACATAAATTTCGTCATCAGAGGGTGGCCTACACACTGTGAGGTCATGTAGCCCAAATTTGTTGTGACCAGTGCAAACTCAGTCCACAGACGCGTCCATGCAGCCAATCAGACTGTAGAGAGTAAACAGAACCAATAGGCTTCCATGGTGTCTGCAGCTGTCCATGTAGTGTCCTTCCAGGACTGAAAACAGAGCCCTTACATCCCACCAGCATTCACATTTATTTTTTATTTATTTTATTAGGCTAAGCATGCATTTCCATATTGATTAAACATTTTTGACTGTGCAATAAAGCTCTGCTTAATTTTAAATCTCGTTTTGCTGAGCCGTGATTACAATTTATCCCAGATTAAATTAATCTTTTCTGGTGCAGCCCAGTGTAATTCCTGTTTATAAGAATGCAGAAGTGAGGTTAAGCTACAAGTTCACTTTATTGGCTTTAAACCAGCGCCAATCACTGGAACAATGGGTGACTATGACATTAGTGCAAGTGGGTCCACTGTGAGCTGTGTGGTGGAGCTGCAGGAATTCGGATAACAACACAAAGGACGTCTGATAGTGAAACAACAAAGGGAACACACTGATTCAGACAAAGACATATAAAAGCCTGTGCACCACTGTAAAGAAATATTCAGCTACAGTAGCTGTCATGGAGAAGATTAGAAGGAATAAAACTGAATAAAAATGTCCCAAAACACAATTAAAAGCAGTGTTTATCAAAGAACAGAGCCCAAAAAAATATTCTCATTCCAATACTCAATCGTGCATTTTGTGTTGCATGACACGCAAAAGTGTGCAGACACTAAGCCAAACAGGAGGGATGCTGCTCCCACCTTCCCACGGCAGAAACAAAGCAATCCTCCCGTCGGAAATAACTTTGTTGCGTTTCCTCAACGCTCCGCAGCCCTTCAGACGCCAAACTCCATTCAGAAAAATCATCATTTTTAGAGACAGAGGAGAAATGTGGAGCTCACCTTTTGTTAGTTCCTCCTGTGTAGGATCACAGCAGCAGCAGCAGATGCTCCTCTCCTCCGTCTGTCTGCGGGTGTCTGCTCTCCTCCGTACATTAATCGGGCCAGCAGCAGCGGCGCTTGTTGCGAAATTGTTGATGCGCGCTTCGCCTTGTTTAGTGGGCGGCGTGGCTGCTCTGCTCGCTGTTTTCTTCCTCTGTTTCAAACCAGAAAACACAGAAAAGCCCTCCCACTCGCTCCACTCTGGCTCAGCCTCCCTCTGAACGCGGATACGCCCTCTCACCGGAGCAGAGACGGAAGAAATTCACCGTACGCACACGCGCGCACACGCGTTACAGGCTTCAGGTGGAAGAAAAACCGTGTCACCTCCTCAGGCTGCGGTGTGATGTGATGTCTGGCCGGCGGTGAGCAGCCCGAGCAGGCAGACAGGAGTCCTGCTGCACCGCTGCGCTCCGCTGGCTCTGGTGGCTCCGACTGCACTGCAAAAAATGTCCATCCTGACATGTCTTAGTGGTCCCTGACACAGTTTTAAAGTGGCACAGAGGCGCACAGAGGCCACAGAGGGACGCAGCCTGTGTGCCCTCATGGGACACTACAGGCCTTATGTCAGCCTTAATGTAAATTCACGCGGCCCAGGTGCACCTCTTATTGCCCAGTTCCCCCTCTGGCTGACCCAGTTTACCCTGTGGCTGCCCTCAAATCCAAACGCTCTGTGCTCCAATCAAAGTTGAGAAAACTTGGTCCTCAGTCAGTTTTATCCTTTAACTGTAAAACCAACACATCTCTTCAGATAGATCATGTTAGCAAAACACTAGTTATCTAGCTGCCTAATGTTAATGAAAAAAAGTGCTAACATTTTGCTAATATTACCTACTTAAGATGTAAATGTATGAATATATATTTTACAGGTCCCACAGTAGCATATTTAACCACAGGAAATAGTCCAATTAACCTTTTAACTAGCTGGCAAACAATGTAGCATTGTGTTAACAGTTACAGCTGGCTAGAAAAAAATATGTCCTTCTGCTCTGGCCAAATGCCCCCAGATTGGACTATGTTCTCATCTGGTGGGACAAAGTATCACACTACTTATCACCAAGTCTTCGTATCATATGAAAACTCCTTATCTTGTCTTCGGGGCTGCTCCTATACCCGTATGGGGCTGCAGATGTAGCACAGATAGTTGTTATGTTATCATATGTTGTATTTTCAAGAGCATAGGAGGGGCTACAGTTGAATTGTAGTGAAATTATGACACATTTTAAGCACATTTAATGCATTTTTAATAGAAAACATACACATTAAGGGTACAATATATATAATTTAATCTTAGAAATCTTCCATGACCCTATGTGCATATCAAACCCGAGGTTCAGAGTTTGTTCCATAAGGAGAGAACTGATTTCACTCTCTGCCAACACACATAAGGAGGCTGGTGTCATTATGATATATTAATAATAACAGTTAGTGCTTATCAGGTCATTAAATACACTTAAACGACGAATTAATTAAACAAGCTTTAGAGAGCATGTGTATGTTAACACACCCGTCAGACTCACAAGTCAGTCTCTAAACACTCAGTAGAGACTGAGGACGGTCTCCCAGCTTTCACTGTTAAAACAGAGCATTGTTTTCAGTGAGGTGTGTCCATGGAAAAATGTGAGCCGTGTAGGTTTGTCAATCCCCAGGTGATCGGTAGCGGCGAGATCTTTGATCGTCTGGTATCACACCTCTAACTTCATGCAGATAGTTTAAAACAAACTCACTGATGTTCAAGTTTAGGACACAAAGTGCTCCGATTCCAGCTGCAGCTGCAACGTATTTATCAAGAACAGTGTAAATGTTATGAAACTACGAGATTACTGTGTGCATAAAGTATGCTTGATTTTTGGCACACTTCTGGTTACGCCCTTGAGACATTTACAACAAAAACACTAGCTGAGGATATTTCAATAACATTTTTCTCATGAAAGAGTGAACTATTCTGTCTGTAGAATGAAATAAATACATATTTCTACATGTTTTAAATATGATCAAGAACATTGCAGTGAATTTTTGACTGTCTGCTTTGACTTTTCCTAATGCATTCTCTAGCATACAGGAAGTAATGCGTTTTCAAATAAATCTCAGAACTATAAAGGGAAAGTTCCTATTTTTTCAAGTGCGGTTGAGGGGCTTATCCATAGTCAGTGTATTACTCATACCAGATGGCGGTCAGCAGATGGCGGTGTAGGCAGCTAAGCAATGTACCGCCGTGAACAGGGTCAACACTATATTTTGGATATTTTCAACACTTAACCTTGCTGTCAGACAGCCTTTTCCAATGAGAAACTGCTGTTATATGAGTCAAAATATCGCTCTCTCAAAGCCACCAGGCTCCATTGACAAAAACAGTAATTTAAGCTAGCATAACACAGGTGCTGCTGGTTTACTGCCGTCTCAGTTGGTTAGTTTGTTTGTGTTATTGTGTGACTTCAGTGAGTCCAAACTAACTTTTAAAACACCAAAGTCACACAATAACAAAAACAAACTAAACTATTAAAGCAGTAGTAGACCAGAAGCTCCTGCACGCTGCGAGGTAAAAATTACTACTATTTTGTGAATGGAGTTTGGTTGGTTTGGAAAGAGTGACATTTGGCTTATTTAACAGTAGTTTCCCATTGGAAAAGGTTGTCTGGCGGCAGGGTAAAGTGGTGAAAATATTCTAAATATTGCGTACACTTAAACTGACATTGATTTTAAGTAACTGCCATCTGACTGCCATCTACTGCAGATAATACACTGACTATGTATAAATACCTCATTATAAAAATGTATAACTATGCCTTTAACGTGGTAAAAAATTCAAGCTTAAGCAGAAACATAAACGTTGTCTGAAGAAAATCAGAGGAAATGCCCCACAGTTGGTAGGAAAGCTGTGTATTTAAAGTCAAATTTTAGCTTTAAATGACCTTTTAAGGTTGATATTTTTTGCAGTGCGTTGCTGCTCAGACTGCTCTCTAAAGAAATGTGGAAGCGTTTCCTCCGTGATAAGTCAAGTTAGGACAGATTTGCCTTATTTGGGCTGATTATCGCTCGACCGTAGACAAGTTCTTCATGCATTTTAGTCTTGAGGTGTATAAACCCCTCAGTTTAAAGACATACAGCACCCTGCAGATAGAATGAAAGGATGCTGTTTAATATAAAGAGGAGCAGAATATCACCAATTCCTCAAAGGAGATAAAAATTATGATGGAGTCAGTATTAATTCTCTGTTGGACACATTCTCGCTGCTCCTCTGAGAGTAAAACAGGAATATTATACACTGTTAGAAATAAGGGTTCTTCCCAAAGGGTTGAGGTTTTACCCAGAACCATTTGGCTTTGAAGAACAAAGGAACCATTTTTGGCAGAAGAATTCTTTCATCAAGGCTTCTTTTAACTATAATAAATGGGTTCTCAGTAGTACCCCCTTGATGGGTTCTAGATAAAACCCTTGAAATATAAAAAGGTTCCTTGTAGAACCCTGTAAGTGTGGTCTGGATAAAAGTTGTGGAATCTAAAAAGGTTCTTGGTAGAACCCCCTTGGTGAGTTCTAAATAAAACCTTTGGGATATAAAAAGGTTCTCAGTAGAAACCCCTGGGTGGGTTCTTGTTTGCACCTTTAGAACAGTTCTGCATACAGCACCATAGAAGGGTTCTCCATAGAACCTCTCATAGCAGGTTCTGGCTGAAACCTTTCACAGATGGCTTTAGGTATAACCCTTTATGTTGGGTTCTAGGTAGAAAGGGTTCTAAATGGACAGGCAGGAGAACCTTTTATGGTTCTAGTTATCCCTTTAATTTCTCAGAGTGTAACAGTCTCTCGTCAGTGAAGGAGCTCTAAATTTTCTGTAAAAATGATTTTCTCCACCATCACACTTGAACACTATAATTAAATGTGGTGACCAGACTATAATTAAAAGTAGTGGCAGTTACATTTTGCAGGAGGACGACTGGCTGCCATGACGGCGATGGTTCACAGTTTTGGGTTAAATTATTAAAAAAGAGCCCTGAGGATGCATTTAACAAGATGCTATATTTATATTTATATGTGTGTGTGTGTGTGTGTGTTTGAATATGTTAGAAGCCACCTGGGCTGCAGGCCTGAGCAGAGCCTCGCTCCCTCCGGAGTTCTCTGACAGTATCGCTGCAGTGTAAGCAGCCTTTGATATATTTGCTTTAATTATGGAGGATAATGAATTTAAATTTGTGATGCATCAAGGCTCTGAAATGGCAACCCACCCCTGGAGCCCGTAAATGCCTGATACCGCTTCAGGCTCCAGGGGGGTTTGGGGAAATCTTATTCAAGATTGAGTTGATGAAAATAGATCGGCCTGTGAAATGCTAATGTTGACTTTTGGTGCCTAAATCTGGCTGCAGCCCCCGAGACGTTCCGAGCTGTATGTGGCCTGTTGGTTCTAATAGACTGCTGTGTGTTTGTCAGAGAGACATGCTAACCTTTAGCTTATCAGTCTTAGATATAAAGATGGCAACTAGAACCACAGACATGTCGTACATAGATTTCACATTGGCCTTTGGATTATATGTCAACATCACCACCATGTAAGACAGGGCGTGAAGAAAGTCTTGGAATATAAAAGGGTTCTCAGTAGAAGCCACACAGGGTTCTATGAGAACCCTTTTGTAATTCAAGGGTTTCATGTAGAACCCACCCAGAGTGTTCTACTGAGAAATCTTTTAAATGTCACGGTTTTCATCCAGGAGCTCTCCCAAGAACCCTTTTATATTCTGAAGGTTTCATCAAGAACCAAGAATAACCAAGGAGGTTCTACTGAGAAACCCCTTTATTTTTCAAGGATTTCATCTAAAACCCACCAAGGGGATTCCACAGAGATCCCTTTCATATTCCAAGAGTTACATCTAGAACTCAGTTCCGGTTTTACCAAGCAAGGGTTCTTAATTGAACCCTTTTCATCCAAATTCATAGTCATACAAAGACCCTTTGACTGAACCCTTTCTTCAAAAAAGGGTTTTTCAGAAGCAGATGGTTCTGAGTAGAACATCAGCCCCAGGAAGAACCTTTTTGGACCCTTATTTCTAAGATAAATGCTGCACATTTTGCTCTCACTCACAGACAAACCAACAAATTGTGCCTCTGAGATCAATCGCGCAGAACAAAAAGAAAAGAAAAAAAAACATTCACTTCATTCTGTCGGAGAGCAGCGAAGCTTTAATCTGCCTCAATTTCTCAGCCTTTGTTTCACAAAGAATTATCTGAAGCATGAGTTCCGCTCTCCGTCGACATCCACATTCGCTCCGTCCGCCCACGTGTATCCGAGCCACTGGCAATTAATTAAAGCAACCACATGCACAGCTCAGCCGGCTTGTCAGGCCTGCCAGTCATCAGAGCGGCGTGACAATGATCTGACCATCACCGGCTTAATTGGCATTCGGAGGACATGCTCTCGTCCTCACTGTAGGCTAAATAAACACACAGACAGGCAGGATGCAACCTTCAGTCCTCGTTTCTCCTGATCAATAATCCTGCAACGCCACGTCTGACAGAGAGTAACAGCTGCAGGAGCATCCATTAACAACTGTGTTATGTTGATGGAGCAGGTTTGTGCTTTTACACACACTGATAACTGAGGCACAACTGGACAGTTTAAAGGGACAGTTCACCCCAAAATCAACTAGAAGAGGCCACTTAGTAGAGGGCAGATCTCCGCCGGGCGAGCCGAAAACAATATCTGGATGTAACTTCTTTGTAATCACCAACCTTTAGATTAGTAACTGTAATTGATGTTACATTGGTGTGAAACTTTGTCATTTTTCATAGTGTTTGAACTCTTACATCATAGCCAAAAACATGGTTTGAGGTCACAGTGACTTTGACCATTGACCACCAAAATCTAAGCAGCTCATCCATGAGTCCAACTGGACATTTGTGCCAATTCTGAAGAAATTCCCTCAGGTTTCCTTCCAATATCACGTTCACAAGAATAGGGCAGACATGAGGTCACAATGATCTTGACCGTTGACCTTTAACAACCAAAATGGAATCAATCAATCCTTGAGTCTGAGTGGATGCTTGTGCCAAATTTGAAGAAGTTACCTCCAAATGTTCCTGATATATCACGTTCTCGAGAACGGGATGGACATGAGGCTAGTGACTTTTGACCACCAAAATTTAACCAGTTCCTCCTTAAGTCCAAGGCACGCTTGTGCCAAATTTGAAGAAATTCCTTAGGGTTTTCTTAAGATATCGTTTTTGCAAGAATGGGACAGACAAGAGGTCATAATGACCTTCATTAATCACCAAAATGTAACCAGTTCATCCTTGAGTCCAAGGGGACACTTGTGCCAAATTGGAAGCAATTACATCCAAACGTTCCTGAGATATCACGTTCACAAGAGTGGGATGGACGTGAAGTTACAGTGACCTTTGACTACTAAAATCTAATCAGTTCATCATTGAGTGCAAGTGAACATTTGTGCCAATTTTGAAGAAATCCCCTCAGGTTTTCTTATATCATGTTCACAATAATGGGACGTGAAATCACAATGACCTTGTCCTTTGGCCTTTAACAAACAAAATTTAATCAGTTCATCCTTGAGTCCAAGAGGACACTTGTGCCAAATTTGAATCAATTACATCAAAACGTTCCTGAGATATCACGTTCAGAAGATGTTAAGTTACAGCAACCTTCATCATTGAGTCCAAGTGGACGTTTGTGCCAAATTTGAAGACGTTTTCTTGAGGTATCATGTTGACAAGAATGGGATGGACATGAGGTCACTTTAGCAGGTTATTTTAGCATTAGCAGGTCCATTCCACTGCTGACACTGTTAAAATGACAGATTTTCCTGCACAAATCTCTTCAAAATCCAAATTCCTTTTTCTACTCTTTGATGCCATTTTCGTGAATGAACACTTCCTGACATATGGGGCAGGAAGCGTAGCCATATATGGTATTATTGTGGCGTTAATTATGCTAGTTTCATGCATGTGCGCTCAAATACGCACAGGAGGATCATTTACACAATTATCTGAAGTAACGAGCATTTGCTGAATCTGACGTGGTGTGGTCGTACGAGCCCTTCCTACGAAAAAAAGTACGAGAAATTTAAGATAAGAATATGAAAATGTTCTTGCACGAGGCCCGATCTCTGGTCTATCTTATGCATAAGGATTTTTTTAGCGCAGGGAACAGGCCTACTTTCAGAATCAGCTGATCTGATGGAACAGTAGACGGAGCAGCCACCTGCTGTGGAAAAGTAGATTTGGAAACTTGAAATAACTGCACCAACGGATGCTCCAACATTTATTCATGAGATAAAAACGGTTTCTGAATCAGTGAGTCCTGAAACTTTTACTTACTTTTACTTCTACTTTTCCTTCATCAGTCAAAAAAACTTTTCTTTTTTCTGTTCTTTTTTCTTTTTCGCTTCAAGTGCATCTTTTCTCCTCCATATCGTGTATCCATGTTATTCAGAGCATTTTTTATAGTTATTTAATTGCTCCCTCACATCTGTTCTGTGTCTGTTATCAACTAATCTTAATTATACATTAGTGTAATTTCTGTCGGTCACATTCAGACGCCCTGATGTCACAATAATTATCAGGTTCCGGGTGTTTTGTTTTGTTTTTTTCTTTTAAACTGTAATATTTCTGCACAGATGCTGTTGGTGTTTTCATCCAGTTCAGTTTTATGCTTCACATCATGATTGTTGTTCGTGTTATTTTTCCATTCATGCATACTCCCGCTGAATCATTTCAAACTGCTGCGCTACACGTCTCATTCCCAGGAATGCTTTACATTGTTATTTTTAGGAGAGGTCAGGTATTCATTCATCCAGCATGTGAATGGTTCCATACATGTTGTAGGACACCTTATATGAAAGAAAATATGACATTTTATGCCTGTTTTTGCTCCCACCTGGATGAATGAATAGAGAACGTCAGTGTAGACGGGACATTCTTTGCCTTTGTGCAGACAAAAAAAAAATTACCTTTTGTGTAGGAAAAAAGAAGCCATGCTCTGTATCTGTGCTGTAAAATATTTTATCTCATGTGTCGCTCCTTTTTCTCTTATTCTCACTGTCTGTCTCATGTTACCTTCATTATCTTCATATTTTCTCCTCCCTGTGTGTGCACAGTGTGCAGGTCTTCTGCTGTAGACAGGTGAATTTTCTTTGTGTAAGATGGAACAACATATAGCAAAGAGAACAAATGAGCAGCATGTTAGTTAACAGTTTTAGTACTGTATATTAAGATAAGATATTCCTTTATTAGTCCCACAGTGGGGAAATTTCTAATGACGTAAAACTAAACAGTAGAGTGTCTGATAATTCCATATTAACTTCAGGTTCCCAACAGCCACAAGAAACAAAGCTTGTCACAAACAAACAAGATATAACTTGTTTGCAAGTCACCTTCAGAGGAGGCAGACTTTGTGAAAGGCTTTGGACAAAGATAGGCTAGCTTTTTCCCCGTGTTTCTAGTCTTTGTGCTAAACTAAACTGGCTAGCAGCTGAAGCAGCTGAATAACAGGGTTATCAAAACCAAGGTAATGTCTTCAAATGTCTCATTTTATCAGTCCAAAACCATAGATTTTCAGTTTAATATGATTATAACTGAATAAAGTGGGAACTCTCCATATCTGAGAAGCTAAAAACAGCATATTCTGTGTATCTATAGCATTTGATCTTTGTAATCTTTAACATGTCTGTATAGCAGTCGTGTCTGTGTAGCTTACCTTAGCAGTTCATCTGTGCAGTTAACAGAGTTACTCTGTGTAGCTAACGTCAGCAATTAGCATGTGTAGCTAACATTAGCGGTTTGTCTGTGTCGCTACTGTTAGAGGTTGTTCTGTGTAGCTAGTGTTAGCTGTTGGTCTGTGTAGCCAGTTTTTTGTAATATATAAGTTATTATTATGGTTCACATTCGCAGGTGAAGTAATGTGCAAACAGCAAGACAGCCAGTCTACCAACCAGATGTGCCCCGGGAGTCTGAATGCATTAGCTAGCATTATCCACACAGGACAGTATTTAGCTAGTTTGCTTTCGTCCGTGTTAGCAAGCAAGCTTAAACTAGCTAGCATTATCTAACTAAACATATCACAATACATTCTCATGCTTTGCAGTAATATTTGTGTTGGACTCTGTCGTGAGGTGGTTTCTTGACATTAGCGGACTCCATTTCTATGCTAACGTTAGCAAGTGTACTACAGGGCTGTATGGGAGAGCAGAAGACAATTCACTCAGGAGCACGCATAAACGCTACATTCTTTAGATTTTCCCTGAAAATTAATCATCCCGACTCCACAAATAGCCCACAGGCTGTTAGGACAACCAAAAAATTCAGGAAAGTCAAATTCTTTAAGTTATGTCGAACTACACTGGGTAAATAGCTAAAAATTGTACTATTACATGTGGATATTCCACTGCCTGCATTGTTTTCTACCTGCCTGCCATCTGAGCAAATGTGTCACATCCACCTTTTCTTCTTCTGTGGTGCTGTTTGTTTACACACGTGTGACCAGATGAAGACAGACACTGTCAGTGTGCATCCTGTCAATCACAGGGTGAAGGCCTTCTCCAGCCGTCGACCTGGCACGGCTGCGGCTGCTTCTCCTCCCCCGGCGCACCTCCCCTCCCTCCCTCGCTGCCCTGAGTATGAATGAGTGATAAAAAACACGGAGCACTTACATTCCTGGAAAATTAGGTCAGTGAAGCAAAGACTCCAAATGGGACGAGGGGCTGGGATAAAAGCCGGCACACTTCTGTGGAAATTTTCACTGCTCCTGTCGACTTTTTACATCACAAAACATCAAACACCTGCTGCCTCTTCAGACTGAAAAGAGAGCAACTGGAAGGAGGAGAGGGGTGGATCGGGTTTCTTCTTCTTCTTCTGCACCATTTGAGGAATCAGATGCTGGTGTGTGACTGTTGTGTAACCTAATCCAAGTATCACAATATTAAAGTAATGTAACATGATTATTTTCAGTACTTTTGGATTACCCCAATAACAAATATGGTGAAATTGTTGAGCCTAATGTTAGCAGTTGGTCTGTGCAGCTAATATTACAAGTTGGCCTGTCTAGCTAACATTAGCAGTCATGGTCAGTGTTAGCAGTTGACCTGTGTAGCTAACATTAAAACTGGTACTTTGGAACGCTAACATATTAGAAATTGTTGAGCTAATGTTAGCAGTTGGTCTGTGCAGTAAAGTTAGCAGTTCTTCTGTGTAGCTAATGTTAGCAATTGGTCTGTGTAGCTAAAGTTAGCAGTTGTTCTGCATGTCTAATGTTAGAGGTTGGTCTATTTGGCTAACATTAGCAGTTTGTCTGTGTAGCTAACTTTAGCAGTTGTTCTGATCTGTAAATGTTTATTTAAATTAGATGCTGAGTTTGAGGAAGATGAAATATTGAAAGCAGAACTGTCACTGTACTGTGATGTTGTTCCTCTTTTCTGTTTTAAAGACAAAATAATGTTGAAATTTCAAAGTATTTTATCACTTTTCCCATGGTAATATATCATTCTTTGTTTATTTAAAGTGTAATCCTGTTGAATCTGATTGTCTTTTTTTCTGTAACCACAATTAGACTTACCTTTTCTGTATCCTAATCCTGTTACATGTAATCTGTTACTCCTCAAGCCTGTTTGTAATTGTGTTCATAAACACAGACGGCACACAGACAAGCGCCTCAAGCACACAATGTTTTCAGCGAGTAAACAAAGGTGATTGTGATTTTTTTCTCCTGCTGGGATCAGACTCTTCAAAGGACGCAACATCCCCGTCTCACCCGCGTCCTCCTCCCCCCATCTTCCCCCATTATATAGACGGAGCTTCCTGTGCTTCCATGGGAGCTTCTAATTGCCTATTGTGCTCGCTGCTCAGCTGTCTGGGTGATGTGCAGTGACAAGCCGCATCCTCAAAAAAGAAAAAAAAAACTGATGTGTACTCCTGAGGTTCTCCGGGAAAAGCTTTATATCTGCCTCTCACATGATTTCCCTCCCACACAAATCTCCCACAATCCTCCCCCCGGTGTGTCTCCTGTAATGTAAAGCACGTACATCAAGTGGAAGTGTAATGTATGTCGAGTGGAAAGTGAGCTCGCAAGCCTTGTTCCGGGGCAACCACGTGAAAAAAAGTTGAGCAATTTGTCAGTTGTTCTCGCGGCTCGTCCACAGAAGTTTGTTCAAAGTTGTTCTCGGAAGCTGTGAGCCGTTCTCCGTCTCAAATGAGTTGGAAAGTATGGGAAAGAGAGACAAAACTGAGTGGGAGAACCCTCTATTATCTTTGTGGAAGGCTGTCCGTGATGTTCTCCGGTTGGAAAATTGGAAAAGGAGGATTTTAAAAACAGTTTCTTAAAGATCAATGTGAGAAACTACATCATTGTGTCACCGCTACCAACAAAAACAGGAGGTATAGTTACATTTTACATGGAATATTTTTGATTTCCCAGAGGATTCCACCCAGAACCCTATTATCCTCCAAGGGTTTTATCTAGAACCCACCCTAGGGTTCTAGCAAGAACCTTTTTATATTCAGTTTTATTAGAACCCACTCAGGGGTGCTGCCAAGAACCCTTTTATATTCCAAGGTTTTTTCTACAACCACTCAGGGATTCTACTAGAACCTTATTTTAATTCTAAGGTTTTCATAGTACCACCCTGAGGGTTCTACGAGAACTTTTTTTGGCAAACATTTGAAAAGGTCACAAAAGGACCTCTACCAAGAACCTTTTTAAGTTCCAACGGTTTTATCAAGAACTCATCCAGAGGTTCTAGCAAGAGCCTTTTTATATTCCAAAGGTATCTAGAACTCACTCAAGTGGATGGGTTCTAGATAAATATATATTCTGCTGTTTTAACCCACCCAGTGGATTCTACCGAGAACCCCTCTTTTGCAACAGTTTTAGAACCCACTCAAGGGCTTCTCCTAAGAACCTTTTTACATTCCAAGGGTTTTATCTAGAACCCATCTAGAGGTTCTAGCAAGAGCCTTTTTATATTTCAAGGGTTTTATCTAGAACCCACTTAAGTGGATGGGTTCTACTGTTTTAGAACCCACTCAGGGAGTTCTTCCTAGAACCCTTTTATATTACAAGGGTTTTATCTAGAACCCACCCAAGGAATTCTACCAAGAACCCCTTTATATTTCAAGGGTTTTGTCTACAACCAAATTAGGGGTCTCTACTGAGAACCTTTTAATAACTGAAAGGTCTTATCTAGAACCCACCCTGAGGGTTCTACTGAGCAACTTTTTATATTCGGGTACAAAAAACACTTGACAAAAGAGTTTCAACAGAAAGGGTTCTTTGGATAAAAAGGGTTCTCAATGGAACCTTTAGCTTACAAAGAACCCTTGACAAACTCTTTTCTCAAAAAAGTTCTTCAGAAGCAAATGATTCTGAGTAGAACCACAGCGATTCAGAGAGAACCCTTTGGGAACCGTTATTTCTAAGCATGTACAGACACATTTTGTCTCATGACCTTTAAAATCCTTCAGCCCTCTTGTGAAGTTCTGCTGATAACGTGCAACAGAACAAACTCTCCAGGAGAACACCATGAAAACAACAGAGGTCAGCAGAGCGCGGGGAACCACAGAGAACATGCAGCGTCGCTGAGAGGACACAGAGGTGAAGTCAGGCAGCTGAAGAGTGACTGTACAACATCGCCGATTCGTCCTGGTTCTCGTATCCAGCAGACTGAAATTAAAGCTCATCCGTTAAATTAGCGTAATCAGTGAACCTTCTCTCAGTGGCTCATCAGAGGCGATCGGCCCCGGCCCCCCATCTGCTGCCTGCCAATTCCACTCCAGCGCTGCCTGGGGCCCACAGACTGATAGGACCCCGCAGGCCTGGCACCGGGTTCAGCCACCATGATGAGGACATTTACATTTTAAGCATTTGGCCGCCGCTCATCTGGAGAGTGATTTACAGTGAGCGAGACCTGAGGGCACAGGCTGACCTTGTGACTGTGAGTCCTCTTTGTTTCATGATCTGAGCTGTGTGCGCTTGTGTCCACGTTCACGTTGTGTGTTCGCTGTTATCACACGCCCGGAGACGAGCCGCGGTGTTCCCACAACATCATACGTTTTTAAACGCTTTGTATCTCTGCAGTGAGCTGATCGACCAGAGCAGTAACACGATGAAATGTGCTGCTGCAGTGTGACTAATGAACATCCAAATTAGATTAATGTACTGAGGCTGGGTGGCACCAACAAAGATTCAGATTTAGACCAGATTAAATCATGCTTTAACTTTAAATTATGTAGCAAAAAAACTCTAAAACTAGCTTAAAATTACAAAAAATATATCCGAGCCTCTCTTTAAACCTCAGTTTAGCTATTACTGTGATCTAATTCTGTTGCATCAAAACTTTAAACTCCATTCAAAATGTAACCTAGTATTAATTTAAATTAACACATTTAGGTTTGACTTTTAAACTGGCTGCCTTTTTCAGATAGATTGAGCAAAATAATCAAGTTCCTCATAGAAAGCCATTACAAGTAGGCTAATTCGGCTAACCAATTATTTTAGCTAGCTAGCAATCAATAAAATGTTTAGTTGAGTTTTTTAGCTATTTAGCAAACAACATAACATTTGGTTAACTTTTTAGCTATCTTTTTTAGCAAGCTACAAACGATGTATGTTTGTTAACTTTTTAGCTAGCTAGTAAACATTGTTGTTGCTAATAATGTTGTTGCTTTAACTTTTTAGCTAGCTAGTGAACAATGAAACATTTTCTTAAGAGCAACTGAGAGTTATTTTAACTTGGATTGATTAAACACAGTGTAAACTTTAAACTGGCTTAAGAAATATTAAATTTAAACTTCTATTAAACCCTCAGTTTATTCGTTACTCTGACCCTAGAATACATTTAATTCTGTGGCACCAGAACTTTTAACTCCAATGATCCCGTATTAACTTCAAACTTACACTTGAGGAGGTTTGACTTCTAAAAATGGCTGCTTTTTTTAGATAGATTGAGAAAAATAATCAAGTTCCTTGAAGAAAAAAAGTATATATAAATATATATGTATATATATATATATATAGGCTGAACATTTTATCTCTGGACCAACCACTACCTGCTGCCAGGAGTTTCAGTCCTGCAAAGTACTTTCACTGCCTTCCATCACCTTCAGCTGGAGATCAGAGGAGGATAAGAGGATAAAGAGTAACGTCTCACTAAATCATCACTTTTCTAAGAGTGGTGTGTGACCCTTATAAGACACTGCTGCAGCTCTGGAGGAGAGTCACATCTCCTGTTGATGATGACACTGGTTTCTATTGTGTGTCTCTTTTATATAAATGTATTTTTCATTTATTTAACCTTTATTTAATTGACAGGCTGCAGGCTTTTAATTAATTAATTCATTATTTTGATTATATTCAACTAAATGAAAACTCATATTTAAAACTGAAGACAGTTTTTAAACAGGTGTGTCTGTTGACCTCATTTAATTAACAACGTCTATTGATTCACATGACTGACTGATTCACTGAAATCACCAGCATCTCTGTTTCATAGTTATTTTATCACGTTTAATTAATCAAATCTGAACCTGAAGTTTGTGCTGAATATAAAATACAACGAAACATGACATCAAACTGTTGTTGACAGAGTTTGATTAGCATATTATTAGCATCTGAAAAGCATTAGCAGTCATCACTAAAATACACTGAACATGCACTGGTGTTAATTTATGACAATGACTGTTTAATGATAATCCAGTTTACTAATGTTTTCATATCTTCTCTATCAAGCTGAACTGATTCCATCAGCTAAAACATTTTAATGTTCATCATTTAAAGCTTGTCAGTCCCAAACTGATAATTTACCAAAGGTGAGTATTTATTTTTTTTTTACATAATACAAACACTTTAACACAAATATCCGTACTGTTTTCAAAACAGCCTTGGTAATTTAGGTTTTATACATTTGAGGGGAAATGTTGATTATTTTTTTACTTTGCATTATTGTGTGCCACCTTCACAACATCAAGACTGATTTCAGCCTAAATGGATCAGAAAACATCAGAAAAGATGAAAAAACACAACAAGACAAATAAGAAGACAAAAAATTATGTTAAAAGATGAAAAACGATGCAAAAGCCATAACAGGACGAAAACAACAAAACAAGACGAAAACACAACCACAACAACACAAACCACGTAGAAGATGAAACAAGATGAAAACATTTTATCATTCATGTATCAAGATGGAAATGACAAAAGATGAAACAAGAAAAAACGTAACAAGACAAAAAAAAAGACGTAACATGACCAAAACAAGACAAACGATGAAACAAAAAGATCAAAACAACATAACAAAACAAACGATGTATAAGACATAACAAGATGAAAAACAATGTAAAAGATCTAACGAAAAAACAAGATGAAAAAGACTTAGCAAGACCAAAAAAAGGTGTGACAGGATGAAAAGGACTCAACAAGACAAACCCCGTAGAAGACATGACAAGATGAAAAACACCACACAAGATGGAACAAGATGAAAAAAACAAGACAAAAAATCTTAACAAGAAGAAAACAACAGTAGTTGAAAAAGACAAACAAGACAAAAAACAACGTAAAAGGTGTAACAAGCTGAAAAACAATGTAACAGATGTATCAAAATGAAAAAGACAGAAGATGTAACAAGACAAGATGAAAAGTACATAACGAGACAATTCCACGGGAATATTTTACTTGGTCACAGCAGGAAGAACAAAAATCCAAACCACAGCCTGACCTGCAGCTCAATGTGTGATAAAAACACTTAAACATTGATTTTGACTTCATGGGAACTTTAACTTTACTTTTTGAACACTTCTTCCACCACTGATATGGACACACACACCTGCACTCACACACACACAACGCACAATTACGAGGCTGAAAAGTGATAAAGCATCTGCTGACTCATCGCTCAACTGACCACCTGACCGTCGCCTTCACTTCACACTCCGATTGGCGAGGCCCCCCTCCCCAAAGCATTTCTCTCCAGAAAGATGGAAGGGGGTGCTGATGAAAATTTAGCTGATATACCCCTCCCACCCGACCGCCACCACCTTGCACCTCAGCCGCTATCGCCCAATCAAATCCCTCTTTCAACCTGCACTCGATGAGGAAGAGATAGGAGTTAAGGTGACCTCGTTGTGAATGAGGCTGGCGAGGCAGCTGTATAATTGGATACTCTCTGACGTGAGATTGAGTTTATCCCAGGTTAAAAAAAAAAAAAAAGGCCCTCACTGACCTGCTTTCCCGGAGCCTCTGTTCCGAGATGGATGTTTGTGAATGAGAGTAATCACTTTACAGAGGCTGAGACGGGGCTCAGAAAAACAATCAGTTTAAACTGCAGCTCCTCTTCACAACGTAAACACACCAGAGGTCGACTTCTTCCTCTCTTACCTTTGACTCCTCTGAAGGATGTGTTCATACAGAAGGACACAGCTGTTCTAGCACCTGTATTTTCAACCACACTAGCTGCATGGATCTACGGATGGTAAAATCAGTCCACCCTGTTGGCCAGGCTGAAATATCCAGAGGTGGAAAAAGTTCACACATTCAATTAGATATTCAAGTAGAAGTACAGATAGTAAAGTACAAAAAAACTTCTGAGGGACATTTCTACCAGCTGTTTCTGTGTGAAGATAACTGAACATCATCTTTTCTCTGGTTGAGCCTCCCTCTGTCTGTTTCATCTTTTTAAGTCCATTATATCGTTTTTGTCTTATGTTTTTTGACATAATTTTCACCTTACGTCGTATTCGTCTTGTTACATAATTTGTCATTTTCGTCTTTTATCATGTATTGCTTGTTAGATCTTGTTACATCTTGTTACGTTGTTTTTTGTATCATGTTACATCATTGTTTCAAATTTTATTTTTTGTATCTTTCTTTACATCTTTTATCTATCTTGTTTACATGTACATATTTGTCTCTTGTACAACTTGAATTTTTATTTTTGTTCATCTGTTACATCTTGTTTTTGTCTTGTTACATCTTGTTACATTGATTATCATATTACATCTTGTTATATTGTTTTCATCTTGTTAACTTGTTACATTGTTTTTGTCATGTTACATCTTGTTACATCTATTTGTCTTGTTACATTTTTGTTTTTGTCTGTTACATCTTGTTACATCTCTATTCATCTTGTTATATTTTTTCTCTTGTTATCTTGTACTTGTTTTTTGTCTTGTTACATCTTGTTACATCTTTTCATCTTTTAATCATATTTGTCTTTTCACATATTTCTTTTTGTACTGTTACATCTGTTTTGTCTTGTTACATCTTTTATATTGCTTTCATCTGTTATGTATTATTACATCATTTTTTCTTGTAACATTGTTTTCATGTTGTTACATCTTTTATCTTATTTTTGACTTGTTAAGTATTATTGTGTTGTTTCCGTCATTTCGTATTGTCACGTCTTGTGTTGTCTTGTCACAAATTTTATGTCATTTTTGACTTGTAATGTACTGTTACGCCGTTGTCATCTTGTTACACAATCTGTTTTATAAAACCGTAGACTGTGGGGCGAAATGGTTGGGAAAAATCAAATCTCCCCCTCCTCCAGTGAAATCATTTAGACTGAATATGAAAATGCAGTCTAACGAGTTGAGTCTCCTCTACCTCGTTATTTCTTTTCTCACCTCTATAACTCCTCTCTTGAAAAGCGGTATATAAATAAAGTTTACTTACTAACTCACTAAATAGGAAGTGGGAAAAAGGGAATTAAATTGTGCTCTGAATCTCTTTGATTACAGAGAATCACAGATAAAAACAGCCTCTCCTGATTATTTGTTAGCATTTAAAATGATCTCTTTAATTATATCCTGATAGAGTCTAAAGTTATTGCTCTCTGATGTGGTTTAAATCAGCTTGGCGGCCCTCAGCTTCTTTGTCTTTGAAGCCGAGTTGAAATGAATTTGGGGAATATTGCAGCAGAGGTCAGATCAAACACACACACCTCAGTAAAAGCTGGCGAGGTGCAAATTACTGACTGAATCTCGTTAAAGTTAGAATATTTAGCTTCCACATTGAAATAAAAGATAAATAAAATATATCTCATACATTAACAATCTGTGTCTGTCTGTAGTTCACAGATTTTCCTAAAAATTATTTTCAGTTTTGTGTTTTGAGAGCGTAACATCTGGCCATGAAGCAGCACATTTATTGTAGCACAAGTTTAAAATACATTTGGGTGACTTGTACTTGCAAATTCAAGTGACAGGATTCAAACAGGAGGAGGCAGATAAAGGATGACTGTTATGAGTGAAGTGCTACAAATGCAAACTTGACTAAAGGTACTGACAAAGATGAAAAAAAGAAACCTTCTAAGGTTCTAAGATCACTATGTGTTTTTTTGATAAAAATGTCAAATTATTCACAACTATATAATCAATAGTGTGTATAACCCCAGTTTAAAATTAATTCAAAAGGAACCATTGAAGTGAGTGGGTGGTGTCGATGAAGGAGTACTCTGTGCGTTTAAACATTTTCAAAGTAAAATGACAAAAATTGCCTCAAAAAACTAAACAAACCGCAATAGAGTCAGCCAATTGCAGATGGCCAATATATTCACCCAGTCACCCGATCCAATCTAGTCTGTTCCCATTGGTTAATGCAGCGGTTCCCAAACTGGAGGGCGGGCACAGAGCCACTGCATGGTGGGCACGGGGAAGAAACAAAGTTAAATGAATATGATTTATGTACCAAACACAGCCACCGAGATGGACAGGGAATACGGTGCCAAGGTCGTTTACAGAGTTTCCTAATAGAAAGATGGTTTTACTTGTTGCTGAAGTAGCTAACCATTTCTGGTAGCTGTTAGCTGCCATTAGCAGGCAACAGAACTGGGCTCAGCAGCCTCCCAAAGAACACAGATGGTCACCTGGATGAACTCAGCCCCCAAGACCAGCAGGGAATACAGTACCAAGGTTGTTTACAGAGTTTTCTGATGGAAGGATAGCATCACTTGTTGTTAAAGTAGCTAACTGCTACTGTTAGCTGTCAGCTGTCATTAGTGAGAAAGGGAACCAGGCTTTACAGCCTCCCAGTGAACACGGCTGGATTAGGACTGAACACAGCCTCTGAGACCAACAGGGAATACAGTACCACGGTTGTTTACAGAGTTTCCTGATGGAAAGATAGCTTTACTTGTTAATGTTAGCTAACCGCTAACTGCCATTAGCTCGGAAAGCCATGACTCATCCCCAGGGTGACAGGAACCAAAGGAAAGCCGACAAGGAAACCACCTCAGTACTGTAGCTTTCCCTGTTGTTAAACTGGCCTCTCAGTCCGGGAAAAGTCAGCTAAAAGGACCGTTCTCCTTCCTCCAACACACATCAATGTTTGCGTCTGCCTGTTTTTCAGGAAACATGTAACCAATAAGCACTCAGGACGCTGTGTGTGCCTGTTATTGATACTGAAAGTCTCTTTTCTGCTGTTGATTGGTCATGATGATGATTCAGTGTGTAGTCTAACATGTCTCTTGGCCGTTATCACCAAATCTGTCACATCTCCAGAGACACGGATGTTGTGTGGTCTGATCTCGTCATTAGACCACTTTGGTGACGATAAGACTGAGACAGCAGCTCACTGTATGAGACACCTCAGAGGACGACAGGAGGAGTTACAGTATTAAGAAGCTTTAAATCCACACAGTTTCTGTCTCTCCCAGCCGGCTGTATCTCACTCTGCAGACACACTCTCCCTCCACGCTTCAGTTCATCTCCCTCTCTCCATTTCTCACTCATTCTGTCTCACTTTGTCTCTCCTTCGTCTTTTCTCAGACAAATATCCTCCCTCTTATCTCTCCTCCTGTCTTTCCTTCACATTTTTCTCACTTTCTGATCCCTCTGGTCTGTCTCTGTCTCTCTCTGTCTGTCTAATTAATTCTCTCATCTTTCTCGGGCTGTGGGTGATCAATGATCTCTCACTAATTTAGTTGGCGGCGTGCACACTGCCAAGTTGGACGATATCTGGTGGAGTTGGTGGTGGTTACATGTCAGCAGAGGAGGGAAGTAACTAAGTACAAATACTTTTTTACTGTATGTAGATTTATCAAGTATCTGTACTTTGAGTATTATGTTTCTGGCAACTTTTTACTTTTACTCTCTAGATTTTCTCACAAATATCTGTATTTTCTACTCCTTAAAATGTCAAAACAGGCTTATTACTTTACTTTTAATGCATTTCATGGGATTTATTGATAATTAACATTGTTACCATTGTGTGCTGCATTCCCAACACCAAGACTGACTTCCACATACAGCAAATAGACAGGACAGAGAAAAGACGATTTCAAGGTGTACCCATCAGTGCAGACAAGCACGACAGACGTAACAAGATGAAGCTGACTTAAAAGATGTAACAAGATAAAACACAACATAAGAAGACAAAAACGTTAGAGATGTAAAAAAGACGACAAGGACATAACAAGACAAAAAGTCTGTAACAACAAAAAAGATCTAACAAGACAAAAACACAATGTAAGAGATGTAAAAATACAAAAAAAGATGCAACAAGACAAAAAACAAACAAAAAAATCAACAAGACAAAAAAAGACAAGACGAGGCAAAACTATGTAAAAAGATGTAAAAAGATGAAAACAATGTATCAAGACAAAAAATACGTAACAGGATAAAAAAAATCACATGAAAGAAGAGAAAGACATAACAAGACAAAAAACATATCATGAGATGTAAAAGACGAGAAAGATGTAACGAGATGAAAAAACAAATGTACTAAGACAAAAAAATCCAAAACAGAAAATATGGAACAAAACAACAACATAAAAGAAACAAGACGAAAAACTAGCCAGACAGAAAAGATGTAACACTTAAGACTACATAAAAAGCATAACAAGAAGAAAGTAATGTAAAACGTTACAAGACAAAAATCGACATAACAGGTGTAAAAATAAGAAAAATATACCTGTACTCGAGTACAGGATGTGTGTACTTTTGCCATGTCAGCGGGCGCCCATGTGCGGCGTATGAAATGAAGCGACCTCTGAATATATAGGAGGCTGTATTAACATCTCTCTCGCAGCCTGGAAATGAAGCAGAAATTGAATTTTTGAGGCGGGCTGCTTCTTATTTCAGAAAGCTGACCTTCAATTCTAATACTAAGTGGAGATGGATGAATATATTATGCATGTGTATACAGAACACACACA
Organism: Lutjanus argentimaculatus; assembly: GCA_034769285.1. Taxonomy (NCBI): domain Eukaryota; kingdom Metazoa; phylum Chordata; class Actinopteri; order Lutjaniformes; family Lutjanidae; genus Lutjanus; species Lutjanus argentimaculatus. The sequence continues at coordinate 4,449,399 of JAWZSL010000009.1, read as the reverse complement.
CACACACACTCACACCTACCAAACTGCATCCCGTTCTGCAGGGGTTTTTGGAAATGTCTGCACAGCCTCCTGCAGCGTCCGCAGGTCTAATGACCTTCTTATGAGACTGTCTCCAGGGAGAAATTTCATGCATTTTGAGATGAACCAAACCATGACAGCAAATGTGTGCACTTTCACACCTGGATGGCGCCTCCGCCCATTGGCTCCATCTCTTCCCCACCTCTGATTCCAATTCAGCTCCACTAATCCATGATAGAGGCACAGCGGGGTCTCCAGAAATCAGTGGCTGGGTCAGATATTTCCTATCCATGAAGGATTATCTGAGCTCGCCTCAGGAAAGTAGGAAAAGAGAGGAAAAAAAAATCCATATCTTGTGTTAACAGACCCAAAAAAGCAGGCGGGAGATCAAGTTTTTCTTCGCAGTTAAAGGGATAAGCTAATTTTATGGGAAAAGCGTTAAATTTAGTGAGGTTACCTTGACAATCGGCGTCACTTTAAAGCTTTAACATCAATGTATTGCACTGTTATGGAAAAATATTCACAGACCAAGCACTACTCAATGGATCAGAAAGGATAAGTTACATATTAAACAGCAGAGCCTGACCAATATTTTTAAACGCAAACTTAAAGGAGAAATCTGTAACATATTTGCTGTAATAAATCATAAAATGACAACAATATGTCATCAGAGATCAAGGAAACATGTTAACAACATTACAGCCGTGGTGTCACCCTTTGACATTTCTGTTCTGGGCTGAAAAAACTGTTTTTGTTTGCCTGTTTAATGTTAATTAGAGCTCAAATTAATGCCGAATGTTTGCCGAATGAGTAAGTGTCTGTTTATGAGTCGTAAGAAATCATTAAATATTTTGTAGAGAGGTGTGGATGTTTGTAACGTTTAAATTGAGCAAAATGTTAATGGAGTCTGGCGGGCAGTAAGACAGGTGAATTCCTGCTCCATCTAAGGACAGGTGTGACCATAGAAGGATAGATGTGGCCATATAAGGACAGGTGTGACCACATAAGGACAGGTGTGACCACAGAAGGACAGATGTGACCACATAAGGACAGGTGTGACCATAGAAGGACAGATGTGACCATATAAGGACAGATGTAACCTTATAAAGACAGGTGTGAGCATATAAGGACAGGTGTGACCATGTAAGGACAGATGTGACTATAGAAGGACAGATGTGACCATCGATGGACAGGTGTGACCATATAAGGACAACAGATGTGACCATATAAGGACAGATATGATCATATAAGAACAGGTGTGAATGAGTGAATGTAACAGGTTGTGTTTCATGGTGTTAAAAATGTACATGCTGTACATGAGACCATTGGCACAGACAAGCTTCTGTGAGATAAATAATTAAATCATGAAATCACAGATTTAATTAGGTTGTGAAAAAGTGTGTGTGTGTTGTTTTGGAAGTCTCTGTGACGCTGGCACGATCGCTCCCGGTGTGAATCTTTGTGAGTCTTTCAGAATGGAGCGTACAGTAGAAGTCTGGGAAGGAGTTTTCTGTGTGAGTCTCTTAGCAGACCACATGGTAGAAGCTTTCATGCCATCTGTGCTCCAGTTTCATCGTCTTTAGTGAAAATCTAACAAGGTTTTTATCACAGGAGAGGCACAAAGAGAGCTCAGCTAACAGAGGACATTATGGTATCTGACAGAACGAAGGCTGCAGAGTAAAGCTCCGTCTGTGCTGCGAGTCTCTGCAGCAGTTTGTTGTCTAATAACACACATTACAGAATGAGCTTTTTATATGGGTGAGTTACATGATATATCGAATTATTCTACATTTCTCAAATAAAAATACACTTTGAAACACTTAAACATGCTGCTAATGTATGTCATTGATGTCTGAGCAGGGTTTGGAGGGTTACTTTTAAAAATGTATTCAGATACAGTTACTAATTACTTGTTAAATATAATCAGTAATGCAATTCAAATATCATAATATTACAGTAATGTAACCGTAATTGTTCAGGCTAATACAGTGTTTTTGGGGGTGATTATTTTCATCATTGATTAATCGGTCAATTGTTTTTCAATTGATTGGTTGTAAATGTCAAAAAATGGTGAAAAATGTTGATCAAAGTCCAAGTTGACGTCCTCAAATGTCTTGTTTTGTCCACAACTCAAAAATATTCAGTTCACTGTCAGAGAGGAGTAAAGAAACCAGAAAATATTCACATTTAAGAAGCTGAAATCAGAGAAATTGGACGTTTTTTTAAATAAAAAAATAATTTAAAACAGTTACTCACCAAAATAGATGCAGATTAATTTAATAGTTGATTAATAATAGTTCAGTTGTTGCAGCTATGAGTTTTATGTTTGTTGTTAGGTTTATCAGTTTGTTCCTTCCTTTATTGTGCACAATTTATTGATTGATTGATTGATTTAAAGTAAAAAAATTGTGAAATTTCCACCCAGTGAAGCATTTTCTCATAAGAGGCCATGATAATGAATTAGCAACTGTGTGTGTGGACATGGAGCAAATGTTTTTTAATTTATACAAGTACAGAAACATGTTAGTAATGTGCTTGTAATTATGTCAGTGCTGCAGCATTGCTAACCTATTTTTCAACTAACCTTTAAGATGAAGCGCGTCTCTAAAAACACGTGGCATGGTAACTTTATTTCTAATGAACAGTTTATAATCAAGGCAGTTTTAAGGTGCTTTACGTACAGTTAAACTTTTCCTACAGTATGAAAAACATTATAAGAACATAAAATGAGTGACAGGATGCATCTTTCCTGACTCACAGTGTTATCAGCTGTTAAAGAGGAGATGGTAAAAGAAATCAGCTGCAGCCTCACAGGTAGGTGTGAGTGTTTCTCCTCTGCAGTACCCCACCTCTTTTCTCCACCACATTACATAACCAGGATTAGCTCATTGCTCCATCCTGCGTGTTATTGTTTGCTAACCCTCGCTATCCTGTAATCCTTTTCTGCAAATGAACGCTCAGCCCCTGATAGCCACATCTGGTACGCGTTTCTGGCAATTAGGCCTGCGAGGGGAACGCTGCGTTCCTTCGCGTCCTCCGAGGGCCCCCTGCTACATGTGTTCGCAATCTCCCTCTTCCTGAATTTAGTCGTCACTGGCATTCCCCCTGTGGTGTTTGTTTGGGTAAAACGCCCTGTGTAAAGGCCCGTCCCTGTGCAGAGCTTAGGCTGAAAAGCCCCAAACGCCGTGCTGATTACCTCCGGGTGGGGAGCAGCGCTGCCAAGAACTCAACCCAGGAAAACAACGCAGTGCTCTGCTGTTCACTGTGTGTGTGTGTGTGTGTGTGTCTCATGTGAGCTGATCTGTTCAACAAGTAAATATTGTGACATTAATTGTGTGTATGATTATTCCCACAGCAGAGCCAGAGGGTTTAACATGTGTCTTTATCTGCCTGCTGAAATATTTCATGTCTGAAAAACAGAAATCAGAGCTGTCATATGTGCTGCTAATAATCTCTGCACAGGAATTACTTATTTTTGTTTGTTTTGCTGGAAGAGACATTTGTCAGGTATGGAAGCTCATTTCTGCCACTTCCATTAAAGGGATAGTTCATCCAAAAATAAGAATTCAGTCATCATCGACTCAGCCTCATGCTGACTGAAGGTCAGGTTTAGTTATTTAGTCACAGAAAACAGTGTTGCAGAATCTCCCAAACAATGGAAGTAAATGGTGACCAGAAATTACCTTTATTTTCACCTTAAGCAGACACCAAGAGCAGGCAGACAGTATAGCAGTTCAGTTTTCAAAGAGAGTCTCTGACTTGCTGTAGCGGGACGCTGACCCGGAGGCTCGGGATGAGTGAGACGAACCGAGGAGCAGGAGAGTTCAGGACACATGGGACACTTTTGTGCTCACAGCAACCCTCAGTTGCAGGTGACGGTACTGTGAAGGAGCAGGCAGGGGACGTCATCGAGGAGGCAGAGGGTCAAGAGCTATTTAAGTATGCAGTCTGAGCGAACGCATCCGCAGGGAGCAGACGGAAGGTAAGTCGAGGTCGGGAGAAATATCCACGAGGCGCTCACAAGATGGCGGAGGAGGCACCGGCGGTGAGGTACGTAGATTCTCTCAATGCAGTCAGGAAAACAGGGAAACTCAAAATGTAACGTTCTGAAGTGGAAATGTTCCTCAGCCCCGGGAACAGGGAGACAGAAACCAGAGATACTGAGACAGAACTTGTGGTCGGGGACAGAAGACTGAGGTGATTCAGACAAAATGGGAGAATCAGAGGCAACCAGGGTCGACAACGGGGAATCAGTCCGGAGAATGAGCACTGGAAAGCACAGAGATAGCAAAGAACAACCTGGCAACAAGTGAGTGAACTGGAAAGGCTTGTATATATTGGCTTGGTTGCTGATGTGTTGCAGGTGTGTGACCAGGTGAGTGGAGTGGGGTGATGAGGTGGGAGTGTTCGGCAGGTGGAGTGAAGCAGAGGTGGGGTGAGTGGAAAACTACTGGGAGAACAGAGGAACTGAGATGAGGGTTGTGACAATTTCAAAATGTAAGAGTTTGAGACGGGCTCAAAACTCAAAAAATCTACTGCAGTACGTTGCCTTGAAATTGAGTCTCAGCTATTTTTTTACAGTGTAAAGTGATTCTTACATTTACCAACTGTAAAAATATATGTTGCCTATACAGCAAACAAAAAAATGTTAAACATATTAAACATAGCCACCCTCGCTAGTCGGCACCAGAAATACTAGTCGGTTAAACTATTTATCAATATTTTATTCATGCACATACTTAAGGTGTATTGCAGCTGCCCACCACTAGTCGGGGCTGCAGCCCCATCACACAGCAGCCCATCTCGCCCCGACGGCCGACGCAACCCTGGATGTTTTTATGAGCAAAGTCGTACAGATGACAGCTCATAAAACCAGCGCGGTTTGGCAGTGTTTTGATATAGAAATTCTAAATACAGTTGAATGTAAGCTGTGACAGAATAAACTGGTTTATAATCACTCGACTGGAGCAACATGTGACCACATTAAGCACAGACACGGACATTAACCTGCAAGCAGAGCAGCTGCTGCTGCTAGCACGGCTAACGTTAGCCACATTGTGGGCAGCTAACACCAGCTCCGGGTCGTTTGCACACAGACACTCTGATCCTTTTTGGTCTTAAACAGTGAAGCGTTTAGTGAGCTGATGTCATGTTTTGTAGGTTTATGTGCAATGTTCGCGGTGCCACACATTTCAGCGGCATTTAAAGTACAGTTTGGCGATTGTAGACTGTGATTAAAGGCTTCAAATGGGTCTTAAAACACAGTATTTTATCGGACAGTGTTTGACATTATCAGTTAATATTAGTTAGAACATCCCTAATGTCTGGTGCCCTTTTTATTTTTCTGCCTGACATTGCATTATCATCACAGCACCAACACCACCCTCTGATATAACCCCTTCTCCATTAAATCCTCCTTTTCCCCGACTGGTTTCTTCCACTTCCTGTACAACCCGCACCGTTCTCTCGGGGTTCACCGCCTCTGGCTGCTCTACAAGTCCCGCGGCCTGTGAGGTGCACTTTATAAGCACAGGTCATTTGTCAAGTGAAAGACATTAAAGTGTAAAAAGCTCCAGGTATTAAGACCGCAGAGCACGGACTGATCTATCTACCGTCACCACGGCGGTGGAGAAATGCTGAGCCTGCAGCGCTCGGCTGTGTGATGGACCTGTTTTACAGCTCCGCTCTCCGTGCAGCTAACAAGTGGACACGCTGAACTTTGCGGCTTCTGCCTCCCTCTGGGCTCAGCCATTACAGTGCACGATGCCTGGAGACCTTACACCATATTCATTTTCACAGTACACTGACTCAATATCCGGCAAGGCCACGCTCCGTTTTTTTTTTTTGTGTGTGTGTGTGTGTGTGGCGGTGGACGGGCAGACAGGATTTCTTTCAGCGTTGTCGTTGTCGTCGTCGTCGTTGTTGTTGTGATGCTCTCTGGTGTATCAGATGGGGCTGAGAGGGCACCGCTCCTCGAGCTAAGAGCTGCATGATAGCGTGAATCATCCCAACGAGGGGAAAAAACAAAAACAGGCACCCTTGACATTTACGTGTGGAGCTCAGGAGCAGTCGTGCATCACCTGCTTTTGAATTTGACCTTCTCAATGAACACTTGTTGTGAATGTTTTGAAAATAATAATGGTCTGGAACAAGATGTGGTTTCTGATTCCTCATTTCCCTCTCGTGTCAAACTGTGACGGTGATATTAAAGGAATAATAAGGTTTTTTTTTTTAATAAAAACAACTGAAAACTATTTATTTTATTACGTTTTTAGCTGATTTTATATTATTCATTTATTTGTCAGGGATAAACAGGAAAAAAACAATATACATGCCATGTTAAATAAGACATGTACATTGCTCATGTATTGCAGTTTTTGTCTAAAAGCAACATTTTCGAAATCATTGGATGAATTTTAGCGTTAATTGTTGTGAAACCTTTTAAAATGACGTGTCCCTCCTGATCTGTTGTCATACTTCCAAAAAATTATGATATTCATGGTTTGTTTTTTGCTAAACTGTGTTGCAACGGTGCACATGCTATTTAAATTTTGAGTTTAAAACTGGAAATGAGAAAAAACTCAAAAAATATCAGTATATGATCCAAGATTCGATTATACAATCGTGTGAAAAGATTTATAAAATATGAAATATGAAATTTGCTGATATGCTGTTGTTGCATGCTAGTTTTCCACAGTGTAACTCACAGAAACTACTTACACCTGCAAAAAACTGCAATTAATCTCTCTCTACATTGTTTTTTGTTTCATTACATCTTTTTTGTCTTGTCTTTTACATTGTTTTTTTGTCTTGTTGCATCTTTTCCATCTCATTATGTCCTGTTTGTCCTGTTATGTAATTTTTTGTCGCGTTACATCTCTTTTGTATTATATCGTCCTTTTCTTCTTGTTACATTTTTCCAGTTTTTTGTCTTTTTGCCTCTTTTTCATCTTGTCATGTTGTTTTTTCTTCTCGTTACATCTTTTGCGTTGTTTTTTGTCTTGTTCCAGCTTATTTAACTTTATATTGTTTTTGTCTTGTTACATCTTTTATGTTGTTTTTCATCTTGTGTCTTTTTTCACAGGGTTGTGTTATTTTTGTCCTTTTATTTCTTTTGACCACAAAAATCTACTCAAGTACAGTAACAAAGTATTTGTACTTAGTTACTTACTACCTCTGCTTTATAAACACAGACATTCAAACACTCAGTTTTTTCTTTACTTTAATAGTAATAGAATAAAGTATAAATACCACTCATACTTAAAGTATCAGAAGTACTCACTGTGCAGTACACTGGTCCCTGTGATATGACAGGACTCTGCTGATATAATTAAAACGTTTGCTGAGAAAACTGTCACCAGCTGTCTTCACAGACTAAAGAAAATCACTCATCACTTGTGTAAATGTAGTCAGTCAGTGTTGAGTAAAAGCAGTAACACAGTCAAGGTTGTGTTTCACTGTGGCGTCTGGCTGATCTACATTTCCTCCAGCTGCAGTTCACTGCTGCCAGTAACCACAGCACAGCGTGACCTTGAGTGTGTTACTGCTTAATTGAGTGCGTACACCTGAATGTGAAGGGCCTCGGTGGAAATCAGACCCCCGACCCTGCCGATGTTAGTGCCACTGAGCCACACAGGAACACCTCTCTGCTGAAAAAATGACCACACACTCACACTTCTACTCTATTTGTACTCCTGCAGGACCTTTGTGTTCAGTTACTCAGTTACTTAACTGTAATCAAGCTTGAGGAGATTACAGATTACATGTAACATTAGGAGACAAAAAAGTAACTGTATTCTATTATGGTTACAGAAACAAAGATGTAAACAGATTACTGATGCATTTAGTAAAAATCGGATTTATTAGCGGTATTACAATTTTATAATACATTTTAAAGTAAAGAACGATATAAAACTGCACAGAGCCTCACAACTGCTAATATTAGCAACACAGAACAACTGCTAACATTAGCTATACAGGTCAAATGCTATCATTAGCTACATATACCAACCAGTAACATTAGCTACGCAGAGCAACCACTAATGTTAGCAACACAAACCAACTGATAATGATAGCTACACAGACCAACCACTATTGTTAGCTACACAGACCAGCTGCTAAAGTTAGCAACACAAGCCAACCATTAACATTAGCTACACAGACCAACCACTAATGTTGGTTTAACAGACCAACCGCTGACGTAAAAAAACACAGACCAAATGCTAACATTAGCTACACAGACCAACCACTAACGTTGGTTTAACAGACCAAGCGCTGATGTAAAAAAACACAGACCTACCGCTAATGTAAGCAACACAGACCAATTGCTAATATTAGCTACACAGACCAATCGCTAATGTTAGCGTCACAGACCAACTGCTAACTTTGGCTTAACAGACGAACTGCTAACGTTAGCTAAACGGACCAACTTCTAATCTCTCTTCAGGTTACTGACTACATTTTTAGCGGGTCATTAGTAATTATATCGGAACACATTTTTAAAGCAACTCTCCCAAACCTTACAGTAATTGGTTTTCTCAATAAATGTACAACTTTTTGTGTTTGACAGTGCTCCTCTATATTATTGATCTGTTAACAATATATGAAAATATTTCTGATATACTGCTGGAGAGAACTACAGCGTCTTCTGGCCTCACAGAGTTGCTTTGTTACAGTGACCAATGGCCTAAAGTGCCAAAAAGTCATTGTGGTCCACTGAGTGACTGATGCTGCCCTCCTACCTTTCAGTCCGGAGTGGCCAGCCGTGGCGGGGCCCTAATTGGGCGTCTGGATGACAGAAGGGATCCTTCAAAGAAACATCCATCATGTCCTTCAGGAGCTGCGGAGAGCAGACGGCACTGTCACGACACCGGCCGGGTGTTTGTCTTCGGCTGAAGGAGAAGTGAGGAGCTGATGATGTGGACACACACAGAGGTCTTCACAAATCTGTTCTGACAGTACAGGTGTGAAGAAACACACACATACTGAAGCACATAAATGGTACTTTATAACAGGGGCGGAAAAAGTACACAGATATTCATGTGAAGAAGACTGAAAAGACTGATTCAACTTCTTTAAAGCTAACTGGTCTTCACCTTTTCTCTGCTCAATGTTGTTACGTCTTTTCCTTTTTTAATACATCATTTTCGTCTCACTCATTATATCTTTTCCGTAGTTTTTAGTTTTCATATTTTTATCTCGTTAGTTGTTTTTTTTTTGCCTCCTTGTGTCTTTTTTGTGTTATCTCTTACCCTGTTTTTTGTCTTGTCACGTCTTTTGCATTGTTTTTCGTCTTTTTCAACTTATGTCTTTTTCGTCTCGTTATGTGTCTTTTACATTGTTTTTTGTCTTGTTGCATCTTTTCCGTCACGTCCTTTTTGTTTTGTTTCGTCACTTTTTGTCATGTTATGTTATTTGTTTCTTGTTATGTCTTTTTTGTCTTGTTAAATCTCTTACATTGTTTTTTGTCTTGCTTTGTCTTTTCTGTTGTTTTACGTTATTTTTGTTTTTTGTTACGTCTTCTCATGTTTTTTTGTCTTGTTACGTTGTTGCCACATCTTTTTTGTCATGTTATGTCTTTTACATTTTTTGTCTTGCTTCGTCTCATTATGTCCTTTTTTTCTTGTTGCATCTTTTTCGTCATGACATCTTTTACGTTGTTTTTTGTCTGATTGAGTCTTTTCTGTCTCACATCCTTTGTGTCTTGTTACGTTTTTTTGTCTTGTTAAATATCTCACGTTGTTTTTGTCTCATTTATGTCTTTTCTGTCATGTTATGTCCTTTATGTTTTTTAACATATTTTTTTGTTTTGTTACGTATTTTACATTGTTTTTCATCTTGTTGCATCTTTTCCTTCGCTTTATGTCCTTTTTGTCTTTTTACGATGTTTTTTGTCTCGTTACATCTTTTACATTGTTTTCTCTCTTTTTGCATGTTTTTCATCTCATCATGTTGTTTTTGTCTCATTATGTCTTTTTTGTCTTGTTACATCCTTTGACCTGAAAAATCTACTTAAGTACAGTAACAAAGTATTTGCACTTTATTTGTATTTATTTGTGCTTTATAAACACAGACATACAAGCACTCAGTGGTGGAAGCAGTGCCATCATTTTCCTTTACTTTAATAGAACTATAAAAACCAAACTGTGAAAATACTCCAAAGTCCTGCATTCAGAGCTAAAAATAATGCTATAATAAGCATTAGAATTAGCATAACCCTTACTTAGTGATAATTAATAATGTATTGAATAAGCAAAAATTAGCTTTCTGACCCTCATTGTAAAGTTGAAAACATGCATGCCTTAAGAAACACTTGATTTATGCATGAGGACGCTTTTTTTTGCAAATGATTACTCGAAACATTAGTTAACTATTAATTAACTATGAGTTAACGCTTATAAAGCATTAGCTAATGTTAATTAATGGACCCTTACTGAAAAATGTTACCAAATATTGCACAGTTTTGACGCACAATCTTAGAGTAACAGTCGTATTTTTTGAAGTAATAATATCCTGCTGTTCAGGGTTATTTTTATATCTCTGTAAAAGGAGCAGAGAGCACTTGAGGAAAGTCTCCTCAAAGTAATCTTGTGTTGTGATACCACTTAGTCATCTCCGAGACGTCTGCTGATGATGAGCGTTTCAGAACACTTGAACCGTGTGGCACGCGCTCCGCCGTTCTCCAGGAAAACCGACTTGACAGCTTGACAGGATCACTCCAAACAGTTAAGGAGGCAGAATGGATGCTCTTAACCTCCCGCAGCTCTTAAAGGCATCACAAGCAGCTATGCACACCCACACAGACTGCACACACACAAATACATACGCACACACGCATGCATACAGAGGCAAGATGCTGACATTAACACAAACTGCTCCAGCACACTAAAAGACACTGTCGAGGGAAGTGCTTCAAAAACCTTTCAGTTGTTTGTGCATCTGTAATGGCCTTTACAAGAGAAATGGTGCAATCACAAATTCAAGTATTCAAGTATTCAGACCCTTTACTTAAGTAAAAGTACTAATACCACACTGTGAAAATACAGCATGACAAGTAAAAGTCCTGTCATGTCATTTTTTAAAAGCTGACTTTGTTTCTCCACTGTATCCAACATCCATTGTGTAAAAGCAATAGAGGAGCCATTCAGATTAAATAAGTTAGCTAAAACTACACTAAGCTAATGTTAAGAAATACTGCTGTTAGCACCTGTTAACTAACACTACCATTAGCTACTGTTTGGTAACATTACTTTTATCTAACACTACACTTAGCTGAGGTTAACCTGAAGTTAGGAGAGTTAATTTACGATTTTGGAAAGTTATGACGCTTGTATAATACACTTTTCCTATTTTCAGTTTGTAGTAACATTGACGTAGGAACTGTCCTGTAATGACTTTTTTTCCTAACCCTTATTACTGTGGCTACCCAACAGTAAAGATAGGATCTGCAGCTAAGGATGTTTCTATATTATGGCCCCTGATGCTCGAGTCCATGAAGTGAGAAGCTGTAAAATGTCCTTGTCCATGTACTTCTGAAGATTTCCTTCATCATTTCTATCCTTCAGAGGACATTTTGGTGTTCATCACCCGCCCTGTAAAAGGAAATCATCACTGCAGGATTTTTTTTACCCACAGAGACCCCGACTGTTTATGTCGTTCTATATGAAATATACGGGCCTCCTGCAGCTTTATGTGATACACACAGCATATCAGACACCCTGCCACCGCCGCCTCATACTGTAAATCCCCTCAGGAGCCAATCACGCTGAAGCCTCTCACATTTACCCATAATGCAGGCGTCATGAAGATGGAACGGCAGCATGAAGGCGGGAGTCGACGAGATATGAGCTCTGAGACCGTCCAAACTGCGCTGTCCATCTCCGCCCTGAAACTGAAAAATCTGAGGGGAAATCATGTGTTGCGCTCCGGTGCTGCAACTTTCCTCATCCCATCTGGCCTCCCTCACCACACACACTGTTAGCTTCAAAGAACCGCTACTTCCTGTTAGCAAGAAATCACTTAGGAGGGTTGTTTCAAATTGCAAAAGCTTTCCACTGTTTCTTTTCAAACAATGCACCAAAGCAGACTTTTCTTCCCCTTCGAACTCGGCACATTGTGTGGGTTTTCTGTGCAGATCTCTCCACGGAGGATGAGGAGAAGAAAGCAACCTGAGCAGAGGTGGGAAGTAACTAAGTACAAATACTTTGTGACTGTACTTATGTAGATTTTTCAGTGTTAGAGTATTTATTCAGGTGACAACTTTTTACTTTGAAATTTTGCCACAAATATCGGTCCGTTCAAAACAGGGTGATCACTTTAGTTTTAATCCATGTGAGGGAAATGTTTGATTCTGTTTATTTTCCATCATTGCGCAAAATCAAGAATCAACCTGAAAAGGTGGAACAGTAACACATGGAGAAACAATTCCTTGGTGTATATCCAGGTATCAAGATGAAAACAACATAACAAGATTAAATATAAAAGACGTAACAAGACGAAAACATAAGACGTAAGAATATGAAAATGACATAACAAGATGTAAAAAAACAAAACGAGTTAAAAGACATAACCAGATGAAAACGACGTGAAAGACCTAACGACAAAAAAATGCCGGAAATGACCTAACAAGATAAAAAAGACGTAAAAGATGTAACAGAATGAAAACAGGGTAACAAGACAAACACTATTATGTACAAAAAGAAACATAACAACGTAACAAGGCGAAAATTACTTAAAAAGACGCAACAAGATGAAAATGTAAAAGACGTAACAAGACAAAAATGACAAAAGAGATGTAACATGAAAAAACATGAAAGATGTCGAAGGTTGATGAAAACTATTATATACAAAAAGGGACATAAACAACGTAACAAGACTGAAGTGACTTAAAAGACTTCACAAGATTAGAACAACATAAAAGACGTAAAAGGACAAAAATGTCATAAAAGACATAAAGACAAAAATTACAAAAAACAATGTAACAAGGTGAAAATGACTTAAAAGACGTAACAAGACAAAAACAACTCAAGACAAAAACTACATAAAAGATGTAATTGGATAAAAAACGTTTTAAAAGACATAACAAAACGAAAATGACGTAATAAGATGAAGGATATATACAATATAACAAAAACAAAAACAAGGTAACAAGACATAACAAGATGAAATATACAAAAAGAAACGTAAATGACGGAACAAGACAAAAAGACATAAAAGACAAAACAAGACGAAACAGACAGACTCAGCTGTGGAGAAAAGATGAAGTTCAGTTGGCTTCACATTGAAACAGTGGATAGAAATATCCTTCAGAGAACGATTACATACTTTGATTACATTTCAGAGTCTGTAAAAAGGTTAAATCAGTACTTCTAATTTCACCAGAGTATCTGTATTTCTACTTGAGTAAAGAACGTGTACCTTTGCCACCTCTGAATCTGAGGCGGAGGTGAACAGTTGTTGGCCTGTTGCGAAGAAAATCGCACATCAACTCCCACAATTCTCTCACACGGAGCCGCTGACAGAAACATACAGTCGACATCGTGGTATTTAACTCCCCTCCAGCACAGGAAAGCTATTATTGTGCATGTGTCATTACATGTTTCATTTGGAACAACGTCAGTACGACTGGTTTCATTACCTGCTCTCTAAGGCCTGCTGAACACTGCATAAACTCTAATGGTCTCAACCAACACGATTCATTATTTATTCAGTACATTTGTGTATTTTTGTCCCCCCGGGGAGCAACATTACATATTATCGGTCAATAATGGAGTTCACAGTTGCCTTCACAGCTTGACAAGAAATAATTCTAACATTTTCCTTTCTGACTGTTAATTCAATATACTGTTGAAACATGATTTTTTTTTTTTTCATAAAACAAACCAGTCACCCATTTGAGTGTTTCCATGTTTCAGCTGACATAATCAGAAACGGGGCTCAGAGTCGATAAACACGCTAGCAGCTCTGTCAGACTGTCGGCACCTTGCTAACATTGTTGTGCAAATGTTCTGTACAGTGCTATCAGGCTGCTTAAAAGATGTACATTACTGACATTTTTACATTTCTTTTAGGTAATTAGTAACCGTATCAGAATACATTTTTAAAGTAACCCTCCCAATCCTGTGCATACTTACGTATAAAAGTACAAGACTTAATTACAGTAATTAAGTTTCACCATTTTTCAAAATTAAGATGATGTCCTGATCGCCAGCTAAATAAATAAATAAAAAGACAAATTGATGAAACCGATGTAACAAAATGAAAACATTGTAACAAGATGAAACAAAAGATGTGACAAGAAGTTCACAATGACCCAACAAGACGTAACAAAATCAAACCAAATGACTTAAAAAAACAAAACAAGACAAGAACGACATAAAAGACATAACAAGACAAAATTGACGAACACGTCATAAAATGAAAAATAACGTGAAAGACGTAACAAAATGAAAACATTGTAACAATACGTATCAAGATGAAGACGACTTAACGAGCTGAAAAATAAAAGATGTAACAAGAGGGAAACAAAAGCCAGGCAACCCCAAAATATTTTAATGTAACGAGTGAGATGAAAGTAGTTACTCTCCAGCACTCATGCGCCCTGAAATATTACTGCACAAATTAATCCCTCCTGTCCTAAAACTGCCTCATATGAGAGACCATAATATTGCTGTCCAATTTTTTTTGTCAAATCTTTTAATCAGCTTTAGTCCTGATCACAACAACCAAATATTTATTCATTTTCAGAATTTTAACCCTTTAAATGCCTGTTTATTTTCATAATGCCACAGAAATATTTTCCACAAAATAATAAATACAAAGTGAAGTTTCTTTTTCTTTCTTTCTTTTTTTTTTTTTTGTGCAGTGTCAGATTAAAAAAATAAAAAATAAATTTGAAAAAAACCTCACTTGAATCCCTGAGGACAAAAGTGTCTACCAACTACCAAACATTCAGTCATTTTTAGAGTTTTTAATGCTTTAAATGCCTGTTCTGAGATGATACCACTGATTTTTATAAAATAAAAAAGACAAAAATATAAATATTTTCAATATAATAAAAGCAAAGTGGATTTGTGTGTGTTTGTTTTGGGGGATTATAAGAGTCTGGGATATATCAATGATTAGCAACAACACTGATTCTGATGCACTTTATTTTTGTAGCATATTAACTCTTGAGTTATGGCCAAAACTGTGTTTTGTTAGGTCACAGTGACCTTTGACCTTTATCCACCATAATCTAATCAGTTCATCCTGAGTCCAAGTGGTCACTTGTGCAAAGTTTGAGGAAATTCCTTCAACATGTTCTTGAGATGTCATGTTCATAAGAACAGGATGACCTGAAAACATGATGCCCGTGGCCGCGACTGTCGCCGGCGTGAAGCCATAAAAACTGTTTTGAAGGTTTTTTTCTGAATCACAGAGGTTCTTCAGCATTCAGTCATGAATGGGCTCAAAAAATGAGGCTAATCGGTCCAGTTTGAGATTAGCTGCAGACAAGCTTCAGGTCCGCTGGTCACTCACACGCCTGGTGGAGATAATTAAGATCTCTTACAAAGCTTCAGTTGTGTTCAGTTCAGTTTTTCAGCCCCCAGGGAGTAAATCACCACCAAAACACACTTATTCAGAGATCTCTGGCCAGGTTTTTCTTTTCCCCACACAGAGACAGACATGGCCACAAATATCAAAAAGTTTCTAGTCATGGAGTGTGTGCCACATATACCGCTGTCTTCACCTCACCTGTCCTGTCAAATAAAGTCATGAAAGCCCCCCAAAAATGCTTGAGCCATGCAGAACTACATACTGTCATGCAAGTGCATTATCTAGTGACAAAATGCTTCATAATTGTCTCTTTAAATCAATTAATCAATCAATAAATTGCACACAACAAAGGAAGGCTTAATGTTTTTGAACCTCTGATTTCAGCTTCTTAAATGTGAATATTTTCTGGTTTCTCATCCTCCTCTGACAGTAAACTGAATATTTTTGAGTTGTGGACAAAGAAAGACATTTGAGGACGTCGTCTTGGACTTTGATCAACATTTTCTAACATTTCATGGACCAAACAACTAATCGATTAATTGAGAAAATAATCAACCGATTAATCATTAAACAAAAACAAGAAAATAATCATTAGTTGCAGCCATGAAAACACGATATTAGGCTGAATAAATTCAACATCTTGTATGTTTTGGGCTGCAGGCCACTCAGTTATCAAAAGGTCACAGGTTTGATCTCCCCAGAAACCACCGTCAGACCACCAGTGACTCACCTGAACACGACGATAAAGTCCCGCTGCTTTAACATTCACTGAAAGACGGTCCAGATAAGACTGTCACTTTAAAAAGGTCCTATGCTAATATTGTTATAACAGCGGCATGTTTAATGAATGATGTGCAAACCACAGAGGAAAACTGTCAAACGTTCACTTCAGAGACGGAACTGGTTTGTCATAAAACGGACAAAAAGAAGTTGCAGCAGTGTCCACCTGAGGAAATAAGTTAGACTGCAGAAGGTTTTACTATTTCACCTCCAAAATGTTCTATATTCTACATTTCCATTTAAATCCAGCTTATCCAACACTGGGATATATCTGGAAAATGTGTTCTTAGAAATTAATCTATAACTTATCAATTATTTATGAATGTTTTTATCTTTGTGGGATTAAAAATAAAGCTGAAGTTTGACTTTTTGTCAGCAGATGAATGTGGATTTTATGTAGAAATAGTTCCATCTAGTGGACAAATACAGTTACTACATCTTTTACCACAGTTTCACTCCACAAACATAAGAAAAGCAGGAGCTGCAGGTGTTTTTAAAAGCAAGACAAGTACAAGAATTAGCATAAATCTGTGTTTATTTTAATGTTAATAAATAGTGAGCATAGTGATTTATTATACAATTCATTTAGGTGGAAATAATTTAAATTAAGTGTACATTGTCTTTTTAAAAAGTGTCTTTTTCACATTGTTCAGTTGTGCTCTTGTGAAAATCAGCATCTTGTGTCTTTTCTATGAGTTCCTGCAGAGAGAAAACAAATAATATGAGTAAACCTGCATCCACGTCTCTGTATTACGGCCCTTTATCGAACCCACTGGACAATATATGGTTGATTTCACACACTGGATCGGATCAGCATGTGATCATGGATGCATGACTGAGCAGTAGGAAGAAGACATTTATTAAATATCGACGTTTCCGTCTGAACAACCTGGTCATTTAAACCGAAAAAAATTATATTTAGTAAATATATCAGCAGAAAGCAAGACAGTGTGTGTGGGAGTTTCTCCAGTTGTCCCAGAGTACGTTAAAGTGAAATACTAAAAGCAAACCTTGTGATTGTGGTTGTGATTTCTTGTGTTTATTCAAGTGTTGTGATCTGGCTTCATTCTTGGAGCCGTCAGCGTCCGGGTTCGGCATCACTGCTTTCCACGACTTCTCTGTTGGATGATAAGTTATGCAGTTACAAAGAAAGGCAGACTTATATATTTTTGATTTATGGATAAACGGTCCTTAAACATGCTGTCCCATATTTTTCCTCTGGCCTGTAGTGCCATTTATCCACCTAGATTTTTTTCTGGTGAGTTGCAGAGTTTTGGAGATACTGGCTGCAGAGATGTTCGCCTTTTCTCTATTATAATGGAAATAAATTGCACTCAGCTTGTGGTGAAAAACATTTGAAAAATTCAACAGCAACATCTCTTTCCAGAAATCATGACCCGGTTTTCCTGCTAACACAAAATCATTGCAGGAACATAGTCACAATGTACCTTTTGCAACATGGGATGTTGTAGTGACCTACCAAGTGAAATTCCAGAGTGATGTCGCCAGCACATTATATTAAAATTTCAACGTTACCAGCACGGTTTGGAGGTGCTGTGATTTTCTATCAATGTTGCTGCAACGTCATTATTTCAAGTACAGGAAACATGATGCAGAAGACTGAACAGATGTTGCAAAAATACCATAAGAGACCTGTTAGATTGGAACGTTTCAACAACATAGCAGCAGCGTAACTAATGGTAACATAACTATAATGTTGCAGTAATGTCGTTACTTCACAAATGATACATCACAGTTGCTCCGTTGTGAGGAGTTTGTGGGTTAAAGCCATTTTCTTTTTACCAAACTGCACCCACCAACTGCATCATTGTGCAGGAGGAAGTGTGCCTGTATTCATGGAAGAGAGTTTACAGATCAGACAAGGAGAATGTCATTAAAAGGTTACATCCTGCACTGTCATGAGCATTAGAGGCCATCATTTTTTTTCCCCCTTGATTCTCATGTGACACGGGATTCCCATGAAATTCAATTTCACTATTCACTGCGGGAACAGGACTGGACAGGAAACAGTCAGCGGGGGTGGGTGGAAGTGGGAATCATAATAACAATTGATCCGTTTATTATGTATTAAAGCATGTCATTTGCGGACTGTGGATTGATGGGAATGGGATGGAACAGGAATCATTCTTCCAGGATTGAGACAAGTGGAGGAGGAGTGAAAATCCACCTCCATGTCCCCCTCTAATGGGCATATGCCCCTTGTCCACGAGGAGATGGACGCATCCTTTTACACTGTTATACGGTTGGCAGCTGTTATTTGGTAGAAATAAAGTAGTTCCTTGATTTGTGAATTATCTTGAGTAACTGGATCATGAATTCTGGAAAGGGACACTACTGTTAAGTTTTTCCTAATGTACTCTTTTGGCGCTTTGAGCACCAGAAGCTGAGTGCCATCTAGTTCCATTATACTGGAGAGAAAGCAGACATCTGTATGACCAATATCTCCAAAACCCTGCAACTCACACCAAAACTATCTAGATGGATGAACAGCACTACAGGCAAAAGGAAAAATGTGCAGTTTTTATCCAGGGTGAACCGTCTCTTTCAGGCTTATTTCTCCTGATATTAAAATGAAAACCATCTGCTCACCTGTTTGCCACCTGTGTGTTAGGTAAAACCGATCCATGTTCCTCCATTTGTCTTGGATGGAAACCGGCACGGCGCAGTTCTCGTCCATTTCTCTGATGGCGTTGCCGTGGGGACAGTGACGCAGCCTCTCCCATGCGACAGTCTGATGCTGCGGCTCGTTACACAAACAGTTCTTTTCCTCAGCTTCGGGTACATCGCTGCAGGACACTTCTCCAGGTTCTGCTTGGAGGCCAGCGGTCGCTTGAGGTTGCGAGCTTCCTGGATCATCGCCGCCCTCCATTTTGGTCCTGCGCGACATGAGCTGTTCTCAGAAGATTCTCCCTCGGTGTCGTGCCTGTGATGACGACCACAGAGATCAGGACTGGAGCCTTTCCTCATCAGTTGTTTGTTGGAGTGAGACTTACAGGCTTCACACGTTGGTAAGAGTGTGTCATTCCTCTGTTGGAAAGGGGCAGCTTTTCTTTTCAAGGTCTGACCATCAAGTCCTGGACTGGCCGGCGTGCAGATGCTTCGCTTCGCCTGACATCTGGTGCAAAGTCGCTCCCTTTTGGATGCATAAGGAGTAAACGCATTCTCACTGAAGTTTCTGCTAAGGCAGCACTCGTGGTCGGAGAGGCTTCTTCGATCCACCTTGCCTTTGGGTTTGTATCTCTCTTTTGGCTTGCGAGCAGGAGGTTGTTCTTTGTACTCGAGTTCTAGTTTTCTTCTCCTGGAAGGCATGTCTAAACCATGGCTGCTTCTCAGAGGTCTGCTCTGCTTTTTGGGAGTTGGTGGCAACTTGCTACAGTAGTGGACGTTGTCAAAGTCAGCTAGCCAGCTGGCTGAGGGAAGGTAGGCAGGCAAAGATTCAAATGAGGTGTCCTGGTGATCCTGGACAGTCATTTCTCGTCTGTGTTGGCTTCTTTCTGCCTTCAGAGGGGAGTTATCCAACATCAGCAAATAAGGAGTATCAACCACCTCTGCTGTGTCAATCATAGGAGTTTCCTCTGCAGCAGGAACGTCCATCATGGGGCACATATCAGCTTCAGACACCATCTCATCCCCAGGACAGTCCACAGTGGGGACCACATCCTCCAGTTCATCCTCTGTCAGAGGAGGCATCTTAATCATGGGGACGCCGTCTTCTACAGACTCCTCTCGGACCGTCAGCACATCTGCTGAGGGAACTTCAGCTTCAACAGTCAGCGTTTCATCATGAGACTCTGTGTGGACATTTTGGATCAGCGAGTCAGAAGAGGGAATCAAAGTTTCCTCCATTGACCAGACCGTGGACTCCATCTTTCTCAGCTCATCCAGGTACTTGGGATCGAAGGGCAGGTGAAGACTTTGCAGTGAAAATTCTTGGATGTCAGATCTTTCTCACTGCTGCTCGTCTCCTGAGCGTCTGCTACTCGGGAACTAAAGTTGGAGGTGATGGTCGTAGGGTCCGTCTGCTTCTTCGGCTCCTCCAGAGCGGGGGTTTTCTCACCGCTGCTGGGCGTCCCGACTAACAGGATGTCAGGACAAGCTTGGAGCGCCTGCTCTGACTGGTCTGCAGGAAGACACAGTCCCTCGTCCTGCAGCACACGACCTTGGAGGATGGAGCTACACTGGACCACGTCTTGAGAAAAGCTGTGGGACACTTCTGCTGTCTCATGAGAGTGCATGACTTGTAGTCCCACTGGTGTGGTGTGGCATTCAATCCTCACCTCCTCTGTCTGGATCACAAAGCTGCCATTTGGTGGCGTCCTGCTGGTGGTGGAAGATGGCACTGTGTCCTTTAGCTCCAGCGATTGATCCATTTTCTGCACAGCCAGGGCTGATGAGAGCTGCTGACTGGTGGGGACGTTTGGACTACTGCTGCGGACTGGGAGGCCACGGGAGGCCTCAATGTCACTGGAGCCTGGGGTGCTGGTCCTCTGGGTTGCAGACAGTGGCTCAGTTTGGACCTCAGAGCTGGTCATCTCTCTGGTCTGACTGTTGTGCTGGTAGCGGAACCTGCGGGAGTGGTAGGCCATGGTCTGGTAATACTGAGGGTTCAGCATGCGTCTGTAGTCCATCAAATGGAGGTGGGTGTGAGGTACAACAAAGCCAGGAGGCTCCATGTACGGATTTGGCTGATAGTTGGGCATCAGTGGCATCCCATAACCTTTAATAGAAGAGGGAAAAAAGTCATTTGTAATTTATAAATTTTATTTGAAGTACAGCTCACTAAGCCAACTCAACAAGTCTTAGAAAACCCTTTTCCACCAAATTAGCTCTGATTTTTGACCAGGTTCCAGTGTCTTCACCACTTTTGAACCATTGTATTACAGCTAAAAAGTACACTATTCAATAAAATATTCAGCATCTTTCATTTATATTAAATGTAACTGAGTCTTATTCAAACACACACTGCATCGCCTCACTCCAAACATGACTGACAACATCAGTGCTGCTGCGTGCAAACATCTCTCTTCAATAATATAATAATGGTAAAATAAGGATAGGTTTCTAAATTTCATTTTGTTGCCAAAACTTTCCACAGCAGCTTCCTACATCAGTACTCCTGTTGCTTCTCCAAACTGGGAGCTTGTCAACCACCATCTACTGTAGGTAATACATGGAGCATGGATAAGAACCTCATACAACCAGAAAATCGGAACTATCCATTTAAATTCTCTTTTTCCTCTCTTTCTAAATCTTTTTTTCTTGTCAAATGGTGTTATAATTTTAGAAATATGCACTGAAGGTCTGAACTCTTTCCCCAAGAGACTCTGCAGAGAAGATCTGAATATGAAGGTCACAACTACCCCTTTAATGCGTGCATTTGAAAGTGTCCTGAGACATGCACCAACTCATTTACAAATTTTAAAAAATGGAGGATGGTGGGAAAACATGTACTGAAAATACAGAAACTATGATAACATTTAATGAAAAAAGTTCAGGTGGACTTTTTTTTGCATTAATTGCTCTGATAAACGAGCATTGGACCTCAAAATCAATTAGTTGCAAAAAAAGAAATGGACAAGAGGAGATTTACCTAAACCAGGGTATCCATAGTAGGGGTTGTAGGACACAGGCATGGGCACTGGTACAGGCCACTGCAGACTCTGCATGGGCAGGTATGGCTGCGAGGGCTGGACGTAGAAGAAAGGCTTGTGGTGGTGCTGTTGCTGCTGCTGCTGCTGCTGCTGCTGCTGCTCCTCAGGACGTGGAGCTCCTGAAGGCCCAGCGGCCGGCTGATGGGGCCCCTGGGCCTGCTGAGCTCCATGTGGTGGGTTTGGACCTCGAGGGCCCAAACCGTAAGAGTGTTGCATGGTAGACGTGGCTGCCTCCATATCTGACAAAGAGACGAGAAGAAAGTTCAAATAAACATGTTGCAAGATGGTTTAAGCATATTTTCTGACAATAAAACACTCACTGACAAGTTTACTCACATGCAAAACGAAGATTTCACTGACAAATTGCTTTCAAAGTATGTTTTAAATTGGAAATCAGAGGTGTGGACTCGTGATCCTGTCTGGCTTGTGAAAAGCTGCTCTGATTGGGTAGATTTTGGTTCCAGGTGAGAGTTAATGACCTTCTTTTAAAGCCAATGAAAAATGTTTGTTTCCCTCTGATTCCCTCCCACTGTGGCGCATCAACTCACCTGCAGAAAGACCCTGAAAGTGGAGGAGGTAAGAAGCTGATTGGCTTTAATTAACGACAACAGACCTGCAGCTTGTCTGAATCACAGGCTCAGGTTACAGATATGTGGCTCAAAGTGGGACATCTTTTCGTTTTTAGCATCTTTGTCAAGCTCAAGGCTGATTTTCTTGCAGGTGAGTGAAGAAGAAGAGATTACTGTTAGAATGCAGAGCACATATTCACACAGCCTGTGTTGAATGCAGATTTGACCCCTGAAGAGCCAATTATGAGGTTAGATGCTGCTTGTTTGGTAGCCCGGAGCAGTATTTATAGACCGTATTATCCATGAAGAATGAACATCCTCTGTGAGACCAGTTTGTTGACATGAGCAGTGATTTTAAATTAGTGCTGCTGTTTAAATATGTTTTCTGTGAGTGCATTCAGGACGAAACATCCAATAAAATGAGTTTGTTTCAATTAACATCCTTAATACACACAAACATAATATTTGTTCCTGTTTAGCTGTGCATTCTGCAATTTGCATCGGTCACGGCAGTGGTTCCCAACCTTTTTTCCTTTGAGCTTGAATCTAAGGAAAGTCAGATATTTGCAGATTGTACAGGAGGTTAATCATTAATCATTAATCAAGAAGAAGAAATGGCATTAATTGACATTATTTTCTAGAGGAGCCATTCATTGGATAAGGAGTGGTTCAAATTACACTTTAAATAAGAAAAAAAAAACGTGTTGTATATCTTATTACTTATTAATGAGTTATCAATTAATCAATTGTCAGCATTTTCAACTATCACATAAGGAAAATGCACAAATTTTGCAGCCCCAATAGGATGCCAAGTCTACTTACAGACAGATGATGCATTTTGAAACATTAAGCTTTCTGTCTTAAAACATAATTTTGGTTGATAACAGCACAGTAACATCTGATTTAATGTGATTAAGAGGTGGAACAATCCATACAATTTAGGATTCATGTATCTTTACTTGTGGGCTGGGAGAGAGGATGAAGGGAGAAGTGTTTTACATGAATGTGTTAAATGTAAGAGGTAACATTTCCTATTCTGGCACTGGTTTTATGTTATGTTGTATTATGTTTGTTTGGCAAACACAGGTTAGTTAATGATGTTACTGAGTTAATGTGTTCAGATTGTTCAGAAAAGAACCTAAATGGGATATTCTCATCTACGGACACCTAAAGATTAGAAGACAGCTTTTTTTTATGTAGGTCACTGCACAGAATTTGCACCTTGTTCTATAAATCTACAGACATTTTCCACTGCAGCCAGGTTTGTGCCAAAGTGCTTTCACAACAAACATAACTGAGCAAAAAGATTATCACAAGGTATAAGTATTTAACTCCATGCATAAATACATAGACATTCATACAAATCATGCGATGAATCACTGCAGGTGTCGGCGAAGGAGTAAAAGTGGATCTAAGGACGACTTTGAAAAGAGTCAAGAGATTCTGCTGATCTTTCATTTTCAGGGAGGCGATTCCAGAGTCGAGGTGAAGTTACTGAGAAGGTCCCTCTCCGAAAAGTTTTCAGCAAGATTGTGGGATGTTTAAAAGCCCTTGATGTGCAGATCTGAGGGGCCTCACTGTACTGTACGGGGATAGAAAGTTCTGTAATATAGCTCGGGGCGAGACCATGCAGGGCTTTAAACACAAACACAAGAATCTTGTAAAGAATTCGATTCCAAACAGGGAGCGCTGTAGAGATGTAATATGTTCACTTTTTTTAAAAATCCCTCCTTACGAGTCAGGCTGCAGCTCTCTGAAGCAGCTGTAAGCTGTGAATAAAGGCCTGAATGATACCAAAATATAGAGAGGTGCGGTAGTCCAGTCCTGGGGATATTTTCTAAGACTTCTGGTGATAAGAAAGTCCTGATTTGGGACATAATACATCAAATACAATATATCAGTTACTGTGGTGAGATTAAAGCACACTGTAACTTCAAATACATTAGAAATACTTAAAATTGAGGCAATTGGTTGCCACAATTTTTTGAACTGATAAATTTAAAACTTGGAAGTTATCAAAGCTTAAATATAATTAGTGTTACATTAACTCTTCGATTACACTTAAATTGAAATGTAAGTGTAATTTAAGGCAACTGAAATATCTTCAGTTAATGCAGCTCAGAATTTTCATTCACACCTCTGACTGCAACAAGTTAACACACTTTACAGTGTGTAAACTTGTCATTTGTAAAAATTTTCATTTACAAATGAAAATTTATTAACTTTTCAAGCACCCAAATAAAGGCAAATCTGGTTCATGGTTCACCGTGAACCATGTTATTAAAATATGACTTTTGGGTGGTTCCTAAAACTTACTTAAAAATGGGGATTATTAGCAGGATTACAATTAATTAAAATAAAGAATGAAATACTATCGTGCACAATTTTTTCCACAGAATTTTCTGGCAATTATTTGATGTGTCAGACTTCACAGGGTTAAAGCCTGAATCAGTCCCTCCAGGATTTCACAGGCTGTTTTTGGCATCATTGCTGATTTCACAGCAGCTTTTCTGACAAATTGTGATGCATGTTGCGATGTTTTTTAGGCATTTTTTTGCAGTTAAACTGCAGGAGCAAGTGCAAATTGCAACACAAAGTTGATTTTTTTTTGTTTAAATTCCTTAAAATGACAACTTGTTCCAGGGAGAATAAAGTCACACTGAGATGTACGTATGATGTTACGACCGTTATGACCTACAGTATAAAATCTAAGGTGAGTAAAACCCTGAACTGCTTGAATTTGAAACCTGTGCCTGGTTTTAATCCAAGATGTCGTTGAAACACGACGCTCGTTCTATAAATCAAAATCAAAAAGATGTTCTCATGTAAAATGATTCAACACAACGTTTAAATAATGACAATATTTATTGGACTGGCCCCAAACAGTGACACACCATCATCTGAAACAACTTTTCAGCCCATCTGCCTGTTTGTGAAATTCATAAATCATGAATAGTGTCACTGCGTAAACTTTATACATTTCTTTTTTTTTTTTTACTTTTATCTAACAAAAAGAGGCTTTCTGTGCAGTGCATTTCACCTGGTGCTCATATATTACTTTATCCTGGAACAATTACACCTTTGGGGGGGACCTGAGGAGGAAACAAATCATTTATGAATATATTTTCAACAAGTCTGAACACATTAAAGAGTGCATGTGAATCCCCTGTAGAGTAAATGTTTCACCTACAGTTCAACACACTTTGTTCAAAAGTTAATCCAGGACATCAACATCTTTGTTCTCTCATCGTAGAGCCTGACAAAGAGCAAACAAAAAACAAAACATGAGAGAAATGTGATGTTAGGTCAGTGTTAACAGTCCCTGCAGCAGAAAATCAGATATTAACCTCTGTCCCAGTGTGATGGTGGCGGCTCATCGTCGTCATTGTCCTCGTCTCTCGGCCTGTGGTACATCACTTTCCTCTGAGTGCTCATCTCTGTACAGGAGATATGAGCAGAATAAAATATCAGGAACACAATGATATAAAATGCAATTGAAGAATGAGTTATGGCTGAGAGACAAAGCAAGGTTTAACAAATCAAATACTTTCAGTTCAGATTTCTAACTTTATCTAAAAGGAAACTTACATATTTTTCAACCTGGACCCCATTTTCCCACATTTTTGTGTCTAAGTCCACACATACTTACTCAAGTAGAAGTACAGATGCTTAAAAAAATATATATACTCTGGAAAAGTAGAAGTTACTGTTTCAACTTCTTTACTGCAGTAAAGTGAAAAAGTTCAGCTTGAATGTACTAGAGTATAAAAGTAACATGCACTGGATACACAAGGAATCGATCTTCTCTACGTGTTTGGTTTTGATGTTAGGAAGGTGGTGTGCAATGACGCAAGATAAAAAATATCTAATCATTCCCCACAAAAGTCTTAAAACTAAAGTAACAAACCTATTTTTATTATTTTATATTACCAGATCTTTTTACATACATATACATAAATACACTATATATATATATATATATATATAACATATATATATATATATATATATAACACATATATAAAATATAATAATCCTATAATATATAATATAATATATTTTTATATTTATTTTTTATTTTAAAAACGTAAGGAGTAGAAAACACAGATATGTGTCCAAATGTAGGGAGCAAAAGTAAAAAGTTGTCAGAAAAATAAATATTCAAGTGTAGATACTTCTACTTAAAGGGACAGTTCACCCAAAAATGAAAATTCTACCTTCATCCACTCACCCTCATGCCAAGTTTCACAGGAAAACGGTGTTGTAGAATCTCCTAAACAATATATGCGAATGGTGACCAGTTTTCAAATGTAAAAAAAACATAAAATGCCTCCATACTGCTCGTCTGGTGTAATGCACGTCTCCTAAAGCCGCAACATGCCAATTTGACCGGGAAGACGTCATTTCCACCATGTTTTTAGCCTGAATCTTCACTGTAGATCTTTAACTTGGAGCCACGTTCATGTGTGTGTGCACACCGTCTGAACTGTGTGTGTGGTGTGATTGGTGTGCAAACAGCATGTCTGGACTTTAGGAGACTTGGATTATGCCAGATGAGCAGTATGGAGGCATTTTATGTTTATATTCTGTTGTTTTTCACATTTGAAAACTGGTCACCATTCGCTTTTCACTTGTTTGGGAGATTCTGCAACACTGTTTCCCTATGAAACTCCAGCAGTGTTTTGTCGACTAAAAAACTAAACCTGACCTTCAGTCGGCATGAAGGTGAGTAGATAATGTATCTGCAGAGATCTGCCTACATTTCCTTATTTTTCCTCATTATTTTGCTGTGCACAGGACGCCTCGCCAACCCAAAACTTTGGTATTTGACATCCTGGAGCATTTACAAAAAGCTCTGACAAATCCTATTGATTCTACCTTTCAGTTAAGATAGGACAAACACCAAGGAAAATTTACATAAGTTACCATAATTCATAGCTTTGCGTCATGTGCTGCTGCTACAAAAACACCAACTTGTTCACAAATTAACTATTTTCTGCAGAAAAAAACAGTCAATAGTTTAATTTATTATTAGCAGTAATTTATGAGCAGTAAACAGATTGCAAATACTTATGAGTCATCATTTTGTGGCATAAATTTCCTGCAGCTCAGTCACTCAAAGTAAAATGGTGCAATATTGTGGACGGAGCCCTTTTTAAAGGCACCTTTGCCAAGATAATCTTTGAAGCCGGGTGGACTTTATAGTGCTCCCAACTTTATACTGTGTGGCTCCATCTCAGCATTTCATGAACATAAAAAGGGCTAAATGAATAAATTTGGGACCAAACCTGCTCCAACTTGGCTGCAAAATTCTAATTATGCTGCACAAGCTGTTTGGACAGATTGATATGATTGGCCCTGTGACTGGTTCAGGAGAAGACTGATACTGAACTTGTGTCTTTGTTTTTTTTTTAACTTCTAAGAGACAATGTGAGCGGCTGAGTTCAACCTTGTCGCTGCAGAGGCGCCGTTTGTCTCCTCCTGGGGATCACGTCACCGTCTCCCCACCTGCCCTGATCCGACGTGGTCAAATCTTCTCTGCAGAGTCTGTCTACGAAAGAGGTCACACATTCGGTCACATGATAACACAGTTAGTCTAGAAACAGCACAGAAAAACGTTAAAGGGAGTGTTTGGATTATCTGAAGTGAGATTATATGAGGTCAGTGTATTATGCCCCCAGTTTGGAGAAGCAGTCAGGAGTACCGTGTAGGAAGCAACGGACTGCTGTGGACAGTAAGATTATAACTAACAATTATTTTCATCTGCCTATTATTTTCACAAGGATTGTTTAGTCTGTAAAATGTCAAAAGTTGTGAAAAATCTCATCACAATTCCCCAGAGCCCAAAGTGACGTCTTCAAGTTGCTTCTTCTCCAACCAACAGTCCAAAACCCTCAAAACTCTTCATTTACCATCATAAATAACAAAGAAAAACAGCTAATGTTTGACTTTTTGCTCATAAAATGACTAAAACGATGATCAAAATATGGCAATTTTTTTTTAACCAAGTAATCAGACAAATTCCTATTTCAAAAAACCTGAACTATCCCTTTAAGTCAACTGAACATGTCAAAGTAAACTAATTCCTCGCAGAGACTTACCCTGACATGTTCTGCACTGCAGCTCAGAACTCGTCATCTCTCCGACTTCTCCATCAGCTGCCTCCTGCTTACAAACATCTCGACCGTCCTCCTGGTTGACCGGATCTTTCGGGTCTTTGTACTGGCCTCTTTTGTACCACGGTTTACCGGCGTGTCTCTGTGGGACAGAGTGGGACTTCCTGGGTGCAGAATGCTTCCTCACAACCGCTCTGACGGGCTGCTCGCACCCTCTCACGTACCTGCTGCCGTCCTCCTCAGAGTCCCCGACTTCGTCCCTGTACATCTTGGCGCCGTGGACTTTGCTCCTGCCCGTCCCTTTGGCGAGGCTTTTCCCACAGCAGGCGCACATGAACCTCTTTGACCCCCGGCAGCCACACTTCCTCTACCTCTTCGGCGGCTTGCGGAGACCTGCTGACAACCTCTGCGAGCCTCCGGCCTGCGTACACGTGTTTGGGGAAGAGATCAACGTCATCCAGATCTGTGGAGAACATCTCGTCTCTGGAGGAAAGCTCGTCCAGAGACGGGCTGAGGACGCTCATCCGCTCGTGGGTGGTGGTGTGCATGGGCAGGTAGTTGTAGTAGTAGGGGGCAGCAGGGGAGGAGAGGGGGCCGGCTCCGGCACCTCCAGGAGTCAAAACGCTCTCAAACGGCAGCTTGAGGATCTGGTAGTTCTGATCAGCTTTCGGATCTTTGATTTTTGAGACTTTGTCACCACTTTTGGGATCTTTGAGCGTTGGCTGATCAGAGGTAGAAGGCAGGATTGGATTTGTGAGCTCTTCAGGGTCACATTTAGGAACACTTGGATCGGTCACTGAGGTATCTGACTGGATATCCGTGACCTCTTCCTTCTCCAGAGGGAGGAAGCGTTCATCTGCTGCAGACTGCTCGAGCTCAGGACACTCCTCATGGACAGAGGAACTATCAAGAGGCAACTCCTCCTCCAATCCTCCTGACCAGCATCCCTGAGGGCTCAGGACGTCTAAGCTTCTCTGGCTGGACTCACCGTCGTACACCGCCGTCGTGGAGTCACTGAAGTTAACAACCGGGGACTCCAAATGGCTTCCGTCGGGCGCTGAAGGCAGGACGTTACCCTGCCCGCACTCCTCTTCTCCTCTCCTGGAGAAAACATCCCAGAGGACTGCGAGGCGACGCCAGAGTCCAGCTCTCTCTCGCCGCCCGGATCTTGTCCAGGCATTCGATCAGTTTGGTGATGGCATCGCTGGGGTCGGTTTGAGCCTCGGAACAGGCCGTTTCTCGGCGCCCGTGGGGCTGCGGGTGATACGGCTGGCGAGGCGCGTCGTTCCAGGGAGGAGCGTGGAAGCGGGGTTCAAACATTCGCCGGTGATCCATCGGATATATTGGAGCATGTGGGAAGACAAAGCCAGGATACTGCATGTACTGGTAAGGGTGCATGCAGGGACGAGGAAAGTTAAAACCTGGGAAATATAAAGATAAATACACAGGCGATCAATACTGGTCGATACCAATAAAGAAGGTTTAAAAGGACAGTTTACAGTAGTTAAGTTTTCTGAAGTGAGGTTATATGAGGTATGTAAGCCTTAGTGTATCAGCACGCTGTTACAGTAGTGTTTTACTTCTGGTGATTAGGCTTCAAAAATCATAAAAGTGGTGTTCATCTAAGTACTTTTGCCCTTTTTCTGTTTGCCATAGAGATTATTTTCTGCACCAATCCAAAATCCAATGGAAAAAAAACCCTTTGGCTTTTTGTGGAGGGAACCAGAGGGATGCTAAAAGGTAAAGCAAGATAAAGCAGGGAAAATATTAAAAATATTGTAGTACACTTAAACTGGTTGATTTTTTTTTAGGTGTCTACAATAGGTTTTGCTGCTGACTCTGTCCACATTGCTTTGCTAGAATATTTCATACAACCCCACTTAAAAAAAAAAAAAAACATGAATTATCCCTTTAAATGTCTTGCTACCTCCGGGTAAACCATAGAGACTGTAGGGGTTGTTCAGCTGCCAGTGCTGGTAGAGGTAATAAGGTTGAGATGGAGGCTGGACGTAGAAGAAAGGTCTGGGATGTTGAGTTCTCTGTTGTCCGCTCCCAAATGTGTGTGGCTGTTTGCCTCCATCTGCAGAATAAAATATTATTTTCAATCATTCCCTACTTGTTAAGGTTAATAAAATGATATTTACACACGTTATTAAACCAACATTTGGATATGAAATTATGAAGAAATCTTCACCGTCCATTTTCTCTCACGTTCTCGCTCAACCTGTCAGAAATAAAAGACCGCAGAGGGACGAAAACATCAGAAAAAACATCCCACAGCTTCGAACAACTAAAGACGAAAGTTTTACAGTCAAATCTTCGATAAACAAACAGAAGTAGAGACGCTTCACTCTTCAGGCCCACATGACGTCTCACTAACAAAAGCCGAAACATCTCCGCTCATCAGTCAAATAGGAAACACCTGCTGCTCTACCTGCGCCGTGACCTTCAAGTGCAGGCGGACAAATCAGTGCTCAGCTTTAGTAGTGTCGGTTTGAGCACGAAAGAAGTTGAATTTATGGTAGATGTAAGTCCCAGAGAACGAAAATGTCATAGACAATTTATTGTAGGAATGTAGAAAAATATTTTGTCCATTATTTTTTCCATAATTTTTAAAATTTTTCTGAATATTAAACCCCTTTTTGATGACACCAAAAATAAAGCATCCTTTTAAAAATTATTATTTAGATTTTTTAAAGAACATTTTATTAGCTGATAACTGGTGAATTATATTTTATGTAAATTGTACTTTCCAAGAGTTACATAACGGTGTAAAGCCTAGAATAACGCCAAGAGTACATATAAAAAAATATTTATTAGTGACCCAAATACACGTCTAATTTATTAATTTGTGTATTTATTCATTTTGTGGCTCGTAGTAGTTCTCAGGGTCCATGACAGTCTGCCATTAATTTAATTTAATTTAATTTAATTTAATTTAACTTTATGAATGCACTAAGAGTGAAACACACACTTGATGTGTGAGTATTCTGTGATGACATGGTGCATTTTTTTTAATACATATCTAATATCTTTTTTAATACATTTCTCTTGCGTTGTTCTTGTGTGAAAGTTAAGTTATGCGTTATACATTTATATATATTATATTAAAAATGGAGAAACACAGAGGTAAAGTGCAGAGGATCCATGTCTTCATAAATATCTCTACACTTTCATGGCGTTTCGTCTCCGTCTGTCCAGCAGAGGTCGCTGTTTCTTTCTTGATGGGCCTGGGCCGCTTTGTCTGGGCGCATGCGCAGTATCCTCATTTGGCCTCTGGTCTTTCAGGCGCTTATGATGCGCTGAAAGGTTGTCCGCTGCTCAGCGCTTCTTCTACACAACAGTTTAATGTCTAAATTCGGCTTGAGGAGCTTACTTGGCACTTTCTGCTGACGAGAAAAGCCATCGCGACGGTTCACTGCGTGGAGTCTGCCTGCAGTACTGTAAGGAAGCTTGGATTTACGCTTGTTGGAGTGGTTAACTTGAAAAGTGGCTCATTCAGGTAGCTAGCTTACGTTTGTTTAGCTCTTTTAGCAGTTAGCTTAGCCGTGTTTCTGCTGGCAGCGTGAGCGCTCTCTCTAATGTGGACTCTGCAGAGGTTTGTACCCACCGTGTCCTTTCTGAAACAGGTTCTCAGTTAAGCTGATGGCAGCAGACACTTGACTGTCTAACAGCCAGCTAGCACGCATCAACAGACTGGCTGCCTCGTTAGCTAACGGCTACGTTACCCCGGAACTGTGGAGCGCACACAAGCTAAAGCTGCTAACTTGCCGCGGGTGGCAGTCAAGCAAGTGTCGCTGCTTGAGCTGAGCAGTATAACATAACATCGAAGCCAGCTGATTAGCGTATTGATCAGTTGATCAAAGACGACGGCGGCCACCTCGTTGAACGTGTACTCTGCAGCAAAGCTTCAGGGATGCTGGTGATGTGAGGGTTTGTCGGGTTAGCTAACCCAGCGAGACATGCGGCTCAGAAGGGAACCCTGTATTTACAAAACTATCGCGAGATTCTTACGCGTTGTTACCTTACTATGCTCACTTATCGTGTTTTCTGATGTGGCGACACTGTGGTTAAAGTCTGTGCAGGTTTTGGGACAAACACGTTTGCATAAAGTTAGAGAAAGATCATATTATGTGTGAAAATGATCACTCTCGCGAGATCTTTCGCGAGTCTGGGGTTCCCTTCTAGAAACGACCCGAGATGTGTGTTTTGCAACAGGCCTGCCTGTCTAATGTTACTTTGCCATGTTTTAGATGGCAGACGGGGTTTGTTTTGGACATGGTGGGAAGTGGATTGGTGGTTAAAGGGGTAGTTCAACCAAAACTGAAAATTCAGTCATTATCTACTCATCCTCATAACGTCTGAAAGTCAGGTTTAGTTTTTTTAGTCCACGAAACACTGCTGGAGTTTCACAGGAACGTCACCCAAATAATGTAAGTGAATGGCGATCAGTTTTAAAATAAAAATAACATAATATACCTCCATACTGCAGTCTGGTGTAATCCAAGTTTTTAAAGCCTCAGCATGCCAAGCTGACTTGAAAGATATCATTTTCACTATGTTTTTAGCCTGAATCTTCGCTGTAGATCCTTGGACACGAGCTTGGAGCCACGTTCGTGTGTGTGCACACAGGCTGAAGCGTGTACACCGTCTGAACTAGGTCTATGTGGTGTGACGGTGTGTAAGTGAACAGCATGTTGGGAGGGACTTGGATTACACCAGACAAGCAGTATGGAGGCATTTTATTTTATTTTATTTTATTTGGTGGTGTTTTTTTCAGTTGAAACCTGGTCACCATTCACTTACATTGTGAGATTCTGCAACACTGTTTTCCTGTGAAACTCCAGCAGTGTTTTGTGGACTGAGAAACTAAACCTGACCCTCAGTTGGCATGAGGCTGAGTAGATAATGACTGAATTTTCATTTTTGGGTGAACTGTCCCTTTAACGGTGATGTGTAATTAGCAGACCCACAGCTATAAACACTCTTCAGATATCAGCATTTTCACTCAGAAGCAAGACGTTAGCTAACATAGTAAGTGTAAATATGTTGTAAACTGTCTCTCATTAGCGCGCTAGATAGCTAGCCAGCTGTTTACCCTGCTGCTCATTCAATAAAACACTTATCTTAGAAGCTAACTTAACAGCTAAGAAATGTTAACAGTTCTTTTTATCAGGGTCTCTCCTTATGTTTCAGTTTTTCAAATGTGGTAGCATCAGTGTTAGCTAAAATGCTAGCTAGCTGCTCGTGTCGGGACATCAAAGTCAACTGAAATTTAAGATGTTCAGGATTTCATTTCGACAGGTGTTGGAGGGTGTGTTTAACAACAGAAGATGACACCAGATCACAGGTCGTCTCAGGGGATTGCAGGTATCAGCAACCAGTTCAGTGTGGTGTGGGGACAGCTGTAACATTTACTCGGATATTCATCTGACAGGTTGATTAAGACACTTGACATCAATTAACTTTCCCAGCTGCTGCCATAAAGTCTCTCCACAGTGTTTTGTTGCAACAGACTGTTGTGATAGACAGTAGTATTAGTAGTATAATTTGTGCTGTTGCTGCTTAAAGCTAATGAAGGCGTTGGTGGTAAACGTGGCTTAATGGCTTTGTGTTATGGTAACCTGCCAAAAAAGCCCAAAGTCATTAAGTAATTAAAAGCTGAGTTATCTCATTGATTTTATCCTCTCTGCATTTGAAATGGTCATACATACAGTGTTTTCTCTGTAACATAACCTGCAAAGGATCATAGGCAGGAAAAAAACAACTGGATTAAGTTGGAAAGTTTGAGTTTTGGTCCTAATATTGAAGCCATTTTACCAACATACGAAACGGTCTTCTTAAACTTCTTGACCACAAATAATAGATGAAACAGTTAGCCTTCCGGTGACATGATAAAATACTTGCAAGGTGGATTTGTTTGAAAAACTATCATGCAAAAGACATGATGCCATTTCAGATTGTTGAGAATTGATCAGTATAAGACTTGCTGCAATGATTGCAGTGTGTGTACCAGTTAACCTTGATAATTTTGTTTACTATAATCATTAAATTTTCCTACAGTTTCATCCCTGCCGCAAACTGCAGTGGAAATGTGTCAAAAACTTTGAACATATCTCATAGTAAACATCATGAGAGTGTGTAAGTGTATATTTGACGCAGCGTAGAGCTTGTAGCTCACGTCTGTAGAAATTGTTCTATTTATTAGTGGTTATCAAATAACAACAAAGACTAAAGTTAATTTTCACATTTAATCTAGGGCTGCAACTATAAAATGTCAGAAAATATTGAAAATTGTTCGTCCCGGTTTTTCAAAGTCTAAATATTCAGTGTAATGTGATGGTAAACAGAGAAAAGCGGGAAATCTCCATGTTTGAGAGGCTGAAAACAGCCTTTTCTGCCATTTTTACATGAAAAATTACTGTAAAGATTAATCAATTTGATTATCAAAACTGTTACGTTCTTTCTTACCACTTGCCCGACATGGCATTTTACTTGCGAGCAATCCGAATAGTTGATCCCGTATTCCATGATGCATAAGTGTAATAATTTTGTAGACATCATTAATTTTGAGCTCTGTGTATAACCCTGTAAAGAGCCACCAGAAGCACATAGTTTTGCAGACTACATGTAATGATATTCAATAGGACATACTGTACTGGCATCATGGCAGACAGAAAGATCTGCTCCCGGTTCCCCAAAAGTATTTAAAGGCAAAGAAGACTGAAGCCCATACTGTATTCTTGCAGTTAGACTAAGATCACAATGTCCTCGCTGAAGGGGAAAATCCGTTGTGCCATAATGTGAAGTGGGGGCATCTCTCTGCAGCGTAGCACGTAAACCACAGTATCAATGAAGTACCCTTTCAGTCACCAGCAGTGTGAAACAGTTTAATTCAGATGTTGTCTTATATTTTATATAAGGTCAATCAACTGATAATCGCAGTCCTTTTACAACAGTCGCTGCCCACAGGCAGTTTGCCCTCTTGCATTCAGACTGTCTTGTTGCCAACTGTCAGGCTGTCAGTGCAGTTTCTAGAAGCGAGGGATGAAGGGAGGGTGAGGTGGAGATAGTTGATAGTGCTGTTTACAGATGGGTATTGGTAGGATTTTATCAATACCAATATGGATACTGGTACTGCTTATTGATATTGATACTCTTGCTGATACTACTCACCATAATTAAAGACATGACATTAAAAGATTCAGCTGTTGTTTTACTACTTTTTGCAGAAATAAGTGAAATTGCATCCTGAGTTATTGGATTTAGCTGCATTTTCATTAAATTTAGTAAAGTGAGCCCACATTTTTTGAAAATTTTTCCCTGTCGGCTGTTTATGTAACGTTACATTAATATTGATATCAATATAATTTGTCCAGAAGCTTATTGATATTTTGTTACTGACCAGTCGGGTACTGGTTCTCACCGACTTTTACAGGTGCTGGAAATCGTTGATAACACTTGAATTTTAACATTTCAAGGTTTGAAAAGTGCTTGAATTTTGGATGAAGTTTGTAAAACTGCTTGAAATTGTCACTTTGTAGAAAAAGACGTAAAATACAACAATAAAAAGCCTCGCTTGTGACTATACGTGTGTAGCTAGGCTAACAGATGACAACATGCTGGGAGGTGGACGTTTCAGTGAACGCTGCACTAGAAACAAAAAGTTTGAAAAAGAGAGATTTCATTGAAACTGAAGTTATTTGTCTAGTGATTGAGTTATAGTTACATAGGATGCCAAGACAGGTGACACAGTTTGAAACATGAAAGTTTGTTGGGTTTTCCTTAAATTTGTCACCCCTCTGTATAATACTATCATAAAACGATTGGTGCTTGAACTTTACTGTGGAAAAGATATACGAACCCTGCATTTGAGAGGGTTTCAGGATGTTTGCTGCTCTGACATGCTCACAGAAATGAGAGATAAAGAAAGTTAAAAGGTTTAATATGAGTTATATTTTCTTTATTGCTAGTTTCTGTGGGTTTTAGACTCATGGTTGCTCTTTTTGTTCTCCTACTGTGTTTTTCAGACGAGCACTGATGTAGCAGTGTCGGGACAGTTGTCGTGCTCGTCCTCTACCTCCGGTCCCCAGTGCCTCACTGCATGACCTCAGACGACAGATAGATCCACGAGGGGAATCAGCCTCCTTCCTCACCCCGGGACCCCCTTCCTCTGGACTCCTGACTGTGACACTTGGTAGCCACACCGCCGCGACCTTCTCATCTCATCTTTCAACTCATCACCAGCAGAGGAAAGCGGAAAATTTTCCACATAGGAGTTGAACACCTCCACTCAGGCCAGTGGAGGTGTCGAAGAGCTTTTCCCCCCTTCCCACCCCCCCCGTTTGTCCTATTGAATCTCTTGAATATTTTTTCTCCTGGTTGGCTTGAGTCCGGTTCTGCCGGCCGTGTGACTTTTCAAAACTGGGGCGCGATTCATGGGATGCAACCATGTCGGATCTCAGTGAGCGCAGGCCGGTCAACACGGACTACGCTGTCTCCCTGCTGGAGCAGCTCAAGTTCTTTTACGAACAGAAATTACTGACTGACGTTGTGCTGCTGGTGGAGGGCACGGAGTTCCCGTGTCACAAGATGGTCCTGGCCACATGTAGCTCCTATTTCAGGTGAGTGCAACACACCATTGTCAGCCCACTGCTGCGGGTGTGGAATAACTCATGTTGTATGTCAGGGGGTTTGTGTTTTTAACGACTGCGGGCTGATTGTGAGCGTGCTATGTGTGGCGTTCAGTTTCAATAAATAATGCACCGTACAGTGTTGGGCTTTTGTGTTTAAAGACAGCAATTATTCCCTCAGTCTGACACCTGGAAGGAAGACATTTTTGGGGCAGGACCACTGATGGCTTCTGATAAATACAAATTTATAGGGGAATCACAGCCAAAATGTAGGACACCAAAACAGTATTAGTACAGTTCACTTGATAATCAGTATTAGATATGATATTAGACTATATATTGTCTATGATATTTGATATAAGTATCATCTTTTCCTGGTTTTAAAGGCTACATTACAGTAAATTTGTGTAATTTTTTAAACTTATCAGACTGTTCTAGCTGCTCTATTATTTTTCTTTACCCACTTAATCATTATATCCACATCACAGATGATTATTTATCAAAATCTCATTGCATTAATATTTTATGAAAGCACCAAAGCCCATATTTCCCAGCCCTAACTACTTTATATACTGTTTGGTAGTTTAATCAACAGCAATGCAACATATGTTTGCACTGTTTGAGAGTTTATGGTATATTGTTTTGATACATATATATCATATCATAGAAAAGCCTAACGATATCAAGATATTATTTATAAGCTGTATATCCCTGTCTTAATATTTAGCCTGATCAGCCATCCTCAGAAATCAAGACAAACACACATTATTAGACAGTAAACCATAGGGCTGTCACTTTTTATTCGAGTTTCGGACATTCATTTGGACATGAGGTGAAAAGTTTGAGCTGTAATTACCTGTTCGAAATGTTGGCTGCAGTCTCTAGTATAAATCGAGTGACTTTGGTAAAGGCAACGGTGATGGCATCCTGGAGATGTAAGCCTGCACGAAGGAGACTTCTCTGTCTGCAGACAGCAACCAAAGTCAGCAATTTGAATTTATCCGTACGAATTACGGGTCATTTTAAATTCGTTCGACCCTGATTTTTTGAAAAAGTGACATCCCTAGTAAAGCAGTGATTTCCAAAGTCTGGGCCGTGCAGCCCTGCAGGTGGACCTTGAGAGGTCGTAAAAATGAAAATGAAATGAATAAAATGTTTCGAGTATCAGGTGCAATATTTGTTAAAGGTGAAAATTGTCTAAAAATGCCATTTAAAATTAAATATTGTGCAGAAATGTCCGGCCTACAGTCATATTACAGACTAAAGAATCATCTTTGTTTGGTACAGATCCCGCAGATATCAAACCATAACCATTATAAATGAAAATAAGAATAATGATGTAAAAGTTATTATTCCCTCCAAAATCGCAGTTACAGTATCAGTCAAAATAATTGCAATTAGATCTCTTTTCAAAATCATTCAGCCCTATTTTATGGTTTGATTAATCACAAAATTAACTGACTATGTAAAGTTAGTTAGCTGAAGCCTTATTCTAATTTAATAACAAATTTGAAATATAGAATCTTGGACTTAATTTTCTACAATTGAAATTACATTTTTGTTTTTACAGGGAGAGTTAAGTACCAAAATAAAGTACTGTTGGGTACCGGTACTGAATGCACCATTCAGCGCTGGGCTTTTGTGTTTGAAGACAGCGATTACTCCCCTCAGTGTGGTTGTGACGAGGTGTAGGTACACCGTCATTATGTCGCTCTCTTGTTATGTCTGTAAGTGCTCGCCTCCTACAGTTACAATTAATAATGCACTGCGTCGTAGAGCAAGTGTTCCCCTCTCTATACATGGAGGATGGAAACCGAGAGGATGGTGTTTCCTTGAAAGCAGTGGCTCGAGTCGCCCTCTGCACCACTTATTCTGTGCGATGTGTTTCTACGTGGAATAAATGAAGCAACCTCTAACCCGCAGTTCCACAGACGTATCCCTCAAGACCCCGGGGAGGCCTCATTTGTACGCACAACATTGCATAATGAAGTGTGTGCACTGCGGTGGATATGACAGAGCAGCAAGCGTCGGCTCTGGGAATAGTCCATCTGTACATGACAGGAGCTCATGCTGCATTTGAACACCCTGTCTCACCCCCTCCCTCCGTCCCTCTCTCACTGCATCTCCACACGCGTTCCAAGAAAAGGTCCCGACAACTTGATGCCTCTCTGGCACCCACCTCTCCCGCGATCTTCCCACTGTTTCCCACGCACTCGTTATCTGGTGCGAACATGCAAAGCATTTCCCCTTCCAGGGTTCAGAGGTGTCGCAGCGCTTCCTCTTAGCTGCGCTCCTTCCCTCCTTTTCTCTGTCTGCTGCCTCTCCTTCCACCTCCTCTTCTCCTCGCTTCAGGGGAGAGTTAGGGCGGGGGAGACCGTGGAGAGGGCTCGTGTTTGGAGGGGAAAGTCTGGTCACGTAGGTCTTGGTGAGAGATGGAGAGAACGGGGAAGAAAGAGGAAAAAAGAGGGAGGGGGGGTGCAGGGGTATGCCTGCAGGGTTGCGTAATATGGCCTGTCAGGTTTAGCCCCTGCTGCGAGCAACACTCAGGCACACCCCCAAAAACCCCCACCAGGAGGGCAGAACGGTTTGATGCAGACAAGTTAGTGCTAAAAAGTATATTTTTATTTTATCATCAATCAGTCTACAAATGTTCCTTCTAATGATTCATAAAAATCTCATCATCCGTAAAATTTTCAGAAATGGTCATCAGACCCTCTACAGCCCAGTCCAGCATCTTCAAATCGATTCGCTAAGTGCTACAA
Source organism: Lutjanus argentimaculatus (assembly GCA_034769285.1). Classification (NCBI taxonomy): domain Eukaryota; kingdom Metazoa; phylum Chordata; class Actinopteri; order Lutjaniformes; family Lutjanidae; genus Lutjanus; species Lutjanus argentimaculatus. The sequence goes on along the minus strand of JAWZSL010000009.1, from coordinate 4,409,312 downwards.
CTAACAAATCATTGTCAATTTATCTGTCAGTTATTTTCTCGATTGATCAGTTAGTTGTTTGGTCTATAAAATGTGTAACAAATGTCTATATACTATATAACTATATTCAGATTATTGTCATGAAGGAGTAAAGAAAGCAGAAAAGTTTCACATTTAAGAAGCTAAAATTAGAGAATTTTCCCCCCTTAAAAATATTTCAAAGCAAGTAGTCAGTAATCAAAATGGTTGCCGATAAATTGATTAATCGATTAATCATTCCAGCTCTAATTGTTTCCTCTACAAAATGTGAGGAAATGGTCAAAAATGCCGGTCACAAGTTCCCAGAACCCAAGATGATGTCAGCAACATGTCGTCTTTGGTCCAAACAGCACTTCAAAATAGAGCTGTAATGATTAGTCAGTTAATCAATCGGTCGATCAGAAGAAAATTGCCACTTTTCTTTGTAATTTGACAGTAATAGAATGTTGGTCGGACAAAAGAGCAATTGGACGTCACTTTGGGAAATTACAATGAGCATTTTTGACAATTTCTTTGACAGACGTAGTGATTCATTTATTCATCATGAAAACAATCATTAGAGTAATCGATAATGATGATAACTGTTATTTGCAGCTGTAGTTTAAAACCCAGAGGTATTCATTTTACCATCCTATTAGGTAATAAAGATCAGGAGAAACACATCGTTTAACAATCTGGAACAAGTGGAAGTTGAACATCTTAGCTTGAAAAATTCTTCACTTCTGAATTGTTGCAGTTTGATTTTACATCAGCTAATCAATTAACTGAGAGATTGTTTTAGCTGTAATTGTTTAGTAGCAGTCAGTCCATTAATTAACTGTGATTTATAATAATATTAAAAAGTAAATTGAATAGCAGTGCCTCACAGTTTTGGAGATGGAAGTCGCAAAGTTTTGACATTTCCCCTCATCACTTGACTTCGGCCGAAAAGATTAATTAATTATCAGAATTAATTTAGATTTGTTTCCTGTCATTTTAAGAAACTGATTCATGGACTAAATGTTTTAGCCCTGAATCACCTGAAGAAATTTAGTCTGCATAGCTAATCTATTTGAGACAGTGCCAAATCATAACAGAAGTGTATCTTTTCATATAGAGCAGGTCTAGACCGTCGTCTTTATCATATTAAACAAAAACAATGTAAAAACAGTATCTCTGTGTTGCTCGTGCTGTGTGTTCGACATGTTACTGAGAGCAGAGTGCAGCACAGCAACGTCATTGCAGAAGTTTAACCACCAAAGGCTTCTCCAGAATAAATCCAAATCACCAGCTCAAACCAATCACAGTTCTACAGATGCACAAAATGTGAGAAACTGATGTGGTGAAGGAGGTTAAAGAGGCTCTGACTCACTTCGGGCTCTGATGAATGACAACGTGGACGTGTAGGCGGCTCGCCAAGGCTGCAGCAGCATCATGGGAGTCACAGCAGGGAGAGAGACAAAAAGAGAGAGAGAGAGAGAGAGAGCCCAGCTGGAGCCAAACTGCACCGTTAGCCCACCAGACAGGTGTTCACTGTCACTTTTTGTCTTCCAGTTTTAGGAAACTGGGTTGGTGGACACGCTAATCAGTGCACAACAACTGTCAGCAGAAACATCTGCTCCAAATAAACCAGAGGGATTCAGTCCTGCTCTTTGGGACGAGAACACTTCAAGTATCGTGTGCTGTGATGTTATAATTTGGACAAACGACAGTTTTGAGTCTGTAACGGTCTGAATGAACAATGTCTCAGTACTGAACCTGATAAAATGTTTCTGAAGGGAGAAAAACCCATTAGTTTAGTAGAAATGATGGACAAGCAGGTGCTGTTTCATTTAACTGATTTCACTCTTAATATGTTAAACATTTTATTATTTAACAGCTTTTAGCATAGAGAGCAGAAACAGGCGAAATCAATAATAAATAAACAAATTAATATGCCGTTAAATGATCAAAATAATAATAATGTTATTTCAGTGCAGCAGCCTGTGTTGTGGCTCATTCCACTTGTTTTTTCATCAGATAATGATAATATAATATTAGAAATAGATATATTAATTCCTCTATTTATTTACAATTTAATTTCCCATTCTATTTTTTAAACTTATTTATTTATGTCTTTTTACATTTCTTCATGCATTTCTTCTTCATTATCCAAATGAGGGGGCTGTTTTCATCATGTGTCGGCGGTCAACTTTTCACCTATAGGTTGTAGGGCTGCAACTAACAATCATTTTCATTATTGATTAATCTATTGATTTTCCTCTAGATTGATCGATTTGTTTGTCGGTCTATAAAATGTCAAGAAAGTCTTCTTTTGTCCACAACTCAAAGATATTCAGTTTACTGTCACAGAGGAGTAAAGAAACCAGAAAATATTCACAGTTAAGAAGCTAAAAACTGAGAAATTTGACCTTTTTTCCTTAAAAAAAAGACTCAAAATGATTAACTGATTAACATGATAGTTGGTGATTAATTTAATAGTCGATTAATAATCGATGAAACGATTAATCATTGCCGCTGTAATTGGTTGATCGACACCAGATATCGACTATAATTTCTTCTAAAAAGTAAATATTTGCTGTTTTTCTTCTTCTGTGGTTGTAGTGTGGGGTCTTACTACTTCCATACATTTTATTGACCAGTTAGTTTATCAATTTATCAATTAATCAAGAAAATATTCAGCAGTTTAATCAATAATGGAAACATATCTGGTTTAATATCACCTAATAATAAATGTCAGTATTAACACAGGAGCACTGAGCTCCAGACCAGTTTATTAACGTTCAGTTGACGTTGGTATTTTGTTTTTTGGAGGATTTGGAAAATGAAATCCAGCAGCAGCCAGTTGCAGGTCCCCTGATTCTGGTCGGTAACTTCGTCTGTTTTTACAGCCACTTTGGCGAGAAGCCAGCTGTCATTAGGAGGCTCTGTTTATTTAAAAGAAAAAAAAAACTCTCAGCAAGACTGAATTTTGAGTTTTATCACCCACTGAAGACTAAAACGTTGACCTGGTTTTATGGGTTTGTTCTGAAGTCAGGTCTTTGTTTATGAGAAAAGGTTGTAGATAAGAAAGAACAGGCCTGGGATTTTGGTCTACAGTTTGAAATTCAAGCACTGGTTTAAATGTTTATCACTGTTTCCAGGATGACGTCCTCAAATGTCTTGTTTTGTCTGCAATCTGAAGACATTCAGTTTACTGTCAGAGAGGTGTAAAGAAACCAGAAAATATTCACATTTGAGAAGCTGAAATCAGAGAATTTGGACTTTTTTTTTAAAGTTTATAATAAATCAGTAATTTAGGAAACATGAAAACTAACTTAAATAATGTTGTGTACGTACAAAACTAACTGCAATTAAATAAAAATATTCAGGAAATATGTTTAACAGAAGCCATTCGTCCATCTGTTTATAGAGACTAGAAGAGGTTAATTATGTTCACAAAGTGTGTGTGTATTTGAGAGCTGCAACGATTAGTTGATCGAAAGGAAATTGATTACTGATTAATCATTTCTGTCATGTTTCAAGCAAAACTGTCAAATATTTGCTGGATCCGGCTTCTTATATGTGAGGATTTGCTGCTTTGTCATTTATGGTTGTAAAACCATGTTAGGGACAAATTTTGACATTTTATAAATACAAAAAATACAAAACGTGTTTGTGTGTAACAGAAAATCCTGCACACTCCTCCAAGTCCTCTGACACAGGCCGTCTTTGTGTTGTTGCAGCAGCTGATAAAATCTCTTATCTTTCTGGCCACATTATTGACTCTTAATCGGTGTGAGCTCTCGTCGTTCACTTCCTCCTGTGTTGATTTGTTGACTGATGGCTTTGTTGTTGTTGTTGTCGCTTCGTCCCTGCAGGGCGATGTTCATGAGCGGCCTCAGTGAGAGCAAACAGACTCACGTCCACCTGAGGAACGTGGACCCGGCCACCCTGCAGATCATCATCACCTACGCCTACACGGGAAACCTGGCCATCAGCGACAGCACCGTGGAGCCGCTCTACGAGACCGCCTGCTTCCTACAGGTCAGTGACGCTCCGAGTCCTCCTGTCATCCTTCAAGGACTTTATATTATCAGAAGATCCCATGAAGAGACCAAAACCAACAATGAATTGATTGATTATATCTTAGTTTTTGTGTTACAGAGCTCCATTGTTGTCTAAAAACTTCTGCTGGAAAAACTCAACAGAGAGCTGAATATGTATTAATCCACCAGTGAAAATAGTCCCCAGCAAATGCACTATTTCCACCTGTTTCAGTAATGTTTGATTTAAAAACTACATTTTCCAGCTGTTAAAGCTGGAAATTTCTGAACCTTTAAAAAAATTAATTAGATTCTTTTAACTTGTGTGATCCAAACTTTTCTAAAACTGAGTGTTGTAAAGTCCAAAAATAAAAAAAAAAATCCTTGAAAAAGATTGATGTAATCATTTCCAAAATTCACAGAATGTTTTTACCTAATGAAATGTTAGTGTCAGTCCACATTTGATGGTGTTTGACTTTAAAAAACTGTTTGCTCTCCTGCAGCAGTACAACTGCACCATAAATTATATTTATGTTGATGCAAGTGACGAGTTATGTTCATCGAAGAACTCTGATTTAAGACAAACTCGTTTAATCAGGTGAATTACTTTATTTTTAAAACCTTTATTTCGGGTTGTGAGTCATAAAATATGATGACAAGACATTCAGAGCTTCATTAGAACACTCAGTAGAAGCTTCTAAGTTTTAGAAAATGACATTTGCTACATCCCGAGTTTATTTTTTAATTTAAAGCCATATTTTTTTTTAGGGCAGCAATGATTATTTTCACTGTTGATTAGTTTATTGATGAAGCCATTAGTTGTTTGGTCTATAAAACAGCCCAAATATATTCAGTGTACTATCATAGAAAAGTGAAGAAATCAGAAAATATTAACATTTAAGAATCTGTAATCAGAAAAATTTTTAATATTTTCATAATAGTTGCTGATTAATTTAATAGTTGACAGTTAATTTATTTATTGTTGCTCTAATACTTTTATCAAGGGTGGCCTAATAGTAACTTTGTTTTTAAGAGTGCTTATAAAAAAAAAAAAACAAGGTAAGTTTGTAGTAAAACTAGTAAGATTGTCTTCTGGTCATTTGGCTACTAAGAAGCCAAAATTTAGTTATTTACCTTTAAATTACAATGGTCATTCAAATGTACAAAAATGTCTGTGCACTGGTGGTGTTGTTCTTCTGGAGCTCTGCCCGTTGATGCAAAGAGAGATGTTTTTGTGTGTCAGACCTCTAACTGTCCTCTCTTGTCCTCTGTCCTCACTCAGGTGGAGGACGTCTTGCTGCAGTGCAGAGACTATCTGGTGAAGAAGATAAACGCTGAGAACTGCGTCCGCATGCTGAGCATCGGCGACCTGTTCAGTTGTAGCGAGCTAAAGCAGAGCGCCAAGCGCATGGTGGAGCACAAGTTCCCGGTGGTGTACCGGCAGGAGGCCTTCCTGCAGCTGTCCCACGAGCTGTTGATAGACGTCCTGAGCAGCGACAACCTCAACGTGGAGAAGGAGGAGACGGTGCGCGAGGCTGCCATGCTGTGGTTGGAGTACAACATGGAGGCCCGCTCGCAGCACCTCTCCTCCGTGCTCAGTCAGATCCGCATCGACGCGCTGTCCGAAGTGACGCAGCGCGCCTGGTTCCAGGGTCTGCCGCCCAACGACAAGTCCGTGGTGGTGCAGGGTCTCTACAAGTCCATGCCCAAGTTCTTCAAGCCGCGGTTAGGCATGACGAAGGAGGAGATGCTCATCTTCATGGAGGCCATGTCCGAAACGCAGCACCAGGGTTACGTGATGGCGGGGTCCATGCCTTATACGATAGTCTGTTACAGCCCGCAGGCGGAGAAAGTCTACAAGCTCAGCAACCCCCCAGGAGACCTGCAGAAGGTGGGGACCCTCGTTACCCCTGACAATGACGTCTTCATCGCCGGCGGACAGATCCCCCTCAAAAACACTATCACCAACCACGGCAAGAGTGGGAAGTTACAGGCCGTCTTCCACTCGGTCGATAGCTTCTTTTGGTTTGACGCCCAGCAGAACGCGTGGGTACCTAAGACCCCCATGCTGTGCGCCCGAATCAAGCCCTCGCTGGTCTACTGCGAGGGCTACATCTATGCAATCGGGGGCGATAACGTCGGAGGAGAGCTGAAACAAGCGCACGGTGGAGCGCTACGACTGCGAGAAGGACGAGTGGAGCATGATGAGCCCGCTGCCCTTCGCCTGGAACTGGAGCACCTCTGTGGTGGCGCACGACTGCATCTACGTGATGACGCACGACTTGATGTACTGCTACTTCCCCCGCGCCGACACCTGGGTGGAGATGGCCATGCGCAAGACCAGCCGCTGTTTCGCCTCCGCAGCTGCCTTCGGTGACCTCATTTTCTACATCGGCGGCCTCCACGTGGTCAGCAACTCCGGCATCCGCCTGCCCACCAGCACCATCGACGGCTCCTCCGTCACCGTGGAGATCTATGATGTCAACAAGAACGAGTGGCGCCTGGCCGCCAACATCCCCGCCAAGCGTTACTCGGACCCGTGCGTGCGGGCGGTGGTGCTGCTCAACTCACTGTGCATCTTCATGCGAGAAACCCACATGAACGAGCGCGCCAAGTACGCCATCTATCAGTACGACATGGAGCTGGACCGCTGGTACCTGCGGCAGCCCGTGTCCGAACGCGTGCTCTGGGACCTGGGGAAGGACTTCCGCTGCGCGGTGGGGAAGCTGTACCCCTCCTGCCTGGAGGAGTCCCCCTGGAAACCCCCAACCTACCTCTTCTCCCCCGACGGAGCCGAGGAGTTCGAGGTGGACGGGGAGCTGGTGACCCTCCCTCACGTATAGCTCTTGCGCTCCGCTCCCCTACCTCGCTGACTGAACCTGCGCCGCTGAGGGATGAACATGACGAGGGGGGAGGGGGGGTGCCGATCACATCAGATCTGAGATAATGAAAGGGTTTGACGTTATCTGTGTCACGGAGGGATGTCTGGACTTTAACGGCGTGCGTTCGCTCCAGCTGTTGCTGACGAACGACGCGGCCTGAAACGAGCTTGGAGAGAAAAAGATGCCCCTCAAAAATACTAGTAATCTGAAAAGTTCTGTTTTTTTTCTTCTTATTTTGTCAGTTGTGACATCTGTTAGATATTATTACAAGTCTGTCATACTGTTTCTACAATGTGATAATCTTAAACGTCAACTGATTTTTGTGATGATGATGAGGGTGATGATGCACTTAACTGGTAAACCTTCTTGGAATGACAATGGCAACTGTACCAAAATCCCCCAGCCCCCCAACCACCACCTCCGATTGTGGCTTCCCTCTCTTCCCCACTCTCCTCCTCCTCCTCTTCCTTTTCTCTTCTCTCACCGCTGTTAAAGGAAAACGCCACCGAAAATCTGTCATCAGAGCATCAAAAACGCCCCCCGCAGGCTCGAGAAGGAGGCTCTGAAAAATTTTGAAGCCAGAGGACAAAAAAATAGCTTTGATTCACGATTAACAGTGGATTCCAAAGAAAAAACAAACTTCTTTAACCACTCCTCTTCTTTTTCACTAAATGTGCTGATTTCTGGTGAAGCCTCGGTGCTACGATGAGGTGATGGCACGTCACGAAACATGTCTAATATAATGCAGCACGAGTGGTTTGAGAAGTTCTGATGCCCACTTTGATATCGAGCTTGAAAGTTCATTACTGACTGTACGTCAGAAGAAATCCAGTCTGAAATTTGGCTGAAAGTTTGGAAGAATTTCCAACGAGTTGTCAAACAGCTACAGACGGTCTTATGGAAGAGTATTAGGGCCGAGCACAAAGAAAAAAAAAATAGGAGGAAGATTTTTCTGTTTTGCATTTCAAGAATGAAGTCAAAATGTCGAGAATAAAGTTGAAATACTGCTTTGACTTTATGTTGAAAGAAGCTGAAATGCAAGAAAAAAGTGCAATTTTGCAAATTAAGTTGACGAATAGGCATTTTTACACTTTTTTTTAACATTTTGACTTAATTCTCAAGAGAAAAAAAATAAAAGAATCTTCCTCCAGTGTATTTTTCCTTCTGTCTGGCACTGATAAAGAAAGTTCAGCTTTATTCTCAATATTTTGACTTTGATGATGATGATGATGACTTTACTCTTGAAATCAAGATAAAGTCAAATGTAAAAATAAATACTTTCATTATTAGTGCGAGGGGCATAAGGAAAAATAAACTGGAGGAAGTTTGTTTTATCTTTTTTTTTTCCATTTTAAGAATAAAGTTGAAATGTAGAGGAAAACTTTCCACAAAATTTCAACTTTTTTTTCACCATTTCAGCTTTTTTCAACATTTCTAAATATTCTCAGCAATTCAACTTTATTCTCAAAATGCAAAACGTATTATAAGAATATTTAATTTTTCTTAAGCCTGGCCCTAATACTCTTCTAAATAATCTTTATTGTCCCAGGAGGGAAATTTGGCCTCAAAGATTGTACAATAAAAACACACAGATCGTATATTTAAATATACTTTATTTTTTTTTGCATGTTGGATTAATCTGTTTACAAGTTTGTGGTTTTTGTCAATAAAATGTGGTCAAAAGTTCCCAAAAGCCCAAACTTGCAAATTTAAAAGACTTAATTAATCTGATCAACAGTTTAGAAACCAAAAAGACTCACTCAGTTTTATTCAGGGTGGGGAATTAACCCTTTAAAATGTGAACATCTACCAGCCGCTGACATATCTGTTCAAAATTCACCAGCCACTCATCAGCAAATCATTTTTTTTTTGTCTGAAATCTACCAGCCGCTTCCATCTTGTTTACCAGCATTTATTTGGCTCGTGCTGACTTCCCCCCTGATTTTAGGGTAAAGTTCCTGTATCGGTGTGGGGAAGGAAAAAAAACATTAACAACATCTCTGTTCAGTTTACAAACGTCTACAACAAAGTCTCATATCTGAGAATCTGGAACTAGAAAATGTTTGACATTTTTTCTTGAGAAACTAATTAAAAGTAGTGCTGAAGAAATAGGAAACAATTTTAATTAACTGATTTCAAGTCATTTTTCAAGCAAAACGATCCATTCCAGCTTCTCAGATGTGAAGGTTTGATGATTTTCTTTGTAAATTGAACATTTTTGAGTTTTTGACAGTTCGATGGACAAAATGGGCAATTTGAAGACCTCGATTTGAGCTCTGTTAATTTGAGATGCACTTATTTTTTAATTATTTTTGCTATCTTCCCACATTTTATAGACAAGTTCAAAGTTTTGAAGTTTATTAGAGCCAGGCGTAAGGGAAGAAATGCATTTTGAGAATAAAGTTTAATTGTCGAGAATTAAGTTGAACTTTCGATTTCAGCACCGGGTGCCAAGAAAAAAATCAATCGGAGGAGGGAGATTGTTTTTGCATTTTGTGAATCAAGTCAAAATGTCAAGAATGAAGTTGACATTTTGACTTTATTCTTTATTTTGACTTTCTTTATCTCAACATTTTGGCTTTTTTCAACATTTCGACTTCAAAGTCTCAAAATCTCATATTTTCTCTAAACATTTCGACTTTATTCTTGAAGTTTTGATTCTTTTCCTTCAGCATTTCAAGTTTATTCCAGAAATTTGGACTGTTTTACGTCACCATTATGACTTTATTCTTGAAATTTTGACTTCTTTCCATTAACATTTCAAGTTTATCCCCAAAATTTTGACTTTTTTTCCGTTAACAGTTTGACTCTTTTAGGCTTAATACTCTTCTGTAGACCAAAAATGAGAATAATCTTTAGTTTGCAGCTCTGTGTAAATGATTCATTGATCCCGTCTTGCAGTATTAGTGTAGTTTCAGCCTGTTTTGTTGCTGTGGTTCTGCGTCTCCACTGGAATCCTTTGTGCCATCCTCTGCACAAACATTTTCAGAGCCACCTTTAAAGCTCTCAGGTGGTTGATTTGATGCTCCAGTGACAATTTCGGAGCGATCCTTTAAAATCAGGATCCATCTGTTTCTTCACGAGGCCCCGCAGACAAGAGGAACAGAGGCCGTGGGTTTTTTTTGGGAGGGGTGGGAGGGCCGACGGGGGAAACAAGTGAGAGGCGGAGAGGGTTTAAAAAAACAAACAAAACAACAACAACAACAAAAAAAAGAAAATTAAAAAAGAGGGTGACTGCAGGTCCGGTCACCCATCGCCTCTCCTCCCTCACCACTCTGTCCTCCACCCTGACTCCACTATAGCGCCTCCACAGCCTGTCTGTCAGTCTGTTTGCACACAGGTCTTCCACACAGCTCGCAGTTTACACCTCACTCCATCCATCGTCACATGATCATGTTTTTCTTTCCACGAAGGGTCTCTGCAAACACACACACAACACACACACACACACACACACACACACCTCCACTCTCAGTACAAACATAGGTTTCGGGCTCATGCATTTTTTTATTTCCAAGCTGCTGAAATATATATATAATAAAATATATATTTTTCATAACTGTTTTAGTGTGGGGAAAATAACCAGGTCTATTTTGTATTAGTGTCTTTTTTTAATTTAATATCAGACATTACTGTAGTGTGATTGTGGGTAGATTTCCATTTTCCTATCAGATTTAATTTTTCTCGAGTGAATACTGAGGAATCTTGCTGCTGATTGGTTGTGAGAGGAGAGGGCTGGCCCACGGCTGTTGCTACGGAAATCGTCTCGGCAACCGCCAGCAGTAGTGGAGAGGGCGGGTTGGGGAGGGATGGGGTCTTCCTCCTACCTTAAAAACATGAGCACAGGTGCTTCATGACAAACCTTACTAGCATGTTTGGCTGCATCATATTCCTTTGGCACTGTATTTTGAATGAACGTTAATTTATTAAAAAACATACCAAAAACGTTCCTGAAACCGCCTCCATGTTTCTTTTTGTTTTATTGAAAATGTGGCAAAAAAAAAAAAAGTCAGTCTATTTGTTGGAAATACTGAAGTTATTAAAGGGATAGTTCGGATTATTTGAAGTGGGGTTGTTGTAGACCGGGTCAACAGCAAAACGAATTTTAACCTCTTAAAAAAAATAGTGTTTTAAATGTGCACTATATTTAGAATATTTTCACCACTTTGCCTTGCATTCAGACAGCCTTTTCTGATTAAAAACTGCTGTTCTATAAGCCAAATATTTCTCTCTCCAAAGCCACCAAACTCCATTGACAAAAACAGTAATTTTACCTCACAGAATACAGGAGTTGCTGGTCCACTGCTGCCGTGATCAATTCGTTTGGTTGTGTTTGTGTGACATCTGTGTTTTAAAGGGTTAGTTCGGATTCACCCAAAGTCCCACAATAAGGCCAAAAAATGAATCTATCGAGGCAGCGGTAGCCCAGAAACTCACATTTTCTTTGAGGTAAAATTGCTGTTTTTGTCAGTAGAGTTTGGTGGCTTTGGAGAGAGCGATATAATGGCTGTAACAGCTTAATTTCACTGTCAGAAAAGCTGTCTGATGGCAACATAAAGAGGTGAAAATATTCTAAATACAGCGTACACTTTAATGGACGTAGCTTTTGTTGTTTTTTGTGTTTTGCCGCTGACCTTGTTCCACTTCAATAACTCTGAACTGTCCCTTTAAGGTTGACTTGACTTGAAAGTTGGTACTGAAGTTCTGGCCAGATTTGTAGTCTTGTTTACTTTATGCAAAGAATGTGAATTAATTATAAAAATTAGAAGTATTTAGTTTTAAGTGGGCAGAATCGTTCTACTGTTTGTATTAAACATTTGGCTTCTTTTGTTAAATTTCAAAAATGTTTTTGTAGAAAAACATGCTTATATTTCTCTAGTAAAGATGTTGGAAAAAGTTTAGTTTTGTTGTTAATATGAGGTCTCATATTGGCAGCGGTAGTAAAACATTTCACGACCCGACAGAAACCACAGTGGCTGCTGAGTGTTAGAAAATTACTGCTGAGCCAGAATTTAACAATGTTTTTTTCCAACACTAAATACACGTCTCGAGTTACAATAATTCATCTGACATCAATTTGTACAAACTCACTGGTAACTTGCATGAGATAACTCAATTTAGGAATCTGTTTAGATCGCCTGAACAGAAGTCATGTTTACAAAGCTCTATAATTACTGGACAAACAGTCTGATATTTTTGGATGTTCAATCTAAAATTTCAATGTTTCCTTGACATCAGTTGAAAAGATGGAAGCTCAGCAGCCTGTTATTTACAGACACAATGTCTTCATAATAATAACAATCAGAGTTTACTGTTTCATCCCTGATGCAAAATGTAATATTTTGTCAGTTGTCAGATTTTCCTTTTGACAAAGCTGACGTCTACATTAAATAAAGAATTTAATCAGCAGGTTGGCCTGTTACAAGGTTTAATAACCAAGAGTTTGAGCATTTTAAATATATTTTAGCAGGATAATTGAAAAGTAAAACTCAAAACCCCCTTTAAAAAATCCAGTTTTGTCCCAGTTCTCCAGAACGAGTGACATAATGATAAAAACAGTCCTCGTCCAGTCTGTACTGGTCGTCAGTCTGGGATCGCTGGGTGTGAATTTCTGCTCGCCTCCGAGGGTCGCCGAGTTCATGTGTCCCTGTGATGCTGCCGCCGAATTGTTGTCGGACAGCACATGGGTGCGTTTTTTTTGTCCGGCCACGTGCTCCCACCACAACAACCCTTCTACAAACACCCACACACACAACACACACACACACACTGGACAGCACTTTGTTTGGCTGACCTACATTTGTACCCAGACACAAACCCAGAGGGATAAAAGAAAAGAATTGTTCCCGTATAGTCCGCTGAAAATAAAAAGTCTGCGGCGTATTTTAATTATTTTTTAATACAGCAATATAGTATAGTATCACTTTCTTCTCAAATACATTAAAAGCATCTGTCAAGAAAATATTCTGTGAATTTAGTTCACAATACATTCATATCTTTTAAATACAAAATGAAAATATATCATCAGAGGGTAAAAAAAGAAACAAAAAGCAGCTTTTAACTGCAGATATTTTCTTTGTACTTGATCCAGAAATCAAAAGAAAACTCCAGAAAATGAGTCAATGCCAAAAGAAAGTTTAAAAGCATGAAGAAGAAGAAGAACAACAACAAAAAAAGAACAAATCTTAAAAGTTTTTAAAGACAGACAGATGACATTACAGCTGTAAAACTGGACTGGACAGAGCATGCTCACTGGACCACTTTTAATCCAACTGTTGTCGAATATTTTGCATCATGGAGGGAAAAGATCCTGTAAGCACCTCAAAAATTACAGTTATACGAGTCAAAGAGTCACATAAATAAGAATACGATGGCTGCGTTGTGCAAAATACACGCAGTGGTCCACAGATTAGGACTTGTTCCAGTGTTGTCATGATGAAAACATGGATATTTATGAGATTACACGTTTATACACAACAAATAAATAAAGATATCTGACTTTAAACTAGCTTCAGATTTACTAAATATAGTTCTCCCAATATATACTGTATATTCTGACAGCAAAGTACAAAAAGGCCTGGGTGAGGAGGGTTAATAACACCCCGTCAAACACACAGCTGGGTGCAGATTCCTTCATAGTTAAGGGAGGCTTTCATCACAAAATCAGGCATTAGGTACACAAGGATTCAAGTAATAACATTGTGGTTATTGTAATAACATCATGAAATATTTTAATTATGTTATTGTAGTCTAGAGTTTAAATAATTAGTGAAATAAGATATTAATTGTTTAATTTTCATGTTTTAGCAGTGGATTTTAATTTATTTATCAAGAAAAATGCAAATTATTTGTTCACAAAATGTGAGAATTTTATCTGTTTCTATATTTATTTATCTTAGATTTAATATTTTAGGGGTTTTGGACTGTTTGCCAGACAAAATAAGTAATTTGAAGACAGAAACTGACAAAACGTAATCAAAAAATATAACTAAATGCATTCGTGAAGAAATAAAAGCCTAAAAATAAATAAAAAGCTTTAAACTTTAACTTTAAGCTCTGATCAGTTGGTAAAATTGAGCAAAAAGCTTTGAATTGTCTTTCCAGTACAAGAAACCAGTTGATGAAACAAATTAAAACTGAATTTATTTTAGTCTTGGCACATATTTAATAAATTAGCTTTTCCTGCACAACTTTTTCCTCTTAACATTGTGACCTTAAGCTAACCAGTTAGCTAACTAGCCATACTGTGTGGCTCCTTTATACATCCATGGCATGGCTAGCTAGCTAAACTTAAAATACTGACAGCAAAACACATCGAGCAGGAGCCATCCAGCTGAACTACTTCTGAAGCTAACAGCAGCCAGTTTATCATACATGTACTGTGCTGCAAACGTCTGTAATATCGCTCTTGTACCAGGAGCTAAAGCAGTTTAGCCGCCAAGCTAATGGTAACATTGTGTAGCTACTGGATTTACAGACACCATTTTCTACCTCAATAACTTGAACAACCTTGTCGTTTTGTAAACGTATGATTTCATGTTTTCTCATGTCAGACAAACCAAACTACAAACTTCTAAGTAGCATCAGCCAGCTAACTTTGTTTGTGTTCACCTGCCAGCTTTAGCGACTGTTACAAGAAAAAATTTTAAAGCATTGATGCTTTCTGCATTTTTTAATTCCAAGATAGCTGCAGTTAAAATTGAAAAATGAAGTATGAAGCTTCATATCTTTATATCTGTCAGGTTTACTTAATTATTCAGCTAACGCTATTTTTATTGGTTTATCTTGTGATATATTTGACTTGTCTGATTACGTTTTACGACATTTTGTCAGTTTCGGGCCTCCATTGATGGGAAATTGTGACATTTTTCACTATTTTCTGACATTTCTTAAACTAAACAAATAATCAGAGCTGCGACGATTAGTCGATTAATTGATTAGCTGATTGAAAGAAAATTAGTAGGAAACTATTTTGATAATCCATTAATCATTACTTTGAATTTTCAAGCAAAAACATCAAACATTGCTGGTTTTGGCTTCATAAATGTGAGGATTTTGAAAAGTAAATGAAAAGTCTTTGGTTTTGGACTGTTGTTGGATGAAATAAGTCTCTTTGGGGCTGTGGGGGAATTTTGATGAGCACATTCCTTTACATTTTATCTACTAAAGATTGATCGGGAAAATAATTAGCCGATGAAATAACTGTTAGTTGCAGCCCTAAACATGTATTTTTACGCAATTTTAAATCTCGCAGAGGAATTCACATTGTTACCATGACAACCACAATGTTACTACAGAGGCATCACCGAACATGAGCCGAACATGAATTTAAAAATCTAAACTGTTAAAATCTTCAAGGTGCCACAGCTCATGCTGTTCTGTCAAATCCTGTGACACAGCTGGATGTTTGTTTTTGTTTAACATTATTTCTCAGCAAAATAGTCGTCAATATAGAGAAACTCCAGAAATATGCAGCAAAGAATGAACACCACAAACCCAACGACAGCATCTGTAGTGTCTCACAGGAAAGCGTCCAGCATCACAAACTGCAGCGGGGACAGGGACAGGACGCAGCCTGCTGACGTGTCTGGGTTTTGATCAATACCGCCGGCGGTCTCTGCCTCACAGTGGATATGGACTGTACAGTTAGTTTGAACGCCGGCGCCGCCCTGCCTTCCTGTCCAGAGCGACGTCCCGTGTTTTATGATTCACGCCTAAAACTCCTCAATTGATTGTGAAGATTTTTTTTCTGCTCACGTCCGTCATAAAAGCAGCTCTCGCTCCGCTGAGGACCGGAGGACGAGGACACAGTCAAGAGACAGAGGGCAGATCGGGGGGGGGGAGAGGGGGTCGGTTTTTCAGGGTTTGACCGTCTGTGGGGGGCTCTGGAGAGGTCACAGCTGCGGGCTGGGACAGTGTGGAGAACCAGGAAGACATGGCCGACTTGGCGCTGGTCAAGGCTCCGCCCACCGACTGACCTGAGAGGTGGAGAAGAGTGAGACGTCACTAACAGAGCAGAAACTTCAAGATGTTCACAATTTTATGATTTCTGTCCAAATTATGGACCAAAATGTGTCCACAACCCAGAAATAAATACAGAAACATAAAGGTCTGGTCCAAGTATACAACGATTAATCGACTATTAAATTAATCAGCAACTATTTTGATAATCAATTAATCATTTTGAGTCATCTATCCCAATATTTTTCCTTTGTTCTGTAGTGCTATTTATCTACCTACCAGTCCTAACAGTCCCCCTGCAAACATCATACATGAACCAACTCAATGTTTCGTTTTATTTGTTCACTTTGTTTATGCATTTATATTTTTTCACAGGTGCTGAAAAGAACACAAGGTTTGTCATCGTTCTTGACATGTATGAAAAAACACTCCCTCCACTTGTATTTTATAATTGTGCGTTTGTTGTTTTTAAAGATTTTGCCTTTTTGTGGAATACGCCCCAGGTTCACGTCTTCATCTGCTAACAAAACTTACTTTGTGATCATGAGCCTTTTTGGTGAGGTTACTTTGCACTTTTATTGAATTAAACAAGAAAATCGCAACTTTCTTTCGCAATTTTCACTTGCTCCTGAAGTTTAATTGCCTAAAAACGTAACAAAATGCATCAGAGTTTTTTTAGAAAAGACATTTTACGCTGCAACAATCCCCCAAAAACAGCCTGTGAAACCCTGGAGGGACATATTATACTGGAGAGAAGGCATGTAGCATGAAATTCATTTGTCTGTAGTCTCATCTATTTGTATAAGAATTATAGAGTCTGATGGCAGTTGGTATGAAAGATCTTCTGTATCTCTCTGTCCTACAAGAGATACAGAAGTTGTATCTCATGCAACTTCTGTACAGCGCTAAAGGTAAAAGGAAAAATATGTACTTTTGATTTTTGGGGTGAACTGTCCCTTTAACAGCATCTTCAGCCTGCCTGAGAGTGTGTCAGTGTGGTTAAAGTTGGTGGCTGTTTTCTGAGCTTTCTTACCGACGACCTTCCCCGTCTGGACCACGCTGCGGCTGGTGGTGATCATGGCGTTTCCGATCTTCTTCCCTCTCTCGCTGTTCTGCACCGAGCTGCAGAGAGAGAGAAAACAAAAAAACAAAAGGTTCATGACCCATGAATGCACTCCCCTCCCCTCCCCTCACCTCTCCTGTCTCCGGTGTGACATTGTAGGAATTCTTCCTCCTTTCCAGGAAACAAACTACACAAAGGTGCCGTTGCTAAATGTTGAGCCAACCTGTTAGAGGGGATTATGTAACGGCCGAGGCTGAGCAGCAGCCACAGGTGGAGTATCTGATGATTGGAGCCGACCTGAGAGCGGAAACCGCGCGGCTACGTTTCACAACAAACGCACGGCTAAATGCGGCCCCGCCTGGCTTTATCCGAGTCCAACACGCAACCTTTCGCACGGATCCCCCGCTGACCCGACCGTTGTTGAAAAGACGGCGTGGAGACGTGTCAGCAGCTGCCTTCACACCCTCTGATGAGCCAATTATTTCATCTGAAAATAAACCTGTCACTGATTTTTACTACAGTGAAGCCGCCTGCAGGAGCTGAGTGCCTTTGATCATCACAACACAGAGCGATCGCAAATGCTCCGTCACCCTCTGTGGAAGGGCTGCGCAACTAATCACAACAAAATCGCAATATGGCCAAGTGCAATATTCAAATCGCAATTTTTTGATAAAGGAAAAATGTGCAAGAAAACAGCATTATAATGAGGTACTGTAGTGCTGCAGAGATGATCTGGAGTAAATATTTTGTTCTCCAGATGAAAGAACGTGTCAATAAACATCACATCATCATGTTTTTAATAGTTTTTTTTTTTCCAGTAAACATGAAAATTGTGATGCAAAACTGATCGTTTCAAAATAATCACGATTAGAGCTGCAACGAACGTTATTTTCACAGTCGATTATTTTCTCGATTGCTTGTTTTAAAGCTTATTGTGAAACGGGTCATGATGGTTTGTTCAAAGTTTAGGAAACACGGGTTTACAGAGTCTGTAAAGTCTTTTCCAGTCTGTTTTTGAGGTTTCATGATTTGAAAATCAAAAAGATTTACACGTCTTTTACATCATCTGACTATAATTGTATTACTGGCAGTTCTAATAGAAGCATTTGTATTATTACTGTTATTTAACTTTAATTGATTTAGTGCAAATTCATGCAATACAATGTGCACAAATGCACGACAGAAACTAATAATTTATTGTACAATCAACTGAAAAGAAAAAGAAGCTAAATGTATTAAATGATACAAATAAAATGAGATGATAATGAATGATACAATTAAAGATAATGAATTAATTGAAGACCTAACATTAAAAAAATATTGCAAAAAGTAGAGGAAAAGTAGATTTTTTTTCCAGCACAATCTACTGATCAGGATCTTAGACACAGCGTTTGGTCTTGTCAGCAGCTCTTTAGCTCCTCTCCAGTGACTTTGGCTAAAAAATTATATTGAAATGAGCAATAGATATTTCTTTTACATTTTAATTTTCATTCATCACTGTTGTAGGCTTGTGAAAAAGTTGAGAAAACTCAGGAATTCAAGGCAACGTGCTGCAACAGATTTTTGAGTTTTGAGCCCAACTCGAAACTCTCATGTTCTGAAAAAGTTGAAGATAATTTACTTTTCTTCTTTAGATAAATTTGAATCTTTGAGTTTTACCCCCAAAATAATAATAAATCAGGTTCACAGCTCACTGTGACCAAAATTTAGAGATGCAAGTTTCTAAAAAGAAAAGAGAGAATTTAACAGGGAGGTTTTTTTTTTTTTTTTGTTGTTGCTTTTTTTTGGCCAAAACATCTCTTTTGAGTGTAAAGGTTGCAGAGAACTGATCTAAAGGAAGAAAAGTGAAGACGGCAGATTTCAGCTGATGCATGTTGCTGTTTCCTGCCTGATTATTCAGTGACAGACGTGAATAGAAACAGCTGTCAGAGTCCAGATTCAGAGCTGATCTAAACGAGACCTTCAGCATGTGAAGTCTGTGAATGAAACCTAAAACCAAAGAGAGAGAGAGTGAGACGTGTGTGAGTGTGTGTGTCGTTCCTAC
The DNA here is from genome assembly GCA_034769285.1 of Lutjanus argentimaculatus. Taxonomy (NCBI): domain Eukaryota; kingdom Metazoa; phylum Chordata; class Actinopteri; order Lutjaniformes; family Lutjanidae; genus Lutjanus; species Lutjanus argentimaculatus. The sequence goes on along the minus strand of JAWZSL010000009.1, from coordinate 4,390,340 downwards.
ACACCGCAGACAGATACTGTACAGTGTTTATCTGACTACAGCATCAACATGACACCGCTCTGCACAAACGAGCCCGGCGGAGCATGAACTGGCACCGCCGCTCGCTGCCTCTGTGGCGTCTCGGGAGTCAGACGGACGTCCTGCGGCGCCGTCACTCACGGGGATGCCGAGTGGATCCACCAAACAAGCTGCGGTTGCCAAGCGCTTGTTGCTAGGATCAATAATCCAGCAGCTCCAAGGCTGCACGTCCAGCAGGAATCTGTCCTCGCTGTGCCAACTTTTGTCCGTATTTTCAAAGTAAGAGCATCTCCAGCAGTGCTGAGTGTCTGTCTGAACCCACGAGGTGTTAAGAATTTTTTATTCAGTAATTTTGTTTGTGCAGTTTAAGTGTTTAATGTCAGTTATTTCATATCACCACAGATATTTTTAAAGTCTACACAGAGTGGCTTTAAGATTGATCTGATTTAGTATTGATGACATTACTGATCAATGCCACTAGTTCACTGATTAAGTTACTATTTAGTTTTTTTTGTAATTTATTTCTCATAAAGTGAAATATTTGGGGATAAAAACTTCAGTTTTGAGATTCAGTTTGGAAATTCTAGAGAAACACTTTTTTCAACTAAATCTACTGAAGATTATGACGACAAAAATATGACTAAAATCTTATATTTAGTCGACTAAAACTAAAAGAATTCAGACTAAAAAATGTCATTTTAGTCAAAAGACTATGACTAAACTAGAGCTGCAATGATTAATCAGTTAATCAATTATTAACTGTTTACTAAATTAATTGCCAACTAATCTGACAAAAAGACACATTTTAATTGAATAAAAACAAACTTTTAAAATGATTCCAGCTTCTTAAATCTGAATATTTTCCGGTTTCTTTACTTATTTATGCCAATAAACAGAAAATCTCTGGTTTGTGGAAATCACTGGTCGACATTTTTCAACATTTTATTGACCAAACAACTGATCGATTGATCTAGAAAGTAATCAACAGATTAATAAACAGTGAAAACAATCATTAGTTGCAGCCCTGACTAAAACTAAATCAAAATTTGCTGTCAAAATTAAAACTGATCCCATGTAAGTCTGCCTTTTTTTTTTTTTTTAACTTTTTAAAATACTTTTAATCATTTATTCATCATGATTTTATTGATTTATTGATCTCAATCAACATATATGGTTAAAAGATTCCAGATCAGGCCTTTAAATTCTACACATATCAAAGCTTCCAAATATTTCTAAATTAAAGTGAAAATGTTTATAAAATAATGCACAAGACGTCTAGAATCATAGTTTTCGCAACATACTGGAACAAATGTTAAAGAAATGAAGCTGTCGAGGGGAAACGTGGCTGGAATAATGGAAACACTGTGGTAAAATGATCAGATTTAAACTTTTTTTTTTTTTTTTTGCAGATACCCACCCAACAATCTGATGGTAGCAGAGAGCAGAGAGCCTCTGTGCACGCTGTGAGCTCACAGAGCAGCCCGGCGGACACTCTCCATCTCGCCGGCTGACCCAAATAAACAGCTCCTTATGCAGCGTCGTGCGGCCCGCTGACAATAAAGAAAGAGTGTCCGCCTGCAGCCGTGCAGCTCGTCACATGACTCTGTTTTCTGAGAACATCTCTGCCACCGGCTGCTCTTTGTCCGGCTCTGATGCCGGGGACACATGAAAAGGGTCGGCTGTGTTCGCCCCCCGGTGCTCCCATAATACACATGCAACACAGCACATTCACAAGGAAGTCATGCGTAGGGCCTAGTTTTTTTATTTTTTTTTTCCAGGGGAGTATAAATAGAGGGGAGGTGGCAGAGCAGCAGCAACAGTGGGACAAAGACAGATGAGCTGGACTCAGCTTTCCTCTTTTACTTTCTCAACCGGCACCCTGACAAGTGGGATATGTCAAACCGGTCGCCGTCTGTCCCACTAACCCCAGTTTCCCCCTCACTGTCGCCCAGCCTCAAGCTGCAGGAAAACAGCTCCATGTTTACTGGAGTGTGGAGTTTTCTGCTGCTTCTGACGGATGTGAGGCAACAAGGCAGCACTGTGAGCTCAGAAAAATGTCCCAAAACTGACGGACTGGACGAGAAAAACTGTAAACATGCGTTATAGAGGGGCAGAGCTCAGTAAGGAACCAGGTGATATGATGCTCAGGAAGTAAACTGGCTTATGTGGACACTAATGCAATTTTAGAAAGGATAAAAATATGTTTAAGGTCAATAGACCTTTTGTCACTGCTCCCATATTGATATGAAGCAGTAGTGTGAACGTAGTGCACCTTAAAGTCTCCCTGAAGCAGTCAACCAAGTTATGATGCTTCACTAAATAGACTTTCCCTCTAATCAACCTTTATACAGCATAACAAAGATCCATCCATCATTTTCTGTAAACCGCTTATCCGTGAGGGTCGCGGGGAGTGGAGCCTATCCCAGCTGACTTTGGGCGAGAGGCGGGGTACACCCTGGACAAGTCGCCAGTTCATCGCAGGCGACACATAGAGACAGACAACCACTCACTCTCACATTCACACCTACGGGCAATTAGAGTCACCAATTAACCTGCTGCATGTCTTTGGACTGTGGGAGGAAGCGGAGTACCCGGAGAGAACCCAGCGGACACGAGGAGAACATGCAAACTCACCAGAAAGGCCCTGCCGGCTCGGGGATTCGAACCCAGGACCTTCTGCTGTGCGGCGGCAGCGCTAACCACTGCGCCATCGTGCCGCCCATAACAAAGATGATGAATGTAAGCATTTAAGAGAAAAGAAGCCCAGTTTTAGATTTCCTAACGAGGGCGAAGCTTGTGGCGTCACGAGGATGGTTGCTCGGCTGCGTCCGTCAGATACAGTAACAGTGAAAGATATGGAGACAGGTAACGACTGAGACAGGGAGAGAAGGGGACAGACGAGCCACAGGGGAGAAGAAGACAAAAGGGAGACCACTGCTGTATTGTTTATGAACGTAAAAATAAGTGTTCAGTCACTGCCGCTGACACAGAGAACAAACTGTGCTGCTGCGCCAGCTAACAGCGCCGGAAACAGCCGACACGCGTCTCCTAACCTACAGATTTGCACAGCAGAACAAGAATGATCTGATGTGAGCTTTGTTACACAACATATTAACCAAAATATCTGCTTACGGGCTTAACGGGAAACAGAGTTTGTCACCAGAGAGCGCTGACAAGTTGATTTTTAAACCGTGTCGCAATCACAAATTAAGAAAAAGAAATAAGTAAACAAAACAAATGGATCTGGATTCATTTTTTAAAGGGCTGCAACTAATGATTATTGTCACAGCTGATTAATCAGTCGATTATTTTCTTGATTGATGGATTAATAGATGTTTGGTCTATAAAATGTCAGAAAATATTGAAAAATGTCCAACATGACGTCCTTAAATGTCTCGCTTTACTCACAATCCACAGATATTCAGTTTACTGTCAGAGAAGAGTGAAGAAACCAGAAAATATTCACATTTGATATTTTTTGTCTTAAAAACTTACTCCAGCTGGTTAATTAATAATTGATAAATTAATCCTGTCACAATCTTGTCAGCTGAAAAATAGGTCCAAACATGTGCAGCGAACGGACGTCGTGTTTGGACCTATTTTTCAAGTCTTTCCCGTGACAATTGTTTTCATAATCTGTCAATGTGCTGAGCATTTTCTCCATTAATCAGTTAGCTGTTCAGTCCAAAAATATCAGAAAACGGTCAAAGATATTGATCCTCACACCTCTTAAAACTATTAAATATTAATTTGGTAATCGATTAATTGTTGCAGCTCTAATTAAATCATAATAATGAATTATCCGCACAGATGAACCAGAGGTGCATTAACACATCTGTATGTGATTAAATCAGCCAATCACAGCTCGTAGAAGCAGAGCAGGTTATCAGAACGATGTTATTTTTACTAAAGATATTTATCCAGTTTTGGTGTGTTGGTGATCCTGTTATAACACAGCTGACTCATCAGCAGAGCCTCTTGTTCTTTAATCAGTGTGTCTGAAAGCTGAACCTGTTCTGCACATGTGCAGAACGTCTGCTCAGACTCAGCGTTGTTGGGTTTAATTGCCTTCAGTTTTTCTGTCCCGGTGAGGAGAATTTCGACATCCTTCAGCGATGGAAGCGTGCGAGGCTCGAAGCTCCTGACAGCCAATAAACACTCGTCTCTGATGTTCAAGGTCGCAGCGGAGACGGAGCTGTTTATCTGCCGCCGTGCCCTCACGTCTCCGCTTAGGGAACACGTGTAGGAAAACCTCACACACACACACACAAAAAACTCTCACACACACACTTTTCCACAGAGGCTGAATCCCCTCCTGTGACACAAAGCTGAGGCAGGAAATGAGACGCGTTTATTCCTGAGAAGCTTCCATGGCAGAGCGCCAAACTTCCTGCCTGCACCCCCGACATCAACCCCCCTTCAACACCGCCACCACGCCGGCTAAATCCAGAGTTTTATAGAGCAGCGAGGGGAGCCGAGCCCCTTCAAATGCCCCCCTCCCTCCCCTCCCCTCCTGGTCCATAAACACACCAACACAACACGATCTGAGCCGTCAACACTTTTCAAATCAGAATCTGTGCATCATCCGAGATCTGACGAGCGCAGGAACAAACAAACTGTCTGCAAATTTGTCAACATGCAAATTAGGTTGTTTTTTGTTGGATTAACTGTCCAAAATCCAAACACACACTTTACTTTCTTCAGCCTCTCTCACAAGTAGTTCCTGGTAAATTACTTCATTCAGGAACATTTCCTTCTTGCACCTTTTCCTGGAACAGTTTTTGAATCTTCTATTGAAGCTTCGAACGTCTGTTGTCTTGTCAAAATCCTTTTGCAAAATCCTCAGCTTCGATAAAGTGATTCATTGGGTTTCAGTGAGTTAGTCTTTTCTTAATAAATCAACTTTAAATGAACACTAGTCACTATTGTCTACAAAAATATAATTTATGGAGCTGACAGATTGCCCCCGTTAACACAGGTGTGTGCCTCCTCGAGTCTAAATCCCAACAAATATGGACTGAAGCAGAAAATCTCGTTAGATAAAAACATGTTGTGAATTTTGAAAATTAATGTAAATTAAATTATTGATCAATTTGTGGCATAACCAGTTAAAAAAGGAATTTATTAAAAAGAAAGTAAATAAACAGGGGAATTAAGACAAAGGTAAATAAATACAGAACTAAATTAAATGCTATACAAGTAGTATATAATATTTTTTAAATTAATGAATGCTGCAATTATGTTTAATACTATTTTGGAGCATTTAATGGCATAAACATTTCTTAATGGAGCTGATTCATTTATTTGTGACAGTTTAAAGTCAAGGTTTTAAACAGGCAAAATCTGAAAAAGTGTATCCACGTGTCTGCGTCTGAAATCAAAACGGAAATGAACTGAAATCAATTTATCTCTGATCCAAACACTCCAAGGCTGTTTGTTCACAGTGAGCTCCTTCAAAATAAAAGCACAGGCAGGTGTTTGACAGCAAAACACTGAGCATGACTCGGACAAAATGTTCTTAAATGACTGACTCTCCTTTTTCAGTAAATTTTGACTTGATAACGCTCGAGAGTTGTTGGAAACACCTGAAAAACAATCCTACCTGGCCATCCACTGGAATCTAATCCTAGAAATAATATATTACTAATCAAAATGCATTGAGAAGTATTAAAACTACTTGCTACGTACTGTATAAATCAACAACTTCTTATTATTTTACATTTATTTGTGTCTTTTTCTTCTTGTTCATCTTATCTGGCTGACTTTTTGGCTTTTCGTCATGATATTTCATCACAGAACTTTTCAGAGTCTTTTTCACTATGTAGGATTTAAATATCGTACAGTTTAAGTTTCCTCCACAGTTTGTTTTTTTTCAGTGTTTGTTTACTGAGGATTTACGATAAAGTTCACAGCGGCCGTGTCACCAAACACCCGGAGGTAAAGTGAGAGCTCCGAGTATCACAGCCAAGCAGATTTGCCCGCGTGTCCTCACCGTAAAGCTAAGTTAGGGACGGGGGGGACACACTCTTCTCTTCACTTTGTTGTGTGTGTGTGTGTGTGTGTGTGTGTGTGTGTGTGTGTGTGTGGCATTTATCGGACGTGTAACACGAGAAGCGGCGCTCCAGCTGTGTGCGGAGTCGCCTTTCATCCACGCTCTCCTGGAATGAAACCGGAGCCGGAGCTGAAGAAGTCTCCAGCTCTGTTTTTGAGAATGAAACTCGCTCATAATTAATGACTTCAGCTGATATGAGACCCTCGCTGCTGCCACCGCAAACGCCACCCAACCGACCCCCCACCTTCAACCAGAGTCCCGTGAGCTGCTACATCCACCCACAAACACAACATGTAGTAACACACTGCCTGCTGCTCTCTGGAACTCAGTTATAATAAAGTGTAGAATATTTTCACTGCTTTACCTTCCTGCCAGACAGCCTTTTATGACAGGAAACCGCCATTTCATAAACCAAGTTAACACTCTTTCTCACTAAACCAAACTCCATTAGAAAAATCAATCATTTTACCTCACAGAACACAGAGGCTGCTGGTCTACAGCTGCCTCGATCTGTTACAACGGGATCGTTTCATTTCAGTAATTAAAAGAGTTTTTGGTTTGCATGAGTGAAAATCATGGAAAGGAAAATCGAGGACTTTTCAAGGAGTTTCTTCCTATCCCTGAAAACGTAATGGTTAAAGAGACTTTGCACAAACCCTGTATCTATGTCAAAACCAAAACAGAAATGAATTCAGATCAATAATCTCAGATCCAGACACACTGAGGCTGTTTGTTTACAGCTGGCACCTTCAAAATAAAAGCACAGTCAGGAGTTTGATTGCAAAACACTGAGCATGAGTTGGGAAAATGTTCATAAATGACTGAATTAAGTTGATTTTTGAAAAATGCTGGATTTACCTTTAATTTAGAGGTTTTATAATAACTTTTTACATTGTTTTTTAAAGGAATGGGAGACTGAATAAAGTGAAATCCACATTTTGTTTGACTATTGAACCTGTGTCATGTTTACTGGCATCTTGTCACCACAAGAGGGCGGCAACACACACGTTTTGGTGAGCACGAGACAGGAAATCATCCGATACAATGAACTTTGGAAAAAACAAAAAAATAGGTCACAGGTCTGCTGCTGATTCTGCACTGTCCCCCCTCGTCTCGCCTGTTATTCACTTTTCACGGGTTGTTGTTTTTCATGTTTTATGTCTTAAAGTTTAGTGAATTTCCACCGAAATGAGAAGTGAGGTTGCAGGTATTGTAATGTGCATAGCAGGAGATGAAATAATAAGTGCAAATACTGCAGAGAAATGAAAGAAAACTCACTGAGAGAGTCGTAGTTTCACGTCAGCAACACTGTACTGGCCCTGGAACGGGTGTCTACAGCAGAGAAGAAACACAAAGATATCTCAGAAATCAGATGTTGCACACAGGTTTCCAAAAACAATGACAAATTCTAGAATTTGGGAAATAAAAACTGTTACTTTCTAGACTTACATCAAATTTATACACTTTTAAAGACCTATAATTTGTTTTCTTTCCTGCACACAACGTGTACATACTAATGCACCTACCCCGGGGTGATGGCGGCCATGGCGGGGTGCTTGTTGCTGTACCACACCCGGTAGTTGTGGGTGATCTTCCAGGCTGCGACGAACGGAGCGCCGTAGTCAGCCAGCAGCCTCTCGTTATCTGAACGGAGACGACGACAAGAAAGAAAAGAGAAACATGGAGTCAGTGAACATGATCAGCAGCGTAACTGGATAAAAAAAAAAAAACTGATTCACGCCGTTTTTCCCAGGAAGGAGGGACAGATAACGTCACAAGGCTGTTAGTGACGGAGGAGACTGATCTTTGTGTGACCGTCTTTCAGGCTGTGCAAAGTGCAGCAGGATCAGACGGTGAGCTGTGCAGGGGAAGACGACTATTAGCTGAAGAGGAGCAGAGGTTTTGCAGAAATGATCCCATATATTTCACACTAAAAGAGCTGAAACATGCTCTTCATCCTGTCCCTGATGGGAACAGTTTATGTTTCTGAATCATTTCAATGTTCCAGTGTTTACAGGCTCAAAGAGCATTTACAAGTGCAGCAGCAGGTATTAAAGGAGCAATATGCAGCAGCTGCACGCAAAAATTAGTTCTGCAGTCTAAATAGCGACTTGGAGTTCTTGAAGATATATTAAATAGGTTGAAATCCTAATTAATATACAATCTATGGTTGAGGTGAGTTGTTTGTCCCCTGCCTTCTTCTCTCCAGATTTGAGGAAGCTCAGGCAGGTTGCAGGAAAACTGAAGGAGCACAGGAGGAGCGCAAAACTGTCATTTGACAATAACAAGCAACGAGTCCTCCACCGTCAGTTAATCAGCTGTTATCCTGAAAACAAAAGCCCACCTTGATCTCTGATGACATATTATGGCCATTTAATGATTTATTACAGTAAATATATTACAGATTTCTCTGATGTGATGTATCTGTCAATCCTTACACCAAGCTAGTCCTGCTGATAAGTTCAAGACAAACCACAGGATTTTGTATAAACTCGTACAGAAATAATCCCTCTCTCTCTCCCTCTCTCCGCACATAGCATCTAATTTTTCTCATTATTTTGCTGCTCGGGACACTTTGCCAACTCAAAACGTTGGTATTTGACATCCTGGGAATGAGACTCGAAAATCAGCTATCTTTCTGGAGGATTTACAAACACCAACTGAAAAATCCAGCATATTCTACCTTAACTTAATAAATTACCTGAAATGAAGAAATTCAAAGAAAGAAATTAAGTTTATTTTGAATAATGTTATTACTGTTTGTTCTTTAACTGGCCTGTCATTCTGCAAAAGTGGTCCCCACAGGCAAAGCAAGTTGAGTATCCCTGATCTAAAGGTTCCTCTCTCTCAGATACTGGAGCTTTCTTTAATGTAGTGGCCCCTTTTCTATCTTCTTTAACTCAAATAGATTGTAATTTGGCAAGAAATAATGTTGAAATGTTCACTGATATCTCGTATCTCATGAAAGTTTACTTTCAAATTGGAACGAAAACTGAAATTAGTTTGCAGCAGAACGACTGAACCTCAATTTGAAGATATTTTAATGCTTTGAAAAATGGTCTCGGCAGTAAAAAAAAAAGTATAAGTGTGGTCTTTTAATTAAAATTGAGCCGAGCCATTTTGGATTCATTAGAGTGAAGATCATTAAAAGGTAAAACAAATGAGAATGTGCTTAAAACAATGTGATACTTCAATTTAGATCAAATGTATTTAAATACTTAACGCAGACGTTTTTATAGCCTGCAGATACTCTGGATTAAACTCACTTAAATTAATGGGAACGTAATTAAAATAACCTCTTAATGAAGAAGTGAGAGGGAGGGAACGAGTCTGTGAGGGAGCTAAAGACAAAAAGAACAAAGTCTGAGTCCTCACACCTTGCTGTAGTGCAGAGGACAGTAAGGAGTGGAGGTAGAGGGTGAACTGAGCTCTGATCCACTCGTCTCCGCCCTCCCAGCCTGTCCCGTCCAGGAAAACGTCGTCGCGGTTCTCCGTCACGTGTTTGACCACGTAGTCGGCGAAACGCAGGTCTGCCGTCGTCAGGCTGAGGATCTTCCGGAGCTCGGGGTCCTGGATCTGGATAGCGGCTTCCTCAACCTACAAAAAAACAACATGACACATAACAGTGTTTAAAAAAAGTGACTTTAGCGTTACATTGACGTCCAAAATGTTTTATACGTGCAGGACTTACATCAACAATCGCATCACTGAGGTGCCTCTGCTGGCGGAACAGGATGTTGGTCGCTCCGGCGACGAAGCCTCGCACCGTCACGTCTGACAGGAGGTGATGCTGCTGCAGGGCCATGTAGGGCAGACACAGGTAACCCTGGCAACAAGAGGCAAAGGTCATTCTCACACACACACCACACACTGAGGACAAAGGAGAGGCAGACCGAGTGTTAAATCTGAACTAATATTAACTTCCTGCCAGCTGACGGTTATTTATAAACTAATATTGATTTTATTTTATGAACTGGTGCCTCTAAAAGTCGGAGGAAACATTCACAGTTCACTTTCACATTAAGAGTTCACGTCCAAAATAAGTTATACACCATTTTAAATATGAATTTATAAACAAATGTCACCAAAATAAGATGAGATTTTTTATTTTTGGCCACTGAAGTGCCACTTTGCTCCTGAATCTGTTCTGAAGAATCAAATTTCTAATAAATTAAACCATTAATTATTTTATTTATTAATTCATTGTTTATTTATTTCTACATCTACAGCTCAGCATCTTTTCCTCTAAATTCTGTCCGTGGCTTGTCTTGAGCCTCTGTTGGCTGGCTATGGATGCTAAATTCAAAAGAAGAAACGTCTCAGAGGAAAGTAGTTGTGGCTCCAAACAGACGTTTTTTTCCCTTTTTCATTTTCGTTTACACGTACGTAAACAAACTCTCAGATGCTGCACAGGTTTAAATTAGAGCCTGTATTTCACAGTCTGAGTGTTACCTTAGTGAAGATGGGGAGCGGCAGGCCGTACTGATCCTCCTCCAGACCAGACACCAGACCCTGGGTGACCCCCTGACCGCTGGCGGCCTGCGGCTGCACGGTGATGGGCGTCCCCGGCTTGGAGTCGAAGGCTCCGGCAGCTCTGTCCCCGCCTCCTTCCCCTCGGCTCCCTCTTTGGGACCGGTCTCCTCTAACACGCTGGGGTCCAGGGTCTCCCAGTCGCTCTCGGAGGACTCCGGGGAGGTGCGCAACGGCGGTTTGAGGAGGTGGTTGTCCCCCTCCATGCTGTTCCCGGAGGACAGACACTCTCCGGCGGGCTGGGTGGCCCCCTCCGCCTCCAGCTCCAGCGTGGTGTTGGCAATGTCGGTGACGGACACGGAGACGAACTCCTCGGCTCCTGAGACGCTCTCCACCAGACTGAGGTCCTCCGACACGCTGCCCTTCGGCCTGTAGTGGGACGAGTCCACCAGGCCGTGCTCGATCATACCTGCACAAATCAGATCAGGCGGAAATGTCAGAGCCATTTTTATTTTATTTCATTCTAGTCCGCTTAATCAATACTGATCCATCTAACCTTCAGCTGTCTGCTAGATTTTTCTGCCATTTTTCTCAGCTGTACAAATGCATAAAAAAAACACGTATTCACAATCCTTAGAAGGGCCTAATTTTCAGAGCAAGAGGAGATTTTTTTCCGTCTTTGTTTTGGATTTACTGACCTGGAAACAGTGATAAAACCGTCATCAGAGCTCCTACTAGTCTGTTGACAGGAGACACGTAAAACAGAACCTGCAAACATAAGAAACAAGATCCAGACTCGTTTTTCAAATGTTCTGAATTGTTGGAAAAGGAGAAAAGATTTGTTTCTTGTCATACCTTCTTCTCCAGCAGAATGAGCTTGAAGAGGATGAGAACCTGCGAAGGTAAAATAAAAAGAATCACTGACATTTCAAACAAAACATAACAATTATTAGACTACTGGAATAAATGTTACTGTTCAATCTGCAGTTTCCTACCTTGTGTCTAAAGTGCAGTATTAAATCTCTTGGTGATAAACCTGAAGAAAGAAAACAAACAAATGAGGAAATTACTCTCAGATACAAATGCAGGAACACAACAACTCCAAACATGTTGTGTTAATCAGTTTAAATCTGCAACAACAAAACGAGTCAAAAATCACTCAACTCCTTCACAGACAACTGAGATACGTTGTAAAACATGTGGAAGTGAGTATTTACGTTAAACTCTCAAAGCCGACATGTTTAATAACATTTTATTATACAAAATGACACTTATTGCATATTGCATTGCAACCCTTTGTCTTAATCTTCAGTTGAGATAATTTACTTTTCTTCTTTAGATTGTATTTCATAATCTTGTCACAGTGAACCGTGAACCTGATTTGTCATTATTTTTGTGCCTGAAAATTAAATGGTTTTAATTGAAAATATTAAAATTTGAACCATCATTCACTTTCACTCGAAGGAATTTACTCTATAATTTTTGAAATACAAGTTTTGAGGTTTTCTAAAACTCAAATATTTAAGTTTATCTGCAGAAGAAAAGTAAATTATCTCAAGAAAAGATTTGTAGTCGGTGAAACTTTAAGTTGGGCTCAAAACTCAAAAATCTCTTGCAGTACGTAGCGTTGAAAAATTTAGTTGTCTCAACTTTTTCATAGACCTACAACAATGATAAATGAAAATTTATTGTTTGTGCCGCATCTGCTCATTTTTTTGCCAAAACATTCCTGTTTTGTGGAAACTTGTCTAGTTTTTTTCCTTTATTTGATAGAACAGTTTAGGGAAATGTGGGAGAGAGTTGGGGGGACAGCTGAGGACTCTCAGCTTCTGTATATGGGGGCATGCGATCAACCAACGCGGCTACCAGGGCGCCCGAACTGAAGGTTCTACCTACCGAGATAAACCTGTGATCCCTCCAGAGTCGAACCCCTCAGAGAGCCGTTCATGTGGTCATACAGCTCCTGCAGGGTCGGAGGAGGAAACATGACGTAAACACAGAGGTGATAACAAAAAAAAAAAAAGGTAAAACATTATCAAACAGTTTCACACTCTCACCTTTAAAATAGAGATCTGTGAGAAGTCTTTCTCCTCGAAGTAGGCGTGTGTGATGAGCTGCAGTTTAGCTTGCAGCAGGCCATAGAGAGGCTGAAAAAAAAACAGAGCAGTCGCTGTCAGCAGTAGATCATATGTGTGTGTTTACGTCTGAGTCATTTACTGCATGACCCATAAAAACCTCTGCAAGCTAATTTCTCCTCACAGGGACGAGCAGCTCAATCATGACTCCTGTTTTCTCCCAAAACAACACGAGCTTCTTTATCACCTTTTCACCGGGAAATGATCCCACGTGATAACATCTGTTGTTTTCTGTGCTGAGCTCATTTAACTGCTCTCAGGGAAGCTGTGGAGCGACTGGCCTGAAGTGGCAGGTTTCTTCTGGGTAAAGACATTTTCTACATGTGTAAAACGTCTTTGTTTATATTTTGAACATGTCCTCCCCACCACCCCGATGCACGCAGCTCCTCCACCCAAAACACTGCTGTCCAGAAATAGCAGCGATGTGGCAGCAGATGAGGAACTTTCTAAGAGGATCAGCAGACCAGCTGGACCGTCGTCAAAAGCCACAGACAGTCTGCAGTGCTGGAAAGTAACTAAGTACATTTACTTAAGTAGTTGACTGGTTTAATGTTGTTACATCATACTTCTACTCCACTACATCTCAGTTACTTTTCAGATGATGATTTTAAACCTGTGATGAGTTTATAAAGTATAATACATTGTTCTACAGTAAATTAAAACTTGCAAAAGTATAAAATATTAATAAAACAAGCTCTGCTGCAGCTCGCTGCAATATGAAAACACATCTCACGTTACTGCATCAATTATAGTAATATAATAGTGTAATATATAATAATGCAACAATGCCAGAGACAGTTTTGACTAAATGGTGAGTACTTTTTACTTTCTATTTAAGATTCTGAGTGCAGAACCTTTACTTGTAACGGAGTCTTTTTAAATTGTGGTTTTGCTATTTTTACTTAAACCTATTATAAGGAGTTTTTAACTGATTATGAAAGTGTCTCAGTTTAATACTGATGCCTCTAAATGACCTACATAAGAGCTACAGTGAGCAGTGCATCAGGCAGAAGGACATCAGGAGATGCTTTTTAACACTTTATATCAAGGTGCCTGTAATAAGTGTTAGTTAACAGGTAATAAGGATCTTATAAGATGCTTATTAACATAATTATGTGTTAATAGGTCTACATATAAGTGTAATAAAATAAAAATGTTTGAAGGTTAGATCATAAGATACTTTAATGATGATCTATTAAGTGCATAATAAAGGATTTATTTTCACACTTAAGATCCGGTAGCCACAAAATACATAGTTGACTGTTAATAAGTGCATAATAAAGGACTTATTAACTTAATAAGCATTGTTCATCCTTCAAATCCAGTAGCACAAAATACATAGTTTAACTGTTTATAAATGTATAATAAAGTCTGTAAAAACTAAATAAAGGAAAATTAAAACTTGACAATGACATAATAGGTAAGTTAAAGCTTTTATTAATGTTCATAAGCAGTCTATAAACGTCTGACAAGTTAGTGAGTAGTAGCCTAATGTTACGTTAGTCAAACAGCACACAATGTAGTCGGCAGCAAACTTTTCTCTGCTGGAGAATTTCAGCGAAAAGTGAGTCATGTGCAGGTATGATACATGGACTAACTTTCTACACTAGGAATTACTTTCTCAATGAATTGTTTGGAGTAAAATATGTCAGAAAGAAGTGAAAAATGCATATCGCAGTTTCCTGAAGCCCAAGCTGGCGTCTTTAAATGTCTTGTTTTGTTTAACCAACAGTCCAAATCCCACAGATATTCAATTTGCAATGATATAAAACAGTGGCTCTCAAACTTCTATCAAAAATAACTGAACGATAACTTACTGTCAGTCATTTCATACCTAATCTGCATGCACCTGAACCTGTCGACTCATGTTTGTTGGATTTTTCTTTTGTGCACTTGAGCTGATCTGGGACATCCTGAGCTGAACTTTCACTCTGATCGATGTTAAGATGGAGATTACAGTGGATAATGTGAGATGTCGTGTGATTAAACTATATCTGCTGGACGCTTCGTTTTATAACGACAGAACAGCAGAAAAAGCCTCAACCGTTTATCTGAAAGAAATGACTGTCCATCACCACCCGAACGCTGTGTAATGTTGTTTTTGGTGAAGCATACTTCTTTTTACCTGAACATAACGTAGAAGTCTAGATGACAGACACCTCAGGGACCTCAGAAATGTCATATATTAAAACCTGTAGCTCCTGAGACATTCAGCATCTCTGGTGTATCAACAAAAGAACTACAAATGATATCAACTACCTTTCTTAAATGTTTTAATAAGTGATACCAGATTATAATGATAATAGTGAAGGGAGCTCAGTGCAGCATTTCATCCAAAAAGTTTGGAATAAAACATGATTTCTTCAGTTAACTCAGAATATCTGATATAATTGTTTCCCAGTGTGAATCTACTGTATCTCACACCATTAAAAACTTGACTGTGAGTCCTTTTAAATGTCTGTGGAGACACATGAAAGTGAATTTTACTTCTGGGAACCATCATGTTGACTCTTTTATCACTTCAATGAGAGGAGACGGAGACTTCGGAGCCTCACTGGATTAAATCTCCAACATCAGAAGGGAGATAAAAAGCTTTTATAGACGTCAGTTAAGTTAAAGCCTTTTCTGCTGCAGTGAATCATGTTTTCCTCCTTCTACGATCACATGATCATATTAAGGTCACGGTAATATTTCGTGGCTCAGACTGACTGAATTCATTACTCGCAGCGTGTAAAGTCACTGAGACTAAAATCTGATTGTGATGCTTTAAGATAAGAGCCGACTCACCACTCGACTGAGGACGCAGACGCTCTTCTGGACCGTCTCCCGGGTGACGTCAGCCTGTCGGACCTTGAGGGCCTGAAGAGGAGCGATTAAAAAGATTAATATATATATGTATGTAAGTTAATAACAGACCACAAACAGTGTGAGTCATCGCTGTGCAGAGACCTCATGAAAACCTCCCACTGATGTCATGACAGACAGAAATAGAACAGGATTCACGTTGTCATTTCATTTCCTCTCGAGAACACACAAGAACAAGAAGAGAGCGGTGATGCTTCATGTACATGTGGTGAAGACGCTATGAGGCCAAAAGTATGTAACTTGTTTTAAAAAGTGCTCTATAATAAATTTAACTTTCCTTTTTTTTCTCTTTGGCCTTTGGTAGGGCTGGGTATCGATTCAGATTTGCCAAATCGATTTGATTCGATATTGATTCAGTCAGGGATATTTCAGTTACAATGAAAACTTTGCTTGCATATGAAAGAGATTCTCGGAGAACTAATGCTGTAAATTCTACAAGGATTAACCTCTGACCTGGTGAATTATTCAAAATATTAAAGTTTATATTAAGAATTTACCGAAGTTACATTAACAGTGTTTCCCCCAAACCCACAGAGCAAAATATTTCATTTTATGTAAAGATTTCTTCATTTTTTAGACATTTTTATTCAGAGACCACACACCACAGGAGCAAAGACATAAATTAAATGATTCGATATCGGACCATGCAAAAGAAAATCGATTTCAATTGATTAATCTTTTTTTATTTAAACCCAGCCCCAGCCTTTGGACAGTTTGGAGTCATAATATGGACACTGTTGTTGTGCTGTGTACGATAAAACTGTAAGATTTTGACTAGGCCTGCACAATATGGTAAAAAAAAAAAAAAAAAAAGTCATATTGAGACTATTTGGTTCTGGTTTTGCAATTTGGATATTGCATTTGGCCATATTGCAATTTTGATAATAATTCGATTAATTGTGCAGCTCTAACTTTGACTTTGTCCCTTTACAACCTTTGTCATTTTTTCTAAATCTTTTCATAATGTTATGTTTTTAATAAAAACCTCTTCTTCCCTTAGATGGTTTTCTGGTGGATAATGTGCCCAGATTTATTTATTTTTAGCTAGATGGCTAAATTTCAATCAGACGTCCCTGGGCAGGCTGGCCTGGCAGAGAATAAAACAAAAAATGAAATGAAACCTTCTGTTCAGTGCTTAATGATAAATGGTCAGACGACTGGTCATGTTTAAAACTACGAGGACGGAGCACTGCCTGATAGTGACGGGTGTTGTGTTTCAACAGTGTGCAGCTCTAATGGAGAAAGCTGATGTATGTATTCGTTTCTATTATGAGCTTCCTTATAACTGATGAAGGATGTGTAAACTGAAATATAAATACATGTACCAACAATAAGAAAGACAGACTGCAGCAGCTTTCTCTAATTATGCTTCCTCCATCAACCCTTTGTTTTTATAAAGATGGAGGTTTGTACATGAAGGCATCATCTTCCTTCTTCAAACTGTTGTCACAAAGTCAGATGTAGAGATGCAGCAATCCACTTTTTTTTAAGTTATGATCCAATTCCAAACCCTGAATCTGGATATCTGCTAATACAGATACGCTAACAGCAAGTTGCTGTCTTGCCTTTCTGTGTTTCGGGACTAAAATATCTCAAAACTAAGGATGTTACAGCGGGTTCATGGTCCCGTAGAAGCTGCATCAGTGCATTAAACTTAACCACTGAGCAAGACAAACATGGATACTAGTGGACAGTCGCAGGGGGCAGGGGGCAAAAAAAAGTAAAAAGGACACCACCTGTGCGGCGAAAGTCATGATACATTTATGTGAAACAGTTCTGATCCCTGGTTTAAACAGAAATTGTTTTATTACGACACTTCAAAGTACTGACCTTTGCTTCTATTTGGCGATAACATGAAACTCCGTAGACACACTTCATGTCTCCACTGAGCGGCGGCAGGTGAAAATACACAGTGTCTGCAAAACAACCAGATCAGTCGTGTTAATACACATGAATGTCATGCATTCTTATATCTGGGTCTAAAAATACTCCGGAGCTTCATGAAAAAAAAAAAAGATTAATTACACAGAAATAATATTTAAACTATGAAACAGTCAGTAAGATGAGATCGTGTGTAAGTGGAGTTTGTGCAGGATTTAAACCGCAGAATAGCTCAGCTCGACATCACTGCAAACACCTGACAGTAAGATATGACAGGTTCAGAGAGAGAGGAGGGTTATATAAGAAAGAAGGTGCAAAAGGAGAGATTTAACATCAAACAGCTGAGGAGACGTTTCAGTGATTATTTTGCAGCACATTCACAGCAAATGTAAGGAGCAGAAAGCGCAGACAGGAGCGAGAATAAAAGTAAGAAGTTGGCAGCAAAATAAATGCTGAGGAAAACCTAAAGAAACAATAATGAATCCATGTACAGATACGATGTAATCAATTCCTTCTGATCGTTATCACTAATCAAAGCAAGCAGAAATCACTGATGGCCTGAAGCTCCTTCAACAGGAGAAACAATTACCAGTGATTGAAATGTCACAACTATCAGCCTTCATCCGTCTGATGAAGAGCGTTTTGTAATGTGGTTAAGATCTTTTCCTCTGGATGAGACGACAGCGGCGCAGTCACAGAGGTCAGACCATGAACGTCAGAGATTAACCAGAGAGAGACGATGAGGACGGGCGGCGGCAGGACGTCTGGACGGAGGCCACAGCCGCTGGACACTAAAATACAGCAGCTTCAAGTCTCTGCTTTAGAGCAAACGTTCACTTTTCAAGAGAAAAAGCTGATTCTGAAATCTTTGAAGAAAAGTCCGCTGGAGGGAAATGAGACTGAAACAGAAACATCAGACACCAGCAGACACTTGGTGCTTTAAATTCAGCTTTTATATTTAGTTCAGTGCTTCTAAAGTTTATCAAAAGGATGAGAGAGCAGAAAAATATCTGTGGTTTTAGACTAAATCTTTTCTAAACCGATGGACGAATCACTCTTTGGTTGACTTGGTCAGAAACACAAACTGAACGTTAGACAAAAGAAAATTAATTTGTTTTAAAAGAGTTACAATCAAAACCCCAAAATTAATCCCCAAATATTTTGAAAACCAATTTAGGGGTTTGAGTCATTTTTTTTTAGGGGACAAAAAAGGTCAAAATTCTCTTATTTCAGGTCATTAATCTGAATATTTTCTGTTTTTCTTTACTCCTGTATGACAGTAAACTGAAAATCTTGGGGCTGTCGGCAAAACAAGACATTTGAGGACGTCATCTTGGGGTTTGGGAATTAATGATCAACATTTTTCACCATTTTATGACATTTTATAGAACGAACGACTGATCAATCAATGGAAACAATCTTGTAGCAGTCATATGCTTATAGATTGGCGACTTTCTCTCCTTCTCTTCTCTATTACTGAAGCATTAAAATGTAATTATTTGACCTGTTTAAGATTTGCTTTATGATTAGAGAAGTTAGAGATAAAGGGAATTTTGAAAGCAATACTTGTAATAAAGAACAAAGACATTTTTCCTCTGACAGAGCAGGGTGGAGGCAGGTTTATCCGGTTTCTATCATTGTTCCAAATCCACACTGCATACATACCAGGTGTTCAAAGTCGACCAGTAGTGGCTGATAATAATAATGATGATTGTTTGGAGCAGGAAAAAGCGACAGATGATGAAGATATCGTCACACACACATCCACAAATCTTTATTACAAAGAGGATAACTGGATATCTAAGTCAAAGTAATATATCCCTAAATAAATAGTAAATCTGGATCACTTGATATCAACCGTAAAGTAAGAAAGAAAAAATTGACACAACTGATCACGATATATTTAATGGTGAGACTTGAGAGGCGGTTGGCACTGGACTGGTTTTTACTGAACTTAAAAGGATGTCATTTTAGTGTCTGTCTCCGGAATTTTATCTCCAAAAGAAACTTCTCATGTGGCGTTCCCCAGGGGTCCATTTTAGGCCCATTACCAAAGCTTGGTGACTCTCCAACAACTCCAGAGTTACCTCCTGTAGTCCAGCCAATGGGAGCTGGGGGTTTTAATGGTGGGTCCTTGGAGCAGACGATGGAGTTGGAGAATAATTTGAGAACAGGCTTCTTGGCTCGTTGCTGAGGGTTGGAAAGCTAATCGACGAGCACTCTCAGGACAGACTAGGCTTCTTTCACTTAGTGAGTAGATGCACCCTTTTTGGTTTGGTTCTCGTGTTCATTTCTGTCTTTGTGCTGCTGCAGCACCTGAATTCCCCTCTGTGGATCGATAAAGACTTTTCTTATCTCATCTTATCTTATTTTGCAGCTGTCAGCAGCTTCTGCATTTCCTCTGAGCACTGCATCGTGGAACATCGCACTAAAAAAAACATTACTTTTGTCACACGTGTCCACAGAAGAAGAAGAAGCCAGACCAAAATGGCTCCTAAAACTGCATTAAAGTAAAGTCAACAACAGACATGCGCATTAACGAAATGAGGCCTTAAAGAACAGCTACAACAAGCAAGAGAGACAGTAACTGTTTTATCATTTACGTCCAAAGAAACCGTCTTATTCTGCACAAGGCGCCTGTTAATCTTTGGCGGTGTTCCTGCAGTGTTCACAGAAGAATACGATCACTCCTCTGTAACCAACACCCAGTCATATCAGTGTGGCTGCTGTGTTTATGAGCCGCTGCAGTGCAGAGGGAGTCGGTCACATCACTGTTGTTTTATTTAATCAGCTAACAGTCTGGAGCACACACCGAAGCACCAGAAACAAAAGACACAAAAGGAGACGAAGCATGCAGCAGGGATCAAATCAAACCTTTGAAGACTTTTCTACATTTGGAAATGTGAAAGTGGGCATCAAAGCTGCCTGCAAGAAGTGCTTAAGTTTGGATAAAAGCCAACATTTTCTCTCTTTCATTCAGGCTGATTGAAACTTCCTCTGCTCCGGAAAAAAAATCTGCTCATTCTTGTAACATGACAGACACTGAGCTGGCCCACAGGAACTCTCCTGTACTGTAACGTCAGTACTGTAACTGTAGTGCTGACAGGTGCAGTCGCAGCTGAAATGACTCAGTTCCTTCTGTTTGCCCTCGCGGGACAGGGCAGGAGAACGGTGGTGAACCACAGCTGACTGTCACATGACGGCAGCCACAACACACGGGACAGACGAGAGTCAGCTCACTGTCACTGTCCTGCTCTCGCTTTACAGCCTGGATACTGTTTCTACTTTACAGAAGTGACACCTGCTTTTACTAAATCAAACAGGCCCAAAGCAAACACAGAGTCACAGTTTCATACGTTCACTGTCAGCTGTCGTCTGAGGTTCTAAAAAAACTCTGGTTACATGTTTTATGCTTAAAAACTCAATAATTTTTACAATCTGCAAATACACACATGCATGAATTATCTTCAGTTATTACTGTGAGCTCAAAGCAACAAGCTTAACAGCAAGAGCAAGTTTTTGGAAACTGTTCTTCGCCCTGGGTTTGCCTTTCAGGCTAAGTACGGTCTGCAGTGCACAATATGGGTGGGCAACTGGATGAATATATCGGCTATCAGCAATTGGCTGAGTCGATCGCCAGCTGTTTTTATTGGGTGATTTTTGTCATTTTATTTTGATAGCTTAACAGTGTGTAGAGCCACAATATCTTCACATCTAACTCTGTGCATTAAAGGTTTATTTCGACCAAAACCAGAGCTGTTGATTGTTGAAATAATGAAAAGATGATTCACGATGGTTTTGTTTATTTCTGACTCTATTTTTCATATTTAAAAACTCAATAATGGTGACATTTTTACACCAAATGGATGCATACAATGTGTAATTACACACATACAAGAAACATCTTCATTTATTACTGTGAGCTCAAAGCAATTAGATTAACAGCAAGTATTGGTACCTATCCTGTGCCTGGTTTGCCTTTCAGGCTGTGTTCAGTCTGCAAGCACAACATTGGTGGATGCTGCTAAGTTGGCAATCTAACAATATATCAGCTACTGGAAATTATCACTGATGGTCAATATCAACCAAAATGGTTTTGGTGAGATTTATTTTGTTTTTTTCTGTCAAGTTCAAATTAAGTGAGTTTTATGATGAGTTAATTAAAGCTGTAAAACAGACAAGAAGGTGGACGGTTGTATTTTCTCTCAGCATGCTTTTCAAGAAAACATTTAGAGTTGATATTCTCTTAAAAACACTTGAATTGAATATCAATCAAAGATAAAGCAGTGGAGAACAGCTATTTGTATTGATTAGTCTACCAATAATTTCCTTGAATAATCAAGTGCAACATACATAATCACTTCTAAAGTATTAGGTGTTTATTAATAAAACTAAACATTTAAGTATAATTAATGCATTAACAACAGATTACATGATACCCTCATTTAATCATAATTACTTATTAGGTAGATTGATTTAAATGTGTATAAATGCAGGATTTGGATTTGTTCATTTCATTCATTCATTCATTCATTCATTCATTCATACAGCCAAAACATATCGACTTTCTCTCAGCCCTTAAAACAAACCGTACGCACACTGTAGTTGTGACGTACCTTCTTGGTAGTTGTGCGCTCCGTCAGGAAGAGCCAGGAAAGGGAGGTACTTCCACTCCTCTGGCAGCAGGTTGCTGTCATGAGCCTCATCTGGCATCAACGGCGGATACGAGAATTCAACCTGAGGGTCGAGAAAACAAAGTCAGAAACTTTTAACTTTACTTATCATCCTCGATCAGTCTCTGGTTTCCTCCTGCAGTTTAGAGGATCTACAGGCTAAAATCATCTCTGAAGTCTTAATATTGATGATTATTATTAGATTTTTATAATCATTATTTATCTATTTTTACTGTTTTCTTTTTTGTGGGGGTCCTTTACTTGTTATATGTTGCTTTAAATGATGAATTCTGTTGCTGTATGTCGTCATTATTTCATTTCATTCATTTTTTTTCCATATTTCTCATTCTATCATTCTATCTACAATATTTCCCAGTAGTAAAAAAACGAATATAATTCATTAATCATACCCAAAAAGAAATCTGTCTGGATACAGAGCAGCAGCCCAGAAACTAGTCTGTGCACTTCAGCCACACAGAATATATGATACTTTATGCTCAACAGCTGCAGGAACAAGCAGCTACATGCTAACATGCTGATGTTTAGCAGGTATGTTTACCATCTAAGTTTGGTATGTTAGCAAGCTAACATTTGCTAATTGGCTCCACACAAAACTACAGGAGAGGCTGATTCAAGGGCACAGAATTAGGTGAGGACGATAGGGACATGTCCCTACCAATAATTTTGATAAAAAAATTTAAATATAACCACTCTTATCTAGTCAGTGTTAATAAGTGAGATTCAGTATTGTGACCTCCAGTCATGTTTTAAACTATATAAAATGCTCTGCAATAAGAAATAAATGGTCTTTGATAAGTTTCTTGCAAAATAAGTTCTAATACCTCGTTAAAATGACTTACGTAAAGCTCCAAAACTCGCCTTCATTTAGTATTCAAGGATTCGTGAATATGCGAATAGTCACCCGCCACCCGCTCGACTAACAGACCATCAGGAATAAAGTGAACAATACACACAAATCTATGATTTTGTCATTTATTCCTACACATGCTGTAATCTTAGTCAGCACTCCTCTGGCAGCAGCACGTGTTTCTCCATCTCCCCTCGTACCATGAGCCTCAGGCAGGAGGCCAGTGTTGGGCAAGTTACTGAGATTTAGTAATTAGTTACAGTTACTGGTTACTTCTCCCAAAAATACCTTAATTATTTTACCAACTACTGCATATAATAGTAATTAGTTACTGGGGAAAGTAATTTTTGCAGTTACTTTTAAATGTCTGCTTCAATTCTCTTAATATTGTACACATAGCTATATTATTGTAGTGTAGCTAGTTAGTTATATTATTCTAGTGTAGCTGTAAAGTAGTGAACTGACTCATGGGACACGTTTCTTGTCTCCACCAGCCGTGGGATGAAATATCCGCTGCTGGGTTGATTAAACCTCATGGTGGCACTGAAGGGAAAGTAGACAGAAAGAAGAAAAGTGTGTTTAATAATAATATTGATATTTTTGTCCCTTTTTTGCACACGGGGAACGTGACTGGTTGCAGCACAGCCACTCCGTTATGATGTTTCTCTTGACTGATCATTCATCGATGAAGGTCCAGCACCAAAACATCGCAAATAAATCATTATTTTGCAAGACAGTCCTTTTGCAACTAAAGTGAAAGTGAAAGTCAGAGGAGAAGAGTCAGCAGGATTTATCCTCTGGGCACCATGAATATCTTTCTCTCTCTCTTCATAATTATTAATTATTATATTTAATTATGTCTCCACTGAGCTCAAGAAGAAGCTGTCAGAAGAAAACTCTGTGTTTCTCCCATAAAGCCCCGCCTCCCGCCAGCGGTGACATAAAGAGCCTCCAACCAGATTAACCTGAAACCTGCTGATCCTGAATGCAAACACACACACACACACACACACACACACAAGTGTGGCAAGAATGATTCACTCTTTAAGGATAAACTCGTGTGGAGTGCACACCCTGAGGGTGAGGCGCTACTACTGCCTCTGGAGATGTGATGCTCTTAATAAAAACACACCCGAGTCTCTTCAATGAGCCTCCTGCTACAGAAACAGATGGACGGCAGGTGAATAAAAGGAGGACGGGGGGTCCACAGAGACGTTCAGACTGTAAGAGAAGACGGATTAAAGAGCCAAGAACTCAATCTGATACTCAGCAAGAGATCACTGACCCCTATCAGATAACCTCCACCACCAGAGGCAACAGGCCCCAAACAAAGAGCCTGCACTGTCTGCTCCCTCAGCCTCGTTTTTACAGTAAAAAAATGTCTTTTTTATCTTTTCCCTCGAAGAGCAGCTGCTTTCAAGGCCACTGAGTCGAGCTTAACAGGCCACAGAGAGACAGTCCGTCCATCTTTTAGCGCAGAGACAGATGGTGAGCAGCGACAACAACAAGGCTCAGTGTTTGGTTTTATTTCATCAGCCGACTCAGCCTGTAAATTTAATGAATTTTGTAGAAGAAGAAGAGGAGGCGGTAATTAGAAGATGCATCACAGGCACTTATGGTGAATGCTTCACATACACTTTCACTAATTAGCAGGTGTTAAATGCTGCTTTTTGTCCTGCAGGAGGCTAAAGGCCGACAAGTCAGACTGATGTCTGAGATAAACGTTAATCTTTGCATAACAGGTTTAAAACCAGAGACAAGATGTGAGTTTAATTTAGGTAAAAAAAAAACAAAAGGGTTTGTGCAGAAAAACACCATAAAGGAGTATTCACATTAGTCATTAGTTCATTATCGATTAATCATTTTCTCACTTAATTGATTAATTTTGGTCCAGAAAATGTGAGAAAATGGTGAAAAACGAAAATCCTTGAATGTTTCCCGAAGGCCAAGATGGCGTCCTCAAATGTTCAAAGATATCAGAAGTTTAAGTTCTGATTCTGGTGTTGGAATTTGGATATCTGATGATACTGATACTAACACTCTTTTTTTCTGATGTTTATGATTCTGATTATTATTTATTATTATTATTACTGCTATTATTATTATCATTATTAGGAACTGAACTTATGTCTGGAAAGCTTGTGTAGCTTGTGTAATGTCGTCCTTTAACAATCGTGGGGCGCTGCAGGATTCTGTCTTGTGCAGCCAATAAGCCGAGAGATGCCCCTCATTTGCACAATTTCCCACGATGCATTGCTGAGAGTATACTGAAGTTTACTGTTTTATTTTCCAAAAATGCAAATGTTACTGTTTGTCATGCGTTTGTAACAGGTTTGTAATGTGTTCGTTCAGAACTTGTCTGTTTATGGTGAGGTAGCTAGTGCGTTTCTTCAATCCAGCTGAATCGTAGAACACTAATTTAGAACCCTGATATCACACACAAACGCAGACTTATTTGACTACAGACTATTTTGAGGTGAACTGTCTCTTTAAGGGCCTCGTAAGAAAGCACCTGGAGGCGTCTGCGGACAAACAAACAGTGAGCGGATCCCACATGAGTACATCAGCTACAACCACACAACCAGAGGCTAAAAGGTCAAAACAAACAAAGTCTAACGAAGAATTTAAGAAAGATACGACATGCACGACAGGACGAGTAAGTCTGGAAACAGGTGACAGGTGAAAGTCAGTGATTGTATTTGAATATGAGTCTAAAACAAGTCAAAATGTGACTTTTTTTTTTAATTTGGCATCCTTAACAAGCATATGGAGACTCAACCTATTTCAGTACGTTGCCTTGATATTTTGAGTTTTCTTATCTTTTATACAGACAGAATGATAAATGAAAATTTAAATGTTTCAAAAAATAACCGTTATTCATTTCCATATAATTTTTCACCAAAGCCACAGGAGCCGCAGGTTGCAGACTCCCGGTCTAAATCGTCAGTTATTCTTTTTTCTTTTAAGTTTTATTACCGTGTAGAGCTTTATTTTATTAAATAGAGTGATTAGCTTGGTTGTACTGTTCAGTAACTTATAAAACAGTCTCATAAACCAACATGAAAATAATTATAAGAACCTGGATCACGATTCTGCCTGAATAAAATCATAATATAACATTTCTGCCACATCGTCCACCTCTTGAATCGCTTCTTGTTTGAACTTGTCGACTCACAACTTGTGATAAGCAGTGACCAGAATAAATCTTTTTTTATAGGGCGTCACACCAAATAAGTTGGGAAACACCAAGTTAGTTAGTTAATGAGTTCGTTAAGGTTTATTTATTCAGGAAGTGTCACTAAGATTGAGATCTCTGTTGCAAATGAACAAATTAATTACTGTGCGTACAGAGTACACAACAGGATGAGTCACAGCAGGGTTGCAAATAATGTCTATTTCATAATTTATTTATCTGTAGATTATTTTCTCAATGAGCTGACTAGTAAATTAATCAGTGAGTCTACAACATGTCAGACGACAGGATAAACTGTCGTCTTTAAATGTCTTGTTGTGTCTGACCAACAGTTTTGAAACTGAGACAAACAGAAAATCTTCACATCTGAAAAACTGCATCTTGGGAATGTTTCAAACAATATCCAGACGTTATTTTAACGTCATAATATGGTGTAAATATCGTTTTTCCTGCACTGACAGCAGTCGAGAGATATTTTATGAAACTATGAGTTTGTTACACCTTTTTCCGTGCAGATAGTTTCACTGAGATCAATATCTCTTCTGTGTAGAAACAGATTAAACAACAAGCTCATAAACACAAATATCATTAGAAATATCACTGAAAACAGCTCAGAGGAACAAGTGTCTCAGACTTCACTTTGTGCAGCAGGTTAATAATTAAACTTTTCTTTTTTACTACAGCTGCAACAATTAGTTGATTAACTGTTAAGTTAACAATCAATAATCAATTACTCATTAATGATTAATAAGATATAATATAATTCAATTCAATATGCTTTATTGGCATGAATGTTTTATTTTAAGCATTAATGATACAATAATAAAGAAAGAGTAGCACATATTAACTCGATTCAATAATGATATTAAAGAAAAAGGAAACAGTTCATAAAAAATGATTCACTGAGGAAAAAAATAAGATAAATATATAAAGAAAAGGCACAAAAAGGTAAAGGTGCAGCTAAATTTGCTTCAGCTTCACACTTCTCTGAAATCAGGGATTGATTGAAATTAAATTTCTTACAGTATTCTGCTCTGATTTTATTCTATATGACATATTTTAAGATTTTAACTCACAAACCAAATCGAGAGAGAAAATCTGTGAGCTCTGGAGGAATGACACACATTTTTAATCAGTTAAATTCTTAATGACGACTGATCGATTAATGATTAATCATTAACATGCCCAGAATTTAAGACTATTATAATGACAGTTGCAGCCCTGTACTGTCTATATTACAAAAAGCATCCCAGAAAACCAAAACACACAATCCTAACTCTGATTAAACACTGTGTTAAAGCACCAACAGTAATCCCCACAGAATCCTCACATTGTGGACATCCAGGCACTAAATCAGCAGCTGTGTTTGACGGCAGATTAATAACAGAGAGGTAAATAAATATAGTGTGAGGAGCACTGGGTGTAATGAAAACACTGAGCTGTGTTGAATACACTGAAGTGAACATGTTATATAACCGTGAGAGCCAGAGCCAACAGCTGATGTTAAATACAACCTCTCTCCTCTGCACTGCACTGCATGTCAGCCAGTGAAGAATTATCATTATTATTATTATTATTATTATTATTATTATTATTATTTTGTTGTTGTTGTTATCAGTACTGCAGGGTTATTATGTGTGCACTGTTAGTCAGAAGGAGGACAGCTCTCCTGCGGTCAAACCACACAGAAATATAGTGGGAATGTTCCTTTTTTTTATCAGTTAATGAGGAAGGGCTAGCTAGCAGTTAGCCCTGCTAGCATGGAGCAGGGGTTCACCTACCTGACAGCCCTTTTTATGGTGAAATCCACCACCACGATGTGTAGCACCGGGCCCTTCAGCTCGTCTCTGCCGTGAGACTCCATCCCGCCGGGTGTTCAGGCAGTCCCGGGTTAATTCTGATCCGGGGGGTCGGAGGTAAACACACCGGGCAAAGGCCGATTCTCTTACCCCTGAATCGATGCGGTCCGTCCGCAGCGCACAGACAGGCAGGAGGCACGCGCACAACACAACCAGAGATGATTCTCTTCCGCTTCGTCCCACTGCGACAGAGGACGAGCCGAGCGAGAGCACTCACTGCTGCGCACTTCCGTGTTCGTCATCAATTTTTTTAAGTTTTATTTTACTATATAATTATATTTTATTATAAATAAAGAAATGTGCTTAATGTAGAGCAGCAATGATTAATCAAATGATCAATATTAATCGATTATTAAATTAATCATAAACAATTTTGATAAATCAATTTGAGTTATATTTTAAGGGGGGGGGAAAAGTCAAAACTGATTCTAGCTTCTAAAATGAGAATAATTTGTCAGCAACAGTAGAATATGAAGTCCATACCTGTCCTAAAATTTGCCCACACCTTTGTGCAAATATTCAAGTATGTTTGACATTTTTCAATTGATTTCTGTTCCTGTTAATTCTCTTGGTGAAATAAAGTAAATTGATTGATTGTTCTCTTGCAGTGCTGCCATTTGCAGCAGTTAAAAAGTCTAGTCTTAGAAAGCTGCAGTATAATTACCCCGAGCAGGTGGGAAAAGAATTCGTGTTTGGTGAGCCAAAGACTAAGTTCCACCCTGGTGGGCAATAAAGATTTATTCCATTATTCTATTTTATTCTATTTATTACTCAACCAAAGCTTATGCAGACTAATAAATCCATTATAAAATTTAATTTATGTATAAAAAAAAACAATTAGGCAGCAACAGAGCCCCAACCAGTGTAATATTATAGCATTTTAATGTCGTATTTAATTGAGGTTGAGCTGTTAACGCTGTTGGTAGTTTAATTTATAGTGTTATATTCTGTGAGAAATTTTGTTTTAAAAAGTGCAATATTCCTTATGAAATATGATGAAGTACAAGTACAAAAACAGCATGAAATGGAGATATTTAAGTAGAGAACTACAGTCGACCAGACGACCTGGCAGACTGCAGAAACTGTGGTGGATAATTATCTTGACCTTGATACTGTCATCTTTGTTACAGTAAAAAAAAAGAATGACGTCATGTATCGACCAGCACAACCGGCGCCACCCTGTGGTATAGTCTGAATAACATCATTTCTTATGTTATTCAGACTATATTCAGACTTCTTCGAGTCTTGTTCTATCCATTAATAATTATTCAGTTTTATTGTGTTTCTTTTTTTTTCTGATCAATGCTAAAATACACGCGACAAACGGGTCCTTCCTGCTGCAGTTAGTCGTTCGACGATTCATGCTCGATTGCTTTAGCCTGTGACGGTCTTCTGTCGATTGCTTCTGACTGCGCGCGGGGCGCATTGGTTGAACATGGCGGCCACTCCGGCAACGAATCCGTCGCAGCTGCTCCCACTTGGTTTGTAAATGACAAATAACGTTGATTGTTTGTTTTAGATCGATAATTATGAACGTTATTAACAGTCGGAGTGCGGTGTTCGGACTTTGAGGCGGTGGTTCAGATATTAGTGATGTTTTGTTAGCTAGTGAACGTTAGCATCGTGCTCTCAGGTCCTCAGAACGAGCGGATGAAAATAATCATTGGTGGCAGGCAGCCTGTTCATTATAACGATAATCCACAGATTAATCGATAATTAAAATCATAGTTAGTTACAGGCCTGTCAATTGATCTGTGATTTTCTAACTGATGATTTAATCTCAAACTTTTCTCAGTAATTTTCCCTCTTTGAAATGATTTCTTCTTCTTCTTTCAGAAATCTGGGATCAGAAAAAGTTTCTTATTTTTACTTGAAATTTTTTTTATTAATTTTTCTGTTCATCAACTAATCATTTCCATAGATATGTGCGCAAAGTAAGAAACTGAATTGTCCAAAAAGGACACAATAGAAAATCACAGGATCTCTACTTTCGCTCTGTTTTCCACCTTTCAGAGCTCGTGGACAAATGTATCGGCTCCAGAATTCACATCGTCATGAAAACCGACAAAGAAATCGTCGGCACCCTGCTGGGTTTCGATGATTTTGTCAGTATCCTTTCCAGGTTACCATCTCATTTTAAAAATCTGATTTTCTCGTGTTTATTGTACTGCACGATGTCCCAGACTTTGTTCTTAACTCAGTGTTTTAGATATGGTCCTGGAAGACGTGACAGAATTGTAAGTACGCTTCTTGTATTAAATTTCATGAATTTGCTTCACCTGCCAGTTTAATGAACTCATTCTTCTGTCTTTGTTTCAGTGAAATCACACCGGAGGGACGGAGGATAACAAAACTGGACCAGATCCTCCTCAATGGCAACAACATCACTATGGTATGAAAATATCCCGCATGTTTGATCCGTTTACTTTCACTTTTATAGGCTCACAAATATAAAAAAGAATAAATCATAAACAAAGAAGAAAAGACTTGAACTCTTAGCCCGGGCTAAAAAGTACGAGGACTTACAGTAATAATAATAATAAATAAATACATGTTAAAAATACACAGAAAAATGTGATTGTATGAAAAGAAATATTCATTTAAAAACAAAAATACATACAGAAATAACTGAACAAATGCATGTGAAAATAAATTAAAACACTTAATTATTTTGACATTTATTTCTTTTCATATTTCTGTATTTATTCTTTTATTTTTGATTATATTTCATTTCATTTCTCTGTATGTTACATTTTTATATATTTACTTACTCGTTCCTTTATTTATCTCTTTATTTACACATTTATGTTTTAATTATTTCCAAATTTTTTTAAACTTAGTTATGTTTTCTTTTATTTATTTCTCATATATTTCACATATTTTTACACACATTAATTTTTCCAGAAGAGTACTGGGGTCAGGCACAATATTTTTCCTTTAATTGTGCAGTTTGATAATAAAGTTGAAAAGCTTGAAGTTTCAACATTAATACTTTAACCTTTATTCTCAAAATACAAACCTGAACGTTCAATTTAATTCTCGTTATGCCAGATTTTAAATAATTATCCTTCTCCTCTTTTTTCCTTAATGTGGGCCTAATAATCAGATTTTTTCTTACAGATTTCTTTGTTTTTAATGACACTCCTGTGACTCCATACACAGATGTATCTCACACCTCTACATGACCAGTTTCTGTTGTTTTAGACCTTCACAGTTTAATTTATATCCATATATTTTCTTTTTTTGCAGCTCATACCTGGAGGAGAAGGTCCTGAAGTCTGAGAATCATCACTGAACATCAACACAGTTTTGTTGTTGTGATACAAACCTTTTCCTATGTTGTGTTCCTTTAGTTAATTATGACATTATTGTTGTTTTTTTGTTGATCTTGAGGAAAAACTATTTTTGTAATAAGATTCCTAATCGAGTATTTGTTTTTCAAAAAAGATCATTAGACGTGTCTCATGAAACACACGACAAAAGCTTCTTTTTTTTTTTTTTTTACAAATAAATGAGAATAAAACAACTTGAAAAAACAAGCTTGTATTTATTTTTAAAAC
Source organism: Lutjanus argentimaculatus (assembly GCA_034769285.1). Classification (NCBI taxonomy): domain Eukaryota; kingdom Metazoa; phylum Chordata; class Actinopteri; order Lutjaniformes; family Lutjanidae; genus Lutjanus; species Lutjanus argentimaculatus. Next base: position 4,358,766 of record JAWZSL010000009.1, on the reverse strand, counting down.
ACAGTTTTACAACTTAACTTTAGTACAAGTGTTTGTACAAAACTAAAGTGTCTTGGTCATACAACAGCAGTGATCAAACTTGTATCCAGTTGGGTTTTTTTTATGTTTATTGAAGAAAAAGCAGGATTGAAAACTGATTCTGATGAACATGCAGGTGACTGTTAGTGCACAGGGCCAGAGAACGAAAAAATAAATCAGCAGAGGACTGTAGAATCTAACCCTCCTCTTCCTCCTCCTCCTCCTCCAGCTTCAGTACATGGAAGGTTTCTCCTCTCCTTTCGGATTGGTCACCTTCTCCAGATTCTTGTTGATGATGTCATAAAACTCGGCCTGAAGGAAACGGGAAGAAAAACTGTTAAATTTTTCTTCTCTGACTGAACGGTGGTAAAATAACTCTCGACTCGGATCGTTCTGACTTACGTAGAAGCCGCGGATGTCGAGAACGATCACTCTGATCTCAGAGTAGATGGCCTCGTCCTTCTCATGGACGAGTGAGCGGTAGTCCATCTGGAGGGACAGAACATGGAGTTAAAGGTGCAGTTAGTCTATATTTCTTTTAACGGCAACAAGTCTCGCAGGTGTGGACTCGAGACATAACTTTGATAACTTTAGACTTGACAAAATCAAAGTCTTTCAACTTGACTTGGACTTTAATACCAATGACTCATGACTTCACTTGGACTTGAGCCTTTTGACTTGAAGCCAAGTGGTAAAAAAAAAAGCCTACAGAGGTTTCCTGCTTTACTCCATTTATCATATTTAACTGAATATCTTTGAGTTTTAGACAAAACAGGACATCTGAAGACGTCACCTTGGACTTTGAAAAACTGGGATGGACATTTTTACTATTTTCTGACATTTTACAGAAGTTGCAGTCCAAGATTAAACCGGACAATTAACTTTAGTCTGTCGTTATTTGATAATTGGTAATAAAGAAAAAAATTTGCACAGCGTCAAGTAAAAATTGAATTTGGGCAGGTAGATTTCTGACCCACTAAAAAGATGTTAAGTGCCGGAAAAGCTTGAAAATGCTTGAATCTGATTTTGGGAAAGATGAACAAACCCTGCACGAATTACTGAGCTACAGTTGGAAAAAAATGACACCAAAGATAATTTTGTTTGCATCAAAAACTATGCAGGACTCGAAACTGGAAGTTTAGGGACTTGAGGACGAAGATTTGAGACATTTACGTGGTCTCACCTCTGATCAGTCCCATGAAAAGATCAAAACTGACACTGTGGTTCAGTAATTTCAGATGCTCGCTGTAGTTTTAATCAAACAAAGAGGAGGAAATGGTGCATTCATAGGGGACTACTTTCAGCGGCGGATTAATTCACATCTCTGTTCCGAGAGAGGAAGAAAAGCTGTTTCTGCTGTTATGAATGTAGTTAATTACAACTTGCACAAGTGAAAAAAAAATCCTTTAGACTGTCAATTTTTCTCTCACTGATGACCAAAGCAACTGATTTTGTTTCTTCTTCTTCTTTATTGGACAGTTCATGACCTTTGCTTCTTGTACTCTACTCTTTGTGTTGCCAGGTTTATTCACTCCAAACCGGAGAATGGTTCATTTTTTCCTCTCCTTTTTTGCACGTTTCAAAAGTTCGCTTCACATTCGTTTGACAGTTACATGGTGGATTTAATAGGTTTTGGTCTTTTCGTGGGATTTGTTGAGACTGAAAAATGTAAAAAAAAACACCGGACTCGTCCTTTAAGGTGCAGGCGTTGCGATCACTCACCACGTGAGTCTCTTTGGAAGCTTTGGCCACAGCGTCTCCCCTCTCTGAGAAGTACCTGAAGAATTCAAGGTCACAATCAGGACGTTAACCTTAAATCTGTGTTGATATGAACCAAAATTACAGTGAAAAGTTTGAGTTTTCAGATTTTCAGGTAGAATAAAATCCTGCATTTCTAATAAAGCTGCTGTTGAATGTTTTTTCTGACAAAACAGCTGGAAAACTAAACACAATCTGCAAGTATCTGAAGCGTAAATGGAGGAATTTCACACTTTAAACTTAACACAAGCAGAGTTTTTATATCAGAACCTACTTGTTGATGTTGGTCTGAAAACCATCAACTTTGGTCTTCACTGCACCGATCCTCTCCAAGATTTTCTCCTGTGGTGAAAAAAATGATTAGAAATTAATTCAAACGTCACATAATTAAATGAAATTGTGTTTGTCACCGTGCACGGAGAGGATGCGCAGAGAAACGTACCTGGATGGCGACGCCGAAGTCATTTCCATCTTCTATTTTAGGGATGAGGTGCTGAATCCAGCAGGTGGCCTAAAACAACACACATCAAAAACCCAAAATAAATTAACTTTGTGTAACTTAACTGAGTGTTTTAGAGAAGAAAGAGGCTCTCTGTTCATCTTGACAGTGAGAGTGATTCACTTACAATGATGATGGCCTCTCTGAGAGCGACGATCTCTGGTTTCACCCTGTCCAGCAGCATCATGATCTTCTCGTTCCCCTTGATGAAACCACATTTTGGAGCTGAAGGACAAACAGAGAGATCAGTTATTATTTTTACTCATCATATATTGTGTGCAGATGCCACAAAAAAAAAAAAGGAAAAAAACTTCACCCTTCTTCTTTTTCTTCTCGTCGTCCTCATTTTTATCTGTCTCCATTTCCTGTGAGATCAAGTTTAAAGGTCAAAAAGGGACAAACATTACAGAGGAATCTAATAAAAATCTAATTTAATCGACCTAATCTAATAATCATCTCCTGGTCAAAGGCCCGTAATGAAGTGTGGGTCCCTTTTTAACAAGTTAGATCAGATACGTGCAGATTTTACACTGAGTTGCCCATTTATTAGGTACATTGACCTTAAACTAATGTAGTCAGATAGGTAGTGACAGGATTTAGGATTTATGAATGTAAGGAAGGAACAGCTGGAGAAACTTCTAACCCAAACAACAAACATAAAACACACAGAGCTGCATAACGCACAGAGCAGCCATAAGAACCCTGAATGTGATCAAAACAATCGGTGCAGTCACATACTGTGGGCTCAACTGGTAAAACACACTGCACCCTCTTAATAAAACAGCTGATGGACCGTGTGCGTCTGTCAGGCAGCGCTGACTCTTTCTCTATGATCAGACAACATAATATCACTGAACAACTGGACAAAGAGGAATTAAAATGCACCGCAGCGGAGGTGCAGCAATGATTTCTGCATCCATAGAAGCAGATAATGGACCAGAATGCAATGCGGCAGAACAGGTTTGGACGAACCCTCACTTTTATTATCTTTTATTATAACTCTCACTCCCTTCACCGGTTCACAGGTTGGTTCATGTCCTCTTTCACAAAGGTACGACTGACTGAACTGCAGGTGGATGGTGGGAGGAAGCCACCAGGTAACAGACGACATGTAGCGCGATTACATCATCAACGAACATAAAAACACTTAGAGCTGCGATGATTAAACGACTATTAACTGACTATTAAATTCTAGTTTGACAATTGATCAATCGTTTTGAGTTTTTTAAGAAAAAATGTCCAAATTCTCTGATTTCAGCTTCTTAAATGTAAATATTTTCTGGTTTCTTTACTCCTCTCCATTTTATGACATTTTAAGGACCAAAAGTCTAATTTATTAATGGAGAAATTGGCCGACATATTTATCAACATGCGGAGCACACGGACGTACGTCTGTGTGCTCCACAGCTTTGGACCTATTTTTCAACTGACAAGATTGTGAGAGGATTAATTAATTGATTAATCATTTAAAGTCATTTTTTAATTAAAAAAAATCAAAACTGTCTGATTTCAGCTTCCTAAATGTGAATATTTTCTGGTTTCTTTATTCCTCTCTGACAGGAAACTGAATATTTTTGAGTTGGGGACAAAACAAGACATTTGAGGACGTCATCTTGGACTTTTAGAAACATTTTTCACCATTTTCTGACATTTCACGTACCAAAAAACTGATCAATTATCAATCAGTAATTAGTAACAGTATTAGAATACATTTTTAAAGTGACCTCCCAATTCTGGGAGCTAAAACTAGTCAACTGCAGCAGAATTAACTTGTGTAACATGTTGTGGATCTTTAAAAGTTATTTTCACAGTTGAAATGTAAAAGTCGGTGTGTGTGTGTGATCAGTGGATGGTCTCACCTCGTCCTCTGGGGAGGGAGGGTCTGGGATGGGGATGTCCAGGGGAGCCTGGAGCGAGGTCATGTCTGTGATACTGAGGGCTTCATCCTGAAAAGACACACACAGACAGGATGAGCAGAAGTCAAAGGTTAAAGGTTATACTGAGCTCGAGTGTTAAATTAGTGAACGTGCTGACCCTGAGCAGAGCGTCCAGCTGTACAATCTTCAGGGGGATGTAGTTAGAGAACAAATTCTCTGCCTGAAAAACAGAAAAAACACACAAAAAGATCAGTGTTACTGACACTTATCTTTTATAAAGGTCCCATTTTTCAGTGATGTAGTGCAGGATATACACAGGTATACAGAGTATACCTGCTTATTTTCTGTCAGCAAATAATTCACCTGATAAATAAATTAATATCTGACTGCACTGTAAAAACAAAAAAAGTTGAGGAAACTTAATGCACTGCAACAGATTTTTATTTAGATTTTAGTTTACATAAACTCTAAAAAGTTTTGCTGACCTATGAGATTATTTACTTTTCTTCTTGAGATGAACTTGAATCTTTGCGTTTTAGAAACAAAAAAAAATAAAATAAAATTGGTCATACTGAGCTGCGAACCTGATCTGTCTTTTTGTGCCTGAAAAATCAAATAGTTTTTATTTACATTTTAAAATTTTAATAATTTTAATGAATTTACTCGTTTTTTTTTTTTTATTAATTGAAGTGACAGAAAATGTTAAAACTTTAATATTTTCATTTCATGTGATTTTTCAGGCACTTTCAGGTTTGCAGCTCTTTTTTTTTTTGAGTTTCTAAAATTCAAAGATTCAAGTTTATCTGAAGGAGAAAAGTAAATTATCTCAACTAAAGATTACATGTCAGCAAAACTTTTTACAGTTTTAAGTTTTTAAGAAATTTTAAATCACCTCAACATTTTTTTTTTTTTACAGTGTGGAGCGTTGTTTTCTTCATATTAAATATGTCACATTCACGCATTAGGCCTGTGTAGGAGCAGCAAAATATTTGCAAACTGGCCTTTGACAAATAATGAATTCAAGCAGCAGAAGTTTAGTAATAATGTGCAAACACTGGCCAATTTTTGGTGAAACTAAATATGAAAGAGTCTTAGTGTCAGTGTTTAGAACAAAGGACGTTTATCCTAACCTGAATGGGCCCTTTAAAAAAAAAACTGGGGCATAAATAAAGAGATATCATCAAACCACTGTATTCAGTAGCAACAAAAACAGCAGAATAAATGTGTGTTTGAACAAACCTCGTGCAACAGGGACTTGCGGAAGGTTTCCACCTGTAGATAAAAAGAAAAGTGAATAAAAACATCAGATTGTTTTAAATGCTGACTCACGTTATAAAAAGGATTTACTTTCGTTTTCCTCTCAGAGGGTTACTTTCCGTTTCTTTAACGACTACAACTAACTCTGTTTTCTAACATGCACCTTTTTTTTTTAACGTTGAAGGAACTATCTGAATCAAATAAACTGTTGTTTTAAAGTGAAGTTAGCTGTAGATCCCACCTGTAACCCGCTGCTGCACCTGAACGCACCACGCTCACACTTACCTTGGCTGCGTTCTCCCGGCTGAGCTTCAGAGCTACTGTCTTTGACATGACTGAGCAATAAACTGTTCACGTTACAAACAAATAAAAACTAATAACGAGGTTTTCAGATGAAACCAGAAGAGTGCAGCCGCCGAGAGGACAATATGTCTCCCGTGTGTGATATTTTTTTTATTTCCTCATTCAGTTCACTTTCGATTTTAGGTCGGATGATGCGCCTCCCACTGTCTGCCTCTGTTGTGTCTAAGAAGGGAACCCCAAACCCGCGGAAGATCTCGCGAGAGTGATAATTTTAACCCAAACCACGATCGTTCCCTAAGGTTAACCAAGTTTAATCTTTGCCTAAACCTACTCAGATTTTAACCACATCATAAAACATAATTAGTTTGCACAAGGAGCGAAAGACAGGAACAATGCATACAAATCTCGCGAGAGTTTTGTAAGTCAAGGGTTCACTTTTTGACGTGACCTTCTCCCTCCTCCTCCTCTCAGTAGGTGGTTTCCTCTGCACCGCGCCAGGAGCTGTAACGCATGAGTTTGACCACTGGGTGGCGCCAAAGCAACGTCTTTTTTTTTTTAAACAATATTCTTATTTCGATTAAACAAACATATCAGTATATAAACAATATATGTCCCCGCATACAGTCACACATTCGCACAGACAAAGGACATAGAATAAAATAAAATAAAATAATATTAGTAAATGAAAGATAAATGGTTTTAAACAAATTTAAATAGACAAATAAATAAAAAAGTAAATAAAGTAAAATTATAATAAAAAGGCAGGATCTATACTCTCATGTTATCCATATAACATTTTCTTTTCAGTCATAACACATGTTTCGTTTCCAAGAAGACATCCAAAGTGTTTCCTTTAAAATGTCGTTTATTAAAATAAGTGAAAGCTATAAAATAAGGAGCTGCTTTAAAAAAAAAAAAATCTACATTATTACCTCTTCATACCTATTAAGAATGAAGCAAATGGTTCAGAAAGGAGAAATGACTGCTCACCACACACATGCACACTGTGCCAATATGAGGCCGCAGGCAGCAGCGGAAAGTACCTGAGCAGCCTACATTTAATGAATTACTGTATTTAAATGTGATGTTTGGTGTACTTTACTTGAGTATTTATATTCCAAGTAGTACTTTACTTTATTAAAATTTGTCTCAAGGGTATTGCTTAAGACAAAACGCTCTAAAATTGGGGTCTGTGGACCAATGTTTGCATCTATTGTGGAGGTTCTTGGCATGAAAAAGTTTGAAAAACTACTAAATAGTGATGTACGTATGGTAGTTATAATTACAATTCAGCTACAAGATGAATAGTAATTTCAAAGTGAAAATGATCGGATAATATAATAGAATAGCATTACAATGACATGGGTCATTCTGCTGCCCATTGAGTACTTTTTTCTATACTTTAAGTATTTTTTTTAATTACTAACACTTTGTGTTTTTACTTGTAATGAAGTATTTTCACAAGCGTGGCATTGCTACTTCTACTTTAGTAAAGGATCTAAATAATTGGGTCAATAAGGGGTCACAAGCACAAACAGTTTGGGAATTTCAGTTAAATTGTAGAAATTAAATAATAAATTCCACTTTTATTTTGAAGAACAAAAACGAACAGGAAATAGAGCCAGAATTCAATGGGATTCTTAAATCAGCAGAATTCTCGCGAGATTTGTACACGTTGTTTTTTTTTGATTGCGCACATTGTGCAAACTAACTAAGTTTTACAACATAACAACGCTATGGATAAGATTTGAGTAAGTTTAATGACGGAATAAACGTGAGTATGGTAGGGGAAAGCTTATTGTTTGTGGTAAAATAGCCGCTCTCGCGAGATCTTTCGCGGGTCCGGGGTTCCCTTTTCCACATGAAAGAGGTCAAGACGTCAAACTTGAGTTCCGCATTTAAAGCTAGCTTCAGAGAGCACAACTGTGTGTACACGAGACATTAACGGCTGATATGGGTTTTAAATCGCGTTATTTTCGATTAATGGCGGCGTGAATCTTTGCAGCGACACGCGGACGGACGGAATAACTTTGGAAGCGCGAGACGACCGGAACTTAATTCAGCAGGTTTGTAGTTTTAACGCAGTTTTTCAGTAACTTAAAGTTTCGCTTTCAGCTGACGAGGATTGTTGTTATCCGGGTCTGTTTGTTAGCTTAAGTTTCGAGACCAACAACTGACACCACAGTGAAGTATCATTAATAATAGTGACGTTTTATTGATCTGACTGGTTGTTTACTTCTGAAAGGTCAAACACAGTCCAGCTGTGATCAGCCTGGACTTTCCTGAAGTCACCATGTGGTGAATTAAGGAGTGAATTAAAAAGTGAATTAAAAGTGAATTAAAAGTGAATTAAAAGTGAAATAGTTGAGGACATTTTGTCCCAGCTGAACTTATTCCTAAAATAAATGGCAGATGTTTACAGTGAAACATCTGTACCTGTCCTACAGTCTCACCTCACAAGTGCCAAATCATGAATCAGTTTCCTGCTTTCTGTTTCCCTCTGTTGACTTTTTCTGATTACTGACAAATATTTGCACAGTTCACTTCTATAATTAAAGGTATTGTAATACACATACGTGTGTGTGTGTATGATGAATGTAATCTTTGTAATTAATTTACTTTCATGTAAAAATTCCTTTCTGTTTTTAAACCTCCATGAATGGAGATCAATGATATCATAACTTAATCTCATACTTACTATAGAGCTGCCGCTAATAGTCAATTACTATTTGATTATTAAATGAATTGCCAGCTATTTTCATAATCGATTAATCGGTTTGAGTCATTTTTCAAGAAAAAAAAAGGGAAATATCTGATTCCAGCTTCTTAAATGTGAATATTTTCTGGTTTCTGTAATGCTTTTTGACAGTAAACTGAATGTCTTTGGGTTTTGGACAAGACTGATCAACATTTTTCAACATTTTCTGACATGTTATGGATCAAACAATTAATCGATTAATCATGAAAATAAATCTGTAATCCAGAAAAGATTAATTGATTAATTAATGACTTTTCTGTTTCTGTTTGTTTGTTTTTTTTTACTTTTGTTGGCTAAATAGTTAATCACTTTATCATTCCCTGAAGTTCAGATTGACATCTAATAATTTATCATTTGGAACCGACTTCACAAATTGGAGATTTACTCGAATGAAATGTAACCAAATCTCAGAGTTTAGATGAAGAAAAAGAAGTCATTTATCAATTTGTCTGAATGAACTGAAGTTAAAATAAAGAATTTCATCCTTTGCTTGACCTGCACATGTTGATCATACATGCCACTACCTCCAGACTACAGCTGTATGTTATAAATTTCTACACTTATATTACGGTTTATTAAAGTCATTATTTTATTCATGTTAGTTAAAAAGTACTAAAACAGTTGTGATGTTCCCGGAGCACAGTGCCTTTAAATTGCTTGTTTTTCAACCCAGAATGTAAAAGTTAAAGATTATAATTTTACAGTAATAAACAACATATGAGACATTCCTGCGCTGATTTAAACACTTTATTGACAGTCGCAACTTCTCCTTTTCTGCCAGCAATGAGCGGCGCTGGCAGCTTGCTTCTGTCCAGAGGACGAGTCCAGGAGGAGAGCCAGTCCCTCCTCTCCGTCTCAGGTTCGGCCAGGACGTGAAGGCGAGGTCCAGACCATGGCCACATCCCTCTGCCTCTGTCAGAGAAGTACCGCCATTCGGAGTGGAGGCCATGTTGAAGGAGAACACGGCCGGCCGCAACAGACAGGAGGTAAACGTTTTCTTTGTCCCAGCCTAATGCTGCTGCTGGTGCTGCTTGAATAGATAAATCCTGAGATAACATGTTTCCTACTTTAATTGTCAAACCAAAAGGAAGAAATGAACCAGAAGAAGGTATATGCACAAGAGAGACACTGGCAAATGTTGCAAATAGATTTTCCTTTTTGAGGTGAGCGTAAAACAGAAAAAATGACTTAAATCAGTTTATCCTGAACACAGTGGACGTCTTTATTTAAAGCTGAGTGATATTTGACCACTAGGGGGCAGAAAAACTCTAAAATACAAACTCAGAGCAACACAGCCTCAATACACAACCACATACACATGACATGACACCAATTAAGTTATTTCACTGTTGATGTGCAAAATATTTAATATATATAATAACCCACTAAGTGAAGGACTGACTGATGTAGGATTGTGCTATATATATTTTTTCGTGGACCTGAAATAAAGCTTAATCTAATAATAGATACCAGATAACTTATCAAATGGCTAGTCGTCTGATAAACAGGGAAACAGTGTCACTTCTTTTAGATTCATACAGCGTGAAGAAAGAGCAAAAAGTAAGAAATTATGAAATGGTGGAATGGATTTGTCACAAAAACACAAAACACAAAAATATGAAGTCTGTGTATGTTCTTTGAAAACAAGCACTTCTCTTTTAGACATTAATGTGTTTTGGGTACATAAATGCTGACTCATAGAGACCGAGGGTGACGCCTCATACACTGAAAACCACACCCACCAGAAAGGAAAATAATCTACACCACAATATGCAACCAAGTGCTGAAACACTAACAAATTCCTTTCAGCGAGCTAAAAACACTAGATTTCATCATGTCGGAGTGTTGTGTCTCCTCTCCTGACCTTGATTTTCTTGGAAAAAAAAACCTGAATGACCAGAAGTGAAATACTTTGATATTTACAACTATTTGATTGAGTCACCAAAACCTTTGTAGTTTGTCTGACCAACTTTTTGGCTTCTTGCCTTTATTTAGACAGCTGAAAATGTGACAGGAAAGGGGGTTGAGAGGAGGGGGGTGACACACGGCAGAGTTGAATCAGCGACCGCTGCAGAGGACCAGCAGCCTCAGTACATCTACCAACTGAGCTATAGGGGTGCCCCAGCTGTAACTTATTTAATAATCATAAAGAAACATAGCTTCAGTTTTATGAAAGTTACATCGACTGTGTTATAAAAGATCTGATAAAAGCTCAACATGAGAAGAAAAAATAAGCGGTAAAAGGGGATCGGTGGTTCTTTGTCTGTGCTTTTGATAGGAATTTACACTCAAATCAAATGGTTGTGGCACACAGAGCTTATAAGAGGGCTTCAGCCTGGTTTGTACCGTTCGTTTGGGCTGGTGTGAAAGCCGTCAATCAAACCACACAACTAATCCAAGATCGCATGAAATGACAGGACTCGGCTGTACGTTGGTGCAACAGAACTGGCCATTTCTAATCAGATATTTCTTCATAAACAACATAAATATAAACATCAGAAGCATTAAAGTGCTGCGTAAATGTCTGTCGGTCACCAGAATTTGATTTCCCCTACGTGGGTCCTGATGATGCAGGATGATAGTCGCCAAAACTTTCCAATCAATGAGTTTTTAGATTTTTTTATTGGAGTAAATTGTCACTGTTCAGTGTGTGCGTGCAGGATTCCCAACTTCTCTCGTTAATTTTGTCATCTGCTTCAGGTTGTGGAGTCTCTGAGTCGACTGATCAAGGCCTTGAGCATCCTGGAGAAGTACGGCTGTAACCTGACCAGTCCCACCAGGCCCAGATACTGGAGGAGCGTCAAGCACAACAACCCCGTCTTCAGAACGACAGTGGACGCCATCAAGGTGAGCGAAAACCTGACAAGTTACGTCCGTCTGCCTTTAACAGTCATTTGGTGCAGATCTTCCATTTCTTTACAGGTATTTTTCAATGTAATTCTGCTTTTACAGTGACTTTGGGTGAATTTTGAAGCCTCTTAGTGTGTATCAAGTCTTTTTTTTTAAACACATTTTACATATATAATAATTAACTTGTTGAATCATACATCGCTAAAAAAGACTTTCTTGAACTATCAGGAGGAAATATTACAATTTTTTTCCTCCACAGGGAGGCAGGAGAGTCCTCTATCTGTACGGTTACACCAATCAGCAGATCGATGGCCTCAGTTTCCCCGATGAGGTCACTGATCCGGACACTGAGAAAGTGGCTGCAGTGACGCTGGAGGTCATGACCCTACGCACAGAGGTGGACATGCTCATCAAGGTTTGTATTTGTGTGTGAATGGTGCTGGTGTTGTTCAGCTGCGTTTTCTGTAAGAAATTCACTGTACTCTACTTCTTATATGTCTGTTTGTTTAGGGCACCCATCCTCACCCAGAACACTTCAAAGATATCATCCCATTTGTCATCCAGCAGGTCTGTACCAACATTTCCTGTGTCTGTATACTCGAATATGTGTCAAAAAGCATCATTAAACTAAATATATTGTCACTAAATTTTATATCAGCTGCAGAAAAATAACACAAGATGAAAAGCATTCACTGTTTTTTGAATTTGCACATTTTCCCAACAAATACAAAAACAGAAATTACATATATTTGAACATTATACGACATATTCTCACATCACATGTGAACATTAAGGGATAGTTTTTTAATACATGTCACAAACATACAATCTGAAATCATTCTAAGCAGGAATTTCTTCTAATGAACAGAAAACATGAAGTGAGTGAAATCAGTGTTTGTGTTGATGTTTGTGCCAAAAATACATTTGATTTAAGTTATCTGTTCATGTAATTAAAAATGAAAAATAGTTAAATAAAGAACACATAAAACAAATCCTTTAACAAAAGTCTTTTGGCACTGATGCAACATGATCATCTGTCTTCATGCAGTTAATTTTTTTTTGTCTGCTGCATGTTTAAAGTGTAAAGAGTGTTGACTGTGATGCTGATTTCTTCAGGATAAACCGGTGAGTGACGCTGTGGTTATCCCGCCTGCAGAGGAGCAGCAGCAGCAGGGAGAAAAACTCCAGGCTCTGCCTCCTCCACCCAAACCCACACAGGCCCCCGGAGGACAACCTCTGAAACCAGCCACAGGTGAGCTGCCACCACACCTCACTATCAGCTTTAATTAATCCTTAGACAGTGTTCCTCACCAGTTTGTGATAAAAACAGTCACCTGAATTAGCCTCTTTTGATGCCACAAACTTAAACCAGATGTGGAACCTTTGGAGGAACTCAGTGCTTGTCCACCAGAGTCAGAATTAATTTTTGGGGATATTTTATCATCCAGAAGGTCCCTGCTGTGGGGGGGGGGGGTAGTACTTACCAAAAGTACAGGAACTTTTGGGGTGCAGCCTGCAGCGCTGCCTGAACATTTCTGATTGCTGAGTACTCGCAGCATTTTATTTCGTCAATGTTCAAAAAAAAAAAATGGAGTTATGTAGTAAACAAAAAATGTGAAAACAAGGCAAAATGTTTTGTATTTTCGATTCTTAAAAAGTAAAAAGACGCACGCTGTCTTCTAATAAACAGTTTATTAAATCTGATGTTGCTGGTGTAGAGGACAGTGCGTGAGAGTCTTTTTCCCTCTTATTGTCGACCCACAGGCATGCAAGTTTTCTGCCCTTTGATATTTTTAGATTCTTCATAGTAGCCACGTTTGGCTTTGATGACAGCTTTGCACACTGTTGGTATAATCTGCACAATTTCTTGTAAAAATAACAAAAAAAAAAACATTGAATGAGAAGTGTTCCAAGCTTTTGACTGGTCCTGTAGATCAGAAGACTAATTTGCATTAAATTTGCAGGTGGAAACACAAAAGTAGTTTTTGGGACCTTTGGATGGAAACACAGCTTTAGATTTTGCGAATGTCTGTTTGATTTATAATATAAGGTTTGAGTTTATAAACGCCTTGTTGTAGCTTTAAACATGTCTCCAGTGCAGCACATGTACCTCGAAGCCTAACTTCGCTCACTATTTTGATGTATTTCTTTTTTCTTTAGTCCCAGGCTCTCCTCCAGCGAGTGAGTGTAATTTGTGTGGTGGTCCTTCGTCTCTGGTCTGCCCGTCTTGTGACAATCAACCTTTCTGTGACGCGTGTGATGACCTCTTTCACCGCCACCCCTCCAGAGCCAATCACAAGAGAGACAAAATCCAGAAAACCAAACAGGGTATACCAGATTACAGTATCCATCAGGGACAGACAGCAAAAGCTACAAGCTGTTTTTGTTGCTTTAATTTTTTTTTTTGTGTGTGTGTGTGTAGAGACGTGCAGCATCTGTGGGATTTCGTCCGTGTACGCTCAGTGCTCCACATGTGTGCAGAGGTTGTGTCTGAACTGTGACCGGCTGTTCCACTCTCACCCTGACCGCAAAGGGCACAACAGAACCATAACTACACCCGCTAAAACATCCAGGTGAGAAGAGCAGGAACTTTAAACCGCCTCACTGTCAGATTCACTTCCTCCTTTAACACAGTGTGTGGTCTCACGCTCAGAGGTGTGGTGACACCAAAACCAATCGTGTCCTGTCCTACTCACTCAAAGTTGATGCTGAACTCTTCCCCCTGCTTACTCAGCGAAAGAGTCTGCAAATTGACAGAAAATATAAATGAACGGTGTCCTCCATATAAGAGCTTAAACAAGAATTTAGTCAACTATGGAAGACAATTTCTGCCAATGTGATGAAAAGAAAGGTCCTGTAAATCATTATGATAAGAAACTTTGTCAAAAATAATAAGCTAGTATCTTGAAATAATGACTTAGTTTTCAAAAATAATAAGCTGAGTTAATTGTCTGTGGTACAACAGATCACTCTGTCTGAATATAAGTTAAATGAAAGAATGAATCACGATTTCTCGCATGAAGTTGCAGCGCTGTTAAAGAAAAGGAGAGAGGCCGCTAGACTACATCATGAGAGTAATTTAATTGCCTTTCTGTCATCTTCCAGTCCCTCTCTGTCTCCGTGGGAATGTTCTCATTGCACTACAGTGAACGAGATGCGAGCCGTTCTCTGCACGACCTGCGAGCGGCCTCGACTCGCCACGGCTGCGTCCACTGTTCAAGAAAGCCCCCTGTCAGTCCCTACATCTCCCAACACAGGTGAGACAGAACTCTATTTCTAAAGGGGAAAACATTAAAAGTCGGCACTGCAATGACATAGAATCAGTGAACAAATAACCCTCACCTGTTCAAACATGACAAGAAGATATCAGAAATGTGGAGTTGACATAAGGAAACAAAGTTAATGTGTGTGTTTGATTCCTCAGAGTGGCAGTGTAAGAGCTGCACGATGGTGAACCAAGGCAGCAGCATCCTCTGTGAGGTGTGTGAGCGCCCTCGTCTGGCCACTCGACCGCCCGTCGCGCCGGCGCTGTCCAGCCCAGGATCCCTGTCTGACTCTGGAACAAAGGTTTGTCTCACTGATGAAGCTTCCTCGTGCTCTTAATCTGTATTTTTCCAGCTGTTAATACAGTAGCTGTTTGGGGTCCCAGTCATCCATCCGTACTAAACATTTATATACTGTATTATAGTGGCTAGAATATCATGCTGTTTCCATAACAACAGCATATTAAATGACCCTGTGAAAGCTCATAGTGATGAATCGACAGAGAGTATGTCTGCAGCTCCCCACAGCTTTACAGAGCTTTATATTGAGTTTCAGTTCATTTTTGCACAACCTGCTCAGCATCAAGCTGCAGACAGACACAGTTAGAGACACACTGGTGAACATAATGAGGCATTTAGCCACGGAAGAGCCTGATATCTCCCTCAGGAGAAGATGTAGAGAAAAAACAGAGCTGTAAAAGAGAGTGAATACTGGACTTAGTTTCATCAGATGACACAAACACAACTCCAAACGAGTGGTAATTTTGCTCCGTAAATGAGAAACTTTGCTAACAAGTTCACTAAATCAACTGAAAAGGTGATGAAATGTCAATAACAGTGTTTCGTATGTCAGTTATTGTGGGTTTAAAGACATGACCAGTAAACTCTGGCAAATTGTGATGGTGTTTTTCACTATTTAAAGTCATTTTATAGGATAAACAGTGTTTCCCCTGTCCCGGTCCTCAGGGCTCACTTGCCCTGCATGTTTTGGGTGTTTCCCTGCTCCAACACACCTGATTCAGATGATCAGCTCGTCATGAACCCCGGCAGAAGCCTGATAACGAGCTGATCACTGACAACACTGATAAAAGATGAATAGATTCAATGAAAAAATAATTAATCCACAGTGTTTGGCAAGTTTCACAATGTAATTTAATACATATAACTAGTTAGTTTCATTTGAAAATAATAATTTTACTGTCTGTGTAGAGGAATGCATTACACTACTTTTGCATCACTTTCCTCATAATTCTGCAGTTATTTTGATGAGACATTATAAAATGTAAGCGATTATCTAAGTGGTATCCCTGCAAATGCTCCTGTGTTGCAACAATTACGGTAAAAAGACATTTCAGTCTCTCTGAAGTGTTTTTATTTAGTCTATTTCTATTTTTTTGACAATACACACATAGTTACAATAGAAATTTTGCAACCTAGACGGAGCAGTGTGTGCTGCTTTCTCTCTCTGCTCTGGTTTTGTAATGTGGGTTAAAATAAGCTGTTTCATACATATTTTTGTCTTAACGTGTCTTTTTTCTGTTGTTCTCTTCTTTGTCGTTTACAGTGGATGTGCCAGTTCTGCACCTTCGTGAACAACAAGCCCAGTCAGGCGTGTGAGATGTGCAACCTGTCGAGTAAAGACTCTACCGGAGTTTCTCTGCCGCAGTCCCTCCAGCAGACTCCGTCCAGCACTAAAGACCAACCGCAGACGGGTGTGAGGCCTCAGCCGAAGCCCAGAATGAACCTGGAGCTGAGAAGACAGAAGACGATGAAGGACGACGGCCTCGTTCTCATCAACCAGATCAGAGTGGGTCGACACGCATGAATCATACAAAACCACACAACACGATAACGAAATCAGCGGGGAAACTGTGTTCTGTCTTCATAATGAGGACGAATCAGATGTGATCCGGCGTGTGCAGCTGTCGTTGAGCTCAGCTGTCTGCAGTCCAGTGAAGGAAGGAAAAACAATCTATTCTGCAGATTATTTTCTTAAATATTTAATTAATCGTTTGATTATAATAATAATTGTTTTATTTGTTTCAAAAGTACTAATTTATCCAGCAAAAGTGTCAAAAAAAATTCACTGCTTTTAGTTTCACAAATAGGAGAATGTGCCGGTTTTCAGTCTTATATGACTGTATATTGAATATCTTTGAGTTTGGAACAAATTTAATGATCTTTTTACACAATTTTATGACATTTTATTTGCCAAATAATTAAGCTTTTAAGATTTGAAAATAATCAATATGCCCTAATTTATTTGCAGTGGTCAACCCAGAGGACTGATTGTGGGATTATATCCAACATCCGTTGTATAGACTACATGATGAATTGATCAATTCAAAGACTTTATCAGGAATGAAAATAATAATTTGTATACTATTTCAGCTCTGCAGATAAACCAGTCAACAGTTAATTGACAAACTGGGTAATAATTAAATAAATGTTTTATTTGTTGCAAAAATGTGAAAAATTAACTTTCAGTTTCACAAATGTGAGACTTTGCTGGGTTTTTTTATAACATTGTAAATTGAATATCTGTGGGTTTGGGATGAATTTCATGTTTTTTTCACACAATTTTATGACATTTTAATGACCGAATAATGAACTTATTAATCTGAAACATAATCAACAGATTAACAAGCCCTAATTTATTTGCAGTGGTCAACCCAGAGGACTGACTGTGGCCTGGGATTATATATCCAACATCCATTTTATAGACTAAACGATGACTCAATTATTGGCAATGGAAATAATCATTAAAAGTTTCAGTTTTATAAGTTGTTAAAGTTATTTACTCAGTGAAACTGTTAGTTGGGCTCCAACTAACAGTTCTTTTCATTATCAGCTGATTATTTTCTTAATTTCATGTTCTATAAAATCGCAGAAAATTGTGACATATGACCGTAAATGTCTTGTTTTGTCCAACCAACAGTCCAAACACCCAAAACGTTCACTTTACCATCACAAAAGACAAGAAAAATGCAGCAAATTTCACATTGTAAAGCTTAAACTGGGGAATGTTTAGTGTTTTTAACTTAAATGATTGTATGTCAGTCATTTAACTGCCTTATCATGTCAGCTGGAAACAACAATATCCCAGTAAAGTAAAGATCAGACTGATTCTGTTTCTCCTTCGTAGGAAGCAGAAAAGTGTGGCGTCAGTCCTGAGGAGGTGTACGCCGCCATCTTGTGCGGCAGCGGCAGCAACACTAAACCCTGTGATTGGCTGAAATCAGAGCTGCCTCACCTGCTGGACGAAATCTGCGCCATGGCGGCTTCGGTCCAGCTGAACTACAGAGCAGGGGATTCTGGGATGCAGCCCACGGTGGAGAGAGACGGAGAGGAGCCGGAGCAGAGCGCTCCTCCCGTCGCAGGTGAAGGCGTGAAGCTCTCCAGAGCCGAGGCCAAGCTCGCCTGGCTGGAGGCGGGAGGAGACACAGACAGAGCCGTGAGACAGCTGCTGAGAGACAGACAGGTCAAGGTAGGAAAACACAAAAAAATAACACTTAAATACAAGTTACTCAATACATAATTTGCTACTTAAACAGGCTCTCCTAACTTTTTTTAGACAGAAAATAAACTCACAAAATGTCACCAAAATATAACCGCACACGGTTTCTCTCTTTGGCTGCGTTTCCACCACAGGAACTTGCCTCAGGCATTAGGAACCTTTGGATGAACTCAGTTATTTCCAAGCTGGGATCAGTTCTGTTATCATTAGTCCCCCCCCCCCCCCCCCCAGAGAGACCCTGCTCCGGGGTTAGTATTTTCCAAAAGTGCAGGAACTTTGCAGGTGGGGTTTGAAGCGCTGGATTTATTTTTGTCTCTCGATCGTCCACCTTTGTCTTCACTGTTTTTCCATTTAGAATCGATTAATTTAAGACTGAGGTGATTTTTTTTTTGTTGTTGATGTTTTTTTTATTCTCCACTTTGAGAAATATTAAGAAGTCATTCTACAAAACCTTTTCTTTCATTTAACAAAAGAAGTTCAAATGTTAAAGTTATCTAAACACAAGCAGTGACTTTGCCTAAATTTAAATGAGCAGTTTTATCATTTCAGTTTGGAACTGAGAAAAAAAAAAATACACAAAAGCTGCAACAAAGTATTGTTTTCATCATTGATTAGTTAGCTGGTTATTTTCTCGAATGACTGATTCGTTGTTTTGCCTTCAAAGTGTCAAAACATGATGAAAAACTTTCCGAAAGCTCTGTCTTCAAGTGACTTGGTTTGTCGGACAAAAAGTCAAAACCCAAAGATATTCAACTAGAAAAAAGCATCAAATTTTAGTTTGAAAATCAACCAGCTAATAATTTAAGCAACCAACTGTTTCAGCTCTAACACTAGTGCAGATACTCTATCAGAGTTTCAGTTGTGATATTAATAAAATTCTAGTTTTTTGATACCTTTTACAAAACCGCTTTGTTTGATTCATCAAAAGCCAAATCTCTCAAATGAGAAATGTTAAAAAACAAGCAGCTGTACAAGAACTTTGCCTGCAGAAAATAGTCTAAAAATTGTCCTAAAAACAATAGATAACAGTTGCAGCCACTACAGCGTGAAGCGATGCAAACTTTTTTTAGGTGTTATTGATATGGAGGTGTTGAGTAAAGTTTCTGGATCTTGATTCATGTGTGGAGAGAACAGAAACGAGAGCAGAGTCTCAGCTGTGGTGAGGCTGATCAGCAGCTTTCTGCAGATTAAATGAATTTGTGAGAAAACAGGATATCTGTCGAGTGTCTCCTGACTTTCTGACCCTTGGAAAATAACTCGGAACAAAGACGGTCTGTGTCTGCGGGGTGTTGGGAGTGATACTGTGTGTAGGAGTGTTGAACAGAACGACCCTCCTGACGCTGGTTATTGATTAAACTGCTCTGAGGAGCACAAAGGAAACGTTTAAACTGAGGCAGGAGATGTACGACTCCTGGAAAGATATGGTTTATGTACGAAAGGTGTACTGTACACATTCATGTCCTGCTGTATAGGCTCATAAAGAGAGTCATCTGTGACTATAAAAAGAGCAAAGTTTAGTTAAATGGAAGTTTTTTTGTACTGATCCAAAACTCCTCATTTTCTTTTGTGTGATGCTGCCAGTGGTGTTTCATTAAACAGCTGTATTGTTCTTAATCCTATCAGTCCCAGTGAGGCTTGCACATGAATCAGTGTTATCAATATCCCAGGTCCTAATGAGCAAAAGTATCGATACTTAAATACTTTCAATTGCACATTGTTTAGAACAATACCATACTAACATCTGATAGTACTGAAAGTACCAAAGCTGTAAAAAAAGAAAATATCTAAGTCTTCATTCAAGACCTGAGTTCAGTTTCCTGCCTGAAATTTGGCTTTTAGTAGCAAAACCAGACTTTTTTCTGTACCAGCACTGTGATAATTTACCATAAAATTAATCACCAAGTATTCTGATAATCGCTTAATCGTTTTGAGTCATTGAAAAAAAAAAAAAGTCCAAATTCCCTGATTTCAGCTTCTCAAATGTGAACATTTCTCTGTTTTTCTTTGTCATTTATGACAGTAAACTGAATATTTTTGGGTTGAGGACAAAACAAGACACTTGAGGACGTCTTCTTTGACTTTTAGAAACACAGATTAACATTTTTCACGATTTTCTGACATTTTATGGACCAAACAACTAATAAATTAATCAAAAAAAGTTTTAAAAAAATTAAACATTAATCGATTAAAGTCTTCAGGTTGCTGTATCGAGAGGTAAATACATCAATATTAACCTTGAAATAATCTTGTAGTTGTTTTCTCTTCAGCTGGTGCCATCAAAAATGTTAATAAACTCCTGAAAATAACGTGTAACGTAGAGGCTTATTCATTAGCGGAAAGGGGAAAAATATGAAGTGAAACTAAGTTGAATTAATATAATTTATTTCAAGAAAATAAACAAGTTTACTGATGCTGTTGTGCTGACATTTATTTCACTAAATTTCAACTTGAATTATTTACTTTATTAGCTGCTTGCTTCCCCAATAATTGTTAATAATTGATATAAAATGTGGGTCTGTTATGTCTAGCCGATCGCCCTTAACATCCTTTTTTTTGTCTTTTATTTCCTCTCAATTAATGTCATCTTGAGTTTTAAAAAACAGTCTCTCGTCTGTGTGATGTGTCTGCTTGTTATCAGCTCTTCACTGAAGCTTTTTAATGTTTACTTTGAGTGAAATGTTCAAACCAAAGGCTGCAGATTTCTTACAGCTAAACTTCCATTTTATGGAAACATTTTAGGTGTCTTGTGAACATCTCAAACTTTCTTAACGAGATCTTAAAATAAAGTTCTGTGTGTTTGTGAGTGAGTGTCAGATCAGTGCTACAGATCCTGACAGGTATATTTACTGCAGACGTTTAATCATTTACAAGCAAATAAATAGTTAGAAGGGCAGTCAATAAAATGCAAGCCAATAAAACAAATACCAACTGTTAATAAAATTCAAAGTAATTACAGCTAAAAAAACAACCTGTAAAACCAGTGAAGGGCAGCAGTGTAAAGGCTTTCTGATAAAAGTGTTTCAAGAAGAGATTTAAAAGAAGTCTCTGGTTCTGCTGACCTGATCTCAGGCAGCTTGTTCCATAACTTTGGGGTCTGACTGAGAATGCTCTTCGCCTCACCTTTAGTTTTAAGCCACACCTGGGAAACAAATAAAAGGCTTTGACTAACATGTCAGGTATATAACATGGAAAAAGGACATGAAGAGCTTTAAAAGTCAACAGTGAGGTCTTAAAAACGACTGTAAAACACACTGGGAGAGCGAAAGAAGCTGTTCAAACAGTCGAGGCGTGTGGAGATAAAAGCATGTAAGATGGTTTCGGTGTCGTAGAAATATTTCCAAAATATGATACTATATTTTCCAGATATTAAGAACTAAACTGCGTAAGTTTTGTTGTGTGCAACCATCAAATCAAACACCAAGATTCTTTGCAACAGACTCAATTTGCTCCAATCAGCTGGCAGGATTTATGTAGCAATGTTCAATTACAACAATCTCTGTTTTACTAGAATTAAAGACAAAAATTAAAACTCAGTCATTATCTGCTCACACCTCATGCCGGTCAGGTTTATTTCTTTAGTCCACAATAACTGCTGAAGTGTTCTGGGAGATTCTGCAACACTGTCCTCATGTGAAACTCCAGTATGAGGGTGAGAAGATAATGGCTGAATTTTCATTTTTGAGGAGAACTATCCCTTTAAGCTGCAGAAAGTTTTGTTACATGCAGTTTTTGGCATCTCACAGACAGTCATGTAGTCACTTAGTCTGCCAGGATCAGAGGCTGTAATGGGCTGTTAGATCTGCGTGTCATCGGCACAACAATAGGAGGAAATACCATGTCTTTGGGTAATGTGACCCAGAGGAATCGTGCAGTGAAAATAAAACTGATCCTGAGACCAGGTTAAACTGTGATTTACCTCCCTGTTGTCTTGTGTGTGCGCAGATGAGGGAGCTGCACTCTCTGGGCTTCAGAGACGTGTCTCAGTGTGAGGAGGCCCTGCGGCTCAGTGGAGGGGAGGTGAAGGGGGCTTTGTCTCTGCTGCAGCGCCCTCTCCTGGAGCCCTTCCACCAGCGGATCTGGATGGACCAGCCCGAGCCGCCGATCGATCCCAAAGACTCGGACAAACAGGTCAGGCGGCACGGCGTGAACACCTGCTGCCTGTGCTGACGTGGGAATGACGTGTATTTTTTAATTAAAAGAACACACGCCTGTGTGCATTTGAGGTGTGGTGTTTTGTTTTTGTTCACACCTGTTTTGCTGTGACATTAACTCCTTGTTGTCCCTCTCTGCAGAGGACGTGCAGGCGTCTGTTGGCACTGTACGACCTGCCCAGCTGGGGGCGCTGCGAGCTCGTCCTCTCGCTGCTTCAAGATCCGGATGTCACCTACTCTCTGGAGGACTGTGGTGCAAGCTGTGAAAGAATCTCATGACAAGGATTTCATCCGACGTCTCCTCAACAACGAGTGTCCAATCTGCCTTAGCATCTTCCCCCGCAGCAAGGTGGGACACTCCGACTGTATATACACCTGTATCCTTAAAAACTGACCCTGCTCTATTTGCAGGAGAAGTTTGACATTTAGTGCACAGCTGTTCATTTCTTCTTCTCCTCTCCGTGTTTCAGATGCAGTCTCTGACCTCCTGTCAGTGCTCTGTGTGTCACGAGTGCTTCAGGCAGCACTTCACCATCGCCGTGAGAGACAAACACATCAGAGACATGGTGTGTCCCGTCTGCAGCGAGCCAGACATCAACGACCAGGAACAGATGGACAGCTACTTCTCCACGCTGGACATACAGGTAACACACAGAGAAACGTGGAAACCGAGAGTCCTGATTGGCTGCTTTATCGTAAGTTTAACTTGAAATGAGGATTAATTAGGATAGTTTCCTTACAGAAAATGAACGATAGAAATATGAGAATGGATGTAAAATTATGTACAAAAGAAATGCATCAAGCTACAATCATATATAACGGTGTAATAACAGTGTAATAACAATGTTGCATGTGTTGCACAAAGCAGACAAAATGTACTGCAACAGGTTAGGAGGTGTAATAATCAGAATAATCTCTCTTTTCACTTTTAATAATACATTTTTTGAATGTTTTGTTTTTCCAGCTGCGGGACTGCCTGGAGGTGGACGTGTACGAGCTGTTTCACAAAAAGCTGACCGAGCACGCTCTGATGAAAGACCCAAAGTTCCTGTGGTGCTGTCACGTGAGTCCCCCCCTCCTGTCGCTTCATCAGCTCTCATAATGATTTTCCTCCTCCACCTGTGGTTTGCATACCCTGCTTTCCATACTCGTTTCCCTCGAGTTTTGGTTAATTTTTACCTCCGACACACGAGTTGAGTTCAGTGTGGTTCATTCACACTGTGATTAAACAAAGAAGTGATGGAAACAGAAAAAAAAAAACAAGATACATCAGGGGCAGATTAATAGAGAGAGTTTAATTGAGGTGAAGGTGAGTTAATCTGTTACCAGTAAAATGAACCAACTTCAGTCTGTTTCATACATTTTTATTGAGCCAAAGAAGATAATAAATACAGTATATTTTGTCAATACTCATTTTCATTTATTTTTCATTTATATAGAGACTGTTTAATATGATCTTCACTTGAGAAGCATCAGTTAGAGACACTGACCAGGTGAAGTCAAGTAAAATTCCCTGGTCATTATGTCACTGTACTTATAAATGATTCTTGGGAAACAGGGAGCAGTTTGCATAAATATCAAAGTATCAGAAACTGTATTGGCAGAGAAAAAGAGAAAAATCTTCAAGACTTCTGCAGCAGATTTTCAGTTCGACCAAATGGAGGCGTGCATGACGTGTTTTAGTGTTTCAGCAGACAAGTTATTGACCCAGTTATTCAGAATTTCTTTTAAATCTACTGATAATGTTTTTTATATTGTTACTTATGTGTTTTTGTGAAGTTGTTTTTTAAAATCTGTCAATACCTACTATTATCAGATCAGATCAGAAAAACTTTATTGATCCCTGAGGGGAAATTGCTCATGTTACAGGTGCTCCCATTCAGGAATAGAAAATATATAAACATAGAGAAATTAAAAGAAAATAGAAAATCAGTTTTACATTCCGCTGAAATATAGAACAAAAATAGTATAACAGAAGAATATCCACAAGTATGTAAAAAGACCCGTGTCAAGAACTATGTGCATCAGATTACAGTGTGAATAAATAATACGGCTCCATGTAGAGGACGTTTGTAGAGTTCTGACTGGGCTGCCAGTCTGAGCCACTATTTATTTTTAATTAGTCAACCGCACATAAGGATCAAAATCAAAGCATGTTTAAAAAAAATAAACTTATGTATGGAGGTAAATCATTGACAAAAAAGCAGCAACAGAGGAATCAGTCGCTTCCAGAGAACTCAAAATCCAGTCCGTATTTTCAACCAAAAAAAGTCCCCAAAATAAAATTCATTTTCTGTTGAACAAGTTTGGTTCAGTTCATCATCATCGTTTGGTTGAGATTTCACCTCTTTTTTATCAACTTTAAAGAGAGAATGAACAAACAAAATCAACACAGAAGGAACATCAAACCTTTTAAACATGAGAAGGAAAAAATGATCAAAAGTTAAATAAAATAACAATGACAGATCAGAAACGGACTCATATTTACATGAAGTTTTTATGTTTTTCCTCAGTGCACGTCTGGGTTCATTAACGATGGAGACCAGCTGAAGGTCACCTGCCCGTCCTGCCACAAGAGTTTCTGTACTCAGTGTAAGAAGCCTGTGAGTATAAGAACTGCGTGTTCCCAAAAATTCATCACATTCACAGGCCGCGTACAGCCTTGTCTTAACGTTTGATAAGAAAGATGAGAAGCCTTGAGACTTTGGCAGCTGTTCAGTGAACTCCCGGTGCAGGAGGAGCTCGCTCGTTAACTCCCTCTCTCCGTGGTCTCAGTGGGAACCTCAGCACCAGGATCTGTCCTGTGAGCAGTTCCAGCAGTGGAAGAGGGAGAACGATCCGGAGTACCAGAGGCAGGGCCTGGCCGGGTACCTGAGAGACAACGGCATCAGTGAGGCCACAAACTTTATCTACAACCACCACAAGTTTCATTTCAGTTTTTTTTTTACCCTCCACCTTTGTTTATTCCCGTCAGCCTCACACACCACAGGGGTTATTTTTAACCTTTTATTGTTAATGAGTTGACTCGCGTACTGAGCAGCTAAAACTTCCTTAAACTCACTTCTTTTTCTGCCTGTTTGTTTTTTTTTTCTACCTGCACAAAGACATATGTCATTTTGTGTCCATCTGTCTAATTTCAATCACTTTCCTTTTATTATTTTGTTAAAGCTGCATGAGGCAGTGGTGGAAATAAACGTGGTATATTTTTAGGTATTTGTACGTGAAGGGGTAGTTTCAGATTATTTGAAGTGGAGTTTTATGAGGCACTTACCTACAGTAGGATGGCGGTCAACACGCCCCAGTTTGGAGAAGCAGCAGGAGTACCGGTTTAGGACAGGGTCTGCAGCAAAACAAATTTGTAGCCACATCAGTTTAACTGTACGCTGTATTTAGAGTCTTTTCACAGCTTTAACTCACTCTCAGACAGGAAATCGCCGTTACATGAGCCATATAATAACTCTCTGCAAAGCCGTCAGAGTCCTTTGACAGAAACACCAGTTTTTCCTCACAGGAAGCTGCTCTGCTGGCTCGATCTGTTCGTTTCAGGGTTCCTGCACCTTTTCCAAAGTCAAATTCAAGCACTTTTCAGGCATTGTCAAGCTTTTCCAGCTCCTTACAGCGGTGGTGAATTACATATGTATGCTGCTTCTTCAAACTAGGGGCGTGTTGACGGCCATCTTCTGTAGGTAATACACTGATTAGGGATTAGTGCTTTAAAACTTTTCAACAGCTGTAGTTAATTTCAACATGAGCATTACACATCATGAAATATGATGCACTGTTACACATTACAGTCTATGAAGAGTATATACTGCAGCAGCAAATAGCTTCATCTCAAAATGCCACAGGTTATACATAAAGAATATAATGAATTAGTTTATCAACAGAAAAATAATCTGAAACCATTCAGATAATCGATTCATTGTTAAAGTCGTAAAATTTTCCCCAGTTACAGCGTCTAAATGACAGCTTTTCTCTGTCTTCTGTGAGAGTTACCTGAATATTTTTGGGCTTTGGACTGTTAGTGGGACAAAACAAGCAAATTGATGATCACTATTTTCCGACATTTTACAATAAATTGATTATTCCAGAAAAGAATCCTCTGAATCAACTTTAATTACCCCCTAATTTCATGATTCGGAACAGATGTATCAGCTGTTTTTCAAGAATTTGTCACATGTTTTTGTTAAACACTCAGTTCTGGATAGCAGACCATTACTATGTTCTGATCATAGTAAGTAGCCATGTAATAAGCAGGATAATGTACAGTGAGCAGGTCATTATTGTGAAATAACCCCCTTCAGGATGGATCAGGACTCCTGTCAGGGTTTATTTCACCATAATGACCTCGTGCAGCTTCATGTATGAACCTAAACCAAAACCAAACGGTGTTATTTAAATGTTTGGAATAAATAGATTCACCAGTACGTGTGTTGTCCTCTCGCAGCCTGTCCTCACTGCAGGTTCCAGTACGCTCTGACGAAAGGCGGCTGCATGCACTTCAGCTGCTCCCAGTGCAGGTACCAGTTCTGCAGCGGCTGCAACAACCCCTACCACAAGGTGAGCTCGAGCTACGTCATGGAGAGAAAAGTCACAGTTTGAGCCTCAGAGAAAGTGTTTTTTTTTTTCTGGGATGGAGGCAGACTTCCTTACTGTATGTTTTTCTTTTTCTCTCTGGCAGACGGGGTGTAAGACGGCTAACTGCACTTACACCGGCCTACATGCTCATCACCCCCGAGACTGTCTCTTCTATCTCAGAGACTGGGAGCCGCCCAGACTACAGCTCCTGCTGCAGGTACACGTCACGTTTTAAACTTTTTTTTTGAGCTGTAGTTGGAATGATAACCATTTGTTACATGAGAGGAAATATTTGCCAAATTTAAATTGTTGGAATGTAAGTGATTAAAAAGTTTCTTTATTTTCCTTTTCTCTCCCCTCAGAGGAACGGCGTGGAGTTCAACACAGATCCTTCTACCGGGACTCAAACTGGTAAAACAGCTTTTGTCCTTCAGCCGAAAACATCTGCTTCCTTCTAGAAACAGAAATTTAAATACTTACCCTTTTTACCTCTGGTTCAAACACACCCTTGAACTCCTGGAAAACCTGGAATCCAAACAAAAGTTAGATGAGACTGAGTAACTTTCAGGTTATCTTGACAGTTTACTGGAATACTTGAACAGTGAAATAAATATTTTAAATTAGATTTTCCTCCCTCCATTTGTCTGTTTTTAATCACTTTTTAAAATCTTTTTTAATCTGTCGCTGACTCTGTTCTCACCTCTGTGACGCAGACGCTTGTTGTGTGATGGAGCAGAAAGATGAAGGAGGTCAGCAGATTGATTCACCGTGTGGCCTCCAAACACAGCCGGGACAAGCTGGACTCTGCGAGTGAGTGTCTCACTGTGTCATTATTTCCACACTGAGCACAGAAACAACAGACACAGTCTGGTGAAGGTCTGTCTGGGGCCGGTTGTTTGACCCACCAGGGTGCTCTGACAAAAAACATGGAGAGTGTAGTGTCCTGTGATCTTTTTGAAACTTTAAACCCCTCTAGAACTTAAACATCAGAGGGCCAGTCCCAAAAGATAGTTGATTCTGGTTTCTTGTAGAGTGTGAAAGAAATACGAAATTAATACAAGTTTTTTGCTCAAATGCAGGTGAACAGGTTGGACAGTTTTCTTGTTCTCTTGTTTAAACACATACTGTGATCAAAACCGAAAATTAAAAAAAAAAAAAATAACTTTTTAACTCGTGATTAGAAGCAAAAATACTTAACTTCTTAGTTTAATAAACAATTTTATTTTTAACCAACTTGTTGGTAAAATACTGTTTTATTTAGGTCAAGTTATTATCTAACTGTGTTTAGACAACATTTATTTAGCATGTGGGAACCTTTGATAAATGAAAAATACCGCTTGCACAGAAATACATGCTTAGAAGTTTATATTTTGTAAAGATGTTGAAAAAAGCATAAACAGAAGTATCTGTATCTAGAATCAAAAATAAGACACTGAGTTATTTGATGTGTAAACATCTTATAAGATGATTATGTTTATGTTAAATGTGCTTATTTAAACTCAAGTATGTTGACGTTAATCTGAGTGAGAGAGTTAAAGACTGTAATCAAATGATCTAATTGTGAGAAAGTAGCTCACCTTCTCTCTTGGGGATCCTGCGCTCATCCTATTGACCTTCTGTTCTTTGCAGTGAGGTCTGCATTCTTTCCTTGTTAGGTCACTTTGTGGTTGAGTTGTGTAATATCTTGGTAAGAATTGAGTTTGTGCCTGAAAATTTTGTGTTGAAATGAGTCTGTGAAGATTAAACAATGCAGAACTCTACGCCATAGTTACCACGCTTCATTATGTTTCATGCTCAGATCTCTTCCCAACAAATTCTGAGTCAATCTACAGTTTAAAAGGGATAATTCAGACATTTTGGAGATTTTAAAACACTACTGTACTTATTCACAGTCAGTGTATCACCTACAGTAGATGGTGGTCGACACCAAGTAGAGAAGCAGCAGGAGTACCAGTGTAGGAAAACCCATCAGTTAACTGTACTCTATATTTAGAATATTTTCACAGCTTTACTTTGCTGTCAGACAGACTTTTCTGATGGGAAACGACTGTTACATGAGCCAAATATCACTCTGCAAAGCCACCAGACCTCTTTTGCAAAAACACTTAATTTTTCCTCACAGAAAACAGTTGCTGGTCTAACGCCGCCTCGATCTGTTAGTTTTTTGTGTTATTCTGTGATTTTCAAAGTGGGGGCCGCCACGGGCACCTCAGAGGGAAGATGAGGGAAAATCATAAGAAAACTTATTATTATCATCAAACTAACAGATGGAGGCAGTGGTAGACCAGCAAGTCCTGTGTTCTGTGAGGAAAAATGAAGTGTTTTTGCAAAAGGAGTTAAAGTTAAAGGAGTTATCACTTAAACTGATATTGATTTTTTAGCTGCCTCTCCAAACTGGACGCATGTCGACCGCCATCTTCTGTAGATAATACACAGATGGTTCATCAGTATTTCATACACTCCTACTTCAAATAATCTGAAATATCCCTTTAAAAGGTGATTAATATGTCAGTGTTGTGTTCACAGCTTGTTTCTGCTGCTCCCAGGTGACCAATTATAGGTTTAAAGTTATTTGCCTCCTTTTTATGAGCAGAATCTATAAATTGATCAGGCGTCTTCTGAGATCAAAACCACAGTTTTTTCTGCTTTAACAAAGTTCTGTGTTCCTGCAGGAAGCACTACAGGGAGTACCTGGTGAGTCTGATCAACGATCACTCTCTGGACCCCAGTCCGCTCTACGACGCCCACGAGCTGACTCGGGCCTGTGAGAGATACCAGGTGGACACGCAGAGAGGAGAGAACGAGGACGACAACGCTTACCTCGCTCGGCTGCTCAAGGTGAGAAACGTCTCTTTACTGCCGCACCTTCGGATCGAAGGGCAAGAGACAGACGAGACTAGAGAGGAGGCTCACCACTGGGAGGTTACTGGTTTGACTGGGCCCTTCCCTCTCACCGCACTGTCAACATGCTCTTTAGCAAGGCATTAATCTGTGCAGGGCAGTTCTTCAGTTCTTCCGTCTCTTTTCACAGCACCTTTAACAGAAAGCAGAAGTGTTACATGTTTAATGCGAGTGTGAAGAGAACAAGGTGGTACATGTTCAGCGGAAGAAAAACAGACACAAACCCTGTTTTTCTTCTGGTTAGAAGATCATAATTCAGTCCTCCAGTCTGACTCAGTTTGATTACAGTGGTGTTGTATGTATGCACACATCTCCTCCTCCTTCACCTCAAAGCCTCCTGTTTATCACAGGTGATACTTTTCTCTCTCTGCAGAGGAGTATTAGTACCAGGCATAAAGGAAAAACTGAGAGGAGGAGGGAGAATTAAGTATAAATGTAAATATAAATATCGAAAATAAAGCCAAAATAAAGTTCATGCCACTTTTACTTGATTTTCTTAATGTGTTCTGTGTAAACAGTGTGTATATAAACTAAATTAAATTTTTAATTGATAAGTAAACTTTATGAATCGTTTCATGTGTGTTTGTTTTAAGATAAAAGACTTGGTAATTGTTTTTTTTCTTTTTACAGAAACTGATGGAGGTCCCACTTGGAGAAAAAGTTCCTCGAAACAAATAAGACGTTCCTCAAGAGAACATCACCAACCTACAAACTCATGTCGTATCCGTTTCAGTGGTTCTCACAGTTGAAGGTTAAGGTTTTCTTTTACTTGTTCGTCATCATGAAAAACTGATTATCTGTTCTCAAAACTCAGATGAAAATCAGAGAAGCAGCTTCACCAAATGTTGGAACTAAAAAAAAAACTTGTTTGTGCTATGAGTTGGATCTTTTATGAATATGACAGTTTGATGATTTATTTTTGCACTTAAAGGAACAGTATGTAAAAATTCTATCAGAACAATGATGAAATACTGGACAAAAGGATATTAATAAACATTAATAAACAAACAAAGTGAACACGTTCACTGTGTTGAGGGTAAAATTGTTATTTTGTCAAAGACTGTTTTCTGCTGTCAGTTTTCTGTCTGTTTTACTTTATATATGATGGATGGATCGAGCTCAATGAATATTTTGAAATGTGGATTCATTTATGTACTTGAGGTATAAATAATAAACGAGACCACTATGACCCCTTGAACTGACCCATAATTTTAATCTAGTCTGTCTCACTTGGGTTAAATGCTTCGTTTGTGTTCACTTTGTTCTACACGGAGCAGTGGAGGAATGTATCCGAGTACATTTAAGAAGAATTGTGAGGTACTTGTACTTAAGTATTTCATTTTCTGCTACTTAATATTTAAACTCCAATAGAGTTCTTAAATTTCTATAAAATAATAAGTTAAATCTTCCGGGTTGATATTAAGTTATAGTATTGTTTAATTATTTATATTAGACATATTTTATTAATTTTAATATTTAAGGAAGATGAAGACACACAAAGAGATAAAACAGAGCCCAGTAACATATAACATTAAACATGTCACAAGATTGAAATTTAATACTATAAGAATGTTTAAGATTTAAGCGACTGTGTTGTTTAATTAGTGAAGATAAGGACATGCAAAGCAAGAGATAAAATAATGTTTAGTTTTGGTCTGGCTAGATGGTAACCCTACATTTACTAAATTCTCGCGAGATCTGTAAGTGCTGTTATTTTGTTCAGCACACTGTACAAACTAATCCTGATTTATTATGTAGCAACGCAGTGGTTAAGATTTCTTATATTTATGGACAGAAAACACTTCGTTCGGGTTGAGACAAAATCATAATTTGGGTTAGAACGATCAGTCTCGCGAGATCTTTTCGCGGATCTGGGGTTACAACTATCCAGACACTACAGCGTGGTTGTGCGGACATGACTTCTGCCCGTTGCCGCCCCCTGGTGGTCGGCTCACGGGCCGTTTCTCTAAAGTCACGTGGTTTCTGGGAAAAGGAGCGTCTGTTGAGAGGCAGCTGAGTCCGGACCGCAGAGCCGGAGAGCTGCAGACAGTCAGAGGGAGCTTCACAGTCCGCAGGCACCGCGGAGGAAACGCAACCGAGGTAAACGAAACTTAAATCTACTTCCTTAATTCAACACCTTAGCAACTATATTTATTATACATCTATAAATATCACTCACTGTAACGGGAGAGAGCAGACGGCGCGTTCAGGTGCTTGATCCTAAACCAAACTGCGTTTAAAAAAAAATATTGATTTTATTAATTGAGTTTTTATTGAGTGTGTGAGTGATGTTTAATGTCTCTGCTGAAGCTGCAACTGCACACAAAGATCAGCATTAAAACAAGTCGTTTAAATACTGACATGTATTTTTCCTTATTGTTGCTGGTTTTTTTTTAAATAATTATTACAGATAAAGTGTTAAAGTGTTAAGGGGAGGGACCTGCGGTGACCTGCATCTGATGGAGAGTGTTTATTTGTTGTCTGTTTGTGTGTCTCTTGTTAGTTTGTTTTTAAAGAGTCATGGCAGCAGGGAGAATGCGCTCCACTCGCAGACTGCGCTCCTGGATCGTCGAACAGGTGTGTGTGTGTGTGTGTGTGTGTGTCAGGGAGGGGGTGAGGAGGAGAGGGAGGGAGGGGGGGGGGGGAAGGAAAGGGAAAGAGCCAGAGAGAGAGAGAATGTGCCTCAGGGATGTTAGACAAACAAACTGTACATCAGTGATGAAGGAAGTGCTCAGATCATTTACCTGAATAAAAATACTGTCACCACACTGTAAAAATGCTCTGCATGCAAATGAAGTAAAAGTATGTAGTCAGTGGATGTTTTGAAGTTGGGTTGCAGCAGGAGTACCAGTGTCAGAGGAGAGACAATGTACTGCTGTGGACAGTAAAATGTATTTTAGCACGAGAGGGAAAAGTGTACACTATATTTACAGTATTTTCACTGCTTTACTTTGGTGTCAGACAGCCTTTCACAACAGGAAGCTGCTGTTACATTAGCCATATATGGCTCTCTCCAAACCAGCCAAACTCCATTGGTGAAATCATTAATTTAACCCCTCTGAACACAGAGCTGCCTCGCTCATTTAGTTTGTTTGTGTTATTGCGGGATTTTTTTACAATTTGAAAGTTGGTTTGGATTCACCAAACTCACTCGCAATAGCACAGACTAACTGATCGAGGCAGTGGTAGACCAGCATCTCATCATGATAAAATTGCTGATTTTGTGTATGGAGTTTGGTTGGTTTGGAGAGAGTGATATTTGGCTTATTTATCAGCATGTTCCCATCAGAAAAGGCTGTCTGATGACAAAATAAAGTGGTGATAATAGTCTAAATATAGCATACACTTTTTGGCTGACCCTGTCCCCAGCAAAAAGGTATTTTAAAGAAATCAATACTAGTTTAAAGGTACGCTATAATTTGAATACTTTCACTGCTTCACTTTGCCGTCAAAGACCCTTTTTCATCAGGAAACCACTGTTACATCAGCCCAGTATGGCTCTCTAAGCCAGTGTTTCTCAATCCTGGTCCTCAGGCCCCCCTGCCCTGCATGTTTTAGATGTTTCCTGCTACAACACATCTGATTCAAATGATCAGGTCATTATCAGGCTTCTGTGGAGGCTTGATGATGAGCTGATCATTTCAATCAGGTGTGTTGGAGCAGGGAAACACCTAAAACATGCAGGGCAGGGAGGCCTGAGGACCAGGATTGAGAAGCATGCTCTAAGCCAACCAAACCCCATAGGTGAAATCATTAATTTTACCTCACAGAACACAGGAGTTGCTGGTGTACCGCTGCCTCGATCTGTTAGTTTGTTTGCGTTATTTTGTGACTTTAGTGTTTTAAAAGGTTTGTTCGGGTTCACAGAACTCACACAATAACACAAACTGACTGACTGATCGAGGCAGCGGTGGACCAGCAACTCATCACGTCCTGCAAGATAAAATTGCTGATTTTGCCTATGGAGTTTGGTTGGTTTTGGAGAAAACAATATTTGACATATATAAATGCAGTTTCCCATCAGAAAAGGCTGTCTGATGACAAAATAAAGGGATAAAAATATTCTAAATTTAGTGTACACTTAATCTGATCGTCTGACCCTGTCCACAGCAGTACATTGCATCGCTTCAGTGCTGGCAGTATTTCAGTTGAATGTATTTAAAATACGTATTTAATTACTTTTGAGTATTTTGTAATTTGTATTTCGCTGAGCAGAAAAATATAAGATGTGATTTGTAACAGAACACTTTAAGAGTTTGTATTTGCGCATTTGAAATACTTAAAGTACTTTATTGAATATATCATGTGGGATGTGGAAAATTAGTAGTTTGATGAGTTTTGTCAGCCCTGAATTTTGTCTGCAGGTTCTCCTCTCAGGCTGGACAGTAGGAGGAAACTGATCAGAGAAACTCCAGAGAGTAAATTAAACTCGTAAATTAAACGTTTTGTGTCTTTGGTTGTTGCAGGTCAGCAGTGGAAAATATCCGGGGCTGGTGTGGGATGATGAGGCCAAAACTATGTTCCGCATCCCGTGGAAACACGCGGGGAAGCAGGACTTCCGTAAAGACGAAGACGCCGCCATTTTCAAGGTCAAGATGTGTTTCTTCTCTTGTGCAAAAGAATTCACTTCCCTACACGTCTTTGAAATGGCACAAAACTCATGGCCTTTGTGAATTCTGACCAAACTGTCCTCTGCAGGCGTGGGCAGAGTTCAAAGGGAAGCTGACAGAAGGAGGTCAAGACAACCCGGCGTCCTGGAAGACACGTCTGCGCTGCGCCCTCAACAAGAGTCCAGAGTTTACGGAGGTGATGGAGCGAGCTCAGCTGGACATATCAGAGCCTTACAAGGTTTATCGCCTGGTCCCCATCAGCGAGCAGGGTGAGACTCCTACACATCTACTCCACAAACT
This sequence comes from Lutjanus argentimaculatus, assembly GCA_034769285.1. Lineage (NCBI taxonomy): Eukaryota > Metazoa > Chordata > Actinopteri > Lutjaniformes > Lutjanidae > Lutjanus > Lutjanus argentimaculatus. The sequence continues at coordinate 4,324,126 of JAWZSL010000009.1, read as the reverse complement.
CCGGTTAGATTTATTTCTGACTTTCTGCCTCACGGGCGGAAGATTTCTCAAATTATTCAGGCGCGGAAAAAGGAGCGGTAAACTCATTATGTTATCGCTTCCACAGTGTGCAGAACTTAATGATTTGCAGCAAATGTTCTGCAGTAAAAACACTAAATTTTGAAGCAAAGGTACCTACAACTTCCAAGCCAGAAGTAAAATACTGTGCTGCGTTTAGGAGCCGACAGAAAGGTCAGACAACTGGGAACTGGGAACTATAATCTGTACACTGGTACAACCTGGCACATGTTAGAGGCCGACAGTATCTGTGTCTCAGCCTGACTCGTACTGATAAATTTTAATCCCAAACCAGGACTCAACAATGAGGACCGCTCACTCGCCCGGGGCAGGTAAAACGCCATGTCAGCGATTACTCGTCAAAGTAATTTTTCTTGCAAAAATGTCAGAAAACGATGCGTTCAGACTCTCAAATATGATCACATTAAACTGAATATCTTTGACAAATTTCCACTCAGGTTTCATTAAACTTTAGCAGAAGAAAAGGACGAAACAAGAACATTTTTCATCAGCCAAACACATTTTTCCTTTGGATATTTCACCTGGCCATACTGATATATTGATACTCAGTAATGTTGTGATTACTTGTGCAGCTCTACTTTAAACAGACACAGAGAGGGCATCTCACCAGTTCAAAGTATCTCATCTGGATGGCTGCAGTATAGATTACACAGAGTAAGATATGATTTGTTTTGACAATCGTTATTTATGAAGCTAAAATACTAAAATCTTGAATGTGAGGATTTGCTGCTTTTTTTGTCATATACAACTTTATGTTAAGTTTTGAACTACTTGTGCAACTTGTGCTCACCACCTTAGGTCTGACGGATATCAGCGGGGATGTCAGTTTTGATTAATTTTGCTTTTAGGAGCCAACGCCTATTAACTGACAACTAACTGCCCTCTTACCACAATGAGCTCTGGCAGGTATTTCAAACTCATTGCTGTTGGCTCTGTTCGTCTCAGCAGCAGCTGCTGCGTGCACGGTGCCGCATCCAGCCTGCTCTGTCCGCTCAGCTGATCGGTGCTGAGTGTGCAGAATCACCTTTAATTAATTGATATTGGCAAAGAAATGATTTGTATTGAAGTGCTTTAAACTGGACCTAATCTTATTTGTTGCTGAGCTGTGCACAAAGACGAAACAAGGCGTACAAATTCGTAAATCTAGGGTTCCCTTCTAGACGCTAGTCCCGACATGCGTACCTATCATCCCGACTCATCATCCCCGACATGCGTAACAATCCCCGACATGCGTAACCAATCCCGACATGCGTACCAATCAAAACATTCTCTGCGATTAGCTGATTAATGGTCAACCATTAACATCCAATAATTATTTGTAATTTTTCACTATTTTGAGGATTTGCAGCCTTTCTCCACTTTTGTATCATTTGAGTTTGTTGAACAAAACAAGATGTTTAAAGTCGTAACTTTTGGTTCTGGGAAATTGGGAAGTTTTTATTACTTTCTTTTACGACTTTGAATTTTTTTCTTTATTATATGTCATCATCACATGACAATAAAAAAACATCTGTTGTACCTTTTAGTTGGTACGAACTTCACGTCTGCCCGTCACAGTCCAGATGAAGATGGCTGATAAACTCAGAGGCAGGTCCCCCAGTTAAACTCAGTCCTGATCCAGAGCACAAAGACACAACGATGACAGGTCATAAAATCAAACAAAGTCAGAATGTTTCCATGATGAAGAAACCGCAGACGGGCCACAGGACTCGACTAGACAAACAGCCTGTGGAGAATTCAGATTCAAAATAAACCAAACACAAACTCAAAGCAGAAACACAACCAGTACAAAGAACCTTTGGTCAAATAACGCATAACACACACGTTACTCAGTGTTAACATAAAACCCATGTTGTTCACTCTGTACTTTCATAATGAGCGGTTGAGTTAAACAGATCTGTAAACATTTCCGGTGAATGTTTACAGCGGGGCTCGTAATGTTCATTTGCTGCGGACACTAAGAGTTTTTATCCCACATTTAAGAATCAGTCTGTCCACACTTAGAAGACAGGCTGTAAACCTGCATTACATTCATCATTAATGATCATTTACGTCTCCTGTATTTGATCAACAACGAGCAGCAGCTTTTCTCTTTTTTTTATTAATCATTTTATCAGTCAGTGGGTCACCGCAGACACGCTGAAATATTCTGATAAGTCTATCAGCAGCAACAGGGAGGATTAAAATGCAACACGGAGGAAAAAAAACAGCTCAGTAAGCTTCAGTTGTGGTTAAAGTTTTGTGTTCAACATAAAACGCCTAAATTTAGGTTGTGAGGGTTTTAGTGAGGATGAAATCAAAACAAAATTAATAAAAACGTTTCCAATATCACAATATAGCAAATATATGCACATTAGCAGTAAAATAAACAATAAAAAATAATGTTTCAAACTGATTTGACTGCTTTTCCTGAAACAAATGTGTGTTTTTAATTTGTTATTTTGGACACAGATGAGATAGATTTTCTAAACGTCTCTTCACAGCTCCCGTGTCAGAATTAACGTCTGCACAGCTGCTGTTAACTTCTCATCATGCGTCATCGACCACGTATGAGTCAGAAATGGCTAAAAACAACTTTATAAACTGTCTTTAATTCATTTCAGTTTCAGTTTCTTTGCTCCACACTGATGCACTGATGACACACTGCCAGTGATCATCTCACCTGCGCATGACTGAATATGACAGAGATTAAAAAATAAGTCCATATCATAACCGGTTTAAGTTTAAAGTCATGTAGTTGCATAAAAATACTGATTGATCACTTAGTTATTAAATTAATATGCATCATAGCTCCTTAGTATTTTTTCTGATCAGACATCTGACATGGAGTCTATTGAAATTAGACTAACTTTAAAATATGTCACTATTATCATTATTTTAATGTGTTTAATGTGTCTGTGTTTCAGGATTCTGAATTTTTTTTTTTTTTTTTTTAACAAGATTCGTTTTAGGTCAGTTAGTTGTTCTATTAATCAGAATAATAAAAAACCAACTTAGATTAATCTTTTAAAAATAACTGTTTGGTGCAGCCCTAGTAAAATAAATAATGCATAAAAATCAATCTTTGATACACGTTTTACAAATGACATTACAGCCCTCAGATTTGGGATAGAATCAAATCGTCAGGTGCCGAGTGATTCCCGCTCCGATTTGTGACGTTTTGCTGACTGAACAATTAAAAAAAAAAAAGAAAGAAGAAGACGTTTTGTAAAACAATAAGATCATTGTTATGACACACAAGTTTCCATCTTGGAGCAACAACACATTAATGTTAATAACTTGATCTAAAAAGATATAAATTCCAGTAATACATGACCTTTTATGGGTTCTAGTCTCTCACTGAAATTATATTTTTTATTTTAGGTTAACAGTAATTCAAGATTGGTTTATATTAATTGATAAAATCAAGGTTTAGTCCCACCAGCTACGCAGCTTTTTATTCACACAATGAGATTTCTGTCTTTTGGTAAAAAGTCGTGCAGCGACGTCCTCAGAGGGAGAAACTCAGGATTGATATTTGGAGACAGTGATTAAGTTCTGCTTCTTCAAAACATCACCACTCCGGGAAACATCCGTATAAAACACAGATTAAAACGTTTCACAACGTGACTTTAGAAACATCTCCTGCTTGTGTTGTAATGAACTTTTCCTGCCACTCCTGATCTATTTTTGTATATTTTTTTCCTTTTCCACACACCCACTGTCTTCCTCTTTTTTTGCTCTAAATTACTCCTCCTATCTCATGCTTTAGCTTCTATCTCCGTCTCACACGTCTCTGTTCTGCAGCCAGTCTACAGTTCAATGAATTAAACCAGGTTGATTGTGGCTTTGACTCTGACTGACCTCTTGGCCTGGTCGTTTCTTGTGTTTTTAGTGTTTTCAGGGCTTAAATTAGCTTTTCTGCTCACTTTAAGTCATAAATAACATCCACTAAATCCCTGAAATATAAAACGTTTGCAGACGTGTAGTTTACCTGACCACACATCTGCAGGAAGGTATTTATAAGCGTTGCCGTTTGCTTTCTGATCCCACTGTGTGCTGACATCCTTCTGCTTTTTCTGCCTGAATGACTTAAAGTTCCTGCATATCTCGGAATGATCACGATTAAAGTTATTGACATGATTGATTAAGTTTTTCCATTGCGCCGTTGTAGAGAGGAGGCGGTTAATATTCTGAGAAAAACTCAGTTTTTTTTACTTTATAATCTGTGGAAATATTCAAGTATTTTTCTCATAAATTTACGATTTTGATCTAAGACAGTATTCAAGTTTTTTCTCGTAAATTTGTGAGGTTTTTCTCGTAAATTTACCATTTTATTCTAAGAGAATATTCACGTTTTTTCTCGGAAATTTGTGATCTTAATATCTGAGTTTTTTCTGGTAAATTTACTACTTTAATCTCAGAGAATAACCAAGATTTTTTTCTTGTAAATTTACCATTTTAATCTCAGAGATTATCCTCAGTTTCTTTTTTCCCTCAGAAATTTTCTACTTCAGTCTTGGAAATTCTGATGTTTTTCCCCATTCACTGTCCTTCCTTTGCTCTGTATTTTTTATTTTTTAAACGTACAGTGGCCCCGGTACTGCACTTTAAATTGTTGCTAAATATTATTGAACTTTAAATCCTCTCTGTTGTGCTTTAAAACCTGTTTTATTGCATGTTACATCATGCACTTTCCTTCAGTGTTGAAAGCTGCAGTACAAATAACCAGGCCTCACTGTGCATGGTGACCCAGTGAGAAAAGGCCAAAGTACAATTCTCACAGATTTCATTTCTTTATGAATTAAATCTTACGCTCAACAAGTTTACAAACATCCACACAGCTGTTTTCAGTTCAAGTGTTTTTGTGACTGTTGTTGGATGTGAGACTGTTTAACTAAAGTGGGAAGATGATTAAGTAAACCCAAAGGAAGAAAAAAAATGCAATAACGGATCCAGTGACATGTTGATGTTCCTGTGTTTGCCGAGTCAGCAGGCAGGGAGCCGATACCGTTCAGCCAACGTCAACCCAGTAACTGGGACTGGAAATATCAACTGGGATGACAGCAGCACTGGAGCTCTGCTTCACTGTGACACCTTAAAGTGAACGAGGGCTCGTTTAGTTCAGTTTATCTGCTCATAAATTTATTTTAAAATAAGGCTAGGAGTTTGAATACTCAAGTCTGGTGCATATTTGCATTAAAGAATCAATTCACCATTTTCTGACGTTTTATGGACCCAACAACTAATTAATTCATTCGGAAAATAATCGACAGATTAATCAATAAAGAAAATAATCATTAGTTGCAGCCCTAATACCAACTGACTTCATAGTCTTTTTACAGCCAAGTTCAACATGTTTTCCGTGTTATTTTTTCTTTTCTTCTCCTACAACTCCTAAAAATTTAATATGACGAACTCGAGTCGTTGTCTATGAGTATTTTGTCTTTTTTGTGTATAGTTTTTGTTGCAAAATGTCATTTTTTTAATATTAAGAAAGCGTTTTTTAGTCTGAAATAGATGATAGCTCTTCATTTGCTTCTCGAATCAGCGTTCTAAAATTTCCATGTGCAACAACAAGACGTGTATTATCAGCAAATAAAACGGGCAGTAAATCTTTACTGTCTTTTCACTCTGCCTGTTCAGGTATGGTTGTTCCTGAGAAGAAATGCAGAGTAAAAGCCCCCAAGAGGCCCAAGAGGAGGAGGAGCAGCAGCAGCAGCGAGTCTGAGAGCGACGACGTCAGTCAGGAGAAACAGATAAAGACAGAAGAGGTCACGTCACAGCTGGTGAGTTGGATCATTGTGGGACGGAGGGATTTACTTTTTTTGACCCACCGGGGGTGAGAATACTTGAGCCGTGTCCCAAATCGACACGGATGGGAAGTAACTGAGTATGCGTTTACTCAAGTACTCTACTTAAATACAATTTTGAGGTACTTTTACTGTGAAAAGTTTATGCTTCTTTCTGTTCGTCTACATTTCAGAGGGAAATATTGTACATGTTCCTGCACTTCATCAAGTTACTTTTTAAATTAAGATTTTATAAAGAAAACATGATTCAATTCTAAAACATTGTGCTGTTATAGATTAAAGGGACAGTTCACCCCAAAATCAGAAATGCATATCTTTCCTCTGGCCTTTAGTGCCATTTATTCATCTAGATTTTTTTGTTTTTTTTAATTTAATTTTCCTCCAGAGTTTTGGAGATATCAGCTGTAGAGATGTCTTCCTTCTTTCCAATAAAATGGGACAAGATGGCACAAGTCCTGCGGGGCTCAAAGCACCAAAAAATACATTTGAAAAATTCAGAACCAGTTTCCTTTCCAGAAATCATGACCCATTCACTCAAGATAACCCACAGACCTTGTTGTGAGGCAGGATTACTTTCTTTCTACTAGAGAGAAAATAGTTACAGTAGATTCTGCTGCAGAAAGAAAGTAGATGAAAGTAGATGGATAAACAGCCTTACAGACCAGGAGAAAAATATGCATTTTGATTTTGGGGTGAACTGTCCCTTTAAACTGTCCAACAATATATAAAGTAGTTAAAGTGAACTCCACCATCTTTAAAATGCTGTGTACATGTTAAAGCATCACTAACGATAATAATGTGTCATTGTGCCCAACAGTTACTTTTACTTAAATAATTTTGTTTTTTTTACCTTTACTTAAGTGAAATTTTACTTCCAAGAGTATTTTTACAGAACTGTACTTCTTCCATCACTGCAACAATACTATAATTTATAGTACATGCTTATCATTATAATCTACTGTTTTAGCAGTTAGTAAACAAAAAATAAACATTTTAACACTTTGTTCTAACAGGACATGTTACAATATGTGTGACATCAATAAAACTGTAACTTTGGAAAACTACTGACAATTAAACTTCACAAAGAGGCGTCTGAATTAGCCGTTAATAGCTTCTCTGTCTTCTGTGTGCATTGCATTGTGGGAGAACGGCAGACTCAGAAATCAATCCTTATTTAGTTTCCTCGTGCTGCTTTTAGTGTAATTCGTTTAGTCTCCTTTCTAGTGCAACACACTACACACTAAAAAAGACTTTATGTGCAGTATGGTTTTGGGACACTGTGAAGAAGGTTTTGCATTTTAGCATGTTAGCATTCCATGTTAGCGTTACATCAAAACAGGAAACTGGGGCTGACTGAACATGGGCCATTAGTTCTTTGGGGATTCCTGTTTGTACATTTAAGTACAGTACAGTTTTTGTAGAATCTTTCTCTATGTTTAAGTCACTTCTGTTGCACTTAATTCCTGTCAGGTGCCATCAGTTCGGTCATTATTGTATATTTTGTTTGTCCTGCACACATTGATTTATGGTCTCCGAGTGGAAATTTTGACCTGCTGGTGGCGCTAGATGAAAAGTTAGATGATCATCAAAGTCATTGGGATTCATCCTGTGAGGAACATGAATTTAGTGGCAACACATCCAGTAATATTTACTATCAAATTAACTGACTTTTCACTGTTTGCGAGGCCAAAAAAGACTTAAGAAATTGAAGAAGCTGACTCAAGAGTGTCCCTTATTTCTTCACTTTATATAAATCTGTACTTTTAATCTGTTGTCCTGAGCTCAAGTTTTCATCCATCTGTTTCATTCAGTGTGTTGAAGAGGCTCTCCTGCGGAGCGACGTCTCCATCCCAACAGAAGAACCAGCCCAGCACACCACCACCATACAGAGAGAACGTGAGTTTGTTTTATCAGTTATCAGTCACAGCGAACGATACTGGGGCTGATAACTGAGTCCATCAGTGCACTTAAAGAGACTGATATGTTATGAACTTCCTGACCTAAACTGATTTCTGTGCAGGGTAAATTAAAGGTAGTCAGATTACCTAAAATTATGCATGTGGTAGACTGTTTTTCATCTAGATGTGTGATCGTATTATCACACTGGTTTCACTCAATTCTGCAGCACCATACACTAATTTAACATACCTACTGTCTAAGAGAAGACGCATTGCTTTAAAGTTTTTAATCTGCCATTTTTAGATGCAAAGCACCCAGTGGAAATGACATGTTTTGGTTTTGCATCAATCAGGATACCACAATCCAGATTTCACCAGCTGGATTTCTCCCTGAGTATGACAGTTTCATAGCCATGATTACATGCAGCCTTGTTTCTACTCAGTGTGTTTTACATGTGGGCGTGTAGCAGAACAGCAGTAAGACAGGAACGATCATATGCAACAATACTAATTACCCTTCGACAAATCAGGACAGGAAAGGTTTTTGCATCACCACTACAGATAAAATAAGTAAATTTAACCACTGACCTGCGGCATGTAGGCCAGGATTTACAGTAACCAGGTAGCTGCATGTAAACATGACCTGATTTCAATAATAATGGTTTCCCGGGGGCATGATGTCATATCAGTAACTGCAAACAGTATCTGCCCACAAAGCAAACTTTGGGATTTAAGGTTATTGACTCTGGCCGCAAACATCTGATTCACCCAATTACATAACCCCAAAAAAACAACCAGCTGACCTATCACTTTTTGCTTCTCCCTCTCTCTCTCTGTCTGTCTGCAGTGGTTGATGAGATCACGCTGGACGTGCGGATCGAGGAAAGCGTCCCTGCTCCGACAGGAGGTAATGAACTGAAAAATGTGTACAGCTAAGCAGATTTTCATGTATTATAGGTCATCATTTTATATATTTTCTTTTACCAGAGCTCCCCAACTGGCTTTGAAAACATAAAGTCTGTATCTGTCCGTTTTTAGGACATTTGCCTACTGTAGTTTACAGTTTAACCTGTTGAACTAGGACGACTTTACTGTCTTGCAGAGGCTGTTGTGGGTTTTAAAGCTAGAGTGAAGATACTGGTATCACATGAAACTGAAAAAGACCTCAGGCATTCATTGGTACAAACCATGTGATGCTAGCTTTTTGGGAAGGGGGCTAAATAAAGTTCGGCTACTTTTTGGTGAGGGAAAAGCTCTAAAAGTCTCCCCTTTGCAGACATGGTCACTTTATACTCATCTATTTGTTTTGGACCAAAGACCATGCAGTTTTTTGCATGCAGTAAAAATTTGTTATTTTTGCCTATTCTATGTGAATATTTCTGCATACCGGGGTCCTTTAACTGTACTGGAATGCCATAATTTGGCTCTGAGTGGAAAGCTGAGACTCTTGTGGATTCATGTCTAATGATGTTAATCCACGTAGCAACTTGACCTCACTGTATAAAATTGACCTGTTGTGACCTCTGGGATAATCGCAGCCTCATGAAACTTCACAACCACAAACTGGAGGAGGATGAAAGGATCTCATAGGTGTTCGTATCGACAATAAGGGGCTTTCCGAACAATTTCCCAAACAGAAGTGATCGCTGTAATTCTTACAGAAATCTCTGTCAAAAGTTTTTGATACCAAAACTTAGCGTTGAATTTTTCTGTCGTGTTCCTGAAGGTCTTGGTGTCTTAATGTGGTATTTTGGGGGGAATTTTTGACCATTTTTTCTGTTCTTGCATGGTAAAAATTACACACCAAATCTTCATAATAAATGGTATCAAAACAGAAACTTCTGCAACAGCTTATGAGACATTATAGAGCATCAGTCATAATGTAATTAAGTCCTTGCACACTGACACAGAGCTGAGCTGCAGCTTAAATTAATCTTCAGGTTCCCAGCATTCAGATAATATATACCACTTATATCTCTCTGTCTGTGTCTCCAGGCCAGGACTCCTTCAACGTGATGGTTCACTATTTAGGACAGGAGGTTCTCAAACGTCAGATCCAGGGCACCGACGTCAGGATAACGTACCTGCCCTCCTCTCTCGTCCCCCCGATGCCGGCTGCCCTGAAAGTCAGGTTTCCTCGCATCCCGCTGCCGGAGCCGCCCTCCACGCTGCCGGCCGGCCCGGAGCTGCAGGCCCTGTTCACCCTGCTGCCCTTCATGGAGAAAGGGGTGGTGCTGACCTCCACGCCGCAGGGAGTTTACGGCAAACGGTTCTGCCAAGGGCGGGTCTTCTGGACGGGGCCGCACACGACCACGCCGGGGCTGCACAAGATGGAGAGGAACACAGAGCCAGTGCTGCTTTTCAGTAAAGACACCTTCAAACAACGTGAGTCCGCTCTCTCTGAAGAACATCATACAAACTCACCTCAAAAAATCTGAACTATCCCTTTAAGTTTGAGTTTGAATAGTCTGTTGTTTGGTTAAAAAACAGACTAATATTTATACTTATTTCAACCACAACTGAGTCAATTAGTTGATTTAATCCATCAGTTGATCGATAGGAATTTGAAACAATTTTGACACAGTTGAGGCGATTTTTCTGTCGTTATTTGTCATGTATGATTACAAACCTTAACCTTAACCCCACCTTGGAATGAAAGCTGAGAAATCATATAATAATTAAAATAATTTTAAATTGAAACCCGTTAACCCAACTTTTTCTCCATTTTCAAGAGTATCTACAGTATTTTAACTCACTTTTCTTTCCCTCGTCATCAGAACTGGACCTGTTCCGTTCAAACGGCGGCGACCCTCCTCAGTGCGGCGTCACTCTGTGTTTTGGAGAGGAGCTGAGTAACACCGAAGACCCGTCTAGGAAACTCATTATTGTTCAGGTGAATGTGCTTCACACGCCCGAGACCTCATCGACTGATATTTTAAGTTTAAACATTTCAGATTGAAGCAATATTGACACAATATTTCTATAATTTCACTTTCTCCCTTTACAACCAAATTCTATCGGACTAATTACTTAAAATTCAAAAACATTTTTTTGCACTGCAGTCGATTTTTGAAATTTTAACAAAAAACTGATAGCAATGCTTGAAGGTCCAGTGTGTAAAATTGACAGGGAGTATTTGTAATATGGCAGAAATGGAATATAATGTTCACAAGTAGAGATGTGCGTGATTAGTCGACTACATGAGTAAATGTCGCCACCCTCGCTAGTTGGCCCAGAAATACTCATCGGTTAAATTATTTCTCAATATTTCATTCATGCATAATGCCAGTTAACTGTTGACTCTAAGGTGTTATGCAGCCGCTCACCACTAGTCGGGGCTGCGGCCCCGTCAGACCACAGTGCCTCTCATCGTACGGTGTAAGTGCGTATGCCCCGAGGCAACCACGGATGTTTTTTATCCGCAAAGTCAGACAGATGACAGCTTGTAAAACCAGCACAGTTTGGCAGTATTTTAATCTAGAAAATGGAAATAACAATGACAGAATAAACTGGTATATAATCACTCGACTGGAGCAACAAGAAACTTTGATATTTTTCCTCAGACAAATAACTGAACTTTATTTAAAGCTAGTTTTTTTTTTTTTTTTTGTCATGTTTGCTGAAACTGTCGCTGTGTCCTGAAAGTTGTACATGAGACAGATAATATTTAAAAAAAATCCAGCTCCTCTGGCTCCTCCCAGTGCTCCCACTGCAACTGAATGAAAAATGAAAACAACCAATCCCAACCAACTTTCAACCCAAAATCTCTGTATTTGACGACCTATTCTACTGGGACAGTGACCCTAAAAGAACTAAATGTGGGTTTAAAAGTGACACAGAAACTAAACTTTCACACCAAACTTGAGTGAGGAGTTAGGATCTTTAACACCGGTGCTTCCCAGTGAAGAGTAATAACACCATTACCTCATCTTGTCTTTTCTCTCCTCTGCAGATCACTTTACCTGGGCGGAGCAGCAGGTCCAGCAGGTTCAGTCCATCCTGGAGTCCATCAACATCCTCCAGTCTCTGGCCAGTCAGTCTCCTCTGGGAGAAATAACTCTAAACCTGGTCACCGTGCCCGCCTCACCGACGTCCGAGACCGTCACCTGCGGGTCCATCTGAGCACTTTGTCCAACGTCAGAGGCTTTTTGTTTCAAACTATGATAAATCCCCATTTTAAACCCATTCTTACACACACAGGGCTGAGCGATATGTCGACTCATTTATCACATTTCACTGTAAAAGAACTGATTAAAAGGGAGTTTTCAGATTAAAACATTTACTCTGAATAACAGATAATACAACTGATAACAAAATAAGAGCCTCTAGTTTGTGTGGTAATTAGATTTTTTCATATCGCTGTCTTCATAGATAGCACAAAACAGATCTTAGAGCACTTACATGTGTCAACAATGACTTAATGTCAAATAGGGAACTTAAAAACAGAACATTTTAGCCCTGAAAATTGATACAGAGCTTTTTGGGACGGACTTTGGTCCTTCATGTCTTTGTAGAGTTGGTGTACTGGAAGCACTACACATGAACCCACAGTGAGAAGTCGACTTCAGACCTGCAACCATTAGTGGATCCACAGAATTATTGTTTAATCATGTCAGTCATTTTTCCACATTAAAAAAAGACACAATATACTCTCTGCTCACAGCCTTGATGTGCACTTTTTCTTTGCCGTGCATGGCAGTAAACTTAAGGTGTTAAGGTTTTGGACAGTTTGACAGAAAAACAAACAAGCAAAGTGAAAAATTTATGCAAATTTTCACTTTTTTTTTTTTTTTTTAAACTACATTTTGTAAATTAAAACATGAATTGATTCTGAAAAATAATCATTAGTTGCAGTTCTAGTCGTCTTTCTTCATTGGGTATCTGGAAATGTGATATTAACTCAAGTTTTGTGATCATGACTGCACGTCTGTTTTTCTCTAAGAAGCCAGTGGTTCCCAACCTGTGGGTGGAGACCCCCCGAAAGGATCTCAAAAAGGGTCAAGGAAGAGATTAACAGGACAAGAAAGCAGAACAAAACATGTATCTGGTCCCCAAAAATTAACTTATCTTAGCTATTTTCTTGTAAATCATGGAATAATTTTAGGGATTTTATTTTTTTATTAAGTGTTCAAATGAAACAAAGGAAAAAAAAAACACTTGAGGAGTAGACATTTGTTTTTTTTACAGGATAAGATGCTGAACAAGTTGGGAACCACTGCTCTTAGCAACTGATGACAACTGTTTATACTATAGTGCTATGATATAAACCTCGTCCTTGAAGCTGCAATGAAAACCTCAAGTAGTTCAGTAGAGAAATAGCCATAGTTAGCAAAGATGTATCTTGCAAAAAAATGTGTAATTTTTTTAATGTATAGCCTGTTAATCTACTCAAATCCAATTTAAACTTTTTTCCATGTTAGGCTTTAGTTGTTAAACAGACATAGATACGTTTACAAATGAGTGTCGATGGTCGTCTCGTGCTGTAAAAAGTTTCACACTCTTGATGAGACTTGAAGTTTGAAGCAGTGCTCAGTCCAACCTTCTCTACTCCTCAACTGTTATAGATCATCTATCAGGTTATTATGTGAGAAACTAAGCTAATTTTACAAGACTGTACACAGTTTAGCTCGACCTTGTGTGTTTAAGAGAAACTTGAGATTAGTGTTTTCAGGGTTACACTGAATTCTGACACAGCTGTAGACATTTTTTAAAATTTGTTCTGGACGTGTGAGGGGCAAACAACAACGCAGAACTTCCTACATTTTAATGCTAAAGTCTTGCAGTAAATACAGTCTGCTGAAGCTCAGAAGGTTTTTTTTGTTGAGGCTTTTAAAGGTGGTAGTTGTTAAGTATCCGGTGAGGGGTCTGTCTGTTTGTGTGTGCAGCACTGTTCCTCTTTCCTAAAGCAGTTAACTGTTTTTGGCAAAAGTTGACATGATTTATAGGACATTTCCTCCTGACATGATTACACATCTTTTTGTAGAGAGTTTGCCACTAATGCACCAGTAATTCAGGCGGAGCAAACTGCACTGAACACTACAAAAGGCAGCTATACTAGCGAGTTATCTTAACAACAAAAACTGAGGTTTTCAAGGCAACAAACCGAGGTACGAAGTGGCACATAGATGCTGCTTGATTTTGTCTCAAATATTGCAGAAGGGACACAAGAGATAGTCAGGAGTTTTTTTAAGTGGGGTTGTATTTTATTCATTTTTTTAAACAGGAAACCGCTGTTATATGAGCCAAATATCGCTCTCTCCAAACCAACCAAACTCCATTGACAAAAACGGTAATTTTACATCGCAGAACACAGGAGTTGCTGGTTTACCACTGCTTCGATCAGTTAGATTGTTTCTGTCACTATGCGACTTGGGTGAATCTAAACTAACCATTTAAATCACCAAAGTCACACAAATAATAGAAACAATCTAAGAAATAGAGGAAGTGGTAGACCAGCAACTCCTGTCTTCTGCAAGATAAAATAACAGATTATTCCAATGGAGTTTGGTGGCTTTGGAGAGAGTCATATTTTGCTTATGTAATGGCAGTTTCCCATTAGCCCCCCCCCCATTAATATGCACTAATAAAATGCTTTTAACACACTATAATATAGTTATTTCCATGTTTATATACTGCACAGCTCAAACTACCACCTTAGTCAACCTCAATCAACACCTGACGGCCAGAGAAAAAACAATCTGAGCTTCAACATGCTTGTATTCACTGCAGGACTTTTGCATTGTGAGGCGTTTCTGTTATTTTGTCCACCCCTTGGAGCTTGTAATATACATAGGAATAACAATAGGGGACAAAATGGGATCAGAAAAACCACAGGTGCATTGCAGTAGTGTTGAAAGGTGTTTTTAAGGTGAATTTTCCATTTAAATCAGCAGGGTGTTGGACCACAAGGCACACTCTGGGGTGGGGGGGTGGGGGGGTGGAAGACTGCAGAGATCTATCAAACTGTAAATATTTTGTTATTTATGCATGTTATATGTTCTGTCCCTGTTCAGTCGAGAGGATGCATTAAAAATAAACATATTCTAAACTCCATGTGTGGAACGTGTGGTTCTGTCAGGTACATGATGATGGCGTTGGGTCAGAACATAAATAAATCTGGATTCTTTTTAGTACGAACTGATGCTACTTCTCGGTCTACATGCTCCCGTTGGCCGGCGAGGCGAGCTCCGCTATCTTGTTGTTTAGTTTCTGATTGGTCCAGTCCTTTGTAATGTCGTCCAAGTGGCTGTCGAAATCCACCAAAAGCGTGTGATCGCCGGACTCCAGCATCTGACTGGCTATCGCCCGAGTCTCCTCCCACTGTCTCAGCATTATCCTGAACAGAGCGGAAAAAAAAAACAACACACGGACAGGTCAGTGTGAACGTCAGGTATGTTGTGATGACTCATTTATGATATACCAGAGAAGATTTCAAGGATTGGACAGTTAAAGTGCCCTGATACACTTTGGACAATACAGTTTATTGTTAAACTGTAAAAAAATCCTGCCTCCATTACATTACCTTTATCACAAGTGTTTGATCACTGCAAAAAAAGTGTGTTTTTAAAGAATATCAGTTAATCTATCGAATATCTGAGTTTATTACTCCTTAAATTACTCCTTTATTACTCCTTAATGCCAGTGCATTGCTCACTAAGACCCCACAATATGTAAAAATAAGGCCCAGGCTTAAAATCACCACAAACGAACCTTAATTTCTGGCAGGGCAAATTGAAAATACATAAAAATAAGTGGATGTAAACACGGAGATCAGTGCTTTCACTCTTAATCTGTAATATATTTTTGTGCCTGTGAAGCATGTGATGTTCTAAAAGAATGATTATGTGTCCCAAACTAACCGCACTGATGTAATGTGCCAAAGACCATTTTCATTTTGAATTGCTAATTGTGAGTTACACCCAAAAAAAAACAAAAAACATCAGCGCTCACCAGGTGTGTCATGGGTTTTTCCCACAACTTCATTCAACAGTGTGGTCTTTCAGTTTGAGAGCATGACTCATTGATTCAGATTTTTTCATGCTCTCCCTCAAAAACCTGCACTCTCACACTCAAATAGCCCCCACGTGCTCTGCTTCTGCAGCTGTGTGCTTGTTCTCATGTATTGTTGCTTGCACAGATTTTCCTCCAGCTTCAGCACCTTTAACTCGCAGTCAGGCTGCTTCTGTGCAAAAACCCTGTCAAAATGAAGAATGAAGTGATCTCTGCCTCGTTGCGGCGCGTTCACTTTACTTCTTACAGCATCGCATCCTGCCCTCCAAGGCTTAAGAAGTAAAGCGAATTCACAGACAAGGAGGGCAAAAAAAAATCTGAGAGCTGAAGAGAAATCTGAGCACAGACATTCAGCAAATGCACAGAAGCAGCCCGAGTGCATGCATTTTGTGCTTGAAGGCAGGTTTTTGTGGGAAAACATAACAAAATCTGAACGTGAAATCAATGAGTCAGGCTCTCAAAATGAAAGAACTGAAAGATAACACGCTTGAATAAAGGTAGGAAAAAAAATCCCCACATCATTTATAATCACATGGGTTGATACAAATTTATGACTCATTTGTAGTTTAACCTACACCTACAGTGTGTGTGAAAACAATACAACTAATAGTCATAATTACACTTGATCACGAGCTGATAAGATGAGAGCATGAAAGACGCCTTGAGCTGGGAAAACTCACTCACTCCGAACCTCAGAATTTACAGCACGTCCTCTCAGGATGGGTGCTGCTGTAAACAAGCACTGCACATCAAACCTGTCAGACTGTAGATTGTTAGAGAATTTTCTATTTTCTAGTCAGCATGCTAAGGCCTTGGAGCCATGCCATTGAGATACCTACGCTAATGCTAACTTTCAGATAAACAAGTGAACGACCTGATAGTGCTGCTATGGCAGCTGAGGTCGGAGAGGTGTTTGTCTTGTCTCTCTGAACGGAGAAGACGTAATTGTAATCTGGTTTGGATAACACTGACCCTGAGCTGAGGTGTTGAACCGTGGTCTAAGACCTTGTGTATTCATAATTCCTGTGCTTGCACTTACAGACCAATAAGCTAACTCAATATGTTGGGTCTGACCATATTTGGGTATAGGTTCATCATGACCTTAACTGTGAATGCTTAAAGACTGTCCCGGAGGACAGAAATGCCAGAATTGAAGGGAACATCAATGCCAACTGTGTACTGGTTATTCCTTCATTCTCCAGTTCATCCATTCAACCAGTTTCAACTTAAGACATATTGGACTCCTGTGTACTTCCTCCTTCTGATGTATGGGCAAAAAGATAAAACTCCAACATAGATGATCAGGGAAAAAGTGGATTTGATCTGCAAAGCTAATATGAAGGTGGAGTCTGTTTACAGCCTGAGATGCTAAACTCGTGGCAAAAATCTGGTCGTCACTTACGTGTGTTTGTCTTTGAGCGTCCATCTGGAATCTTTGCGCTCGTACATCACGATGGGAGGAACCCGATAGTCCGGAGACATCTTACTGCCATCGAGCTGTGAAGCACAAACAGATGAACAAACATATTTAATAAATTTATTACTGAATAATAATCTGCCTTTTCATTTATAAACCATCAAAGGTTTTGAACAAGATTTCTGTAAACTGTGTAAAAACAATATTTTGTTTCACCACTACAATATTTCTACAAAACAACAGGTAAGGGGACGGTGTTAAAACAAATTTATTGATTTATTCTTACCATTAACAAAACTGCGTTTTCAAACTGCTCAGAAATCTTATCGGCTATCTTCAGCGCACACGGTGTCGGACTGTTGAATTCAAAAGATGAAAGCAGATTAAACAGAAAGTGAGAAAAGTCTTAATTTTATTGAATTTACCAACACTAACATTTTAGGAAGCATCTTTAACATATAAAAGGTGAAATATAGCTGAAATTTATTAGGAATCAGCAGTAGGACACTCACCTACTATCTGATACGCAGGCGTTGGCTTGATAGTATCCCACTATCCTCTGCTGAGTCTGTGAACACCACACATCCACCTGAAAACAGAGAACAGACACTGTCACTTTAAAACATCATTTACAACAAATGCAAAACTGGACTCTCCTCCAGGACGAGCACAGAATAGGCTCATTTGAAATAAGCCAGGACGGCGCAGAATCAATCACCAGCGATCGCCGCACAATGCATGCCGGTTAGTTTGTGTCTAACTTGATCCCAACATGGGCAACAACAACATTTTTTAAATCCTTATTTTTATTATTATTATTACATTATTATTATTACTACCAATTTTCTTATTTACTACGTTCCTGTTTGTCTTTGTTTTATTTTTTTCCCTTCTTTACCCTTTCTTTTTCGTTCTTGATACGTAACAACAACAGCACAAAAACAGCTGATAATTCGACGGATTTAGGTTAGTTTCCTGGGCTTTTTTACGCAGAGAAACAAATTGTACAGCTTTTCAGACAAAACGCTCATTTTTTTCATGAATTTAAAGACACAGTATAATATATAAAACCTTCAATGTCTGTTTCCTTCATTGTTCTTGTCAACTGACAACCATCAACCCTGAGCAAAGTTTATCTTTATATAACCTCCGATGTGTTTTGGTGGCATTTCTTATTTCTCTGCTGGTAGCTCCTGATGTCAGCTAATACTGTTTCCAAATCGTCTGCATTTTAGTCAATTTAGCTGTAAACTGCTTTAATGTCTGCAGAACATGAACCTCTCATAAAATGATTCATAACTGAGCCAGGCGTGTACCAGGACGTGTTTAATATTAGTTATTCACTTCCCTGTTTTTACTAGTTATCTTAACCAATAACATATTTTAGATGGTACATCTATTAATTAATGAAATATTGGGTTATGCTGTAGGTTTCAAAACGTGACTGGTATTTAAGGGAGAGGGGGTACAGTATGTCAGAAGTGATGTCATTCAACTGCATTATTCCAACTTATAAATATGCTATAAACGCAGACCATAACGTTTAGATAATGCTGTCATTTAGGATGACAGGAACCTGCCATATTTACAAAGACAGCGGTAGAGTCATTCAGACAACATTACAGCAGGACAGCTGAGAGTTATGGGCAGGCCCAACAATTTTCTACAATAAGATGAACTGCTGAAAATTCAGATCACAATTTAGTACCAAAATGATCACAGCTATCATGTTACATTTTGTAAATGCTGAACCTCAAAGTATGATACACACATGAAATCATTCACCAGTTTTATATTGAAAACCTCATTAACCTCATTATACTGAAAATCTTATTTATTTGAAATGACATAATTTCCTTTGCAATGTCAATGTTTTCAGCGACGCAAAACAAACCAACAGCTGCATCTTACAGACTGTTGCTAATTTGAGCTGATGATGGATAGTATTTAATGTGAGTTTTTCAAATCGCTGTGATCAAACATGGTTTTAATAATCCTTAAAATTTCAAATGATAATACTAATCATCAGAAATCCTACTGTGGTTTATTGTGAAACTGTCTGCAGATATGCCTGCACACATTTTTTGTTTATTGGCCCTGTGAGCACAGGCATCGGCTGATGCTCAAAATGGCAGATGGGGGAGCAGATGTGCTTTTATGCCTTTCATTGATGGAAAGCTGAAGTGAGGACAGGAAATGGGGGGAGAGAGTGGGAGACTCATAGTCTCCATACACAGGGTGGACAGTCTACCACCCTATCAACTGAGCCACACGGCCACCATTTGCCCCAGTGATTAATCGATCAATCACTGCAAAAAAGCCCTAATAACAGTACAAAATATAATTTGATATTGGCACCACAAATGTTTAATGAGAAATCTTGATTTAATCTCCTGACATCATTGTAAATGAGAGCAGAACCCTTAATGATTCCTCAAGATTAAATAAAGGTTGAATAGAATTGACTGTTCTGTGTCTCTGATGAGAATAAATTTATATCCCGCTTTCCTCTTCACTGACTTCCCAATTATTGAAATGTTGTCTTAGCTACACTGCATGGCACAAAATAGAGGGACGCGCAAACACTACACCCATATGCTGAACAGGACTTTCTATCAGATTTTGGTACCTGTGTGCAAGATTTGCTCTGCATAAAGCACATATGTCAAATTTCCAGCAGCTGGTTACAGGCAGGACACCCAACTCTGCACCACATCTGTCAGCAGGTGTCCCCCTACCTGTGTGAGGGCCAGCTGAGTGATGGGAGCCAGGGGCAGGTGGGAGTGAAGCAGCGGTACACAGTCTGTCACACACACTGCGCCGCCCGTCGTGCTGGACGACAGCAGGAGGCCGTTGATGCTGCACCGTGGAAACAGACAGCAGTGCAGGTACATCTTCACTAAGCCCGACAGGACAGCTCCACCTCGCCCATGATGAATGCTGAGGGGACACACACACACACAAAGGCTAAATCTACTATAGGAACACATACAAACGACAACGAGAAATTCCCCGAACAGAAGAAGCAGCAGTCGTCTCATTCTGGCACAAAATATCACACAGAACCAGTTCAAACCTGCCCCGTGGATGTGTTTTAACTGGATGTAGCGGTTAGCTAGCTTAAAGCTAGCCGGCTGCTGCAATATATGTATTAGCATTAGCATTAGCATCCTAGCAAACCAAGCACAGCTGAATGAAGTCTTACCTTAAGAGGAATGTAATGAAATAAGCAAACGACAGAATACACGCTAGTTGTCTGAATTTCAAATTTCTCGGTTCATCTGCGTTTCTGAACGGTTTTAAAAGACCTGTAACGGTCAACTGTTTCACCTGACAGCTGAAAAACAGCGTCTCTGAACGACTGCTTCTGGTCCCGCCCACAAGAGTTAAATGTAATTATCTGATTGGCCGAGAGGCCGGTCTCCTGTAATCTAATTGGAGATATGAGGTGCCAATCATTTTATTCAGCCTTCTTCCGCTGCTATATAATGCTCTTAATCTACAACGGTGCTCCCTCTAGCGGAGAGGATGTATCCGAATCAGATCATGAAAATATTAATATAAGAAGGATGTAAAAATATATACTTTCTACTACAATATATAAAAGATAGGATATAAAAAATAATAAATATACAATAAGAGTATGAGGAAAAGTCTATCTTAATATGTGACAGCAATATATAAATAAAAAATGGAAAATGGAGGGGAAATATAAATAATGAATAAGAAATGTAAGAATTATGAACAAAATTAAAATTATGCAGCCTGTAATATTAGTAGTGTGTTAGTGCAAAGTGTTAAGGGGTTGGGGGGGATTAAATTAGGAGCTCAAGAGCAACAAACTATTTTACCAATTTCAAACTTGTCTCAACTGATGTGAAAAAGGCCTAAACAAATTATGCATACTTAAAAATAAGATAATATTGATGAAATATCTATAATAGAAAAGCACAATAAACTGCCACTCTTCTAAAAGACACTGTGAAGGATTTGGTTTTCAGTCAGACAATTCTTTAATTTATATTAATTTTTTCTTTAAAAACACATTCCCAGCATCTACTTACGTCCTCATGATCCTGACCTCACGTTAGTTCACTCGCACATGGGTGTGAGTATGACATTTTTAAAGCACATTTATGAAACAGCAAACAAAACAAAACATGGAAGTAAATAATATAAATGAACTAAAATAAAAATAAAAATAAAAATGGAGTGAATAAGGATTACATTTATATGTTATATTTCCATTATATGCATTATAGCACAGCTTGACAAAATGCCATGATTACAAGTCCATGTAAAGTTAGCTAATTTTGTCCCAACAAGTCACATGTCCTGTTTTAAGCATTAATATGTATTAATTCCAAGTTGGTGTGAAATGGGTCACTATGTTTAGTAGTAAAATCTCAGGACTTCCTTTTTGGCCCACAGAATCATGCTAGCAACCTCGGGTCAAAGATGGTTCACATCTGAGAATAAATTCAAGTTATTCTGGCATCAAAACGTTCCAATCAGTGAGGCAAAATCTGACCTGAAACCTGGTACTTGATCTCTTGTGTTCAGGTAGAACCCTCAAAGACTTCCTGAACCACTCTAAGTTTCACCAGAACATTCTTGAGCAACTGAAATGCTGAATTACACCCTCTCAGCAGGTAGGAAACTAGTCTATGTATAAGCTGTTGCATCTGTGCATTTCACTGCATCTCATCCCCTCTGGCTAGAAGAGTCAATACAAGTGGAAGTCATTTTAATCTGAAGCTGCTGCCAAACTGCATTGCTGGCTCGAAGAGTTGAATACCAATAAATATGTATAATATTTTAAGGTTTGTATTAACACTGATACTGGATGTAATTTATTCATAGAAGCAGCTGGAGTATGAAGAGCGGGAAAGGATGAATTAGTATGGAGTAGGATTGTCTATAGGATTTTAAAACTGAAAGACAAAAAAAATCTGTGTAAAAACATGGATCATAAAGATTTGAATAGAGTTTCTTAAACTATGAATGAAAAACAGTTGAAGAGTATTAGCTGGAAAAGTGGAAAAGGGACAAAGGCCTCAAGATATATTCTAAGCTAGCAGCTAAACTGCATTGTTTGACTTCCTAGTTCAAAAATGCTTGAAAAAGTGAAAATATTCAAGACCTGTGTATATTGGGTGGATATCAAACTGCATTAATTGGCATCTCTAAGCCATTTCCCCAGCTGTAAAAATGTTTCCATGGTGATGCTGTTTGGCTCAGAGTTCACTTCAGAGATTTTAGCTGAGGTGCACCTCATACTCCTGCCTCTACCACGGACAGTAACTCATGTTACGAGCACACTGGCATTTGTGATTAGTGTCAAATTCAGTTGAAGGCAATTCAGTTGGGGCCCATACAGACAAATCAAGGGCTGGAAAGTTTTGAACCACTATTGCATTAAATCAGTGTTTCTCAATCTGGTCCTCAGGCCCCCCTGCCCTGCATGTTTTAGATGTTCCCTGCTACAACACATCTGATTCAAATGATCAGGTCATTATCAGGCTTCTGTGGAGGCTTGATGATGAGCTGATCATTTGAATCAGTGTGTTGGAGCAGGGAAACACCTAAAACATGCAGGCAGGGGGCTGAGGACCAGATTGAGAAGCACTGCATTAAATCATGAGCTATGAAAAATCCTAAGTGACAGGAAACTTGGAATATCGGGCAAAGTATAGCAGCAATGTCACAAGTCCTGACTGAGCTCAACATTTTGACACTGAAGGTTTCTACCTTGAAAAAAAATGAATGGTACTTTAGTTGCAGATAGTGTGAAGAATCCAGTTGCACAAAGACAGGTTGGCATGCCTCCAGTATTGACACCCTAAAGTGGTCAATTCACCACAATTAAATGTCCCACCTTACTTCAGATGTTTCACTGGCATGACTCAGGCCCATAAACAGACCAGTGGTTAGAGAATACACTGTCTGAACAATCAATTTCTTAAACTCTGATAGAAAGCAAGTTTTATTTTAGACAGTACAGTGGTTCAGTTGAACATCCGTGAAGCATCTTCAGTGCTGGAATTCCTAAAGACACAAAAACAGTATTAACATTTGAAAGCGTTAAAATCATCCGAATGCTGAGTTTAGTACTTACCCTGCCCATTGCTCCTCTGGATTCAACTCCAGTCCATAGCTATATCTTCAGTGGGAGGAGGCGAGGACACCGGGCTGGCTGGGACACCTGCGGCTGGTGTTAACTCGCTGGCTGGGCTGCTGGGACACCTGCGGCTGGTAGCTGGGCTGCTGGGACACCTGCGGCTGGTAGCTGGGCTGCTGGGACACCTGCGGCTGGTAGCTGGGCTGCTGGGACACCTGCGGCTTCTGCTGCCAGTACAAGAGCTTTTTCATTACAGGTAGTTTGCTTAGGCAGATAGCGTGGCATCTGGGGAATATTGGGCCGGTAGAAAGGAAGTTTGGGTTGCTTGGGTGAGTAGTTAGGCTGTGGGCACTGGGGCACCTGGGGCTGCTTGGCTGGTAGCTAGGCCGCTGCTGGGGCACCTGGGGCACCTGGGGCTGCTTGGCCTGGTAGCTAGGCCGCTGGGGCACCTGGGGCACCTGGGGCTGCTTGGCCTGGTAGCTAGGCCGCTGGGGCACCTGGGGCACCTGGGGCTGCTTGGCCTGGTAGCTAGGCCGCTGGGGCACCTGGGTGGGCACCTGGGGCAGCTTGGCCTGGTAGCTAGGCCGCTGGGGCACCTGGGGCACCTGGGGCAGCTTGGCCTGGTAGCTAGGCCGCTGGGGCACCTGGGGCACCTGGGGCAGCTTGGCCTGGTAGCTAGGCCGCTGGGGCACCTGGGGCACCTGGGGCAGCTTGGCCTGGTAGCTAGGCCGCTGGGGCACCTGGGGCACCTGGGGCAGCTTGGCCTGGTAGCTAGGCCGCTGGGGCACCTGGGGCACCTGGGGCAGCTTGGCCTGGTAGCTAGGCCGCTGGGGCACCTGGGGCTGCTGGGGCAGCTTGGCCTGGTAGCTAGGCCGCTGGGGCACCTGGGGCTGCTGGGGCTGGTAGCTAGGCTGCTGGGGCACCTGGGGCACCTGGGGCTGCTGGGGCTGCTGGGGCTGGTAGCTAGGCTGCTGGGGCACCTGGGGCTGCTGGGGCTGGTAGCTAGGCTGCTGGGGCACCTGGGGCTGCTGGGGCTGGTAGCTAGGCTGCTGGGGCACCTGGGGGCTGCTGGGCTGGTAGCTAGGCTGCTGGGGCACCTGGGGCTGCTGGGCCTGGTAGCTAGGCTGCTGGGGCACCTGGGGCCTGGGTGGCTGGTAGCTAGGCTGCTGGGGCACCTGGGGCTGCTTGGCCTGGTAGCTAGGCTGCTGGGGCACCTGGGGCTGCTTGGCCTGGTAGCTAGGCTGCTGGGGCCGGCCTGGGGCTGCTTGGCCTGGTAGCTAGGCTGCTGGGGCACCTGGGGCTGTGGGGTGCGGCTTTGGCCTGGTAGCTAGGCTGCTGGGGCACCTGGGCTGGGGTGGCTGGGCTGCTTGGCCTGGTAGCTAGGCGCTGGGGCTGGGGCTGCGGCTGCTTGGCTGTACTAGGCTGCTGGGGCTGCTGGGGCTGCCTGGGGCTGCGGCTGCTTGGCCTGGTAGCTAGGCTGCTGGGGCACCTGGGGCTGGTTAGCTAGGCTGCTGGGGCACCTGGGGCACCTGGGGCTGGTAGCTAGGCTGCTGGGGACACCTGGGGCTGCTTGGCTGGTAGCTAGGCTGCTGGGACACCTGCTGGGTGGCTGGGCTGCTTGGCTGGTAGCTAGGCTGCTGGGGCACCTGGGGCTGGTGGCCTGGTGCGCTGCTGGGCCCTGGGTGCTTGGCTGTGCTAGGTGCTGGGCCTGGGCTGCTTGGCCTGGTAACTAGGCGCTGGGCTGCTGGGGCACCTGGGGCTGGGGTGGCTGCGGCTGCTTGGCCTGGTAGCTAGGCTGCTGGGGGCACCTGCGGGCTAGGTGTGGGCGCTGCGGCTGCTTGGCCTGGTACTAGGCTGCTGGGGCACCTGGGCTGGGGCTGCGGCTGCTTGGCCTGGTAGCTAGGCGCTGGGCATCCTGGCCTGGTAGCTAGGCAGCTGGGCACCTGGGGCACCTGGGGCTGGTAGCTAGGCTGCTGCGGGACACCTGGGGGCTGGTAGCTAGGCTGCTGTGGGCACCTGGGGCTGGTAGCTAGGCTGCTGCTGGGCACCTGGGCTGGTAGCTAGGCTGCTGCTGGGGCAGCTGCGGGTTTGGTAGCTAGGCTGCTGCTGGGGCACTGGTGGCTGGTAACTAGGCTGCGGGGCTGCTGGGGCACCTGGGGCTGGTAGCTCGGCTGGCTGCTGGGGCACCTGGGGCTGGTGCTAGGCTGCGCTGCGGCCTGTGGTAGCTAGGCTGTCTGGGGCACCTGGGCTGGTAGCTGGCTGCTGCTGCGGCACCTGGGGCTGGTAGCTAGGCTGCTGCTGCGGGCACCTGGGGCTGGTAGCTAGGCTGCTGCTGGGCACCTGGGGCTGGTAGCTAGGCTGCTGCTGGGGCACCTGGGGCTGGTAGCTAGGCTGCTGCTGCGGCACCTGGGGCTGGTAGCTAGGCTGCTGCTGGGGCACCTGGGGCTGGTAGCTAGGCTGCTGCTGGGGCACCTGGGGCTGGTAGCTAGGCTGCTGCTGGGGCACCTGGGGCTGGTAGCTAGGCTGCTGCTGGGGCGTCTGTGGTTGTTGGTAGCTAGGCACTTCAGGCTGCTGGGGCAGATAAGACTCTGTCACCTGTGGGGTTGAAGGCAACAATAAATAAATAAATTTATAGAACAAACTTGCTGTTTGGCATCTGTAATAGAAGCTAATAAATCAGTGCATTGTAGTTACTTGCCTCATTTGTATTTGAAGCCACATCATGTCCTAGTGGCCCAGGGCTCCTTGAAGATTTGTCTCCCATGTTAAAGCTACTCAATCTGGCAAAAAGCCTGTAATGACACATTACCACCACACCTTTAAGCAGAGCCAGTATTGTAAGCTGTTGATCAAGTGTTCTGATCCATGCATACAATTAAGTGGTTTCACAATCCCTAAACTTACCATTTGTTTGATGACTTCCAACAGCTAGCACAGACAACAGCAACCATCTAGAAACAACATTCTTAAGTTACTACATGCTTCAATACTGAGATGAACAAAAAAATAAGAAACACAAAAATTCAAACTTACCTTAAGAGAACCCCATGGTATCAGCCACAGTTGTAGGCCAATGAAGCAGCAAACTCAGTCACTTCTAGCAGCTCCTATCAAACCACACAACTGAACCAGTGTGAAAACAATAAGTATCTGAGGTAACACTGGAGCTCTTTATATAGGTGTCTCCTCGTACCTCACTGATTAACTGGGTACAGGTGTGATTGGTGAGGGCAGGTGTGGCTAATTATCAGACAGGAGAGGTCCACTGCATTATAGAAACAAGAAAATGTGAGTTTATAGACTTTCAGAGGCTGTTTTGCATTTAACTCTGAACTTTGGAATCTATGGACACGTAAAAAGTTTTAACTGCCAATGCAGTTGGGGGTTCTCCAATTACACATCTATATTTTGATGAATAAATCAAGTGACACAGCGAATTTAAGTCTTTTAGTTTTACCTGCTTTGCAGCATCCCCACTCTAAACATTCCACCCCAGACACACCAATCTCAAGGGCCTAAAATTGCAGTTTTTGAACTGCAGTTGTATTAAACCACAAGAGCTATGAAAGATTCAAGTGTCATGAAGATTTCAAAGCTTGGAGTTTCTAACCAAATGTACAAATGAGTTGAAAAAGCTTTAATTGTTAAGACATCAGTTTAACATCCCATCCATTAATTTTAATAGGGAAATTCAGAAAACTTGGAATATCCAGCAAAGTACAGCAGAAATGTACTAAGTCCTAACTGAGCTGAACATTGACACAGTAATTAAGCTTCTGCCTTGAAAATTAACAGGTACTCCTATTCCTCAGATGAAGGGCTCATTGCGTGGGTCAAACAGCCTCAGTAAAAAATCAAAAATGCAAGGCTCCTTCAAAAACACACCAAGGTACACTGTAAAGTTTGTATAAAGTTAAAATGCCTTTATTTTACATGGCAAAATGAGTCAAAAAGAGTTTAAAAATGACCAACACGTATCGACCAACATAGGTCTTCATCAGGGTCAGACAGGAGTAACTTGCACACCTATGCTGTGTTACACTAATGAGTTGAGTAGGTGGGAAGTTCCCTGTCAAGGCACACACCCACTGGCCAGACACCAAGGGTCCGTTTCACAAAGCAGGTTCAACAAACTCTGAGTGTAACTCTGAACTCTGAGTTGATCTACTCTGAGATAGGAAACTCTGAGTTTCCGGTTCCAGAACATCTGATTTGAGTTGGTTTGATCAACTCGGAGTAGTTTCACCTGGAGTTAAGCGCGTGCACCACAACTATAAAAAGCCAGCATCAATGGAGCCCCGATTCGACGAGTCACCATGGCAACGGGGAAGCGGAGGGCGGCGTTTTTTCACCCCACTTGAATTGGAAATCTTAATGCGCTCATATGGCGAGTTGAACACGTTTTTAGAAAGAAGTGCAACACCGCTGCAACTGCAAAAGAGAGGGAGACGGCGTGGGAGAACACTGCTGCCCGGGTCAATGCACAAGTTTAAATGTAGTCCTTTGCAATCACAATAATATTACAGGGGAAAACTGTTTGAATGGTAGCCTATTAAGTTATTTCATTTAGGTGCAATCCCGCGGGGGAGAAGCGCACATGGCAGCAGCTTAAAATGAAATATAAAAACATTGTTCAAACAGGTAAGACCTCGGCATAATCTCATGGAGGTACCTCATTTTGATCATGTTTTACATTGTATTAAATAATTAATAATTAATAATTAGGTTGTGTATGTAGATTATGGACTGTGACGTGAAACGGTACCGCTCAAAAAGATAATTGTCCAGAAATGCAAGAACATCTATGCGCGGTCTGATAACAATCTCCCGACGAATATTTAATTCTCTGCGCAGTAATGCTGCTCCTTCATCCACTGGATCGTTAAGAAAGGACATGACATTTTGACAGACGGCAGAACGAGGCTACGCCAAAACTCGCCTGCTGACTGAATGAATGAATGAGGAAATCAAATAGCGTGTGTGGCTGAAAGAGGGCGGAGACAGAGAGAAACTCGAGGTTCATTGCCAATAGTATATCTCTGCAGACCCGGAGGATGCAGATCGACCCCTGCAGATTCAGACCCGCACTTTTGGGACCGCATTTCTAGGACCTCAGGTTTTCTGCGACAGCGCCACCAACTTAGGTTTAGGCATATGGGGGGAATGGTTAGGATTAGGGTAAGAAAAAGGATAGGGATAGTCATAAGAAGGTAGAGAAAAGAGGAGAGGAACGTGAGGTTAGGTTTAGGCACAAGGAGGGAGAGGTTAGGATTAGGGTGAGAAAAAGGAGGGGGAAAACGAAGGGGTCTGAATGTGCGGGTCCAAACGTGCGGGTCTGAATCTGCGGTCTCCGGGTCTGCAGACACATGCTCCTCGTTCATTGAGCAAAACCTGATCCCGACCAGGTTAGGTTCATAGAGTCTGTTACTACGGTAACTGACCGAGAGTTATACAGTATACCCCTCTTCTCTGGTTTGAGTTACCTCCCTCTTTGAAACGGAAAACTCAGAGTTTCCCTCATTTCAGGGTTAACAGACTCAGAGTTTTCACTAAACCTGCTTTGTGAAACGGACCCCAGGTGTATCCAAGTGAAAAAATGGGGGTGGGGGGGGAGGACAAGAAAACAACTAAAGAAGAGGAAAAAAGTAAAACTAAAGAAGAGAAATGAAATGAAATGAAATGAAAGAAAAGATAATAATAAAAATTAAAAAATAATAAAATAAAATAAAATAAAGTAATTGAAAAAAGTAATTGCAAAAAAAGGGGGAAAAAAGAAGAAAAAAGGGTAAGTGGGAGTAAGTCCAAATAATTAAGAAAAGGGAATAAATGTAATGTGGCTATCAATTCAAGATGGACCTGATCATTTCTTTATGGTAAATTCCTGCTAATTATCTATCAACCATAGCTATCAACAGTTCCACATTCTACATATGTCAACACTTTTACATCATTCATTTCATTAACATTTTTACAAAAAAGGAGAAAAATCAATGTCATCATTGAGGCCAGGATATTTCGTTGTTTTTAGTTGCACGATCCAAAAGGTTTCACGTTGGAGGAGCCTTTTTCATGTCCTTTTCAACAACTTCCAACACTATGACCTTCAGTGTATTTGGGTTGTCACGTCCAGCTTCCACATAATGTAATGCTATGGCATAATCAAGATTTTTTGTGCGAATGGCATTTTTATGTTCTGCAACTCTGTCTTTCAACCTTCTTTTTGTTCGTACATGAACAGTATGTAACCTGTGCTACTACACAGAAGAACACTATCATTGATCTTTGTTATGGTTCAGTAAATGGAGCATACAGATCTATGCCCATGCCATATCTTGGTGCTTCTTATCATAACAGCGTGTATTTAATGCCCGTCTATACACCAGCCTACAGGCGTCTGGATCGTGAGGAAAAGACTGTTAAAATCTGGACAGATGACAGTATATCCTCCCTCCAGGGTGCTTGGAATGCACGGACTGGCAGCGTTTCTTTAGCGCTTGCAACAATGACATTAATGAACTGACTGACACAGTGTCTGATTACATACATTTCTGCGTTGATGCAGTCATCCCAACAAAAAAGGTATTTGTTTATCTAAACAACAAGCCCTGGGTAACCAAAGAGTTAAAAGGTGTCATCAATAAAAAGAAAAATACTTTTTATTGTGGGGACCCCCTGGAGAAGAAAGCAGTCTCCCGAGAATTAAGGAACGAAATAAGGAAGGCAAAAATACAGTACA
Organism: Lutjanus argentimaculatus; assembly: GCA_034769285.1. Classification (NCBI taxonomy): domain Eukaryota; kingdom Metazoa; phylum Chordata; class Actinopteri; order Lutjaniformes; family Lutjanidae; genus Lutjanus; species Lutjanus argentimaculatus. The sequence continues at coordinate 4,294,074 of JAWZSL010000009.1, read as the reverse complement.
GAAGGAAAATTGAAAATAAGTACAGTAGTGGGGATCTCAAAGCAGCCTGGCAGGGAATAAAAACTATGGCAGCTATTAACCAGCCCCCCAGCGAAACCAGACAACTTACCAGGGTAACAGGTGTGGATGATGCTGACCTGCCAGATGTTTTTAATATGTTCTTTCCCAGATTTGAAAGGCCCTTGTCAGATGATGTCCCTAAGCTAAAAGAGTCATTGACTCCATTAAATGATATTGAGATATCCCAGAAACAGGTCATAACCCTGTTTAAAAAAACAAAAATAGGGAAGGCTGCTGGCCCTGACGCCATATGTGGACGCACACTGCGCTATTGCGCCGACCAGCTTGGTGAAGTTTTTGCATCTCTCTTCCAAGTGTGTGTAGATAGTGGCCAGATACCCACTGTATGGAAAAAATCAACCATAATACCTATCCCAAATCAAAAAATCCCAGAGAATTAAATGAATACAGGCCAATAGCACTCACATCTTTGGTAATGAAAAGCTTTGAAAAAATCCTGAAAGACGAAATCATCTCACTAACCTCAGACAAACTGGATCCACTACAGGCGGGGAAGAGTGTAGAGGATGCAAAGCTTTTTATTTTGAACGGTCTGTACAAGCACCTTGAACAACCCAAATCCCATGCTAGACTTTTATTTGCCGATTTAGCTCTGCTTTTAACAAGATGCAGCCTCATATTTTAATGGAAAGGCTATCTTCTTATTTCATGCTACCTGACCAGATTTTACTGTTAATTTTAAACTTTTTAACAAACAGACTGCAGCAGATTTTTGTGAACGGACACATGTCCTCGGTCTTACCTTCAAACACAGGGGCTGTGTCCTTTCTCCCCTGCTTTTTATCCTTTACACTGACAGCTGCAGATCCTCTCACGAAAACAGCTGTCTTGTCAAGTTTTCAGACGACACAGTCTTACTTTCTCTCCTTCAGGGCCACCAATCTGATCACAACTGTGCGCTCCCTGAGTTTGTTACATGGTGTGAGGATAGCTTCCTGGATTTAAATGTCTCCAAAACTAAAGAAATCATCATAGATTTCAGGAAATCCAGTGTTAACCCCAAACCAAGCACTATTCAGGGTGAAAAGGTACAAATAGTACAAACATATAAATACTTGGGCACTGTGTTTGACTCGCAATTGAAATTCAGCGATAATACTGACAGCATTGTAAAGCGAGCAAACCAAAGAATCCATCTGCTGAGAAAACTTAACACTTTTGGCATCAGCAGAAATATCCTATGTACCTTTTATCAAACTTTTATTGAGAGCATTTTAACATTTTCTTTTATATGCTGGTTCGGTGGTTTATCAGTGAAAGACAAGAAGTGTCTGAATGACATCATCAAAGTCTGCTCCAAAATCACTGGAGTACAGCTTAAGGACCTCAGCTCCCTTTGGAAAACACGGGTGGTCCAGAAAGCAGACAGTATATTGTCCCACCCTGGTCATGTACTCGGCAGGGAATTCGTGATCATGCCCTCAGGTCGGCGGTATTATGTGCCTGTGCGAAAAACAAACCGCCACTCAAATTCTTTTATCCCGTCTGCCATAAGACTATTAAATGCACAATTGCAGGATGATAAATGAAAATGTGGACTACTGTGAACCCTTTTCTTGCTGTGTTGTCACTGGCTGTTGTGTTTGTGTTTGTTGCTATGATGATTGATACCTGATTGTGGATGCTGGATTGTGGATATCAGCTATCAGATTGTTCTCTCTTTTTACCTTTTTTCTGTCACTTTATTCCTTTTACCTCTGTTACATTGTATCTCTGTTATCTGGACAGGTTGATTGCAAACTGAATCGTTGATAGTATATTACATGTAAACCCTGGCATTCCATTGAGTATACATCATGCCGGCCATGTACTGTCATCTTGAAAATGATTGATTTCTACCACATTTTCACAATGATTACAACTACCACATCTTAAGTTCCTCGTGGCCTTTGTAGCCAGGTCGTTCGTGGGGGGAGGAGGAAGATAACTCCGTACCACTCTGTCTCTCAGAGTTGGTGCACGTCTGAATGAGAACATTGGTGGTTCTTTCAAAAGTGGTTGGAGACGTGTCGCTCTGAAGAATATTCCAGTTGCGTTTAATAATGTTCCTTATTTGAGATGCTTGTTTACTGTACTGTGTGACACAATATATTTTCGATGACTGGTGTGTTTTCTTTTTGTTTGCAGCAGCTGTTTTCTATTTAAGGACTTTGCTCTTTGAAGAGATTTTTCCACTGTATTTTTTTGTAACCTCACTCAGTGAAACAGTTTGTCATATCTATAGCTTCGTCATCAAATTCTTCCTCTGTGTCACAGATAGTCTTAGTCACTGGAACTGTCCAAATGGGATGTTATCTAAGGGTCTTGGGATGGACACTGTCAGCCCTTAAGATCGTATTTCGATCTGTGACTTTTCTGTAAATGGTAGTGTGTAAATCACCGTCACCTGTTTTCATGATTTTCAAATCTAGGAAATTGATGTCCTTCTTGCTGCATTCCAAAGATAATTTCAAACTCTTGATGGTATTGTTCAAATATTTATGAAAATCAAGTACTTCGTGTTCTTCACATTGCATAAAGAATATCAAATCATCTATGTATCGTCCAAACCATTTTATTTTATCCAGATAGGGATTGACGTCCTCATGATCCTGACCTCACGTTAGTTCACTCGCACATGGTGTGTGAGTATGACATTTTAAAGCACATTTATGAAACAGCAAACAAAACAAAACGTGGAAGTAAATAATATAAATGAAATAAAATGAAAATAAAAGTAAAAATGGAGTGAATAAGGATTACAACAAAAGTTATTAATTATATATAAATTATTGCATTATAGCACAGCTTGACAAAATGCCTGATTACAATGTCCATGTAAAGTTAGCTAATTTTGTCCCAACAAGTCACATGTCCTGTTTTAAGCATTAACATGTATTAATTCCAAGTTGGTGTGAAATGGGTCACTATGTTTAGTAGTAAAATGCAGTACTTCCTTTTTGGCCCACAGAATCATGCTAGCAACCTCGGGTCAAAGATGGTTCACATCTGAGAATAAATTCAAGTTATTCTGGCATCAAAATGTTCCAATCAGTGAGGCAAAATCTGACCTGAAACCTGGTACTTGATCTCTTGTGTTCAGGTAGAACTCAAGACTTCCTGAACCACCTAAGTTTCACCAGAACATTCTTGAGCAACTGAAATGCTTAATTACACCCTCTCAGCAGGTAGGAAACTAGTCTATGTATAAGCTGTTGCATCTGTGCATTTCACTGCATCTCATCCCCTCTGGCTAGAAGAGTCAATACAAGTGGAAGTCATTTTAATCTGAAGCTGCTGCCAAACTGCATTGCTGGCTCAAAGAGTTGAATACCAATAAAATATGTAGAATATTTTAAGGTTTGTATTAACACTGATGTTGGATGTAATTTATTCATAGAAGCAGCTGGAGTATGAAGAGCTGAAGAGTGGGAAAGGGTTTAATTAGTATGGAGTAGGATTGTTTATAGGATTTTAAAACTGAAAGACAAAAAATCTCAGTGTAAAAACATGGATCATAAAGATTTGAATAGAGTTTCTTAAACTATGAATGAAAAACAGTTGAAGAGTATTAGCTGGAAAAGTGGAAAAGGGACAAAGGCCTCAAAATATATTCTAAGCTGGCAGCTAAACTGCATTGTTTGACTTCCTAGTTCAAAAATGCTTGAAAAAGTGAAAATATTCAAGACCTGTGTATATATGGGTGGATATCAAACTGCATTAATTAGCATCTCTAAGCCATTTTCCCAGCTGTAAAAATGTTTCCATGGTGATGCTGTTTGGCTCAGAGTTCACTTCAGAGATTTTAGCTGAGGTGCACCCTCATACTCCTGCCTCTACCACAGACAGTAACTCATGTTATGAGCACACTGGCATTTGTGATTAGTGTAAAATTCAGTTGAAGGCAATTCAGTTGGGGCCCATACAGACAAATCAAGGGCTGGAAAGTTTGGAATCCTGATGTTGCATTAAACCATGAGCTATGAAAAATTCCTAAGTGACAGGAAACTTGGAATGTCTGGCAAAGTATAGCAGCAATGTCACAAGTCCTGACTGAGCTCAACATTTTGACACTGAAAGGTTTCTACCTTGAAAAAAAAATGGTACTTTAGTTGCAGATAGTGTGAAGAAGCCAGTTGCACAAAGACAGGTTGGCATGCCTCCAGTATTGACACCCTAAAGTGGTCAATTCACCATGATTAAATGTCCCACCTTACTTCAAATGTTTCACTGGCATGAATCAGGCCCATGGGGCACCTGGGGCTGGTTGGCCTGGTAGCTGGGGCAGCTGGGGCACCTGGGGATGCTGGAGCATGTGGAGCAGGTTCTGTAGGTGGTACACCAGGGGCTGGTAGCCAGGCCACTGGGGCACCTGGGGCAGCAGCTGCTTGGCCTGGTAGCTAGGCTGCTGGGGTGTCTGTGGTAGCTGTCTGTAGCTAGGCACTTCAGGCTGCTGGGGCAGATAAGACTCTGTCAACTGTGGGGGTTGAAGGCAACAATGAATAAATAATTTATAGAACAAACTTGCTGTTTGGCATCTGTAATAGAAACTAATAAACCAGTGCATTGTAGTTACTTGCCTCATTTGTATTTGAAGCCAAATCATGTCCTAGTGGCCCAGGGCTCCTTGAAGATTTGTCTCCCATGTTAGAGCCTCTGAATACTCGCAAATAGCCTGTAATGACACATTACCACCACACTTAAGCAGAGCCAATATTGTAAGCTGTTGATCAAGTGTTTTGGTCCATGCATACAATTAAGTGGTTTTACAGTCTTTAAACTTACCATTTGTTTGATGACTTCCAACAGCTAGCAAGGACAACAGCAACCATCTAGACAAGACATCCTTAAGTTACTACATGCTTCAATACTGAGATCAACAAAAAAAATAATAAGAAACACAAAAATTCAAACTTACCTTAAGAGAACCCCCATGGTATCAGCCACAGTTGTAGGCCAATGAAGCAGCAAACTCAGTCACTTCTAGCAGCTCCTATCAAACCACACCACTGAACCAGTGTGAAAACAATAAGTATCTGAGGTAACACTGGAGCTCTTTATATAGCTGTCTCCTCGTACCTCACTGATTAACTGGATACAGATGTGATTGGTGAGGGCAGGTGTGGCTAATTATCAGACAGCAGAGGTCCACTGCATTATAGGAATGTGAGTTTATAGACTTTCAGAGGCTGTTTTGCATTTAACTCTGAACTTTGGAATCTATGGACACGTAAAAGTTTTTTTTTAAACTGTTGTGTATCCTCTTCACAGCCCAACAAAGTGGACATTTGGATAAACTAGGAAGTCATGTTTGATTGACTAAATGCAGTTATGTTTGATTTATTCAGCTTCATTGTGTGGAACCGGTTGACACAACCGAATTAAGGAAATCTGACAAAACTCAGCTGAGTTGTTTTAACACAGGGTTTTGTTGCCTTTAATTTACATGACTAAAAACTACATGCTTCATCGACACGAGAGAAAAACAACTGTAACTTTACTCCAACTGCTTTTATTTATCAAGCTTGCCATTTTATACTGTTTGCCCCTAATGTCATGCTATATTTAACATAAACATGAAAAGAATTATACAGATAAATACATCAGCCAATGCTCAAATGACAAATTTTTCTTCTGCTATAAAGAACTCAACAATGAAAACAAAATGCTTAGTTTACTGATATGATGGGGTTGAGATTTAAATAATCAGAATCTTTAACATGTTTATGTTGAGCAAGTAGTCTAAAATGCAATGTTTCAGTTTACAACAGGACAGCAGGAGGAAAATTTATATTAATGATTATGCAGATTATTATGCAATGCAGTGTTCTTTGTCTGGCCCACTCGACCAGATCAGTTTGCACGTGGCCTGTGAACTAAAACGAGTTTGACACCTCTGGTTTACCATCTGGAAACAAAGAACAGTGATAAGTAACAAATTAATCAATGGTTAATCTGAAATATTTGGCAGTTTTTTGTTGATGGCTGACAAGAAAGCGATGAGTGATGAAATGTATAATACACAGTGTTTGAAAGATAAGAAAACAGGCAACAGCAACTAGTAAGAAACTACAATTTAACTCATAGGCAGGGTTGAGTGCCCTCACACTTGTGCACATCAAAATGTGCAGGAGCCATGGCGGCAGCAGTGCACATCGACAGGTTGGCTCTGGATGAATCTCAGTTTGCAGTGACATAGCAGAAATATTAGCAAATTCTAAAAAGTGAGAAACTTGTGAGAAACTGCTATAAAAACCAGTCCAAAATGCCAAAATGTTCAAAATGTTACAGTGATATAACAGCCAGCAGCAAATACTAAAACATTAGCAACAGCACATGTTGGCAGTTTTCGTTGACTGATGAGAAATTTTGTAAAGCAAAAACAAAATGTCTTTAGAGATCCTTCATCTACAACGCAGTTCAAAATTCAAGACAAAATGCTCAAGTTTGCAAAAAAATGCTAAGTTGTGGTGACATAACAGAAATATCAGCAAAGGCTGATAAATGAGAAACACTATTCTCTTCGAATAGCTTTTTTTTTTCTTTCCAAAATGGTTTGTTAGTAGGGATATGAAAACAGGCATCATCAAACACTAACACAATTACAAACAGAAAACATTGGACCGTTGTGTTGAAGAATGACATGACCAAAATCCTTTAATATACTGTCTTTGGACATCTTTTTTGTTTAGAAAGCATTTCAATATGTCTTTAGACATCTTTTTTTTGTCTAAAAGTACTTCAATATACTGTCTTTAGACATCTTGTGAATGCAGAAAAAGCCGCAGCTGTGGAGAAAGCAGCCCAAAAGAGTAGAGATCTACATGTGCACAGAGAATATTAGGCCGACTGGTGCAGTAGTTTGCGAGGTTAGTACTTGTGTATGTGAGCCAGGCAGCTATTCTTCCAGTCACTCACAGGTGTTTTGAGAAACTTTTGTTACTGACATGAAAGGTGGGCAAAACTACGTGCAGCCAGGGACCTGCAGTTGGGATACAGCCACGGACAAGTTTGTTTTTTAACCCCCGACCAAACCATGACCCTAAGGTCACAAGTTTCCGTCCGTGTCTGCATCCCATAGTCAAGATCAGGATTGCTAGGAACTGGCAGTGGATACAAATTCAGTATACCGGTCTGGTTAGGTTTTTGTTAAAATATCTGACCCAACTCTACCATTTACCTTGTCCATGGCTGCCATAATGAGGCTGATACTGCGTCCTGCTGTTCCCTCCTTCTTTCTGACCACCCCCATGTGCTTGTCTGTGTAGTAATCCAGCTGGAACAGGAATGTGGACAGCAGAGGCACAGTAGTGTTTCAGGTGAACTTTGCATTCACCTGAAACACGTAGTTATAACATTTTGTGTATTACTATCAAACACTCCACGCATCACTCACAAAACTAACCCATGTGAAACTCATGATCTCATCATTTCAAATAATAAATTCCATTTTGGGGGCGGCACGATGACGCAGTGGTTAGCGCTGCCGCCGCACAGCAAAAAGGTCCTGGGTTCGGATCCCCGGGCCGGCAGGGCCTTTCTCTGTGGAGTTTGCATGTTCTCCTCGTGTCCGCGTGGGTTCTCTCCGGGTACTCCGGCTTCCTCCCACAGTCCAAAGACATGCAGCAAGGTTAATTGGTGACTCTAAACTGCCCGTAGGTGTGAATGTGAGAGTGAGTGGTTGTTTGTCTCTGTGTGTCAGCCCTGCGATGAACTGGCAACTTGTCCAGGGTGTACCCCGCCTCTCGCCCAAAGTCAGCTGGGATAGGCTCCAGCCCCCGCGACCCTCACGGATAAGCGGTTACAGAAAATGGATGGATGGATGGAATTCCATTTTGCACGAAATCACTGGACACACTAGAATTTTGGCTCCCATCACTTACACTGAAAGCACATTTGAAGGGGATCTTTTGAACAGGTGGAATGTCATAGCAAAAAAACAAACAAAAACAAAACAAAAAACAAAAAACTTTCAATGTTCACACAGACACTTAACCTTCAATATTATTTCTTAAGTTCTCCAAACACCGTGTATTATACATTTCATCACTCATCGCTTTCTTGTCAGCCATCAACAAAAAACTGCCAAATATTTCAGATTAACCATTGATTAATTTGTTACTTATCACTGTTCTTTGTTTCCAGATGGTAAACCAGGGGTATCAAACTCGTTTAGTTCACAGGCCACGTGCAAACCGATCTGGTCGAGTGGGCCAGACAAAGAACACTGCATTGCATAATAATCCGCATAATCATTAATATAAATTTTCCTCCTGCTGTCCTGCTGTAAACTGAAACATTGCATTTTAGACTACTTGCTCAACATAAACATGTTAAAGATTCTGATTATTTAAATCTCAACCCCATCATATCAGTAAACTAAGCATTTTGTTTTCATTGTTGAGTTCTTTATAGCAGAAGAAAAATTTGTCATTTGAGCATTGGCTGATGTATTTATCTGTATAATTCTTTTCATGTTTATGTTAAATATAACATGACATTAGGGGCAAACAGTATAAAATGGCAAGCTTGATAAATAAAAGCAGTTGGAGTAAAGTTACAGTTGTTTTTCTCTCGTGTCGATGAAGCATGTAGTTTTTTGGTCATGTAAATTAAAGGCAACAAAACCCTGTGTTAAAACAACTCAGCTGAGTTTTGTCAGATTTCCTTAATTCGGTTGTGTCAACCGGTTCCACACAATGAAGCTGAATAAATCAAACATAACTGCATTTAGTCAATCAAACATGACTTCCTAGTTTATCCAAATGTCCACTTTGTTGGGCTGTGAAGAGGATACACAACAGTTAAAAAAAAACTTTTTACGTGTCCATAGATTCCAAAGTTCAAAGAGTTAAATGCAAAACGGCCTCTGAAAGTCTATAAACTCACATTTTCTTGTTTCTATAATGCAGTGGACCTCTGCTGTCTGATAATTAGCCACACCTGCCCTCACCAATCACGTCTGTATCCAGTTAATCAGTGAGGTACGAGGAGACAGCTATATAAAGAGCTCCAGTGTTACCTCAGATACTTATTGTTTTCACACTGGTTCAGTGTGTGGTTTGATAGGAGCTGCTAGAAGTGACTGAGTTTGCTGTTTCGTTGGCCTACAACTGTGACTGACACCATGGGGGTTCTCTTAAGGTAAGTTTGAATTTTTGTGTTTCTTATTTTTTTTTTGTTGATCTCAGTATTGAAGCATGTAGTAACTTAAGAATGTTGTTTCTAGATGGTTGCTGTTGTCCTTGCTAGCTGTTGGAAGTCATCAAACAAATGGTAAGTTTAGTGATTGTGAAACCACTTAATTGTATGCATGGACCAAAACACTTGATCAACAGCTTACAATATTGGCTCTGCTTAAGTGTGGTGGTAATGTGTCATTACAGGCTTTTTGCGAGGTATCAGAGGCTCTAACATGGGAGACAAATCTTCAAGGAGCCCTGGGCCACTAGGACATGATTTGGCTTCAAATACAAATGAGGCAAGTAACTACAATGCACTGGTTTATTAGCTTCTATTACAGATGCCAAACAGCAAGTTTGCGCTATAAATTTTATTATTGTTGCCTTCAACCCCCACAGGTGAGAGAGTCTTATCTGCCCCAGCAGCCTGAAGTGCCTAGCTACCAACAACCACAGACACCCCAGCAGCTGGAGCTGCTGCTACAGGTGCCCCAGCAGCCTAGCTACCCGGCCATTCAGCCCAAGGTGCCCCAGTGGCCCAAGCTGCCACTGTTCCGCCATCCGCCCTGCCCAGTGCCCCAGGGGTCTAGCTACCAGCCCAAGCTGCTACACCACTGCCATGTTCCCCGTCAAGTGCCCCAGCAGCCTAGCTTCCAGCCCAAGCAGCCCCAGGCGACCCAGCAGCCTGATGCTCCTCGCCTCCCACTGAAGATATAGCTATGGACTGGAGTCAAATCCAGAGGAGTACCACCCTGCCATGCAGGGTGGTACTAAACTTGGCATTCAGATGATTTTAACGCTTACAAGTCTTAATCTGTTTTTGTATTTTTAGGAATTCCAGCACTGAAGAGGCTTCACAGATGTTCAACTGAGCCATTTTATAGTCTAAAATGAAAGCTTGCATTCTGTCATCTTTGTCTGAACAATCAGTTTCTTAACCCTTACACTGTTCAAGTCAACTTTGACCTGTTTTGACATTTGACAGCAGTAAAAATACTCGTCATTCTTTAGCCTGAAATTTGAGGACTTTTCCTAAAGTGATCCAAATGAAAGTATTACATTTTATACTTTTGTACAAGTGCTACAAATTTTTGTACACTGAGGCTGTTTGGGGTCAAATTTGACCCGTATCTATTGAGATAACTTTTAGATCCACCGGTGTAGGTCAAATCAAGGAAACTGGTGGTTTTAGGGAATCGTGAAACTGTACAGGCCATGTTTGTTTTTTTTATGGGACAGTGGTGACAGACAGCCCTCAACACTGTCATGAGAACTGTCTGTCTCATAACATAAAGGTACCTGACTTGGTGTGCAACAGGCCGTTGATCTGATCTTCCAAGATGAGGTTGATTAGTGATTGATCTTATGTTATAGCAGTGAGGACAGCGTTTAATGGTTGCAATAGTTAAACATGGTTAGGTTTTTAAATTCCAACACCTCCAGAATGTTCATGCCATTTTCAAATTCAATAAATGATAATGAATTCAAAATAAAATTTAAATCATTGTGGCTTTTTTCTTATGTAAAACAGGACATGTTACTGTGTAATAGATGTTTTTCTCCAAAAACAAGTGTTGTAAAACTTTAAAAATACTCTCCTTGCTCTCTGAAACATTAAGGATTAATCATACACTGTAAAAAAAAAACAAAAAAAAAACAGTAAATGACTGGCAGCTATGGCTGCCAAACAAAAACTCTAATATTAAAGTAAAATATCCTAATTAAACTGAAAACATAAATTCAGAATAGCTACATCTAAAGATTTTCACTGTTTCAATTAAACTGGGGTAGGAAACTTAATTACAAATAAAGTACACACCACTATTAATTCTAAAACTTTTATTTAATGTATTCAGGTGTAAATTTACTATCTCAAATATTTATTCAAAAACAGTTCTTCAGCGGTCCCCAGGTGTCTGTTAGCATTACTATCATGATGAGGTCATAATTTCACCTTTGAAACAGGTGGAGAGCTGTTGAGCTCAGAGGGTTGTGGTCTGCTGTTTTTAGCTTCTATTTTCCAATTCTGTTTTATATTTTCCACAATATTGTCCTGACACCTGGGAGCTCTGTAAACTTTAGTTCTGGTAATATTTGTGGTGGTAATGCAGTCTTTTAATTTAGTAACTATACAGTGTATTAAGTAAAATCAAAACATACCATGAAAGGTCAATGAAGACAGGAGTGACAGTGCAACATAGCAGATAAAGAAGAGAACAGTCCTTACCTTACTGTAGGATTTCATTTTTTTTTTACCATTTCTTTAAACAACCTTAATGTTTCACTTTAAATGAAAATCCACTGTACTAGTAATGACAAATGCAGATTCAGGCAGTTTGCATAAAATCAAACTAGTTTAAACTTGTACACAAGACCACATTGCCAAAACCAGAAACCAACCCAACCCCAGAGTAGTTGAAGGGAAAATTTGTAAGACAAAAAAAAAAAAAAATCAAAGTGTAGTTTTTTTACCCAGAAAATTTTATGGGAACGACCAGCCAATTTATATTACTGTGGACACCCATTGTATTACAAATACTGCAGTATGATGAAAAAGTACATGTCTTAGCTTCTGTGCTGGTACTCCTGCCTGTCCTAACCCAGATCTGCTGCAGAAAAGGGATCTGTCCCTTTAAACTCATGAACTGCATAGATGAGTAAAATATTGTCTGCAGGGTTCGACCCAGACCGGTGCCTTGGAGTTTGCATATTCTGCCTGCCTCTGTGTTCACATGGGTTTCCTCTCACAAAGAAGTAATTGTCAATTCTTGGGAAACAAATAAAAATTAAACACGTGCTGACAAATTGGCAGTAATATGGCCACTAGTGTGCACATTATCCATTACTGTCTTTATGTCAGGATAACATAAATACTCACTGGCTCTGAAGATCTTGTGGCACGAGCCTTTTCATTCCCAAAATTTCTGGATCATGAGGAGAAAACACACACAGACACACAAACAATATTAACCATTGGCTTACTGTTGGAGACATGGGCAATGCACAACACTACTCATCAGCTTCACACAAAACATTCTCATTAAGACTGATCTGATCCACTCTACACACACCCCAATGTTTACATTAACTTGAGATGAAAACTGAGAATATTTCACACACCATTAAGTAAATGAATCATATCGTGTCAATATGCATTTGGATGTGTGTGAGTGGAGGAAAAGGGTGCTTACCTGCAGGCTGAATGAAGGCCTGAAGTGAAGTTGTTGAAATTACCGAGCCCACTAACATGCAGAAACTCCCCAGGTAGTGCATTTCAGCAGACGCTGCATTTGCCTTTTTGCAAAGACTGGAGGACAGAGACAGGTTAGGTCATCTATGTTCTACTAGTTTCTCAACTAGTTAAGCAACACCAAATGAGAGATGAGAATGGTAGCGATGATAAGCACAGCCATTCAATATCTTAGACTGATCAGGATTTTTTTTAATGGGGCAAATAGTATGATTTATATAAATACCTAGAAAATATTCACATCTTTTGTTTTCTTAAGCTACATTTTTCTTACTTACTTTTTCCTCTGACAATCGTCACCTTGCCTTAAGGAGCATGTCTCTGCAATTAGAATAAAAAGTATCAGTAAATTTGTATATTATGTATAGAAGTACATGGAACTTAATATAATTTTTTATTGATTCCAACTTAGATGTATTGTTTGGTATTCACGGAGAGAATAACATATCCATTAATCAAGAACAGGATTAGCCTAAATTGATGTCATGTCTGACCATCTACAACTAACAGGGTGGGATAGGCAGGGGACAGACAAAGAAAGAGATTCAGTCCAGTTTAGTTTTAATATTAGAGCATCACACACACACACACACCACACACAGGCAGGAGATTAAAACCCAAGATGAGACAATTTAATGAAAAGGTCAATGTTTTGGTGAAATTTTAAAGCTGTATCTACTGTATATTAACCCGCTACCATAAACATTAAGATTAATGTTACTTTACCTCTCAAATTCGTTCCCCACCAGTGCTGAACGTTACAATTACATTAACATTATAACATATTACAGCTGAGCCGTAAGGTTAACTCAGCAACAACCAACTGTTTTATTGTACATACTGTTAATGTCATGGCAAAGATTTGCTGCCTGCAAACAGAACAGAAACCACATTCAATATTAACGTTATCTTTTGCTGGCATTCACCATGAAACAAGCTAGCTAACATTCAATATTAAGTTGTCTGTATAGTTGGCTAATTTTTTCGACAGTTAGCTCACCTAACGGTTTGATAATGTTACAGTCTTTAAGTTATGGACATGAAACCACAAGCATTACCTTTGTTATTAACTTAGTTACAGAAAATAAGAGGGAAATGTTTTTTTTAACTGATGTTCCAGTATAAAAATTATGTGTGAGGTTCAATATAACAGTTTTTTGTAGTTCGTTTGTTCTCCGTTGACATCCTCAACTCAAATTAGCTGTCAAAATAAGAATATGGTAAGCAGGTGTAAATTACTCCAGGTAGATTACTAGTGGACCACCGAATTGAAACCGATTCAAACAGACGTAGTTTCAAATGAAGGCGCGCACGGTTGTGATTGGCCCGTTTCTTTTGACTGACATCCACATCAACCAATCATGCTCAAAGCAATATTGCGTGACAGCCAATAGCAGTTGTCTCAGGTGGTATTGAAAATATGATTTCAAGAAAACAAATGAAAATGTGTATTTAATTTTATTTGTTGACTGTGATATTTAATTAATACAGAGGTCGTTGGATGTAAATAGAGATGTAGTTCTGTTGTTTGTACACAAGGTGGAGCTCTATGACAGAAACACAGGTAATTTAGGGAAGGTGCAGGTGATGAGCAGCAGGTGTGTGAACCGGGACAAGCAAACAAAGCAGAAATATCCATCATTCACTTCGCTCAACAAGAAAGGTTCCCAGACGAGTTTGCTGCATTATCATCTGGCAAATGTGAAGTAAAAAAGGAGAGTCACATCTACAAACTGGACCCCACTCTGGAAAATGGATTGCTTAGAGTTGGAGGGAGGTTAAGTAAGGCAGCCATGCCTGAAGAGACAAAACATCCAGTTATCCTGTCCAAAGACCAACATGTATCCTCTCTAATACTAAAGCACATTCACGAACAGGTGGGCCATGGTGAGTTGAACATTAATGTTAAGGAGTAATGTTCAACTCAAGTCGGCGCCTATGACCGCCACCATCTGTTTTGGTGAAGAACTACTTGTTTGAGGTGCGCTGTTGAATTGCGTCCCTGTGGGAACACCATGCGTACAGAAATGCTTCCGCCAAAAAGTTCAGCAGCAGCCTCTGAATGCGAACGGAATGTGTAATCTGTTTCAGCTCAATCTTATAACTTTGAAAACACCAAATGACTTGATTTAATGAATTTCGTTTGTTTAAAATATGAAGAACTGTAAAATGTAGAGTATTTCAATAAAAAACACGTTACATTTAAGGCCACTGAGGGGCGAACGGGGAGAACTTGTTCGGAAGCGTGTTCTTGGCAACAACAATAAACCAATGTCCAATATGCTGATGTCTTTGAGTGCGGTGACCCATTTATTTTCACACGTGCTCACCTTGAAACAGGTGAAACATTACATGTCCATAATTTATCTCAGGCAAGTTTCCATTTAGAGTCCGTCACAGGTAAGTATCCATTTAACAGTTTAGATCCCGACACAATACAAAAACTCTTCCATGCTGCCACACATGGTCAAAAAACTGTCTGCTTGTCCCGGTTCACACACCTGCTGCTCATCATGTGCACCTTCCCTAAATTACCTGTGTTTCCGCCATAGAGCTCCACCTTGTGTACAAACAACAAAACTGCATCTCTATTTACATTCAATACATATTTACATAATGGAGCCAACAAATCATTTGAAAATGAATCAATAAACCAAAATTCTTCTATAGATTGGAGGTCACTAATAATATCTGTATAGTTATAACTCATATTTCAGCTTCTTGCAGAAGACAAAGTTTAGTCACTGGCCTATCCAGTATGCTGGACTTGGTTTGCACTTGTGCAGAACGCACCAGTCCTTTTCTGTCTGGGTAAGTCTGTAGAACTCTTCCAAGCAACCAGGAACTGCGTGGGGCTGTGGTATCTGCAATGAACACAATGTCTCCAGGCACGAGACTCCGCCTCTTCTTATTCCATCATTGACGCTCTTGTAGCAAAGGTAAGTATTCTCTTAGCCAGCGCTTCCAAAAAAGGTCGGCGATGTATTGGACTTGTTTCCATTTTCTTTTGATGTACAGATCGTCCATCTCAAAACAGTCCAGGTGGTTAAGACAGGTTTTCTTTTCATTGTGAGCAGGTGATTGGGTGTGAGAGCTTCCAGATCATTGGGATCTTCAGATAACTTGGTGATGGGGCGATCATTTAGAATAGCTTCAACTTCGCACAGAACTGTGTGGAATCCTTCGTCATTCGGGTTTGTTGACGTAGTACTGATGATAGTATCCGTCTTACCGTCCTTATGATCCGCTCCCATATACCTCCATGGTGAGAAGCTGTTGGTGGGTTAAAGCTTCACTTTATCCCTTCCTGTAGAAAAGCATCCTGTATTTTGCTGTGGTTTAAAGCAGCAAGAGCCACGCCCTCTTTTGACCTCGATTGGTCCAAAATAATTGACCCCAACATTGGTGAATGGAGGAAGATCTGGAACAATTCTTTCTACCGGCAGGTCAGCCATTTTCTGCTCTCCCAACTTCCCTTTATGGCGCCTACCGAAACCACAGTTAGACAGGATCTTTCTTGTTGCTGCTGTTGTAGCACTGGTGATCCAGTATTTGCTCTGTAGTCTGGAGAGAATATGGTTTCTCCCACCATGGCCTACCTGTTTGTGAATGTGCTTTAGTATTAGAGAGGATACATGTTGGTCTTTGGACAGGATGACTGGATGTTTTGTCTCCTCAGGCATGGCTGCCTTACTTAACCTCCCTCCAACTCTAAGCAATCCATTTTCCAGAGTGGGGTCCAGTTTGTAGATGTGACTCTTGTAAGAGAACAGCTTCAGTGATGATACGCTGGCTGTGCATAAGCTGGCCTAATCCTCCGGTCAGGGAAGACGCAGCAACTTCTCTCCTTTTGATGGCTTTATTGACTTGTTTCCAAATAAACAGGACACTGTAGCATTTGGGAATTTGTGTGTGGGTTGTGGTTTGTGATGTCTGCAAAGACAACAATAATAACAGTATTAATAATAATTAACCTACAGTGGCAGTAATGTTAGAATAACCTGAATTACAATTGACATATGTAACGTGTCATACTGAAAATCACCGGTAAGTGGCAGTGTAGGATCATAAATAACACAAAAGCCTAGCGCAGCAGTCAGGTCACGTGACCAAGCTAAACTGAGACAGCTCCGGTAATTGCCGATCCGGTCAATTTGTCACGCTAACATACAGTATAATAGCAGCCTCAATGAGCAACAGCTACACGGCTAATAAACAATGACAGAAATAAATAAAGGCACGGTAATTAGCTATGTTACATGCCGGGCCGTTCACGTTTCATGAGGCTCTGTAAACATGCTACATGGTAAGCTATACATGGAGCTTATTAACCTGGTAATATTAACGACTCCCGTTACATACAAATATAAACAACATCCGCTCGTCATACAACTTACATCATCACCGACGCACACTGTCGTACTGTACAAAGGGAATGAATGAGAGCGCTGCCGATCGGCGAGGAGTTACTCAACTAGTTAACAACACAGAAAGTTATCGAACACACACTGCGCGTGCGCAGAACAGTCCATAGTCTCTGCATGGAGCAGCTTGCTGTGACGTGGGCTCCTCACAGCAGGGAATTCACAACAGCCGCCCCCACATTCATTCATGAATGTGTAGAAGAAATACAAGTCCCTGCTGTTGTTAAGAGACCCTGGTGACCGTGTCATCTTCAGGCATCTTGGGGAGCAGTACCAGCTTGGTAACCGGACGAGTGTAAACTGTCCCTTTAATGTTGACATCCGCTGAACGAACTGTCCCATCGTCGTCGGGGTGAACTTTGGTGACCTTACCTATGGGCCAGAGCGCCCTAGGAAGCTGGGGATCCACCACCATAACCACTTGGTCTGCTGCGAGGTCAGCCGTAGGGGTCCTCCACTTCTGCCGGCGCTGAAGGTCAGGAAGGTACTGGCGGGTGAATTGGCTCCAGAACCGGTCTGCCAGGACCTGGCTATGCCTCCAACGGCGGCGGCCTAGAAGATCACTGGAACCATATGCGGCTTGTGGGAGCGATGCGTCGTGCCGGCCCATCAGCAGCAAGTTAGGCGTTACGGGATCGGGGTCAGCCAGGTCAGAAGAGGAGTATCCCAGGGGCTTGGAGTTAAGTATACCCTCTACCTCCACAAGGACAGTTGACAGCACCTCCTCTGATACAACTTGGTCCCGCAGCACAACTCGGAGAGAGGCTTTGACTGATCTTACCTCCCTCTCCCACGCGCCACCGAAGTGGGGTGCAAGAGGAGGATTGAACTTGAATGTGATGCTTTGGTTGGCCAACTGTTGCTTTAATGATGGCTCGAGGTCTTCCAGTGATTCTTTGAGCTCTCGCTCTCCCCCCCGGAAGTTGGTGCCTCGGTCGCATAAGATCTCGTATGGCTTGCCTCGTCTTGAAATAAACCGACGTAAGGCCAGTAGGAACGAGTCTGTGTCCATGTGTGGCAACAGATCGAGGTGGACACATCTTGATGTAAGACATTTAAAAATAATGCCCCAGCGTTTCTCATGCCTCCTTCCGATCTTCACTGTATAGGGCCCAAAACAGTCGACCCCGGTGGACCAAAACGGGGGCTTGTTGATCCGGAGCCGTGCTGCCGGCAGGTCGGCCATCTTTGGTGCCACAGGAGTGCTTCGCCACAAACAGCATTCTGCACAGTGTTTCTGATGCTTCTTAATGACCTGGCGACCACGTAGAATCCAGTAATTTCTCCGAATCTCTGCGAAGATTCTCTCGGGGCCAGCGTGGTGCAGACGGTGGTCGTAGTCCTTCACTAGGAGCGGTGTGATCGGATGATCAGGGCTGATGACCACAGGGTGAAGGCTGTCTCCCAGCAGGCTCTCTACCTTACGTAGGCGACCACCAACTCGAATGAGGCCTAGTACTTGATCATATTCAGGGCTGAGAGCACTTAGGCGGCTGCCTGAACGGACTGGCTTACCCTGTTTAAGTGCCTTTAGTTCCTCCGGGAAGCTGTCGGATTGTATCCTTCTCAGCAGAGCAGTCTCCATCTCGATCCGGTCAGTGGCGGACATAGCTGGAGCAGCCGCCCCGTGAAGGGACTGGTAGGTAGCCTGCAGTAGTTCAGTCCATGTACTGTATTTAGCAGGATCAGGCTCATCGCTGCTGGTGATGGAGATGTGACCACAGAAGGTTTGGGCTTTCAACTCGTCAGGTTCCTCTGTATGTACTGAGGGATTCACTGGCCAGTGATCTGGGGACTGATACAGAAATGAAGGCCCTTGACTCCAACGGCTTGGCTGGGATAGTTCGAGGAGAGTCTTCCCGCGAGTGATATCATCAGCCGGATTCAAGTCGGTGTTGATGTATCTCCATGATCCGGGTGTGGTGAGGTCCAGTATTTCAGTAACTCTTGTACCGACGAATACTTTGTACTGGTTGGACTCCGACTGTATCCAGCTCAGTACGGTTGTTGAGTCAGACCACAGCACCACGGATTGGATAGACAAAGTCAGTTCGGTCTGTAGCACCTTGGCCAGCTGAGCTCCTGTGAGTGCGGCGCATAATTCTAGTCGGGGTATTGTCTGTTGTCGCTTGGGTGCGACCCGTGACCTGGCCATGATGAATGACACGGTGATGCGTCCCTCTGGATCCTCCACTCGCAGGTAGGCAACTGATCCGTACGCCTTCTCCGAAGCATCACAGAAAATGTGAATCTGCCTCACTGATGAGTCGTTGTCGGCAACTGCTGGGACATAACAACGGGGGAGAACTATGTTCTGCAACTGAGGGAGCTCACCCTCCCATACCTGCCACACTGGAAACAGCTCGTCTGCGATGGGCTCGTCCCACTGTCTTTCTGTAGCCCACAAAGCCTGGACCAGGACTTTGGCCCGGGTAGTGAAGGGGATTATGTATCCGAGCGGGTCGTATTGCGAGGCAAGCACTCTATACACGTTCCTCATAGTGGGCTGCTTGGGTGATACAGGCTGGCATTTATAACCCAGTGTGTCTGTCATGCAGTGCCAAACCAGGCCGAGGGTGGATTCCCTCGGGTCCGCTCCTTCAGCGGTTAGCCACAGCTCAGATGTCGTTGATCGTGCCTCAGGCGGGAGGTGAGAGATTACCTCAGTCTTGTTGGATGCCCACTGTCTGATCTCGAATCCCCCTTTGGCTAGGAGGTCTCTCAAGCGGTCGAGAAGATCCTTTGCCTGCTGTGGTGAGCGGAGTGATTTCAGGCAGTTATCCACATAGAACGAGGTGATTACCGCCTCCAGCAGGTCCTCGTTGCCGCTCTGGTGATCACGGGCGTGGCGCTGCACAGCGTAGATGGCACAACACGGACTGCAAACTGTGCCAAATGGCAGGACGCGCCATTCATAGATGTCAGGTGATCTGTCTCTGTTCATGTCGCGCCAGAGGAAGCGGAGAAGTGGGCGGTCCTCGGGCAGGAGTCTGATTTGATGAAACATGGCCCGTATATCTCCGCTGATAGCGACCACATGTTCTCGAAATCTGAGCAGAACCCCCAGCAGCGACGGTCCGAGAGAGGGTCCTGGTAGCAGGTCATCGTTCAGGGCACTGTCCTGGTAGCGATAGGAGCAGTTGAACACCACCCTTGCTTTTCCATTATGATGTACTAGGTGGTGTGGAATGTACCAGGATTCAGCAGAACGGTTGGCCTCCTCGCTGGTGATCCGCTCAGCGTATCCTGCCTCCACTAACTTGTGGATTTCCTGGTTGTAAACTTTAGCAAGCTCAGGATTGGTTGACAGACGGCGTTCTGTGGAGCGGAGGAGGGACATCACAGCAGCAGGTGATGCGCAGGGCAGGGCTACTTTCTTCTTTCTAAGGAGAGGCGTTGCGTATCTTGTGACACCATCCACTATTACAGTGGTGCTCTTCTCATCAAGCATGGTGAGAGCTGCTTGGTCTTGTTTGGATCTTGTCGCCTCCCTTTCACTTTTGAATGGCAAAATGTCCAGCTGCCACAGGCGTTGAACATCCTTGTGTAGGTCGGAGCAAGGTGTGTCGACTGACAGGTGAAGGAAGGAGCTCTCACCGGGCGGATGATGGAGAAAGTTGGTGGGCCCTTGCACTGCCCAGCCGAGTTGGGTGCAGACTGCTACTGGTGCCCCAATGGGTCCTGCACGTACTGGGTGGATTGGAGTTATTAGATGAGGGTGATCAGATCCAATCAGTAGCATTGGCTGCACTTTGGTCAAGGTGTGTAGGGGGACTCCTTTCAGGTGATTGTATTTCCTTGTCAGTTTATCTCCTGGACATGACTGCTCGGCCAGTTGGAGTTCAGTCGCGGTGAAAGCTTGGCTGATGGAGTGATAGGCGCGTGGCTGTGTGTTCGCAGACACCTCAAATGACACTGCCATTCCCTGTAGCTTCAACACGTCCTGCCTGATAGTCTTCAGTTTGAGTGACTCCATTTCTCCACACAGTCCAAGGTGTTTGACTGCAGCAGCCAGGATCACAGTGCGCTCAGAGCCGTCATCCAACACTGCATGTGTGTTTAGTGTTCTTTTGCCGTGGCGAAGCAGCACTGGTACCACTTTTAACATGACACGCCCTGAGTGGCTGGCGTGATCCAGATACACTGCGTTGGTTGGGGCACTGACTGTGAGAATGTTCAGCTGTGGGTCTTGGGCCACGACTTCGTGGAGTATCAGCAGGTGTTGTTTGTTGCATGTGGAGCAGAGTTTCTTTAGGGTGCAGTTCTCTGATGAATGGCCACGTCCACATCTCCAACATTTACCTTTGTCTTTAATCCAGGCGGCTTTCTCCTCTGTAGTAATTCTTTCGAACTCAGGACAGCCATTGAGGTAGTGATCCTGGGTGGTCGTGCAGTATGGACAATAGGGCTTAAAGCGCTCCCTCCTTTTGCCTGTGGGCTGATCTTTGTTTGAGCTCGGCTGGATGTGGGTCCGTTGTCGCTGTGGAGAGGTCCGCTGATGTTTGACTGTTGTGGAGTCGCTGCTGAAGTAAACAGAGGCTGGCTTGACCCACTGTGATTTACTTGCTTTTAGTCTCTCTCTGTGTGATGCGACTGGACTCAACTGGGTTGGATTCTGCTGCGCGTCGGGACACCTGGAGCACCTGAACTTTCATGTCCAGCCATTCAGCGAGGTCAGGTAAGGTGTATGTCTGGTCGCTCCCACTGCGGATGATGCCTCTTTTAATGCAGAATTCGGCAAAGCTGTCCCTGTAGTTACCCGGCAGCTTGCCTAGGAGGGTGTCTACGTGGGAGCCGCACCGCAGTTCAGACTGAGCGGGACCGTCCATGCGGCTTAACATCCCCACCAGTGTGTTTACAGCTGAGGAGAAATCTTCGAAGGCCCTTGCGTCGCCAGGTTTCACAGGAGGAGAGTTTAGTATAGTCTTTAGTTCTCCCTGAACCAGCTGTCTTGGCTGCCCATAGCGTTGCTGAAGAGCATCCATAGCACTGGTGTATGGCGCGGAGTCATGTATGTATCTCTTTGCCATTTGGTAGGCACTGGGAAGTTTGAGGTGATCAAGCAATACTTGGTATTTATAATCTTCAGTTAAGTGTCTGTGTGGACCAAGCAAGCTATCCAGTCCCCTTTTCAGCATGATGAAATCACTCTCCCGTCCTGAACTGAAGAGAGGTAGTTTGGGCTTCGGGATACCGTATGAGGCCGCAATAGCCATCTCTGTCATAGTGAGTGTTGCAGGATTGTTGTAGGGAGAGATGTATCCTGGCGCTGTAAGTGGAGCAACCATGGGTGTGAGCTGTGGGTAGTGTGCAGCTGATTGGGATACAGACTGATATGGCTGTGGTTGAGCTGCAGGGGGATATTCAGTCTGTGGGAGTGAATAGGCTGCTCCTGGATCAGTAGGTGGCTGACAAGGGGGGGTAGCACAAGAGTTTGGTCTTGTCCCTTGTTGGTTGAATGGGGCAGGTTGAAATCCTAGCGATGGTCCAGGTTGAGGAGTGGCCTGATGCTGGACGTACTGAGGATAACTCTGCTGTTGTGCGGTTGTGGGGAAGGGCTGTGGCGTAGCTTGAGGCTGTAGAGGTGCAGGCTGGGTTGGCGGAGGTGTGTACAGGGCAGGTGGAGGTGTCAGCGGGGCTGTAGGCTGATTTGGCAGAAACACTGTTGGCGGTGCCTGTGGAGCTGGCTGGTGCCCCGGCTGGACGCGCTGACCTGCATGCTGAACAGGCAGATAAGGTGGATATAGTCTCTGGGCGAGCGGGGTGTGGTGAAGCTCACTGTTGTCTAGGAGATGACTGTATCCTCCATCAGCTGATCTCCAACTCATCTGATTATCCAGGAGGGGGGATGCTCTGGGCGCTGTCACTTCATTGTGGTGAATATGAGGAAGACTCGAGCTCCGGAGAGGATATGACGAGTTGAATGAATGCTGCTGAGGGTGAGCTTTACCTTTAACGCTGTCCATGGCTGACTGTAGCTGTCTCATCTGCCTAGTTATGTCTCTCATGCGGGCTTCCATCCCTTCCAGCCTCAAGTCTTCCATCCCTGGGAGTGTATGGTCTAGAGGCTCTTCCTGATGTGCTTGCATCACTTGTTGTGTTGAATCTTGTCTATTCAGATAGCTGGGGTTGTCAATGACAAAGTCATGCAGGTGCCTGGGGAGTTGGCGAGACCGGCTTGGGCGGGATACAACTGGAGGTTGATCGTCTGCATGGTTGCCAGAAGTTGCCATGGCGCAGTCATACACAGGCTCCGGCTCGAAGGACCACTTGTAAGAGAACAGCTTCAGTGATGATACGCTGGCTGTGCATAAGCTGGCCTAATCCTCCGGTCAGGGAAGACGCAGCAACTTCTCTCCTTTTGATGGCTTTATTGACTTGTTTCCAAATAAACAGGACACTGTAGCATTTGGGAATTTGTGTGTGGGTGTGGTTTGTGATGTCTGCAAAGACAACAATAATAACAGTATTAATAATAATTAACCTACAGTGGCAGTAATGTTAGAATAACCTGAATTACAATTGACATATGTAACGTGTCATACTGAAAATCACCGGTAAGTGGCAGTGTAGGATCATAAATAACACAAAAGCCTAGCGCAGCAGTCAGGTCACGTGACCAAGCTAAACTGAGACAGCTCCGGTAATTGCCGATCCGGTCAATTTGTCACGCTAACATACAGTATAATAGCAGCCTCAATGAGCAACAGCTACACGGCTAATAAACAATGACAGAAATAAATAAAGGCACGGTAATTAGCTATGTTACATGCCGGGCCGTTCACGTTTCATGAGGCTCTGTAAACATGCTACATGGTAAGCTATACATGGAGCTTATTAACCTGGTAATATCCCGTTACATACAAATATAAACAACATCCGCTCGTCATACAACTTACATCATCACCGACGCACACTGTCGTACTGTACAAAGGGAATGAATGAGAGCGCTGCCGATCGGCGAGGAGTTACTCAACTAGTTAACAACACAGAAAGTTATCGAACACACACTGCGCGTGCGCAGAACAGTCCATAGTCTCTGCATGGAGCAGCTTGCTGTGACGTGGGCTCCTCACAGCAGGGAATTCACAACAACTCTCCTTTTTTACTTCACATTTGCCAGATGATAATGCAGCAAACTCGTCAGGGAACCTTTCTTGTTGAGCGAAGTGAATGATGGATATTTCTGCTTTGTTTGCTTGTCCCGGTTCACACACCTGCTGCTCATCACCTGCACCTTCCCAAAATTACCTGTGTTTCTGTCATAGATCTCCACCTTGTGTACAAACAACAAAACTACATCTCTATTTACATCCAACGACCTCTGTATTAATTAAACAAGAAACAAAACAAACAAAAATATTGGCTCCAACATAAAATAACACTTTCATGAGGCTGTTCAGTCAGACAGTGACAGATCACAGGCTGAACTTGGCGTTTCATCCTTGTATGCAGCTGCAGTGAAGGTCAAGCTGCATGCAGCCTGCACAGTTTATATTATTTATTATATGTTGATTAATGTTGAAATGGCGTTTTTCTGCCTCAACAATAATTTTTACTATCAGCAGATAAAACACTAAAGTGATGAGGTTTGGAACACAAACACTGGGATAGTGTACCTCTGCTCCCAGGATAGAAAATATGTCATTTTTGGGAAAATATTAATCCCTACTCCTCACCGCATCACACCTTAACGTAATATAGGCTGACATTTTTTGACCCCGCAATGTTCAACTGAAGTCGGCGCCTATGAGTGCAGCAATATAACAGAATATCAAATATAATCTAGTATAGTATCTAGTATAGTAATCTAGTATGGTGGGCTATAATAAATTATAAACATAGTATCATATATAACAAAATATATGAATATTTTTAGATAATTAATTTAATTTTTTTTTTCACTTATTTCATGAGTGACATTGTCTGAATCAAAACATAGGCTACACTCTTGTCATATGTATGGGTAATAGATCGTTTCCATTTCATTAATTCTTTTTTTATTTTTCTTTTCTGTTATTTGTTTTTTTCTATTTTGTCTGTCTATTAAGTAAAAAAATTTTTAAATGTTATTCTATAATGTCCCTTGATTGTCATGAGCATATCATTTACCTGTATAAATTAAAATTGTATAAAATTAAATTAAATTAAATTTGGGTGTGTCATTTACCTATATAAATTTTAATTTAATTTAATTTAATTTAATTTAATTTAATTTAATTTAATTTAATTTAATTTAATCAATTGAAGTCTAATGAAAAAAAAAAACTACTATTCTATAAAACCATAACATTTTGGTTAGTTTCTATTTTCCAGGATTTTTATCGAACTACATTTCCCGTCAGCAACCATATTACACAATCCAAACAGTACTTCCTAATACGAAACTTCAAAATAAGAGCATTTTCGAATGTGGGTCGTCGCCGCCGCTTTCATATCGACTGTAAACCTAACGCGAGGCTTTTATTTTGAAATCAAGGTCATTCCTCCGTGTTTCGTCGCTCTCTGGCGGAGCCACCTATCGCCCGGGACCGGGAGCTCGTAACCCCGTGTGAACGGTAGGCATCAGGAGAGGATAGTCCGCCGCGATGAGGCTCCGTCTGGCCGGAGCCGTGCTGCTGTCAGCGGCCGCCTACTACGTCTACCTGCCGCTACCGAGCGGAGTGAGCGAGCCGTGGAAGCTGATGCTGCTGGACGCGCTGTTCCGGAGCTTCATGCAGGCGGTGAGAGCCGGAGGATGCGCCGACAGGAGAGTGGAGGAGGACAGGTTGATGTAACCGGAGACAGAGAGGTGGTGGCAGGGTTAGAAAATAAGAGAAAATACAGGAGGTGACAGAAGGAGGGACTCTGACCAGAATATCTGTGTAAATACATTAATGGAGCAGAGGGTTAAAATGTGACAAAGCAAAGCAGAGAACAGGTCACAGGTGACAAGTTGTAGCTCATAATACAGTAATATAAATATCAGCATAGGCTGGATAGTTGTAGAATCACGTGGGATTGAGAGGAGATGTATGGAATATAAGATTATAGAGCAGAATATAATCCGTTTTATATTACAGACTAGATCTGGAAGTAACAACATAAAGTATATATAACAGAATAATAGATTACAGTAAAGTGACTTCAGCACACACAGACATGCATAACAGAATAATAATAGAGCAGAGTTTGGTACAATAATAATGCAATGAAACAGAATGCTAGAAAAGACAAAAATATTTTGTTTTCGCTTAATCTTTAAACTTAAAATTTTCATGCAGAAACTTCTGTTTTTGGCTCTTAAATGTGGAGATCTTTGGTTATGGACTGACTTTAAAAAAAAAGACATGTAACAATGTAACAATACCAAAAACTAATAATAATAAAACCATGATTTAAAAAAAAAAAGTCCAAGAAGCATTATTGAGATTGTAGGAAGAATTTGACTTGAAAAAATATCCTTTATCAAATAATAAGTCTGATGTGTACAGTGTGTACAAGTGTCTGTCTTTGGCAGTGAATGTTTTAAATATGTACAAACAAACAAAATGCAGCAGTCAGCAGCAGGTCATTTATATAATAAAATGAAAATAATATAATAATAAAGTAAAATAATTACCCATGGTAAATATTGAAATTAAATAATAATAGTATAGTCAGTGAAAACCATTTATCTCCAATAGGGCTGCAACTAATGGTTTTCACAGTTGATTAATCTGTTGATTATTTTCTCCATTAATCAATTAATAGTTGTTTGCCTATAAATTGACAGAAAATGTGGAAAAATATTGATCATTGTTTCCCAGAGCCAAAGTCTTTAAATGTCTTGTTTTGTCCACAACCCCAAAACATTCAGTTTACTGTCAGAGAGGAGTAAAGAAACCAGAAAATATTCAGAGAAATCAGAGAACTTTGAACTTTGACTTTTACTCAAACCGATCAATCCATTATCAAAATAGTTATAGCAATTCATTTAATAGTCGATTGATTGTTGCAGCTCTAACCTCCACATGCTCTGATTTAGTTTTTTTTAGAGATCAGCTGAAAGATTAAGTGTTGCTTCATGGTTTCTTCTTAATTAAGTAACATCTTTAATGTTGGATTATCTGAAAAAACATGCTGTGTTTCTTTGACAAGCTCCTCTGACCTTTGACCCTGCTGCTGAACGCCCCGTCACCTGTTTATTACACTATATGTAATATATGGGCCTCGTGCACATGTGACAGAGCCGTAACTCCTGTGTAACACGTTAGTTTTAACTTAAGCTGCTCTTAAGCTCTCAGAGGCACTTCACACTCCCAGCTCTTATAATAGTGAGCGTCACTGCAGTGCAACAAGTTCCTACGTCACCCTCAGTCAGTGAAACAGGACAGGTTTTCAGGTTTTCACACCCCGCTCATTCTCTCCCTGCAGCACTGCTGGGTGGGTTTCTTTTCCACCTTATATTATTAACCAACAGGGAGAGGCTCCAGAGACAGATCAGCTTTACAAACAAATAAATATCAAGATAGAAGGCGCATGTTTTAGGGTAAAAACGGTGCAAATTTCCATGCTGTGCCTTTAAGTAAACAATTTAATGCATGACATTTACTTGTAACAGAGTATTTCTACTCTGTGGTACTGCTACATTTACTCAAGTACAAGGTCTGTGACATGTTTGTGTCTCCAGAGTGACGTGGCTCACGCGCTGGGTGTGTGCCATCGGGTCCACCTGTTGAACCGGGTGGTGTCCTGGGTGGAAGTGATCGAGGCTCGCTCCTGCCCCGCCGTGCACGTGACTGACTCCACGCTGGGCGGCGTGCCCACCCGAGTCTTCCACCCGAAGGGGGGTCGGCCGCTGAAGAGGGGAGTCATATATTTCCACGGGGGAGGATGGGCCCTCGGCTCCGGACGTGAGTGTTGATTTTAAAACTCTGCAGAGCTGCAGAGAAGCAAGATTGTCCACTTTGATGTTCTGTTGTTTTTTTTTTTTTACATAGTTGTAGCCAATTTCATTCTTCCTTCAGTTTAGTTCAATAAAAAGTCAATATTTGTTGGTTGTTTACATCATGATCACTGACTGAGTCTGCCTGCGTCACAGGGATGAGATCATACGACCTTCTTTGTCGGAAAATGGCGAAGGACCTGGACTCTGTCATCATGTCTGTCGAGTAAGTTTTACACATTGCAGCAAATTAAAGAACGTATAAGACACACATGTTGGAATTAAAGGGTAAACTTGATATTTCTCAACCCATGTTTTTGTGTCTAATCAGGGCATTTTTTTAATTGGTCCAGTATTTGCAGCCATCAGCCGTGAAACAGGCTGCAGTGTACAGTAGTCCTGGGCAACTGACCCTTCGCTAAGCTCCTCCTGCAAACAGAAACTGCCCAGTCACAGAGTAGCAACCGTAACTAGGGAGCTGCAGGCCTGTCGCGCAGTGTGCACGGAGCACGAAGAAGGAACGCAGAGGGGGTGGGGTAGTATTTTGAGACAGTACGTCACTATTTCGAGACACCAAGTCATTATTTTGAGATTCTAAGTTTTAAAGGATATTTCTTTTCATCACGCGGTCTGAAATAAAATCCATACAAAGTAAAAACTGTGTTTCATATTAGTGCTCCTGTGTGTCTCTTAAAGAGGTGGGTGAAGCACCAACACTGCCCTGACTTTTATTCGTGCTTCAAAATAATTTTGTCCTCCTTTGATATTCCTGTTGCCATAGTTACCGTCTCGCTCCAGAGGCGGTGTTCCCAGATCAGTTCCACGATGCGTTGGCGGCGGCGCGGGCTTTCCTGTCCTCCAAGGTTTTAGAGCGCCTCAGCATCGATCCAGAGAGGGTGTGTGTGTCTGGAGACAGCGCCGGGGGAAACCTGGCTGCCGCTGTGGCACAGGAGGTAGAACACACACACACACACACTATTACATATCAGATTAGTGGTATGCACAATGACTTTTTTAATCATATAAAAACATTGTGTTGCTTCTCCCTGGTTGTAAAAAGCCAAAACAGTCACTTTTTTGTGATTATTTTTATTTTACTCACAATCAACAACATAGCAAAGTGTTCATTGTTAATCAGACTGCATGAGCAAGCAAAGCACATGATGATGATGATGAATAACACCAGTGTGTGGTGGAAAAAAACTTAGGAAAACATTTGTGAATGAGGCTCAATAATCTCAATATCTCAGAGAGGTTAGAAGCAACTATCCCCCAGAACCTGACCACTGGATGGCATTCCCAGAACATGTAAAAATAACTACCTGTGGCCTTCATGTATGTATGAGTATGGAGAGCAGGAAGGGTCAGGAATCGTTTTCATTAACCAGAGCCTCAGAGGAGTCAAATATATTCTGCAGATCCAATTAATCTCTTGAGTTGTTTGTTCACCTCTTAGTCGCAGATCATCAGTGAGCTCATGAGCTTGCTGTAGTGATCCAGAATATAGTAATAACCAAATATTGTGCTTAGTAAAGCCTGGTTTAATCAGGGGAGGCCAGAATCTGTCTGGGGTCAAATCTGGGTTAGTTCAGTCACAAACTGCCAGCACTCCAAACATGTCCGTAGTTTGGATTTTGTAGTGAAAAATTATATTTCAGGGGCATTTTACACCTGACAACAAGACAGGAATGAGTCTTCATGACAGAAAAAAAAGGAAGTTTTAAAGGTACTGTGTGTAGAATTCAATAAAACCCCGACTGTGTCCACAGCTCAGCTCAGATGACAGTCTGACAGTGAAGTTCAAGGCCCAGGCGTTGATCTACCCCGTGCTGCAGGCGCTCGACTTCTACACGCCGTCCTACCAGCAGAACCGAGCGGTGCCCATCCTCTACAGGCCCGTCATGGCTCGCTTCTGGCTGCAGTACCTGGGCGCCGACTCCTCCCTGGAGCCCCTCCTGCTCGCCAACAACCACAGCTCCCTGGACCAGACGGCCATCAACGCCAGCACCCGCTCCAAGCTGGACTGGACCGCCTTGCTCCCGGCTGAACGCAGGAAGCACTTCCGGCCGGTTGTCAAGGAGACGGGATCGGCGGGAGTGATGGGGGAGGTTCCGGAGCTGATGGACGTGAGGGCGGCACCGCTGCTGGCAGATCAGAGGATTCTGGCTAGGACGCCTAAAGCGTACGTGATGACCTGCGAGTTTGACGTGCTGAGGGATGACGGGTTGATGTACGTGAGGCGCCTGCAGGACGCCGGCGTCACGGTGACCAGTGACCATTACGAGGATGGTTTTCATGGCTGCATGGTGTTCGCGTTCCTGCCGATGATGTCGAGTGTCGGGCAGAGGAGCATGAACAACTACATCCGCTGGCTGGACCAGAACCTGTAGACAATCAAACCGCTCGAGATCTGGGTCTTCAGGGTCCGTTTGTGGCACCAAAGACGTCCTGGAGCAGAAAGTCTGGTACTGGAGAGCTCCTCGTTGGACCTGCAAAGACGATAAAATGTCTTTGGTAATCATAAATGTAGATCATGTGGGGGCAAAATGGACAAGTGGGTAAAAAATGAACCAGAAGGTCGCAGGTTTGATCCCACTATCTGTCAGCAGCAACGTGTCCTGACAAACACCCCAGTCGTCCAATTTAAAAACACGGAAACAGAACCAACAAATCAAATTCAAAGGCTCATGATAAACTGAAAACTCTAAATTATATCTGTGAGGGGGCCGGAGGGAAGAAAATCCTCCTTTACAACCTCTGATTTTGCAGAATGTAAACAAACTAAACACAGTAACACCAAAGGAGGTTCTAGTAACATGACACCCATGTCTATAAGGCATTATAAACACACTTAGTGTGAGTGTGTATTGCAAACATATGCAAATACAGGGGAGGGGCCATTGCCTGCCGAGGTCAAAGGTCTAGCTTTCTAGCTTTTTAATGATGAACAACTGAATGGTGCACATTAAAGTTTCACTGGTGTGATATTTCACCCCAAAAACAGTTATAATGCATCATAATAATGTTATAATGCATTACAGTAACATTATAATTCATCAGAACAGTGATTATAATGTATTATGACCTCATAAGTCTTCATAAAATTGATTTTAATGTTTTCATGAATACTTATGAGTGCTTATAACTATAATTATACTTTGCTATAAGTCCTGCATAACACATTATGTCTTTGTCTATAATGCATTATAGACATGGGCGTCATAGAAAGTGGTACTGATGTTACCGTAGTGTTTTTGTTCAGATTGCAGCCTCCTGACATCCTGATCAACCCGTGTGAAGAGGCCACACTGTGCATTCAAACACACATTTAAAAATAAATACTGTGTATCAGTGCAGTGTAGTTTAAAGTCACTGTGGATTTCGAGCCAGATGGACCACGAGGCGTCCTCACTGAACCCTGAAACCAAAATCAACTGTAACCAAAGAAAGTGACGCTTTCACACTTATGTCAAAGGCCATAAATCCCCTGCAGCAGTTTGGAGAATGACTGAGCACTTAAGGCTCATTATTTTTAAGAGAAACAAAATCCAGGAGTTTATGTTGGTTTATATCCATCATGTCTTTGATTTTACCTTCGCAGAACTTTAGAAAACACTGAGGTGACTGAGTGACATGTAAACTGGGCTGATGAAGTTTAAAATTTTAATATCTTTGATTTTTTTTATAGATTTTCCTGAAACATATACAGTTGGATTCAAAACTAAATAGCTAATTATAGGATATGTTTTCATGAGTGTGTTTTAGCTCCAATCACTTACAAATTTTGCAACCTGGCTCCTTTAACATAAAACAGCAACTCTTTGCCAAAGTGGTTTGGTTGCTTTGGAGAGAGCGATATTTGGCTTAAATAACAGCGGTTTCCTGTTATTAAAGTCTCGTCTGGCGGCAAGATAAAGCGCTGAAAATACTCTAAATATAGCGTAGGCGTAAACTGATGCTGATTTTTTAGGTGTCCAAAATCAGTTTTGCTGCTGACCCTGTCCACAGCAGCACATTGCTTAGCTTCCTACACTGGTACTCCTGCTGCTTCTCCAAACTTGGGGTGAAGGTAAAACACTGACTATGAATTAATACCTCATAAAACCCCACTTAAAAAAAAGACTAAACTATCCCTTTAAAAGATTAATAATACAAACTCAAGGTAAAAATCTAATTTTGGAAACAGTTTTTCCATGTATTGTTTATTAATAACTTTTAGGGATAATTCACGATTTATCTTCAGTTGTTTTTTTTGTTTTTTTCAGTTTTTCTCATTTGTCCTCGTTACTGTAAACTGAAGCAGGAAAGACAAAACAACAGTTTAAACCAGGCGTGGCACCATAAAAAAAACTTTCTTTATTACAATTATCTCAGCCAAAATAACAGTGATTCATGATATTGTCCCATCTTAACATAGCACTAAAACATACTGGGATCTGTTTAGTTCACTTTTAGAAACAAATATTTCAGGATTTAGATTTTGGAATGACTTGTGTCCATTTAAAAATCAATATGGGACAGTATGTTAGTGAGTCAAACAGCTTTTTCAAGTCACTCATATAGAGGATATCCACGACTATCCTGAAAATGGAAATTCACCATGATCATTTTATCGTGTTTTTGATCTGCGATGTCGTCCCGTCTCTAGTTTAAACTAATTTTCTGCTTTAAACAAAACCCCTCCAGTATCTGCCTGCCTGCTCCTGATCTGACGAGTTTCAGAGGGCAAAGTCACTCTTTAAGTTATCTGCAGCTTTTATTCTTTTATGATGCACTGAGACACTGAAAGAGTCTGCT
Source organism: Lutjanus argentimaculatus (assembly GCA_034769285.1). Taxonomy (NCBI): domain Eukaryota; kingdom Metazoa; phylum Chordata; class Actinopteri; order Lutjaniformes; family Lutjanidae; genus Lutjanus; species Lutjanus argentimaculatus. The sequence goes on along the minus strand of JAWZSL010000009.1, from coordinate 4,261,455 downwards.
TACACTCACACAACAGGCCAGTCAAGGTTACTGTGTGTGTGTGTGTGTGTGTGTGTGTGTGTGTGTGAGTGTGTGAGTGTGTGTGTGTGGTAAAAGTATGCCAGAGTTCACATCTGTCACTGGATTGTGCAATATTGTATGTTTGGACGTGTCCTTCAGCCTCTGTAACTCCGCTCTCTGATGACCACTGTACTGCAAGGGCCAATGCAATGATGATGATGACGATGATGATGAAAGCTGTGAAATTTATGCGAGAATCACTGTATCACCACGAGAGACGGACGAGATCCCAAATGGACTATCACGTTTCCCTCCCCCCCACCGCTGCCGGCCCAAAACTAATATAACGAACCGACGACAGCCTGTGAGCGTCAGACCGACTCGGTTTTGGCTCCCGGCCCAAAACGCAGCGAGCCAAGAAGAGCCGAGCGTGGTCATTATTACACGGCTTCACATTATTTAGAGAAAAGAGGAAAAAAATGTTGTAACACTGACTATCAGGAGATTTTCTTCTTTTCTTAAAGGGAAATGATTCCAGACAGTTCATTCCCTAACGTGTGGATTTCTGTGAGCAATGCAAATTCCATAAGCACACGTTTTGCACACTTTTTAGTAAAGAGTGACCATGTTTCATGTGTGTGTGCAGAGAACAACCCTGATTCCTTGTTTAAAACATAAATAAAAACAGAATGCAATGGTTTGCAAATCCTTTTCAACATATATTCAATTAAATATAGCACAAAGACAGGATATTTAATGCTCAAACTGATTAACTTTATTGTTTTTTGTAAATATGCACTCATTTTAAATGTTACAGGAAGTTGGGACAGGAGCATGTTTACCACTGTGATAACTTGATAGTGTTAATGAACTGAGGACACTTATTGTTGTTGTGTCAGTCCATCTCAGATGAGCTCGGGCCTCAGAGAAGTCTGCAGTGTTTCTGGATGTTGTTGATATATGTCTTTCTCTTTGCATGGTCGAGTCTTAATTGCATTTGTAGCTGCAGAGACAAACTGTCAAAGGTCACAGACATCCGATGTTGGTTTTCAGCCTCGGCTCTTATGTGCAGAGATTTCTCTGGACTCTCATACTCATATTTTTTATGATATTATGGATTGTAGATGATGAGATCTCAAATTCCTGCTCTCAGCTGTTACCAGTTAACCTTTTTACCTGTTGAATTCTACAAACACGTGTCTTTTGTTGCTCCTGTCCCAACTTTTTTAAAGCATGTTGCAGGCATCAGTTCAGAATGAGTCTAAAGTTTATCACTTTGAGCATTAAATATCTTGTCTTTGTTCTGTATTCAATTGTGTACAGGTCAAAAAGGATTTGCAAATCATTGCATTCATTTTTATTTACACGTTTTTTTGGAATCAGCGTTGTAACATAAGTCATGAATATATGGATTTTTAGATTAGATAAGGAGATGTGGACCTTAAAGAAAGACTTCTGAATGTTTCTTAGTGCTGTTATTTTAAAACTGTATGTGAAAATATGCATTAAATAGTTCTATATTGTATAAGTAAGGTTTTAATATAAGAGGAGGTATGCAACAGGTTGTTTCAGCCAAGCAAATATACAAAACTGGCCCCAGTTGTTCTCCTGCAGCGCCAGTAAATCCCATAAATTAGGTGTTTTATGGGCTTCTGTGACAACTCTAGTGGTACGTAGGGAGCAGGATCACAATATTTCTTGTTTTCTTTATGTTTTAATAATGTATTTTATTTCTATTATAATGTGGGAGGGTTTTTTTTTTTTTTGCAAATGGTATTTTTCTGTCAGTGCTCATGTGTTGGTGTGTGAAAACATAACAGTGTTTTATCGCGAGGACGAGGTGCTGCAGGCTCCATGCAGCAGCAGCGCCTGCAGACGGCGACCTCTGGTGGCCACACTGGAGGTCCTCAGCTTTTAACAGAGGATTTGGATTTTATAAAAGATAAGAAACTTAAAGCAAGACAGTGTAACTTTTGAAAGAAGAAGTAAAATAAGTTGTAATTTGAATTAATGGGCAATAAAACGCACCACTTCTCAATTCAACACAGTCTGGAGTTTTGCCACTTTCTGATGTGATGGAGGCTAATGTGAGCAAACTTAAGACAGACACTGCTGTGTAAATAACATTACTGAGTCTGTTTTACCGACTTTATGATTCTTATTTGTTTAATAATGTATACATAATGTGTATATTAGCATTTAGCATCTTGAGTTTTCCATTTGTGGCCACAGAGGCAGCTGTTAAGCTAAAGTTAACGTGTTGCTTTAAAGGAGGACTGATTAATTTCTCACAATAAGCTAAATTAAATATGAAAAAAAGTATTTAATCTGCTACAACATATGTTTAAAACCTATTAAACATCCGACCAAAATGATTCAGAAAGAAAATCGTGTGCTTTGATGATATTTGGTAATTATGCAAGGTGCTGTTCTGAAACAAATGTTTTCTTTTTATCCTTAAACAAACTGATTTAAAATTTATCAGCGATGTTTGTGTCACTTTTTAAGACCTCTCACATCAAAAAAATTATCAGCTTTTCTCTGTTTAATCTGTAAAATCACTGTGAACTGAATATCTTTGGGTTGGGGACAAAATAAGACATTTGAAAACATAATTTGGCAATTTTTCTGTTTTCTGACGTTCTATTATAAATTAATATTTGATTAATTGAGAAAATAATCAGCAGATTATTAAAAAATGAAATAAATGTCATCAGAGAAGTGTGACATGATCTTCAACAGCACATGGGTTGTTAACTGCAGCTCTAATCACACCTCTCGCATGTGAAAAATTCACATGATACAGGTTTCAGATATCCACAAAAAAAAAACATTTCACATGTAAAATAAAACATTTTATGTACTCTGTCATATCTGCCATAAAAAAATACTAAATCTTTAAAAGAATATGGAAATAAATGTGAGGAACAAATTAAAGAATAAATAAGTAAATTTAAAAAACGTGTAAAAATAAGAAGCCTCATGTGTGCAGACCTGCTCTGAAGCCAGTTGACTGATGGAACAGCAAAAGCTGCAGGGAAAAGAAGAAAGAAAAATAAGGGATAAAAATTAATGCATATTATATGCAATAAATATATATATTGAAAAAACATATCTAAAATATAAATACATTTACACAGAATTAAATGAATAATAAATGTCAAAACAAGCATCAATGCTTGTAATTATTCTTTTATATTTTAATATTTGCCTCTATATTACCATATTTATTCTTTTATTTATTTCTCTTTAGATTTCCACATTTACTTTTTTATTCTTTGACAGATTTATTCTCATCTGGACTCCATATTTTCTTAAAACGAGAATATTGTTCAGTAGGTGTAAACGTCCCCACCCTGCTGTTGTTTTGTTTACGTCTGCGTGGGGAGCACGTGAACTTCCTGTCGGGGTCGCGGCGCTTTCAGTTCACCGGCTGACCTCCAAAATGGCTCCAGATGTGTTTGTTTGGTGATTCGAGATGCAGCTGCATCGCCATCAAACCTGAAAATCACAGTCACCAAGATTTTCTTTGCTGTTCTTCACTGTGATGTAACAGAGTTTAAAGGTTGAACTTTAATCCCTCAGAGGATCAGCTTCTGTGTGTAAAATGTTCATAATTTACTATTTTTGTGATTTATTTATGAAAAAACAAAGATCACAGTGACACATTTAGAGATGTTTTGGTTGCTTCATCTGTGCAAAATCACCATTTACACACAATAAACTGACATTACAGAAACTGTCTGCCATGTATTTTATTTTAAAAAATTATAATAAAAATAAAATAAGAGGAAAGATAACAAATATAGTTTACAGCTGATTAAGTCATCACTTATACAAATACATACATTATACAGTTAGTTATTATAGATAAAACACAAGAGTGGAGAAATATTGAAGTTTATTTTTGAGTAGTTATTAATTTTTAAAATCTAGTTTATTTTATTATTAACAGGCTATATTACATAAATATTAGCAATAATAGGCAATAAAAAATGCTTTTCATACATTTGTCATGGTATTAAATTATCTAATATAGTAATTCCTTATTTGTTATTACATTCTAATAATATTATTATAGTTATATTATTATGTTTATATTTATAAGTACAGATATTAAAATATTATTAAGTTTTATACAGCTTACAAGGTTATTATCAATTATTAAGTTGTTGTTTAAAAGTTAATTTTACTTATTAATTATTACAAATATCACAATTAATTAAATTATAGTTTGTCACTATTTATAATTATTAGAAACATATTTATATTTTAGCAGGTTATTAGTTATGATCATTAGTTACCATGGGGGTCAAATATATAAGATTTTTTTCTTCACAGTTACTAGTTACAGTTATTAGTTACTAAATCATATTTATTAATTATGTTTAGTTATTAGTTATGGTCGCCAAAATATTTCAATCCCTTTAAAACTACAGCTATTAATTATCAACCTGTAGTTTAAAAGTTGACTTAATCATTACAGAAAATCTATTTAAATTTGATTTATTATTGATTAAATTATATTTTATTATGTTATCATTAATTATTAGTTATATTAAATAATAAAATATAGTATTTCTGTAAAAAAAATTTGATTAGTTATTCGATTACTATAGTTTACTAAGTTATTAATTTACAGTAATATAAAAGAAATCAGTAATCATTTAAATGTGTGCATAGTTACAGATTATAGATTATAAATCAGTGATGCTGGAGTATTTTTGTACCTGCATTTCAGAATAAAAGTCTGACACAGGAGGTGGCGCCAAACCTTCCTGCTGTTCATCAGCCTCCTATCAGTAAATCGGCTGTTATAGATAAGTGTGGATATCATTAATCACATGGATCATGAGTCTTTTATTCTTTTTGTTCTTCGTTTTTATGTTAGATTTATGAACACCGTAAAACTTAATGGTATTTCTGTGATAGATTTACACTTCAGTGCTTTTTTTTTTAATCCTTGGACTCAGACGTTGTTCTTGATTTATGTCTGTGATCTGACGTCCAGCGATATCGCACAGTCATAAAAACACGTCCAGAGCGAAAGATTCCTGCCAAACTTTCCCCATCTGTCATCCCGGTGAAGAACTTCTTTTACCTTCAGCTTCATCGTCCTCGCCTCCCAGCAGATATCAAAGAAAACTCACCTCCTCCTCCTCCTCCTCCTCCTCACACAAACACTCGTCCTTCAAGTCAAAGCCTGCAGAGAAACAGAAACCAAACCCATCAGATTGGTTGCGTGACAGAATGTAACATGCCTGTCAGATCATGTGATCAGAGAGGTGAGCAGGAACATGCTTCTCCTGACAGACAGGTTTGTGTGTGTGTGTGTGTGTGTGTGTGTGTGTTTGCGTGCCATTAGCTGCCAAACCTGCATCACCAGACCTGCATCTGGAGTGCCACAGGGCACCCTTAATGTTGGCCTGCTTAGATCTAACACTTGATTAGTGTGCGATTGTCCATCAGGACTTGATTAGTCAAACACTGTCTGTTTTTTGTGTGTTTTTGTGTGTGTGTGTGTGTGTGTGTGGGTGGTGGATCAGTGAAGCAACAGTCAGTCTATAACTCTGCAGCCTGCTGCCAAACAGGCTGTACGACTGAGGACAAGTTCTGCATTGATAATCCACTCAGCCTTTGTTTTCCCGTAACCACTTGATCCCATTTGGAGTCACAGCGGAGCACAGAGCTTATCCCGACATGCACTTTGTCCTCGGATCGCAGGGTGGATCCTTCAAAGTCGTCATAAACATCTGGTTTAACCTCTGCAGCCCTCAGCATCCCATAATCCACGGCGCATAGTCAGTTCTCAAACGGTGCGTTCAGGAGATGCTCTTCAACAACTGTGGATCAGCAGCACCGTTCTTTATTTTATTTTAGTATTTTGTTTTTCTGGCAACTTTTTAAAAGGCGATTCCTTTAAGTGTCCATTGGTGGATATCACGCAAGACGGATGCAACAAGACAAAAAGGATGTAGGAAGACGAAAATCGATGTAAAAGAGGTAACGATGAATAAAGCGCTTAGCAAGAGAAAAAGACATTACACAACATAAAAGACTTAACAAGATGCAAAGACCTAACGAGACAAAAAAGACAAAAATGACGTACAAGACGTAACAAGATAAAAACAATGTAAAAGATGTAACGAGAGGGAAGAGCGAGACTTTGACTGTGAAGAAAAGTTGAGGAAAAGTTCAGTTAACTTTGCACAGAAACAGTAGAAATGTCCTTCAGAGAAAAACTTTTTACATTCATACTTACAGAGCCTGAACCTTTTCACTTTTACTGAAGTAAAGAACTTAAATCAGTGCTTCTACTTTTATCAAAGTCTTGGTTTTACACAAGTATCTGAACTTCTACTTGAGTACAGATGTGTGTACTTTTGCCACCTCTGCTGAAACTCAGTCTGACTCTAAAATGAGTTGAGGGCTCAAGAATTTGGTCAGAAACAGGCTCAAATTGTGCAGCTGCATGTCCGGATTAAAAGGTGTGCAGGAATCAGGATGTTTGTGGAACTACTGTTACAACTGGAATTAATGTCATATCAGCGAAGGCTCACAGTATGTGAATAAAACCTGGTGGCATATGGAGCATTGGTGGCCACAGAGTACCTTTTTGTGGCCACAGGCCAGGGTTAATGTTGAACCCGTCATCATGAACAAAAAAATGTTATTGTTGAGACAGAGGGGGAAGACCCAGCAAAGGGTCGCAGGCTGGACTTGAACCCCTGGCCGCTGCTGAGGACTCAGCCTCCGTACATGGATACACACTCGACCAACTGGCACTCCACAAAAATTAAGAAATATTAAAAATACATTAAATAATTAAAAGGTCAATCACTTAATTAACTGTTTTAGCTTTACTTTGTGGAAAAAAAACAGTAAAAAAAGAAAATAAATCAGATAAATGTAGTGAAGTAGAGGCAGAAATGGCATGGGTTGAAAAATACTCAAGTACAAGTACCATATATTAGTACTTGAGTACAGTATTTGACACTTCAGCAACAAAGACTTTGATGTTGAGCATCACACTGGAAAATTACATATTAAAAACGTATATAACCAAAGATGGCACTTTTTTTTTTAAATGCTTGATTTATGGGTTTGCTGTTGCAGATCAATGCAACGCACGACGAAGATGGAGGAGCGGCTCACAGCTGCAAAAAATTAGAGGAAAGTGGTTATCGGGTGAGACAACTACAAGAGAATCCAAGAGAACAATAAGTGTCAAACTGTTGGGAAAACATTTCTCTGGGTCTTCATGAAGGCAGTTTGATCGATGTCCTTTGGCGCACGAATCGTATCGTTTACTGACGCTGTGTGGCTGGTATTGTTTTCACCTTTCACCGTCTGTGTGTGTGTGTCATCGTGGCTAAACGTGGCCCTGGAGACACCTACTGTAGTGAGAACCACCACAGAAGGGATTATGAGTATTTAATAAATAAATTAATAAATGTTGTGACATTGCATAAGCTCACTGAATAGATGCCATGTTGAACTGTGCCGTAATCAAAGCTAAAGGTGTGTGACTTTTTTTTTGGTCAGGCAGTGTGTTTTATTTTTATATTTTTGCTGTCCACTTTGCTGCTGTAACACTGTAAATTTCCCTGTCGTGGGGCTAATAAAGAAATATCTTGACGTAGGGCTGCAATGTCAACAAAATGTCAGAAAATAGTGAAAATCCGAGGTAATGTTTTTACATTTCTTGTTTTGTCAGTCCAAAACCCAAAGATATTCACTTTAATATGATAATAAACAGAAGAAAAGCAGGAAATCTCCATGTTTGAAAAGCTGAAAAACAGTTTTGGCCATTTTTACATGAAACATTATCTTTTAATTAATCAATTTACTGAATTTAATGTTTTTTTATCACTTACTAGCCCGATGTGGCAATTTACTTGCCCTGGGCAAGAGGCAATCTCTAATGCTGTTCTAACCTTTACTCACCCAAACCACAGTCTTTTCCCGAACCTAACCAAGTCATTTTGTTGCCTAAACCTAACCAAACTGTGACTGTTAACCACGGTGTAAATCACCATGACGATCACCTAATGGCGTTAAATGACATGAAAGTGGCGTGCTATTTAAACGGCATCCCATGAGGCACAGGACAGACTCCATATAAGAGCTGCGTCCACTGTATTTGATGTCTTTTTGGAAATGACAGGATATATAGTCGGAGGGGGGGAGGAAGGTCTGGGAGTCATATTTTGCCCCAGGGCCCCGTTTCAGCTTAATCCATCCCTGCCTCTGGGTCTCATTTGCAGACATTTCCACTCAGTTCAGGAGGGAATAAAAAAAAACACGACTTCACGCAGCTTTTCACTGTTCACACGGATTTAAAAAAACACGTCAGGTGTGACTGAGACACGCGTGAGACGATAAAAAAAGTGATGAGACACTCTTAGCAGCGGTGTGAACATATATTCTGTGTGTGTGTGTTGTGTGACCCCGTGGAGGCCCGACTTCCTCCCTGCCCCCTGGTGCTGCTCGTTAATCACCGGGTGCCGAGATGATCATTTCTTAGAAAAACAGAGGCGCCGGGAGCGAAAACAAACCGGTGAGAATGTGAAAGGAAAGCCGGAGCGGCGGGGAATTCATGAGGGAGAATGTTATCGCTGCGACTAAAGGTCATATTGTTCACTTCTTCCTGACAGGCAGAGGGAGAGGAGGGAGTGTAAGGCAATTTGGAAAGACGAGGGAGGGAGGGAGGGTGAGACTGCAAGAGAGAGGGAGGGAGGACAGAGAAAGATTGGCAGGGAGGAAGAGAAAACCACAATGTGGGCCTCAAACTGCACAAGGACACATTCTGTATTTTACACACACACACAAAGACATGGAAACAAACCACACACACTTCTACACTACATGGCCAAAAGTATGTGGACACCTGGTCACTGCACCTTTGTGTGTTTGAACAAGAGTTTTACACGGCTTTGTTCAATACTTGATTCTGATTGGTCAATAACAGCATTCTGAGGTGGGCCGTTGTTATGTATAACACACTGTTGCTATGAAGAACAGAGGAGGAGGAGCAAAAAAATTAATTTTTAAATCCATAAAATCATTTTAAATTAATATTTTGTGTCAAATTATTGATTTTTTTGTTAGTAATGGGTAATAAGTGGTGCTTATTAGCCTCTTTAATGCTTAGTTTCAGCGCTGAGAAAAACAAATATGATGATGACATTGTTTCATTTCAAATATTAAAATATTTTTGGTTTATATCAGTAATTGCGTAGCTGAAACACCAGATTATGTTTTAAAAATTAAGCATTTTATATAGTACACTGTTAGTGAGCACTTCTCCTTTGCCAGGATAATCAGGTTTGCATATAGAGATGCTGATTAAACAGCACGATTATTGCACAGTTGTTGCCTTGGACTGTTCACTCTAAAATGTGACATCCGATCTTGAAAAAAGACGTTTATTAGGGCACTAAACTGTGGCTATTTCACATAGAGCTACAGATACAAATTTTTTTCCCTCAAGTGCAAAGTCACGACCTCCCCTACTCTCCCTCAAAACATTCAGTACATCGAGGTAGGGTGTCATAGGGCAGCGTAGCCACAGATGGTTCTGATCCCTGTCCACCACCGAAACCGCCAACAATGGGCACATGAGCATCAGAACTGGACCGTGAAGCAGCGGAGGAAAGTTGCCTGGTGTTGACGAGGTGTTGACGAGATCAAACATCTCTTGGATGTGCTGGAACACTAAATCCGATCCATTGACACCCCTCCTCAAAACTTCAGGCCTTAAAGGATCTGCTGCTGATGTCCTGGTGCCAGATGCCACAGCGCACCTCCAGAGGTCTGTGGAGTCCAGGCCTCGACGGGTCAGAGCTGTTTTGGCAGCTCGAGAGGCAGGTGGCAGGTGGTTTTAATGTTGTGGCTGATCGTGCATAGCGAGGAGGAAAGTAAAGGTGTGGAGGACAGAATGCTTTCATGCAGGAGAAAAAAAAAAACAGCTGAAAAATGGACTGACCACAAGGAGTTTAAAAAGACAGAGGACGAGGAGGATGAAATTAATATGAAAAAGACAACTGAAAGACTTTTTAAACCAAAAACAAAAGAATACAGATGCGGAAACATACTTAATGACATGAATTTTATGCTTCATTTCAGTCCAGTACAGCCCAAACCTGACATAAGCCCATGAAATATGTTAGAAATAAGGCCCGACCCAACCCAAATCCATCGGGTCCCGTCAGGTTCGGGCACAGATCTCAAGCTCTAATTCAGAGTTTAAGCCAGGCAATGCCGTCTTCAAAGTCATGTTGAGACACTACAGGAAAAGCGGGTGTCAGTTCCTTGCTCTGTTTTTCAGTTGTTTCTTTTTTTTTCTCTCCTCTGCTGCGTCCCGTTCTTCGAAATTGTTGTATTCTCCAAAGAAATATTAAAATCAGCCCTCACCCTGTTGTGATTTATACTGTGACTCACATCTTGATTGTAAAAGGGACTGGATTTATTCCTTCTCATGACAACGGAAAGCTCTTGCTTTATAACTTTCAGCTTTAAGCAAAAAAAGTGAATGCTTTCATTTCATATTCTTGGCAAATGACCATGGTATTAAACGGGATAATCAGCTTGTGGATGTGCGTTTAACAGTTTGAAGGCACGACGTGGAGGCGAAGAAACACCCGACGCAAAGTGACCGTACTCAGTGACTGTCCCTTAAAGCCTCTGTAAACCCAAATCCACAAGAGTCTACTAACCATTAGGGTCTTATGTATATAATAGTAAGCAAGTAAAACATAGTAGAAAACAGATATAATCCAAATTTGAAATATAGTCATCTAAGTTTTTGTACACTTTCCTGTCTTGGGTTTGAATTGGGCGTGTTTGTGCTCTAGATTTATTATAAAAAATTATGAAATTAATTCCACAAACCAATCATAAAAAAGATCAATGTCAGTTGCCATCTGGATGCAACAAAACTTCTCTTCTCCGCTGCTGCAGCTGGTCACTGAGTCTGCACCAACTCAATATCAACATTGGTTTAAGTGTCTTTACAGCCACAAAACTCCATTGAAAAAAAACAGCAATTTTCCCTTGCAGGACAGTGGAGCTCCTGCTGCCTCGATCTGCAGCAAGTAACGTTAGTTCAGACCCAAACAAACGTGTTAAAACACCAAAGTCACACTAGGTCAACAGTATTAAAAACTAACTAACTAACAAACAAAACACAAACTCCTACAGCCCCCATGTCTTGCGAGGTAAAAAGACAGTTTCTGTCCATGGAGTTTGGTGGTTTTAAAGACAGCGGAGAGGCGGCTTCAATTGTCTGTCTGACAAAGTAAAACAGCAAACATGTTCTGAATATGGCGTACGTTTTAAACCAATAGTAATTTTGGCCAGGTTAAATCACTAAGTGTACGCTGTATTTAGAACATTTTCCACCATTTGTAATAGGAGTAATAGGAGTAATTTTCCCTCACAGGACACTGGAGTTGCTGCTTCAATCTGCAGCAAGTAAGTTAGTTCAGACCCAAACAAATATGTTAAATCACAGAAGTCACACTGAAATAAAAAATAACACAAACTAACTAACAAACTCCTACAACTCCTGTGTCCTGCGAGGTAAAACGACTTTCTGTTCATGGAATCTGGTGGTTTTAAAGAGAGCAGAGCCGGCGGCTTCAGTTCCCCATTGGAAAACTCAATCTGATGACAAAGTAAAGCGGTGAACATGTTCTAAATATAGCATACACTTAAACCAATATTGATGTTGTAGGTGGTGCTTTGTTTAGGTGCTAAAATACATTTTGCTGCTGCCCCGTCCACAGCGGTCCACAACAGGACATTACTTAGCTTCCTGTGTGGACTCCTGAGACAGCTGTCAATCAAACATGCACTGACACGCCCACACACTCAAACCACAAAATGAGCAAAACAAGCCTTCACCATAAAATTTAATGATTTACATTATGGGGGCGTGCATTCATTTTGTCCCCACAAGGAGGGTATGTCCCCACAACGTGAGTGTAAAAACAGATTAATGTCCCCACATGGAAGACAAGTCCCCACAATGTGAGTAGTAACACGTCCACATTTTAGTCCGTGTATCTGGAGGGGGTCTGTGTCTCTCTCTTGGGAGTGGGACTCTTGATTCCTGAAATGAAATGAAGCAGTAAGTGAGCAGCCTCAACACACACACACACACACACACACGCACACACACACACCACGTACACACGTCACATACGTAAAAAAATAAAAAAATCTGTGACAAAAGCAAGTCCAGCCAAAAAAGTTTGGAAAGTCCCCAAAAGTTTCTTGTTTGCTCATTGGTCCAGCTCTCAGGTTTCCAGCGTAGCCATTGGCCGCTGCGGTTGTCCCACCTCCCCCTTCCCGAGGTGTGTGCGTGTGGGTGTGTGTGTGTGTGTGGGAGTGTGTGTTTGTGCCAGATATCAGTGATATTGTTCAGCTTCTGGGTACTGTGTTCTTTCTAAAGGGAGGGATAAAATTAATACAGTTTGTGTGTGTGTTAGCAGGGAGTTTACCTTGGCCAACACTCAGAGACAAAGAGAGTTAGTTTTCAGTTGTTTTGATAGATAATGTCTGTGTCTAAATTAATAATCATCTATTACAAACATTAGAAATATATAGAAAACTACTCTAAACTAATCTAACCAAAAAACAAGTCATTAATGGTTTTAGAAACTTGATAATTTACCTTATAAGGACCAGCTTTTAGTCTCAAAATCAGAGGTCTCCATAATGCGCCTGTGTAAACACATTTTTGTCTAAACCATGATGAAGTTCTTTGCCATTGATTTGGATGTATTACTTCATTAGTTTCTTTGCTTTGGCAGTGGGGACACAAGTGTTTATGTGAGTCAAACTGATGTAAGCCGAGTCAGAGGGAGAATTTCGAATTTTGCCAGTAATGCGCCACAAACCTAACACATCATTAAACACGGTTATAAAGCCAGCAAAAGAAAAACAACAACAGGAAGAGAATAAAAAGCGCAGCACCGACATGTCGCCGTGAACACAGCTGGATTCTTGTTGAGTGCATCACCTGTCTCCACATGCATCCGTCTGTCCGACATCATGTCTTCTAAATTTACAACTCAGCAAGTCCAGACAGCATTTTATCAATGCAAAAGGTGGTGTTTTCTTTCAGCTGCAATTCAACCAAAAACAAAAACAAACCACTCCGGTGAGCACGGCATCATTCTTTTACAAGTACTGGTGAGGCTGTCCCAGACCAAGGTTTTCTTCAATCAAATCAGATTTGGTTGTCCAAACATGTCTTTGACGATTCATTCTTTTTTTTGTCCAGTTCAGTGCGCTACATGAATATCCTCCATCAGCCCACATATGTATGTTTTACTTGTGGACTTTTTGTTGTCATCTTGTGTCAAAACATCAGATTTTCACACAGTCAGAGAAAGAAAAAGTTTGCATCCTCCTACAGTTCAATAATTAAATCAGCAGACAACTGGCTGCAGCAGCGCTGGCATCACCTGCCCTGCACGCTCCACGCTTCCCTCACGCCACGAATTAAGGATTTATTTCGACCAAACCAGAGTTGGTGGCTGTTGGAACGGTGAAAAGACGAACCAAGATGTTTTATTTTGTTTTCTGTCAAGTTTAAAGCTGACAACAATGATGTTTTACAGAGGGAGTCTGGTGAGTTTGCACCAACTTGCAATAGCCAAATAAAACTAGTTTATTCTCTCATATCATTTGCAAGGTTATTAAAGTGGATGGCAATCACTCTAATGGACATAATTGATCCAGGTGGATGCGTAAAGTTTTCTGTATATTTGCAAAATGAAAAGCAAATTTATGAGTGTTTCCACTCACTTGTGTTATTTGAATATTTGGAGTTCAGTCATCACTAAAAGCAGTTGGTAGCTAACTCCATGCAGCTGCCATTATTACAAAAGAAGAGGCATTTAAATTTGTTCCTTCGTGTTAATGTGTGCAAGATTGATTACAGTCTCCTCATCTGTCCACACAGATCTGATGTTTTCATCTCTTCATTAGAAGCATACGCACAATGCATTTTTGCTTTTGTCGATAAACCAGAGTTTTCACCTCAATTTCTTTTTGGCATTTCCACTCAGGTTTTGTTATGTGCACAAAACAAACCCATTGTCAACCTCATCCAACATGCTTTAGCAAGACAATACCTATTTATAAGTGGCATAAGAGACGGACAGAACAGACAAAGAAAAACAAAGAAAGAGGCAGACAGAGCCGGGGAGAGGAAGAACGAGGGCAGAGGGGAGTGGAAGACAAAGTTTTGGGAGGGAGTCGACTTTGCGGGGGAGTCGGTCAGTTCTACTCTTCATATCAAAACTTGGCCGGCGTTCAGAAACACACTCAGGAGTGTGTGTGTGTTTGAGCCTGCATTCATCACACTGTGGGGACTAAAATCCGGGGAAAAAGCTCGTCCTCAGAGGGTAAAGGTTTATTTTAGGGTTAAGACCAGTTTTGTGGCTTGGTTTTGGTTGGCTCTTGAGTGAGAAAATCAAGTCTGAGTGTGAAAGACAGAACTTTTATGTGTGTGTGTACCGAGGATGCTCTCATGAACAATCTTGACCCACGCATACTCTCTGTGCTCTTTATCACACACACACACACACACACACACACACACACAGTTTACAGACTCAGTTACCCCCAGCAGGCCTTGCTGGCGTAGCGGTGGAGCACAGTGAAACCTAAGTGGAGAGCGTCTCCCGCGGGACGGCGAGGCGTAGGAGCCAGATTGAGGCCAGATGTTGCAGATGCAGGAACGAGCACACGAGACCGGGATCCATTTATAGGCTCAGCCCACCACGCTGCACAGAAATACACTGATAACAACACGACCAGAGCCGTTCATAGCACTGACCGCTGCGCTTAATGTCAGGGGAAAACACACGTTACAGCTCACATTGTTATTTTTTTATGTTTGTGTCTGATTTTACTATCGTTTGGCTTGAGAATTATTTTTGGACGTGATCTTAAATGCCTGTGTGGTCAGTTTAAAAATAAGGCTACGCTTCCAAAGTTGCAAAAACTTCACATTTTGTTGAGACACAAGGGTTTCGCTGGAGAGCAGCAATAAATCTAGCGTTAAGAGGTACTCAAGAAACTTTTAAAAATGCACAAATGTCTAAATAATTGGATGTGTGTGGTTTTGTTATTTTAATAACTTGGGAAAAGAAGATTTGGGGATTTTTAATGCTAAAAGTCAACATTTTAAAGGCACAGATGACAGTTAAAGTGAATTATTTACTATTTTTCTTTCTTTCATGTCACACTGTAAATGCAAACATTGCTCTTACTTAAATTAAATAATTTATAATAGTCTTTTAATTTGACTTGGGTACACTGAGTTTCCAGGACTTTTTTACCCTCATCCTTGTTTCCTTCTATAATATGCTTTTTCTGAGAAAACTGGTGCCCCTGAAGCACAACTTGAGATAGTTAAGTTTGTTTTACTTACTTTTTCCAAGGTAATTGGTTTCCTAATTTTTCCTAATTTTTAAGTAAACTTAACTTTTAACAGTGTACCGAAGGGCTGATAGAATAAAGGAAACCGAATAACACAAAATTCCAACATATGCCTTTAAGCACATGTTGAATTAAAATCAAAATGTTCAACATTATTTTGAAACAAAAAGTGCAGGGAGCTGCCAGCTGTATTCCTGGCAGTTAACTGAAGAATTTAATAGATAAATAAACTATATTATAGTACTATACTATAAAATAGTAAAACTTAAATTTGTACTGAAATGCCTACAGACAGAACGAGACGACTGCATCAGAGTCAAAGTAACACATTTTAAAATTAATTTAGCTCATCAGTAATCAGATTAAAAAAGAAACAGATTCCAGTAATTGGAAAAAAGCTGAATATTGGACCCCCCTTGTGTTGCTTATGGACATTACATAAGAGATTTACAATAAAACTTTTGCATCAAAATTATGCATTCTGTCATGGACTGATACGAAGAGCCAACCATCTTCGTCGTCAACAGAAGACGAAGAACTAGTTAGTACTGGTAATAAAAGCCCTTTTGGCTGGATGGGCAAAGAAAAGAGCACAGCTACCTGCAGAAACTCAAACATCATCATCAGCAAAAAGCAACAACAACAAACAACAAGACTGTAGAAGAAACAGAATGATCATTTTTGCGTTGCTTAAGAAACAAACACAAGAAGTAAAATGAGCTGATTGAGGGGATTCCACCCATGCTTTCAACACTCATCGAAGAACTCTTTCTTCCAAAAAGGGTTCCTTAGTGGAACCATTCTAATCAAGGATCTACAGAGGGTGTTGCACAAGACCTGTAGAATATGACAAGCCAACTTTGGTTCCCAAGGAAAACCTGCTACTTTTTTTTTTTTTTTGGACTTTGAGCCAATTTATTTCTGGTGGATAAAAATCAGGTGATTGATCCAGAACAGGGCCAGTTCCATGTTGGTGGAAAAGGTTTATATGAGAGAGGTTCTACAGAGGACCCTCGATGTATGGTTATACTCACAGAAAGGTTTCCTCTAGAATCCACCCAGGGGGTTCTACCAAAAACCTTTTTATATTCAAAGGGTTTCATATTGAACCCACCAAAGCCTTTTTCCACAAAATTAGCTCTGGTTCTTGAACTAGTTCTATTCAAGATTGTTGGAACCTTGGTGCCAGTAGTGAAGCAGGCCACGTTTCCACCAGTTTTGAGTGGAACCATTCTAATCAAGGATCAACAGAATATGACACGCCCACTTTAGTTCCCAGGTAAACTGGAAACCAATTTTTGGGGTTCTGGACCAATTTATTTTTGGTGGAAAGGCTCAGAATGGATCAAAATTAGGTGCTTGAACAAGAACAGGGTTGGTTCCACGTTGCTGGAAAAGGCCTGTAGGTTCTACAGAGAACCCTTGATGCATGATTCCATTATCCAAAACTTTTCCAGTCTAAGATAGAAATGGTCCTGGGTAGAACCCCAGCTCTTCAGGAAGAGCCATTGCACTCTAAGAGTGCATGTGGGGAAAAAAATATGTGCATATATGGGTATCACCCAAAATTAGTTGGAAAATATCAGCATATTGGAGATCTGCAAAAATCCACCATGGTGCTTCCCAAATTTATTTTAGATCACATATTTTAAAAAGTAAAGGCCAGGAGAGAAAGGCCAAACAGCAGCTGCAGGTCAGGTATTTTAGTTTTGACAGTATTTTCTTTGCACTGTCTGACACAAAATGTGAATTTTACACCTTATTTTGACAGTTAAAGGTCAACTATGTGAGACAGTGAGGAACATTAAGTAACAAATGTTTTGTCTTTCACATTGACCTCATCACTCCTCATCATGTGACCTCAAAATTCTTTCCAACATAGTTTATCCTTCAACACGGTGGCAACAACGTCGAGTGAAAAAGAACATTGTGTTTTTGTTCTGCAGCCTGATAATAAAGTCTAGAACCCCGTCAGCTTCCAAGAACCGCTCATCATCCAACATGTTGTTCTCAGCGGACAGCTGCCTGTCAGTAAGACGGGATTCACGCCTCCAATTACTGATATGAGCACAAATATGATTATATTTTCTGATATATACCATCAGGAAGAAACATGACAGTTGTATAAGATGAGATCAAATATGCAGACATATGGAAATAAAACCGATAAAACGGAGGAAAGAAATGCCTGGAAAAACCACCTGACATCATGGTTACATGTGGTCTGAGTCAGCATACAGTGGCAAATAAGTCAGGTTTGCCAAAGAACTGATAGAAGAGTTTAATTTATGGTTTTCCCCCAGAAAGACCCCTGATTTATAAGACCTAAATCAACGTGTTGCTCTTCAGTGATGCAAAATATATGAATTTTTATCATGTAGGTTTAATACAAGCGAATAAAACTGAAATGTAATTAATTTATGATCTATTTAAAACTAAATAAAAGGAGTTATCTGATAATAGGAGACTTGCTTGGTGCAGAGACGAGGATACAGAGAATTGGAGCAGGTGTTCACCATAGTCACATGGCGGCCATTTTCCTTTTTTGTATTTAGGTAAACTGAAAAATTGTTATCATTTAACTGCTTCCCTAATTATCAGAGACTGAGAAGACACTGGAAAGTGAAAATCTAGAGGGACATCAGTCATATTTCTAACTGAAACAACATATTTGATAACCCACTAGCTACTGTGACACAACAGCTAACATTAGCATTCAACCACTTCCTAGCTAACGATACCGTTTGATAGTGTTACGCGATACAATAGAAAAGGTGTACATTAATTCTAAAACATAAACAAACATCTTGGACACATTTATTTAAGCCTGGAAGCACAATGAAGTGGGTATAATCAAGCTAATGTTGAGTCGTGTTCTTTTGTTGCAAGGAACCAGGAGACGATCTCTTTCTGATTCAAAGTATTTAATTGACATTGGCAGAATAGAAATACATGTACATGGATCTTTCTTTGTTCGGAAACCAACAGTCCGCGTTAGCAGTTAGCTGTAGCCACCTCACAAAGAAAGAGTGACGAATTTTAGAAATACATGGTATTTTATTTAGAAATGTGCAAACTATCTAATTGGTCTATAGTGGTGGGGAGGGCCGTGGTTTAGACTTAGCTCTCCCTTCGTTGGTTCACCGGGCAGGTCTCATCCTTCCGACACGCGTCTCCGCCAATCCTGGAGGACAGCGCCCTGAAATGTAAAACAGCTAGGTGCCTAGTGTTTTGCCTAAATTTGATATTCTGTACGTGACTGTCTGTAGAGTTTCATATCCCAGTCTAATGCCAAATTTGACTGGCCTATTGCCCAATTGTCCATTTACTTCTAGAATGTTGCGAAAAAGGGGGAAGTGTGATCTGGGGTTCGTCTCGAGTATCTGTGGAGTTTCATTAGGTCGTAAGTTCATCACTAAGGACAAGCATGATCTGGAGTTCACCTTGGCAGTTTCGTAAGTTCATAAGTCTGTCACTAAGGATGTATCTATGTGTTGCAAGATTAATGCTTCCTCAGAGAGTTTAAAAGTTTAATACTTGTTTTTCAGTCCATGTGGGACATAGGTCAATACAGATAGTTTCTACTCCTGACACTAATGTAGGCTAACACTAACGTTAACTGTCTTGCCGTCTTTTCACCTGAACTCAGAAATATTCTGTTTAATAATAATAATAATAATAATGATGTTACGTGACATGATGCTCACTGGGACAGTTTCTGTGTGGGGTTCATACAAATTACATCCAACACAAAAGTGTTAAGAAAACTGTAAGATCTGACAGTTATTTTGTTCTAAGCTAACGTACCGCTAACTCTGTTTTAGCTGCTCTGCTTAACGTTAACATACTTGGACATTAGACGGTTAACGTTAACCGACATTGTAAGCACGATAACATCCAGCCTAATAATTGCTCAAAGTCAGCCACAATTGCCGAAAAAAACAAACAAACTTCCAAACACAAAACAGCTGGAAAACAATCTGGAAACACCGCTTCCCAGCATGCATTATGTGAGTTTTCGCAAGTACAGCTGAATTAATTACAAGTTTATTTGACAAGAAAAGTCTGTTTTGTTTTTTTGTTTTTTTAATAATTACAAAATTATCTCAATTTGTCTTTTCAAATTCAGTCAACTTAAAATTTAAGGCAGCCTGGACACTAACTTTTTAAAGTTAAAACAGTTTTTTTAAACAGTGTATTTGTACATGTTTTGATGCATTGAAATGCGAAATGCCAATAAATATATTGGTCAAACTGAAAAATAATGAGATTTCAAACTCTCTAACATAATAAAAGTGATGTAGGTTCGTGCCAGAATGCAGCCGTGGTGCCACTCTGCTCCTGTTTGAAAAGATTATCTGTGATCATATTCTGATGTAAATGTGTTTTTCTCACAGTAAAGTTCAGTGCACAGATCTGCAACAAAGATATGAAGGTTCACAATAAACTCTGAGGCTATCTGTGTTTTTCCAGCACAGAAATGAAACAATAATCTCTGCAGGAAAAATTCATAGAGGGAAAAGGTTCTTGTTCTCCGGGTCAGGCCGGCCCCGCCTCCTCCTCCTCCGCCTCCTCCTCCTCCTCCTCCTCCTGCTTGCAGGGGACGGGGAGGGAGGGTAGAAGTGAAGGAGTCAGCTCTCTGCCATTGTTCTTGTTCTGGAAGTCTGGGACGGGACAGGACGGACGACGCTGGCGGGTCGGGTACCGGACGGCGGGTCTGTCGTTATGACGGGCTCCGGTCCGAGGCTCGGGGTGCTGCTGCTGCTGGCGGTCCTGCTGCAGACTGTCGTGGTCACCATCACCGTGCTGCACTTCACCACGGCTCTCAACTCGGTAAGGAAAAAAAAGTGACGGTTCGGACTGATGAACCGGAGACGCGCGGAGGCTTTTACGCATCGCCATGCAGTGCGCACCGCGACGTGGGCGCGAAGTTGTTCGGCCTTTGAGCGCAGCTTTAAGAAAATTAAACTTTTTATTGACCATTAAAATTTGGCTCCACTTTGTAGAGACTTGTGTGCTCAATTTATTGTTGACAGTTTTATTGTGGGAAGGCGTTGAAGTCGTTTTTATGCGCTTTGGTTCTGTCGCTGCGCTCCAGAGCACAAATAGTCCAGGACATTTCTAATTTCCTTTTCCTTTTTTTTGCACAATGCAATGGATGCCACATGTATTACTTTTACAATGAATTAGTACTTTTTTTTTTTT
Organism: Lutjanus argentimaculatus; assembly: GCA_034769285.1. Taxonomy (NCBI): domain Eukaryota; kingdom Metazoa; phylum Chordata; class Actinopteri; order Lutjaniformes; family Lutjanidae; genus Lutjanus; species Lutjanus argentimaculatus. The sequence goes on along the minus strand of JAWZSL010000009.1, from coordinate 4,240,791 downwards.
TGCACAAAGCAGCTTCATGCACTGACACACACTCTCCTTTTCTTTGCGTTTGCAAACACAAGGAAGTACAGAGCTCTGGCAGCTGCAGAGGTGGATTGACTGCAGCTATTTTTATGATTAGCTGTGATTATCAGGACGGGTTTTTTACAGAGCTGTGTGTGTGTGTGTGTGTGTGTGTGTGTGTGTGTGTGTGTGTGTGTGTGTGTTCTGAACTCACTCTGCTTGTTGGGTGAAGTCAGAGTCCTTTTGTTACCTGGATTCAGTCCAGTCCAGCTCTCAGTCTGTGTTTACAGGAATTGATCATTAACTCAGATGAGATGTAGCAGCAATATGTGCAGAAATGAAACCTAAGACATGAAAACAAGGAAGACGGACACATGCCAGGAAATTATGTCGACTCAGGAGAAACTTAATGACTTGTAGTGATAATATTAGAGGAGCTTTTCGTCTTATTTTTCTCCCAATGAAGCGTGTCTTCATCTAATTAAACTTAATCTGCCTCGAGGCTCGCTTGATTGATTTAAATCATTATTTTAGGAAGAAAAAAGTGGTGCCAGGTCATGATTAAGAATCACCTTTGAACAATCACTTGGATCTTTTTCTATGTTACGGAGGCGACTTTTATGAGCAATAAACATTTGTCCGATGACCTGTGATAATTAGTGTGAGGTTTTCTCACAAAATGCTTGGACTAAAAAGGCATTTTTGGAAAAAACATATTGAGGCAATTTTCTAAACTTTCCCTTCATCCATTCCTTAAGATTTTTTTTCTCTCATTCAGAACTAGAGCTGCCCTCTGATAGTCGAAGAGTCAAATCATCAGCCGGAGACCCCTCAGATTCTTCCAGTCAAGCATTTGTTTTTTCTTTTGTCGGTCAGTCTGCATCACAGTTTCAGGATAAAACAGATCGAAGCAGGGAGAACATTTCAGTGATGGATTATAAACAAGAGGAATCATAAATATAGTTTTAGATCAGCTGTTGCACTTCAGAAATCCTTGCGATGACATGAACTGGTGGTTAACTGATGAGAGAAGTTTAAACAAGCGGTTTCAGCTTTTGTTTTTCAGCTGTGTCACTGTACACAAAGCATGACAGGCTGTAAACGTTATAAACTGAGTCTCTAAATCACCACAAACCATAAAACTAACTGTGACTGAAGCAGAGAAGAGTGACAGAAACAGAGCGCAGCTGACACGCCGTCAGCGCGAGGTAGTTAAAGTTTGTTTTTTTTGCCACTGACAGGCTCAGATTGTTATTGTAAGTGTCTGACAACATTATGGAAAAGATCATGACAGCGAGAGACCTTGTTTTTAAGAGTAGGATACATTTTGCTTGACCAGAAACAGCTGATTTATTGCTCTCGCCAAATTCACCAGACTCCTTTTGCAAAACATCATCGTCGTCAACTTCATTCAGACTCAATCAAAACAAAATAAAACTCACCAAAAACATTTTGATTGTTTTTTTTTAATGCTCCAACAATCACCAACACTGGTTTGGTTGAAATAAATCTTAAACTTACAGTGTGAAGGAGTGCAGAGCGTAAAGGCCAGATCACGCAGGACAGCAGCTGCAGTCTGCAGAGAGAAGCTCTGCGGGGCGCTGATTAACTGAACTACAGGAGGATGCACACTTTCATTTTTTTATATTTTTTTTTGGGCTTCTGTGCCTTTAATCTATAGGACACCTGAAGACACGATGGGAAAGGGGGGAAGAGAGCGGGGGGACAACATGCAGCCACGGCGGCTGCAGAAGACCCTCAGCCCTGGTGCACAAGGCGAATGGTCCACCAGCGGAGCCACCAGGCTGTCGCGCACTTTTACTTTCTCTGACTGTGAGAAAATCTGATGTTTTTACACCACAGATGATGACGAAAGACATTAAAACACGACCCTTGGTGGTTAAACATTCCTGTAGTCTGACACAGGGATTTAGGGTGGGCACTGAACTGAAAAAAAAAGAATGAATCATCAAATATTTGCATTTGACGGCCAAATCTGAAGTTGACCAACGCAACAAAACGCCTGGACTATTATTTTTCTCCCAACGAAACGCATCTAGCCGAACGCACAGTTTTAGTTTTTGCTGAAAGCGAGGAGGAGGCTTCCTCTGACGTGTTTGATGAGATGTTTTCTCTAATTGTTTGATTCCCCTCTTGACCTTTTCACTCTGTGCAGATGAAGGAGACGTTCGCCAGGAGCAGCGTTTCCTGCCTGACGGGCGCCGACCTGCAGAGCATCACGGCGGTCCGGGGGGATCCGTGCTGGCAGGTCACTCAGCAGCTTCACCTGCTCATTGAGAAGGTATGAATGCACCCAAACAGTGACCTCAGCACCTCCAAACTCATCAGTAAAATCTCAAAACCACATTTTCAAGCTGCCCTCCAACATAAAAATGACCGTTACATATCAGTATTTGTTGATCAGTATTAATGACACATTGATTACTTGGCCAGCTGCTGAGATTTCTGGCTTTACAAGCTCCTTTTTTCTTTGGCCTGTGTCTGGATCAAAAACTCCCCACCCACTGGAGTTTGGAGACATTACTAAACTCCCCACACTTCAGCTGCTGAGGCCAACAGAGCGAACGATAAAGCAGCTTTATTATTAATCCTCCAGGGTCCCACATGTTATCAAACTTTTTATAACTGGGAGTTTTGTGCTGATGAGTTAATTTGAATGGAGCCACATGCAGGTTTCATCACAGAAAAGGGAGTAAAACTGAAAAACAGGGCGTATTGTTCGATGACACTCAATGCTGATCTGGAGACTTTTCAGGAATCAAGAAGACTCACAGCGTGTCCGTCCAGCATGAGACACAGTCAGTCGGTCGATTGTTTCAGCGGTTTTATAAACAGTCTTTGCTTTCAGCTTCTTATGAGTGTTTGATGCTTTTCCTTGTGTTATTGTTCGGACAGTCAAATGAAAATCTTCGAGGTTTGGGTGGTTTGTCAGATAAAAGAAGCTATTTGAAGATGTCACCCTGGGCTCTGGTTTATCGAGAAGATAAATGCTCATCTTGCAGCTACAAATCACCCAAACTGATTTTTTTCTCACCGGATTACTTCATTTATAAAAAGAGTACTTCACTGATTTATTGTTGCACTCCTGACACACTGTCCAAAACACAGAGGAGGCAAAAGTACATGCATTCTTTACTCAAGTAAAGAGTTTAAAAGTAAAAAGTCGTCCTGAAGGACATTTTTACCAGCTGTTCCTGTGCAAAGCCAAATGAACCTCAGCTTGTCTCTGCAAATGAGTCTCCATCACTTGTCGTTTTCATCTTGTTACGTCTTTGACGTTTTCGTCTTTTATGTTGTTCATGTCTTTTTCTTCTTGTTACATCTTTAATGTTTTTGTCTTGTGACATTATTTTCATCTTGTTACGTGATTTACGTTGTTAAAGCTTTGACGTTGTTGTCTTTTATGTTGTCTATGTCCTTTTCCTCTTGACACGTCTTTAACATTGTATTTGTCTTTTTACGTCTTTTACGTCTTATGTCTGTCTGCATAGTTTTTGTCTTGTTGCGTAGTTCTTGCCTTGTTACGTCTTTGACACCGTTTTCATCTTATTACATTTTTGTGTCATATTTATCCTGTTATGTCTTTTTATTGTGTTTTATGTGTTTTTCATTGTGTTACATCTTTTGCATTGTATTTGTCCTGTTACGTCATTTTGGTCTCTTTAGTTTTTGTCTTTTCATGTAATTATGGTCATGTTACGTCTTTTTTCATTTTGTTACGTCTTTAACGTAGTTTCGTTTTTCATTTTCATCTTGTCACTTCTTTCAGGCAGCTCGCTTTGTGCCCTAAAAATAAATGTTTTAATAATTAAATTAATGTTTTAGATGTGCAACGAGTAGTCAGTTATTGGCTTAATCTGACGACTACTGGTCGACAAGGAAAATCTTTATTCAGGGGCAACCTCCTCCCATCTAGTCCCCCTTTTTCATACACGGCGTGGTTTTATATGCAGTCCAACAGCTGTAAAATGGCGAGTAAAGTCCCATGTTATGGTGTTATTCAAAAGCTTTTATTATGAAGCAGCATAATCAGGAAATGTTGGGTTTTAATCAGTGGTAACTTGACACAACTCCTGTATGTCTGAAAGGGAACATGACAGTAAAATAATGCAGATACCTGAAAGTACAAACAGCGACACAGGAGAGAAACTGAACCTCAAACCACAGAGATTCAGTTAGAAGCTACAAAAGTACTGAGAGCTGAACACTGACACTTTTTAAACGTCTTTCCCTCTGCTCTCCTGCACACACGAGTTCACTCATACAACACACGGTTGTTTGAGGAAGCTCGAGAAAGGAGACATCACTGCGGCCAACCCGCCAAACAAGTAGCAGGTCCATCTCGGTCACAACTCGACACAGTGCAGTGTGATTAAAGTGGTGAAGGAAATGCAAATCAGCAGCACGGTATGAGTCAACATGGCCAAAAGTGCCATTGTAAACGCCCCACATGATGCTGTAGATACTCCACAGGGCTCCGTGGTCAAATATCTCTTTCAAAATAAAAGCACAAAGACTACTAGGGTAGGTTTAGAAAGGGATCATGATTTGGGTTAAAATAACTACATAAATTCACATATTTAATGTAATCTGTGCATGTGACGCCACTTCCGTAACATTTTAAAAAGAAGTTCTAGAGTGAAAGTCCCCATCAACTCCACCAAATGCAAACTTCCTCACTCTTAATATTACGTCACCTGACTTTGACAGCACATCAAATCATAACGCTACAGGGGAGCTTCAAAAAATTACGCTAAAGATGTGCCGACCAGCTGCTGTATTTATGTTTTTTATTACTTAATTGCAGTAATTAAGTTTTTTTGAGAAGTTTACAAATTTTTTTGGTATAAATGAAATTAATACATAAAAAGACGGAAATTAAATGACACAAACTTAACCCAACAAAAAATTATCAATAATAATAATAACACGTTATTTCATTCATTTTTTGTGTGTAATCTCTAATTGTATATGTTAATGTTAATTTTTCCACATCTAAAAGATGTTCTGTTGTTGTTGTACATAGTTTTAGAAGATATTTGACGAGTTGTGAGTGAGAACGTTTTCATTGCTTGTTACCATCACAGAGTTGCATCATATAAAACTGCTTAAAAATCAACTTCACTGTTCACTGGAAAGATAATTTTTCAGAGCAGTTTCTTCTTCTTCTTCTTCTTCTTCTTTCTGCCTGAAAATATGTGAACATCTGCACGTTACTTGGTTTCAGTCTTTTCTTTGAGTTTGTTGACAGTAAGGGAAGAAAATCTCCAATAATGCCAACTTTGATTTTCAAAATAAGTGATGAGCAAAGAAGTGATTTGTAGGGACATCAGGTCCTTGTAAGTCATAGCAGTTAGTTAGTTATTATTATCATCATCATCATCATCGGGGGCTTCTCGTGCTGCTGATCTGAGCTCTGAACGTTAGCAGGAGAAGAAAAACGCTGAAATGATCTGAATCACTGTCTGCAGACACACAATGAGCTCCTTCATAGCTGGAGATGTGATGTGATCCTGTGTGGTTTAATCAGCACAGGAATGTGTTCACCTGCCCTGCTCACACACACACATGCACACACACACACACACACACACACACACACACACACTTTCTATTTGTGTGTATTGTTTGTTTTTGTCCTGGTCCTCCTTCTTGGACTCTGCTGCTCTTTTTTTAATAACACTCGCTGGTATTTTCTGACTCAGCTACTTGATTAAATTTAGTTCAGAATATAAACATGATGCTCGGATAGTTTGTGCTTTTAACTCAGGGCGCAGAGTGAAATATTGAAGGGTCCTGTGAAGTTAAAAACTGTGTCTGCTACGATCATACTCCAAATATCTGTAAAAATGCATTTCCCACATTTGTTTTCTTAAACATATTTTACTGAGCCGTTGAATTACATCTAGATAATTAATTGAGTTGCTGCTCGGGTTTGTTTGTTTTGATCAAATTTTTATTAAAGCTACAGTAGGTAACAATTATTCAGTCATATTTGCTGGAACTGTCACTATATTCTGATAGTCGGACATTAAATGGGTAATTTAGGACAAAATCCAACTCCTCTGGCTCCACCTACAGCCTGTAATCGTATTTGCCGAAATCCACCGCGACCGAAGATTCTCCACCAGTCAGGTAGAGGGAGCAGGAGGAGCAGCCAATCGCCGCTCCTACACGTCGTAGTAAACTGACAAAGTGAAAGTAAAGTCCGCGACTTGGTCGGACATTTCAAGATGATACACACCGTCAGCTCCCTCTTTCACCTCTGTCAACCCCCCTCCTTCCCTCCACACACGCAGACACACACAAGAAGAGTGTGTTTCATGGTGAGAGAGATGTGAGATCGTTTTGGAGTCTCCGGTTGCTATGGAAACGGTACGTCGTCTGTGGGTGCGTTTATGGCTACTTTGTGTGCATGCGCCTGCACGTGTGTGTGTCTGTGTGTGCCTGTGTGTGTGTGGGGTTCTTGGCAGAGGTTCATAAAGAGACCTGATGGAGTATTGTCTTGAAATTTCCGACCAAGTCGCGGAGTTTACTTTCACTTTCATCAACTTACCGACTGGAGCTTTAAGTCTCTACAGGAGGGTAGATTGGATATAAAGCTAAACGATATGTTATAACGAGTCAAGAGCAGCGGTTCCCAGACTCAGGGTCGTGACCCAAAGTAGGTCACAGACGTGTCACTCGCGATCGCATACATGATGCCGAAATGAAAATACAAGTGTTAATAAAATTTGGCGTTTGTGTCGCAGGGAGGAACTCAGTTTCTCTTTTGGGTCTCAAGCTGAAAAAGTTTGGGAACCCCCGATCTAGAGCCCTGCTACTGGCTCTGTGAAGCTGAACATCAACATCACTCTAAGTGTACACTATATTCATAATATGTATAATGTTTTACCTTTCTGTCAGACTCCTTTTTCTGATGGGAAACTGCCATTATTTAAGTCAAATATCACTCCCTGCAAAGCAACCAAACTCCATGAGTGAAATCAGTGATTTTACTTCACAGAACATGTTGAGTTTCTGGTCCACCGCTGCCTCGATCTTTTAGTTTGTTTGTCTTATTGTGTGACTTCAGCAAATCTGAACTATCCCTTTAAAACACAGAAGTCACACAATAACACAAACAAACAGGCAGCGGTAGACGAGTAAGCCCTGTATGCTGTGAGGTAAAATGACTGTTTTTGTGAATGGAGTCTGGTGGCTTTCGAGAGAGCAATAGTTGGCTTATATAACAGGGGGTTACCTGTTGGAAGAGGCTGTCTGACAGCAAGGTAAAGTGGTGAAAGTGTTCAAAAAGACAGGTATAATGGTTTTCTGACTGGAGAATTGGTGCCACCTACTGCTTACCTTCATGCAAGCACTGATTTGTATTTTCTTTTGCTGATTTACTTGTTTGGTCGGTTAGAATTTGTGACACTTTTGGAAGAAAACGCAGCTAATAAACCCATCCAGCCACATGGTCAGTGTTTGGGACAATTGCTGCCTTCCAATATGTGAGCATTTATTTAAAGAAAGAGTTTCTAAGCGGATTCTCTGTTTATTCAGAGACGTCAAGGATGAGCAAAATGCCAAAACATCCAGAGCGACTGTTAATTTTCTTGTTTTGTGTTTTGTTGCATTTGAGGAACACATATATAAATTCCACAGAAAAAGTCTGCATGTCTTTCTTTGAAGTTTCCCTCAAAATGAGCTCTTACTTCCTGCTTCAAGTCAAACTTCAAAAGCAAAAGTTTACAGCCTGAGAGTCAACATAGGGCTGATTTACTCATAAATTCTGGTTCAAGCTGACTTAATGCAGGTAAATTTGGCTCATAAATGAGTTGTTTTCTTTTACCTCCCTCTCAGTTATTACTGAAGCTGTAAAAACATTTTAAAAAGTGCAGATGATTAGCCTTTGCAACCTCTACTGGCTACAACAGAAAGTGCAACAAGGCTCATGAAACCGTCTCCCTCTGCACGAGTTCCTTATTATAATGAACATATAATTTTATGGAAAACATTCCGTTATATTATAGTATGCCTGTTTTTTCTCTCCTCCCCAGTGCTTTCAGCATGCCTCACTTTTTTTTCACCATGTTTTTCTAATTTCTTTTACGTGTCTGGAAACAAACTGAACTGAAATAAACACGTCCCCGAGTCCACTACAGCTCAGAAAATGGTTTTCATCAGTTTGGCAGCCGTTGCATCGCTTTGGAGCCAATTCATTGGCGAAAGGAACGTAAAAAACGAGGAAGGGGGGAGAGGGGTCGATTACCAGAGAAGGATCTGTTACCAACCTGAACATGAAGGCTCCTTTTTATTCTGCACGGCAAACTTCCTGATCCTGATGTCAGCACAATTTCATGGTTAAAGTCAAACAAAAGGCTGCTGAGTCGACCTGCCGAGCGAGCTGACGGCTTGTCTCGCCAGATTAAGTTTTATGTATCTTCACTGCTTTTATAAATTAGCATGTAGTTTTATGTTTTAGAGTCTTTTTTTGTTGTTTCAAGTAGGGCTGCAACTAACGATTACTTTCATTACTGATTAATCTGACAATTATTTTCTGAAATTGATTAGTCGTTTGGTCAACAAAATATCAATTTGTCCACAGCCCAAAGATATTTAGTTTACTGTCATAAAGGAGTAAAGAAACCTGAAAATATTCACATTTAAGAAGCTGAAATCAGAGTATTTTGACTTTTTTTATTTAAAAAATTGTCAAACAGATTAATTAATTGATTATCAAAATAGCTGATTACTTGATTAATCATTGCAGCTCATAGTTTCAAGGCTCAAGGCCTGCTTTGAGAACACAATTGTAACTTTAAAGGGATAGTTTGGATTATTTGTTACCTGCAGTAGACGGCGGTCGGCACACCTCCAGTTTGAGAACCAGCAGGAGTCTCAGTGCATTTCAGACACATTATATGTATATATAATATTTTGCTGCTTTACTGCTTTACTTTGGCGTTAGAATAACTTTTCTGACGGGAAAACGCTGTTATATAAGCCAGATATCGCTCTCCCCAAAAACAAACCAAACTCCATTCGAAAAATGGGCAATTTTACTTTGCAGAACACGGGAGTTGCTGGTCTACTTCTGCCTCGATCTTTTAGTTTGTTTGCATTACTGTGTGACTTTTGTGTTTTAACGGCATAGTTCAGATTCACCAAAATCACAAAATAACACAAATAAACTACCTGATCAAAGCAGAGATAGACCAGCAACTCCTGTGTTCTGTGAGGTAAAAATATTGATTTCCTTTATGGAGTTTGGTTAGTTTGAAGAGAGCAGGCGTGTTTCAGCTGCCATCTACTGTAGGTAAAAAACTGACTACCAATAATCCAAACTGTCCCTTCAACATGTCCATTAAAATACATTCATGCATTCTTAAATTCATGTTTTCTGCTGCTTATCCTGCAGTCTCTGTCTCAGCGTTACCAGAGGCAGATTTCATCGCAGTCAGAGGTGAGAAAACTCAAGCTTACGCATGTATCACGTATTTGCAGCATCTTACTGGTGCAGCTAAGAGACTTAGATTTCCTTTAAATATGTTATGGACTCGTCTTTAAGTTCCTTTTTCCATTCTTAGATGAAGTATCTCGAGTGCTGCCCTCACTTGTGATGGTTGACAGGGCTTCATCTCGCCCCAAAGTCGCAGCCCACGTCACCGGCAGCTTTGTGCCCAAACTGGAGCAAAATGGAGGAGGTGAGTGCTGCAGACGTTAACCACACACAGTGATGTCTGAATGTAACAAACAATAATCTAGACTGTGGTTTGGTTTAAAATGTTATTTATGACCTTATTGTTTTATGATCAGTAGGAACTTCCGTTTGCTTATTGACAAGGATAAATAGGCGTCTGCTTTGGTTTAAAGTGTCATCCACTGTTAACTGAATCATCCTGCACCAGACGACATTTTAACTTTAGTCATTTTAATCAGAAGTGGGACCAACTTCTGCTTTGCCCGTCACAAGTCAAGTCTTTGCTCGGGGGAGTGCGTCAAGTATTTTCAAGTCAGAAGGCTCAAATCCAAGTGAAGTCATGAGTCACTGGTGTTAAAAGTCCAAGTCGAGTTACAGATATTTAAGTCTAAAGTAATCAAATTTGTGACCTGAGTCTTGAGTCGTGTCCAAGTCATGTGACATTCTACAGGCTGAAACGTTGCGTCGCAACACTGAGATTTCTGTTTTTTTCTCAATTAACTCAAATTAAAATTTACAGTCAGCTGTGGCCCTGTCAGCATGTCAGGATGCTGAATGCAGCTGCGCAATAAAAGATGCTTTTTATCAAAAAAAGATGTGTTTTGCAAGGAAAAATATAAAATTTACTACAACATGTAATCGGAGATCTACAGATAACGTGGGGGTTTTGAAATGCAAAACAGCTGCTTGAACGCTGGAAAAACAGTACGAGAGGCTGCTCGAAGGACTCTGGATTTATTTATTTATTTTTTATTCTAATTGTTTCCACCCAGTTTTAGCAGCTAAAGCTGGGAGATTGTTCTCAGTGTCTGTTGAGCGAAGCTTTTAGAGACTGACTGACTCACTAGAAAACACAAAAGAAAATGGGTTTATTTTACTGTTCAGTTTTTGAAAGCTCAAATTATTTTTGATAAAAATGGGCTTTTCTTTTGGGTGTGATGTTATTGTGAACATGTTTGTTTGTTTTTTTCTGCAGCTCCAGTCCCCGCTGGCCGTCGAGTTCAGGGCCAGAAGATCTCGTGGTGGGAGGGGCAGAAGGGACTGGCCTTCCTCCAGGACGTCCAGCTGGTGGACGGGGAGCTGGTGGTGCCGCAGCCGGGCCTCTACTATGTCTACGCCCAGACCTACTTCAGACACACCCACTCCCTGGAGGAGGAGGGCGAGGACAGCGAGGAGGCGGAGGACAGGGGGAGACCCCTGCTGCAGTACGTCTATAAAAAGGTGAGTGTCACCATTGTGTTTTACAGTTCGCCTCTGATTTCATCTAATCTCGTGTTGCGTTGGGAGGTTTTGCTTCTTCGCTCTGTTCTGTTGCTGTTTCTTCTTGGCCTGACCTGGATTTGACTTATTTTACGGCTGATTTTTTGACTCTTTTATCGTCAGAAGTAATTTTAATCAGTGGTGGAAGAAGTATTCAGATCGTTTATTTAAGTAAAAGTACTAATATCACATTAAATACTCTGTCACAAGTAAAAGTCCTGCATTGAAAATGTTACTTAAAGGCAAACAATGCATAAATCCAAAAATAATCCTCTCAATTGTCTTTTCTTTTGCAGTAATGTAGTCATTTTCATACCAGAGATTGCCTCCTGACATGCAAATGTTTCACCAAAACAATTTCCCACTCAACAATATTTTACAGCAGCACCGTCGCTGCATCCTGGACTGAGCGCCGCCCAAGACGTTTGTGATTGGTTTAAAGAAATGAAAACAAGGCAGGGTGTTTTTTCCCCTCTAGCAGAATGTGCATGTGTAGAACCAGACCGTTCTACAATGCTGAGTGCTGTGGAGAACGATCTGGCTGTGCAAGACTGTGATTTATGTGGCTGCTTCACTCCAGACAGTTTCACTCTATGAACTCTGCTTGTGTGTGAGACGTTTTGGGTGTGAAGGAGAACACAGAACATTAATTAACATCAGACCCTGACTGATCCCGTCAGATTTGAACAATGAAGTTACAGCTGCCGTGCCTCGTGCATAAATGCGCACAAATTCAATCTCCACCTGATTTCTGCCACCTGCAACCCATCCGCTATTAATCAGAAGGTTAATTTTTATGACCCGAGATTAACTGCAGTACAGTGTTGCCTCAAGATAGCAATGCATCTGACCACACCTCATTTCAAGACCAAGACACCTATGAGTGCAGAGATCAGCGCAAGTACATTTGCTACTTAAACGACGTGGGCGCAGGGCGAGAAAATGGCATCTGTGTTGGTCAAAAAAAAGAAAAGACAGCTGGACTGCACTGTGTCACTTTGCACCCGGCAGAATATTGAGCCCAGAGTTTTTATTGCACTGAACACCCGCAGAGCGATGATTCAAAACAGAGGAGTGTGTTCGGAGGGTCGTCTCCTCTGACTGTGACTAATCACCAAGTCTAATGACTAATGTGAATCCAGACAGTGAGTACGTGTTGCATCACAACATGACAAACATCCAATAACAACCGCTTTTTGCTTAGTCAGATGAAATTAAATCTATTTAAGATTCAGCCAGTTTGGAGCCATGTGTCCCTCAATAAAAACTGTTGAAACTGTCGCGTGAATTGTTTGTTATTAGCATGAAAACTGAAAATTTAATCCAATTCTTACCCAGGAAAACAGCTGAGAAAGATGGGTGTGAGAAAGGTGTTATATCAGACAAACTATATCGGTTAAATTAAAGTTAAAATATCATTCCAGTACATTATAAAAATGAATGCTGAAGGATTTTAATTATCAAAAGGTAAATTCAGTGTTTACTCGACCACAAACATTAAAGAATTTGATCCAATATTTTTTCTGGTGTTTGCGTCTGAAGAGACGAGTACAGTCGAAGTTCCAGATCGTGTGCTTTCAGTGTTCTTTGAATCACAGATGTGTGCCTTCGAGAAACTTACTCGAGTCGAAACAAAGAACAAATGTTATGTTGTCAGCAATAATTTAGTATTTGTAAAATTTTCCAAATTGTCCACATATTGACCAACACTGTTGTCCGGCTTAAGCGACATCAGATCCATCATTTCACCCGTAGGATGTTTAAAGCCCCCCTCTGTTCAAAAAATGTGTTTCTCATATGCTTTTGTCCCCGAACATGTCTGACATCGATTATAGTGACTTGTCTTTGAGCAAAGTTTGTCACTAGGGCGATATATTTTCACATTCCTCTGCTGAAGGGAGAGAGGTCTGTGCACTTTCCTAGTTCAGACACCTCATTAAAATGGCTCACATACAGCTCTACACCTTACCTTCATTTAGTATTCAAGGATTCATGAATATGCAAATAGTCCCCGCCCTCTCCACACACCCCAACCTCCACCTCTGCACCTGTCTTTTCCTCTGTTTTGCTCGCTAATCACGGTAACTAGCTGCATCCAGCTTCTCCTGTGGGCTGGGCATCACCGCTAATGATGTGCAGAGCTCCACCCCCTCGATTAAGGGGATTGGTTCCTTAGATTTATGACAGCTGACTGAATCTGCTTTTTGAGGCTGCCCATGCTCACTGCAGTTTCGAAGCAAAAACAAATGCTCAGGCATGTAAGACATGAAAAACACCAACAGCGTCACATCTCCTTTACCCCCTCAAGTTTTATTAAACAAAATCTGAGGCTGATGAATATCTTAAACTTTTACTTTCCTTTTTTATATTATTTTTATTTTCTATTCAACTCTTTTAATTGTGATTGAAATGTATTTTTATATTGCTTTTATGGTCCTTTTACAAATAAACTTGCTTTGTCTCTAGTTGCATTAACTTCCTTTATGAAGATGGACGACATGAGAGGCCCCCAAAAGTGAAACCAAAACATTTATGTCGCCCCCCGGTGGCGGACCGTAGTATAAGTCATAAATCCTGGCTTCCCAGTGTTTATAGAGAGGACATGAGGAAAACTGAAATATTAAAGTACATGTCAGATTTTCCCCTAAGATGGATTCTGTCATTTTAGGTAGTTTTTATCACGCTCATATTTGTTCAAGTGTTTCTGATCTGTTTGGTTTTAATTAGTTGTTTTAAAAAACAGAGTTTCATGTAATGATTGTCAGCTGAGTTCTGTTTGTGATTGAGTCAGCCGGCTGTGTGGGCGGGAACTCAAAATCGCGGCTCCAACACTGCAGACTCCGGCTCCAAACGATGTCACCAGCGCTTGTATCGGGATATTTTGGCTTTGGTTTCGTACAGTGGGAGGAAGTGGAGCTGCAGCATCCATCTTTTATTTATGTCAGTGATGTCTTTCACAATGTGGAAATTTGCCTTTGGTTTCATCATAAAACGTGACAAAAATACAATACATAATAGGTATGACAGTATGTTGTGTCAGCATACGCAATCATAAACAACTGACAAAAGGACAAGACACACTCTTCTTCTCAGCACACACAATCAGACGTGAGTAAGGATGTTGGTGAACATGACATGACTAAAACATTGCCTCGTCTGTGAACGTGATTTATGCCTGAGTCATGTCAGATAGATTTTAATTGCCTGTGGTGTTTATTTAATAGTAAAGACAACAACTCCCATAATCCCACACGACTTCATGAGGTCATCACACTACGTCTTTTGTTATTGTTTTAAATGAGAGACTACAACTTGTAGAATTTGCATATTGTGTATTTGTATTGTGACACATTGCCGGTGTAAAGCATTTGCAAAGAATGTTTTTATAAATCAGAAACAAAATTCACTGAAGATGATTAGATATCATCACATAAATCATCCCAACTAGCGATCCAGCAGTTATGAATCAATCAGCTGATCAATGGCTGATCTTAGCTGGTGTCATTACAACCTGATAGCTGCAAATTCCAACCTTCATCTGACCCGCCAATGCAGCATGAATGCCTTCCCTCCGTGTCCTGTCACTCACCTCTCCTTCTCCCCGCCAGGTGAGCTCCTACCCGGTTCCCATCCTGCTGATGAAGACGAGCCGAACCTCCTGCTGGTCCCGGGGCTCCCAGTTCTCGCTGCACTCCGCCCACCAGGGGGGGCTGTTCCCGCTCAACAGCGGCGACCGCCTGTTCGTCACAGTGACCAACGCCTCCGCCGTGGACATGGACGAGAAAAGCAGCTTCTTTGGGGCGTTCCTCATCAGCTAGGCAATCGAGATGCTCGGGATGACTCGAGATCGCAGGTTGATCTGAAAAAAACAAAAACAAAAAATCAACCAGATCGACTGACGTCGTGTTTTTAATGTTTGTGATGAATGAATCTGTCTAAAGAAACATCAGATTGTTGCAACCTCAAGAGACTCCAATCAACCAACCCAGAAACTGAAAAACTGCAGCAGTGACTCGCAAAGAAATCTTTTTTTTTTTTTTTCCAAGATCACAAACCGAAAGAATTTGGGAACACCGGTTTCATGAGATGAGAGGAGACTGATGCGGATCAAACTCAACACATATTTGTATTTGAATGTTCTGCAAACATTTCTTTAAGGTAGAAATACAAGAAAGTTTTTAAAGGTATCGATCAGATCATTTGAAGCGGCATCATATGAGGTGCTTATCAATAGTCGGTGTATTACCTGCAGTAGATGGAGGTCGACACACCCCCAGTCTGGAGAAGCAGCAGGAGAACCGGTGTACGAAGCTAAGCAATGTGCTGCTGTGGACAGGGTCTGCAGCAAAATGTATTTTAGACATCTAAAAAAAAAAACAATATCACTTTAACTGTATGGAATATTTTCACCACTTTACTTTGCTGTCAGACAGTTTTATCCAATGGGAAACCACCAGAACACGGCTCTCCTTAAAGCAACCAAACTCCACTGGCAAAATCAGTCATTTTACCTCACAGTACACAGGAGTTGCTGGTCAACCGCTGCCTTGATTGGTTAGCTTGTTTGTGTTATTGTGTAACTTTGGTGGGTCTGAACTAATACTTCAACACACCAGACTCACACAATAACAAAACAAACCAGCTGATCAAGGCCCGGGTGTTGACCAGCAAATCCCATGTTGTGTGGGGTAAAATGATGTTTTTGCCAGTGGAGTTTGGTTGCTTTGCAGCGTGCGATACTTGACTCGTATAAACAGCAGTTTCCCACCATAAAAGGCTGCATTTGCAAGCATGCATTTTTTTAGCTGGCTGAAACACAGCACGTTGCTTAGCTTCCTACTCCAGTACTCCTGCAAATTTGTAGCGTACAGACCATCATCTACTGACGGTCATACACTGACTGTCGATAAGTACCTCATACACCTCATACTTATTCATGATCAAAGCATCCCTAACTGTGGCCGGCAGGCTAACCTACACTGAGCTGACAGTCTGCACACCAAAGTTGAACTCTGATGTGATCTGACTTGTTTATTTTTATGGGCCATTATTCTTGTGGTCTTTTAAGTCTTTCAATTTGAGAGCATGACTCATTGATTTCACGTTTCAGATTT
Source organism: Lutjanus argentimaculatus (assembly GCA_034769285.1). NCBI lineage: Eukaryota > Metazoa > Chordata > Actinopteri > Lutjaniformes > Lutjanidae > Lutjanus > Lutjanus argentimaculatus. Next base: position 4,224,708 of record JAWZSL010000009.1, on the reverse strand, counting down.
TTGTAATGCTTTGTCAGGGGCTATTACACAAAAAAGTCTGAGAGCAGAGGAGAAATCTGAGAGCAGATGTTTAACAAGGGACAGAAGCAGCCTGTGTAATGTACTGGTAGCTTTGTGCTCATCACTGTTAAACTTGTATCGTGAGACTGTATTTTACAGTTTGTACGTGGACATCATCATAGATTTACACATGCTGACCTCTGCCACCTATGGGGAAAGGAAAGTTGTAGCAGTCTGCAAACATCACACTCCATACATCTTATCAATTTTATGATTCATTCTTTAATGAAAAACTGGAGTCTGCCTCTAAGAATTGATCCTTCATAAGTCCCGCCTCTTTTTGCTCTATGCTCCAATAACAGTTGAGCAAACTTTGTACCTCTGACAGCTTTCTCCCACTTCCCAAAATCAAAAATACATATTTTCCCTCTTACCTGTAGTGCTATTTATCCATCTAGATTTGTAGATATTAGCCATAGAGAGGTCTGTCTTCTCTCCAGTATAATGGGACTAGATGGCGCTCAGCTTGTTGTGTTCAAAGCGGCAATAAAATGCATTAAAAAAGAATTCAACAGCAGTGCGTCTTTCCAGACATCATGACCCTGTTACTCAACATAATCTACAGACCTTGTTGTGAGCAGTTTCATGAAGGAACTACTTTCTTTCTCCTAGGAAAAAAAAAAAAAAGTTCCTGTGGTCCACTGTCGGTGTGTTGCATGAAAATGACCGAAATGCACCATAAATACCATCAAAATGCATCAGCTTTCTAAAATGTCATTGGTGCACAGACCGAAAAGGGGGCGGGACTTAGGAAGGGCAAATTGTTTGTATAAAACTCTCATCGCTGAACATTTGTGATTATCTGACTCCACCTGCGTAAATGTTTTTGTCTGGATGCCTGTGTAAAGATGTAAATATTGTGCTGTATTTTGTGGTTCTATTTTTCTAATAAGTCAGTTCTGGGTCTGGAGCTCTTCGTGAACTCTCTTCTGCTTTTTTATTTCGCCAGATGTCGAACATAACTGTGGAAGCTTGAACTCGTGAGACAGTTTACCTGCTACCGTTCCCTTCTCAGACAGTAAGACAGAGAGGTTGCCTGCGGTGTAACATCATCACCTCCTCCTCCTCCAAGAGTCTTACAGTAAATCTGAAAACCCTGCTCGTCCTCGCTGATGAGACTCTGTACTGTGTTTTTACTGGCAGCAGCACCACCGGCTCTCTTTCTACTGTCTGTCCTCCAGCGTGTTGGCTGCTCTGCCCAACCCTTCTCCAAATGGTGCATTTAATGTTCGCCTGGTATTCTCGGGCATTCATGTCATGTTGGATTGACTGCAGATGTGACACGTTGACTCTGGAAAATAATTGTTCACATCCGCATCCAAACAGCAGAAATATGGGATTATTTTTCATAGCTCGCCGTCTGTCTCCCATGTGATTGTGGTGAACGCTGAAGCAAAAATCCATTGATGCTCAAGGACACAAAAACCAAAATGATCAGTTATATTGACTGAAGGAGAGCTGGAAGCATCGCTGGATTAAAAAAAAAATGAGTCTGAAGGTTCATTCTTCATTTGGAAACAGTAGCTTGACAAAAAAAAAAAAGGATAATTTGAGGTTGAGTTGTATGAGGTACGTAGTCAGTTGTTTTATCTACAGTGGACTGAGGTCGATCGCGCACCCAGTTTGAAAAAGCAGCAGGAGTACCGGTATCAGCAGCAACACCACCTAAAATATCAAAATCAGTTTAAGTGTACGCTAAATTTAGAATATTTTCACCACTTTATCTTGCTGTCATGCAGCCTTTTCCAACGGAAACCGCAGCCAAATATTGCTCTCTCCATACCAACCAAATTCCTTTGACAAAATCACAAATTTTGCCTCGCAGATCACTGGGAGTTGCTGGTCTACTGCCGCCTCGATCTGTTAGTTTGTTTATGTTATTGTGTTGCCTGCCCTGACTGAATGTCGGCTCACGCGCTCACACGCTCAACGCTCACACAGACAGCATTGCTGCTGCTGTCGCTGCTGCTGCCAGCCCTGCGTTTCTCCTGTGAGTTTGTAAAATAGAGGAAGAGTTGTAAACAGAAAGCAGTGTGATTTTTTTTTTCTCCCCGTGTTCACTGAGAGAAAGAGGAAGAGAAAAGAGAGAAAGAAAAAGGGTGTGCACTGGAAAAATACTGCCCTTTGGTTCATGTCCGGAGATATTCTACAGATAAAGACATTAAAACGATTATGACTGTCAACAGCTGAGAACTGCAAGTCATGCGGAAAAAGTAGGTGAGACAGCAGATTTCGTAGTTAGTTTAAATTCACCAAAGTCACACAATAAAACAAACTAACCGATCGAGGCAGCGGAAGATCAGCAACTTCAGTGTTCTGTGAGGTAAAATATTGATTTCGCTAATGGAGTTTGATTGGCTGTAAGAGAGTGATATATGGCTTATACAACATTTATCCCATCGATAAAGGCTGTCTGGTGGCAAAATAAAGGAGGCAAAAATATTCTAAAATTAGTGTACACATGAACTGATATTGATTTTTTCTTTTTTTAGGTGCCTAAAATAATTTTTTCTGCAGCTCATTGTTTAGCTTCCTACACATGTACTCCTGCTGCTTCTCCAAACTGTAGATTTAATATTAAAATAAAATAGTTTTGAATGTATTTTACACTATATTTTATATTGACTGAACTGTATAGAAACTTAAATACACAATGCTAACAAATGTTATGGCGGGAATCTGTAATGGCACAGTGCTGCTTCAAGGCAACATTTACATTTCAACAGTTTTCTGCCTCTTAATTATCAAATAAAATACATTTAACAATTAGATTTAACAATGATTTGAAAATTGCAGTGGACCATATTGTGATTTCAATAATATTTTGGTTAATTGTTCAGGCCTACAAACTGCTGTTTCGAGGTTAAGAAATAACCCTCATTCATCCAGTTTTAGCGCCTGAACATCAGTGCTGTTTTTTCCAATATGACCTGAATGCAGCATTCACTGTAGCACTTCTGTAAATATTACAACACTTTTTCTTTTTCTTCTTAATTTCTTGTTTTTGCTACGAATGTATAAACTTTCTTTAAATGTTTTTTTTTTCAGTGTTTGCATCCACAAAGATGACTGTGGGAAATGTTTCATGTTAAACTCCAGAACCAAACGTGATGTAACGTGATATTTGTGCTCTTTGATACGAATGTGCCGACACAAATCTGGACGTTAACCTGAAACAAGATGCAGTAAATGATGCAGCCAGTACCTTTTGTTCTGCCTCCATCTGGACACATCCACCTGCAGGCAGTCCTCTGTGTCAGCTGCACCTCCAACACCTGAAAGGAATCAAAAAGCACACCTGCACGCAAATCAGGCTGTAGACAATTAAAGGGACAGTTCACCCCAAAATCAAAAATACGTTTTTCCTCTTACATTTAGAGTCCAAAACAATCTAGAAGGATAAACAGCACTACAGGCAGATGAGCAGTATTTCAATTAAATGTATTTAAAATATGAAGAGACTTTTTGATGTAATTTTTAATGTAACAAAACACTTTAAGAGTTGATATTTGTGTATTTAAAATATTTAAAATACATTATTAAATGCATTATCCCAGATGTAAACTGTAAACTGCAACACAACACAGAAACATCTTTTGCAAACTGTTATTTCTACACATTTTGTCAATTTTTTAACCTTTTTAAACTAAATATCTTACATGTTTACAGCCCCAAGAAGCTACTAAATGCCTAAATCAATCTTTAAATACATTTTTTTCATGCAGTATTTAGTATTTTATTATTTTAATTTGGGGTGAACTGTCCCTTAAAGCGAAATTTGAACTGTTTGTCAGATTGACCAAATGTGAATGTAAATAACCGGGAGTTTTTGTGTGTAAATATGTCAAATAAAGACACTGTAAAAAGACGTTATGACACCTTTGGTAGTGTTTCGATTGCAGCACAGTTTGCAGAACACTTTATTCACCAGAACATCTTAAATTCATCAGGGTGTCTGAAGTTGTTTCTAAGCGTCTCATCAATGATCAGATCATTTACTTAAGTAAAAGTACTAACACAGGGTTTCTGCAGGTTTCAACAAGTTTAATTGAAAACTTTTTGATCTATTTTATCTCCATACTGGCAAAAAAAACCCAAAAAAACTATAGCACAGTTTGCATTAGTAGTTATTGGTTCCATGTTGGTTTTGAGTGTGATCAATACAAATCTACCCAAAAACACAAGTTATTAGATGGCTTTGTTAAATACCTGATTCTGATTGGTCAGTTATGGCATTCTAATGTCTGTTATTTCTAAATAGTAGAGCCACAAAAAAACAGACCATTATGGACGCAGTTCTGATCAAGACTGTGGAGGAGCAATAAAATCATTTTTAAATGAATATTTTACATCAAATTAGTAACTAAACATGTAATAAGGAGGATAATGTAAAATGAGCTGGTTCTGCATCACCCTGTTGGGGTTTATGTCTCAAAAATGTTGTATTTTGTAAAAACTTTTATTGAAATATGATGGTCACGTCTCAGGCAGGATAACTGAAAACATTTGGTGAATAAAGGACGGTGAGAAGAAGAGAATAGTTCTGCCATGTGTTTTTAAGTCTAAGAGCACCGCAGTTTGACAGAATCCAGTTAAAGCAGCGGGAGTCCGATCTGTAACGACCCGACTTATTCAAACAGAAAAAATAAAATTATATGGGTCAGTCTTTCATTTGATGTGTACTGTGAAATCCTGGGTCTGTTAAGTCTTTGACCATAAACTGAATTAAAATTATAGTTTGTGCATGTAATTGCAGATGTGCTGTTGATTCTTATGGCACTGTTGAGTCATTTCATTTAATTACGCCATTAAGAAGAGGACAAAAGAGCAGATAAAAACAGGGGGTGGACAGGATAGAAGAAACCTGTACTTACTGGATTATTTGACAATTACATGGTTGTTTTGTGCGGCTGGTGCTCATTAAATACTGCAAAATGCTGCCCTCTTGTGTCTACATTCAGCAGTGCAGGCACCGGCAGAAAGACGAGGCTTCAGCGGGACACAAATAATCACACAACACTTTGTAAGTTTTTGATTTTCTTTCTTTTTTGTGGAAATATGTTACAGTTATATTACAGGTATTTAAATGCCCCGAGGGAGAACAAAAACCGTTTGGAGACACCAGAAAACTAACACTAAGAAGGAGACAGCAACTTAACTGAGACAGAAAAAAAGTCCAGACTGGATCGACAGACTTTGACAGGCAGAGCGGGCCGAACTGACGCCCAACACGTGACCTATGTTAGGAGACGTCCAATAAATACTGCAAATGTTGTTAACGCAACTTATTAAAAAAAACAAACAGAACAAAAGACAGGAAAGGAAAACTGGTGTGCTCTCCTTCTTGAGTCCTTTGTGGGATTTAGCAGCATGTGTGTAGCTTCCAGAAAACAAAAAAAAAAACAACAAAAAACTTGTGAATAACAACGTGCAGGGCCTGCACTCAACCAGAGTTTTTAAACAAGTAAGAAAAGAAGAAAAATATGATGGGTTAAAGTGGCGTGTGGGCCAGTGTGAAAGTGGGAAAAGTGCTTAATACAAGAGCACACAAATGATTAAACAGGTTAAATAACCAGGGACACAACTTCTGTCTTCCACCAGCCAAAACGGTTGGTCGACTCCAGAATTTCACCAGTTTTATACACGTTTTTTTTAAGCAACAATAACATCTTAGAATGATGCCTGGGTGTCTGACGGTGGCTCACAGAGGATAAACATTCAACAGACAAAATTTAAACAAACATTTGGCTGGTGGTGTTAAATTCAAATTCTGGTTTTTGCAGCGAAAGATGTCAAAATTGCTTTATTGTAAATGTTTTTAACATAGCGGGTATGTTAGAGGAATAGTTTGGGAGATCTGATAAAGCGTTGGATGAAGCACTTGTTGAGAGTCCAGTGTATTATCCTCAGTAGATGGTGTTTGAGATGCCCCAGTTAGGAGAGGCAGAGAGGGTCACCAGCATGGAACCAAAACAATGAACTGCTGTGGACAGAGACAGCAGCAAAAAAGGTTTACAAAAAGGTCCAACTTAACAAAATTAATATTTTCACAGCTTAATTTTGCCATCAGACAGCCTTTTCCAACTGGAAACCTTTGTTATATAAGCCACATATCAATCTCTCCAAACCAACCAAACTCCATAGGGAAAATCAGTAATTTTATCTCACAGAACACAGGAGTTGTTGGTCTACCGCCACCTCGTTCTGGTAGTTCGTTGGTGTTATTGTGTGACTTCAGTGTTTCAAAGGGTTACTTCAGACTCACCGAATTCACACAATAACATCAACAAACTAACAGACTGAGGTTGTGGTAGACCAAAAACTTCTGTGTTCTGAGAGGTAAAATTAACTGATTTTGCCTATGGAGTTTGGTAGGTTTGGAGAAAGTGAAATTTTCCCGCTGGAAAAGCCTGTCTGACAGCAACGTAAAGCGGTGAAAATATTCTACATATAGTGTACACTTAAAGTGATACTGATTTTTTTTTTTTTTTTGGTGGACCTTCTTTACGTGGATAAAATACCTTTTGTTGCTGACTGTCCGCAGTAGTTCCTTAGCTTCTGAGCTGGTGACCTCCAGCCACTGACCATCAACAAGTAACTCATACAAGCCGACATCAAATAATCCAAACTATGGTTGCATCTCTTCAGGGGTCTTTGATAGTCATCTACTCAATTGCATGTCTTATTTCTCGTGGTCAGAGCAGAGTTTACAAAATACAATCTACCTTTTTACCTGTGTGTAAACATTCTGGTTGAATGCAGGTCTGCTCCTGCACCGGCGGCTTCCATTGGTTTTTTTCTTTTAATGTAACTTATAAAATATATCATAAAATGTCTTCTTAAATGGAAACTCACAAGTCCATGTACAAAAAGTTCTTTCTTTTATATAAATTACACCAGTCTCTGATGATGATGATGATGATGATGTCTCCGGTTCCTGCTAATAAGGTTCATCTCCAAACCAAACCCTTCCCCTCATACATACGCTCTCACATGCACGCACACATACACGCACATACACTCACACACACGGAGGCGTGTGACCGTGGTCGACACTCCCGACGTAGCTACACAACATGCTCTACACATTACCCATAGTAGAGAAGAAAACAAAAAAAAGAAACTCTATTCCCACTGAAATGAAATCTCTGCACATACAGTAACGCTACATCTCCTCTTTCTTCTTCCTTCTTCTTCTCTTCACACTGCATCTGTATGCAAGACCACAAGCATGGTGCAGTTTCGGGCGATGGACGGAGGGCCACTCCTCAGCCTCAGCTGGTGACCCTCGCTATCGCCTGTCACTGTAGCTGCCTTGTTCTGGCTCCGCCACCAACCGCAGGTCCCTGGCACGCCCAGATGGATAACGCCCAGCTGGCGGGCGGGGCGGGGAATGTGCGTAACGACTGACCGGAGGAGGGGGCGGGACCTCAGCAGTCAAACCGCATCTCCAGTGAATCGTCAAAGCCCCTGTTGTCGTGTCCCGCCCCCGACAGGAAGGTGGCCGTGACGGGGGCCCCCGTTGCCGTGGTGACGTTGAGAAGGGTGTTGCCGGGGGAGCTGGTGGCCGGGCTACGGAGGGCCGCCGCGGTGATACTGGTGAGGTTGATGCCCAGCGTGAGACGAGTCTGTTCCAGAGCTTTCTCTGGCACGGCGAAGGCCTCCAGCTTCTTCTCTCCGTTGGCCATGTAGGAGTTCTGGCAGCCGCGGCAGATACAGTCCAGACACGCCTACGAGAGACAAGCATAATTAATAACAACATTAGAGCCGCAACAATTAATCAATTAGTTGAAAACTTTTAAATTTACTGCCAACTATTTTAATAATTAATTGGTCTGAGTAATTGTTTAAGAAAAGAAGACAAACACCCACTTTCCAAGCATTTTGAGATTAAAAAGACAGAAAAAGAAAATGCAAAGTTTAAGCAATTTTAGCTAACGAACTTGTTTCTCTCCCCTTACAGTTTGTTCCCACGCTTTTCAATCTCACGCTTGATGAGACAGGGAAGCATTAAGGAAACAGGCAGATTATTATTAACAGTAAACTAAAATATTATTTATAAACACATTATTTTTTACTCATTTTGAAAATAATTTAGCCATCATGAGATGGTTAGAAGGCCCCAAGAGTCCAAAAAAAAAAAAAAATTCCATTAAAATTCCATTATTTAAGTTACAAAATTATCTGCAAAACTCCAAAGCAGAGTTTAGCTCAATTGTCTGACTTTTGAGTCTGAACATAGGTGTCACAATTTCAATATTAAATCAAAAATCAATCGGAATGAGCTTTCAATGTCAATAATCAAAATCTGAAAAAAATCTGAAAATGTAAAGGCTGTCAGGACATATAACCAATGATCTGTTGATCTTTACACATCAAGACTCAATAGTCTAACAACAGCATGGCCATTAGTGCTAAATCAAAAATCGGACTGTGACCTTAAATCTGAAAGTCAAATCGAATCGTGGATGTGGACAATATTCACACCCTTAATTCTGAATAACCTATAAATCTTAATGTTAATTAGTTTTCTTTGATTTTGTGGTGTCAGTTTTATCTCTATGTGTGTTGTGTGTGTGTGTGTGAGGTTCTAACGAAAAGAAAATCACTCTGAAAGTTGCTGCTGTAGTTTAAAAGGTTTGGGAACCAGTACTTTGGCAGTGTAACTTCCCTGACAGCCAAAGCTCTTTAGACTGTGTCAACAATATTTCAACTTCATGCAACAATCCCAAAGAAACAAATGGGTCATAAAACTACACTGCAATGTAAACAAACACAATCAGTTAACAGTAATGAGCCCCCAGGTGGACATTTAGTTTGTTAGTATATGTGTTGTGAGTCATTTAGAAATAGATTTCCTAACATTAACAGTTGTGAGAGCAGCATCAGCTCAACACTGGATGACACAGCAGACTGTGGGGGAGGTGGGTGGGGGGTTATGTTGTAATTAAAGAAGCTGGGACAGGATCAGTGTTGTTCTCACCTTGCGGTTGGAGTAGCAGGGGCAGCGCTGCCCCCTACAGGTCAACACCGAGGGGTTCTGTGTGGCTCGCCCGCACTTACAGCCCTTCTTCTCCACGGGCTTCTTATACAGTGGCTTCGAGGGGCTGGGTGGGTGTGTCAGGGGGTGCGCATGGGGGTGTGGGGGCACTCTGTCACGGGGTTGTGCGCGGGGCTTGGGGGCCCCTTGCCTGGCCTTGGTGTAAGCCTTCTTGGGGCCACCATGGTGCTCCACAGTCTTTTTCAGGGCCTTGTTGGTGACGAGCACAGTCTTGCCCACCTTGGGGGGCCCGCCGTTAGGCACCGGAGCCAGGTGTGGGTGGGGCGGGGCTGCAGGGAACTTGGGCTCCTGTTTGGTTGTGGCACCGGGGTTAGGGTGATGGGGGGAGCTGTTGGCACCGAGGGGAGGCCCTCGTAAGAGGCTGGAGATAGGGAGGGGCTGCACCTTCTCACTGTCGCTCTCTGAGCGGGAGCGTTTGCGGTGGTACCGAGGGGGGACGTGGGGGATGACCGTGGAAGGCTGAGGGGGAGGCTGCAGGGAGGGCTGTGGGTGAGGTTGGAGGGGCCGAGGGCTGTTCTCTGAGGGGAGGGAGGGGATGAGGCGGGAGGAGTCGGGGCCAGATGGGCAGTGAGGCCCATTGAGGCTGGACTGATGTACAGAGGGGGGGCAGTCAGGCTGGGGGGTGGGCTCAGGGTCAGTGTCCGTCTCCAGAGTCCTGAGCACCTCCTCAACACTCAACAACAACGGTCCCCCGCCATGTTTCAGGTCGTCCCGAAAGTGCTGATGTCACAAAGCCCCGCCTCCCCGGTCCCTGTGACGCTCACACACACGGGAATCTCCTCCGAAAAGCTCTCCTGCTTTGAAACACCTCCACCCGTTTCTATGGTGATGGGTTGCAGAGCATCTGAACTAACCAGGCCGTTACAATCATGCAGCCCGTTAACACTGACGGGGCTCGGCTCCTCCGCCTTGAGCTCCTTCGTGGGTGGAGCTTCATCGGGCTGCACCAACTCCGACGTGGAGGCCGTCTGCGACACACCAACTGGATCTGTAATGTCCTCCACCTCTGGCTCGCTCTCAGCCAGCGTCAGGCCCTCGTTGAGGATGGCCTGGAGGTCAGGTGAGTCACTGGCGGCGCTGGCTATGTGTGGTGCGAGTGGAGACTGGGTGATGTAGAGACAGAGCTTCCTGTAACAGTGGACAAGCAAGGAGAGCTGCCGGTTTTCCTCAAAGCGGGAATAGTCCTTACACCAACTACAGGACGGCTTCAGCTGCATCCTCTGACCTTTACAGCCTCGACAGACGTAGTGCTGACATGATGAGTCGGTGGGAGCGATGGGGTCCTGCAGCAGGTTACCTGAACAGAAGAGAAAGAGCAAATATGTAAAACAAATAAGCAACATAAGCATGCAAAGAAGACAGGGTCTGCAGAAAAATGTATTTTGGCTGCCTAAAAAAATCTATTCTATATTTTCACTGCTTTATCTTGCTGTCAGACCACCTTTTCTGATGAGAAACCACTGTTCACAACAGATCGAGGCAGTGGGAGACCCACAACTCCTGTATTCTGCATGGTAAAATAGCCAGTTTCACCCATGGAGTTTGGTTGGTTGGGTTAGGGTTGAGTGATTTTTGGTTTTTATAACAAAGCTGTCAAAAAAGGCTGTCTTGACAGCAAAGTAAAGCGGTGAAAATATCCTGAATATAGTGTGCACTAACGCTGCACAGTTAATTGCAATATTACTGAAAATGCAATATGGCTGAGTGCAACATCCAAATTGCAGAACTAAATTGCAATTTTTTGATAAAGGAAAAATGTGTGAGAAAACAGCATTATAATGAGGTACCACAGTGCTGCATAGATCTCCTGGCCTCCAGATGAAAGAGAACATGTTTGTCTGGTAAAGACCCCCACAAATATCATATCATCATGATTTTAATACCTTTTTTCAGTATAAATTACAATTGTAATGCAAAAATTACCATACCCACTAATCGTCTTGCATATCGCAATTGCAATTTCAGTCAAAATAATCACAATATGACTTTTTTTTTACCATATCGTGCAGCCCCAGAGTACACTTTAACTGATATTAATTTTTTTTAGGTGGACCTTTACGTGGCTAAAAAAAACCCTTTGCTGCTAACCCTGACCGTGCTAGTGATCCTCTCTGTTGGCATCTACTATAGGTAATACACTGACCATTGATAAGAACCTCATACAACCTCGGGCTGGGTGATATGACATATAAATGATACACAATATTATTAAGCTACACCACTATATGCAATATGCATATACATATATACTGTGTGTGTGTGTGTATATATATATATATATATTTTTTTTTTTATACACATTTTCTCAAACAGCACAAATGATCTTGTAGAATATGATGTATTGCTGTAGATTAAACTACCCAACAGTATATAAAGTAGTTAAATTAGCCCAACTTTAAACATATTCAAAATGATTTCTAATAAATAATCATCAGTAATGTGGATATAATAACTAAGTGGTTAATGGCAAATAACATAACAGCCACAACAGTCTGGATAAGTTCAGAAATCACATCACTTTACTGTAATGCAGCTTTCAAAACCAGGAAAACACATTACATTATCAATATTATATCAATATATTGCCCAGCCCCACTTTAAATAATCTTAAATAATCCCCTTAAAATTATTAAGATTTACACTCCATAGTTTCCTCGTTTGCTGTGTGCTGACAGCTTCCTCAACTGATATTTGTAAACCTGAGTGGTGCCTGGCAACTTGCCAGACTGAATGACAACCGCTCTTTGAGAGGGGCTTCCTTAGCAACGCTGGTCGCTAGGGAGTGCAGCTGCAGATAGGAGAAAAGGATGAAGGTGCATTCATGAGAAACAACCGACCTTACACACACTCTGCACTGCCTGTCTGATAAATCCCACGTAACTGCAGAAAGTCTATATTTAACGCGATGTATGGACTGCCTTCGTATCGATCTATTATTTATACAGTCGAGGTGGAGGAGCAATCAATATCTGAGTGTAATGAAGCTCCTCTTCTTTTCAGTAGTCCTGCAATCACAGCAACACAAATATCTCCTTTACCTCAGGAGGTATTCCCTCCATATATCCACTTACTGTGGCTAAAGCAGAGTTAATGCATTATGTATGAGCAGTGAAAACCGTGCATTGAATATATGACCAAAATAAATCAAAGATGACGTTTATTTATGACCTAACACAAGCAGACTAACCACAGAAAGGCTCTCGTGCTTGAATTACAGCCTATTACAGCATATTTTATTTTATACAGTAGCAGCCACTGATATTTAAATTTGGTATGAACACTGAATTATTCCCTCTTTTTTTCCTCCACTTCTTTTATATTTTGTCCAGATATTTTACTGTGTGGTGTATTTAGGGATGAGGGGGTGAGAAAGAGATTAGGTGCATAATATCCTGTATGTGGAAGGGCTGTTATTCAACACGATAAACAGAGAAACGCCCCGATGCTGCCAAACAGCACACAGAGGGGGGTGTGTCATGATGGGTGTAGCTGTGAATTATGATGCGTTCACTGCGCTTCGGAAACTACATTACCAGATTGTATACAAGTCTAATTGATCAAACCTAACTTCTCTGAGCTTATGCAGAAAGGCCCATTTCAGAATATTTTATGCTATTGGGTCATTATTATCGATGCATTACGTCTAAGCAGCATTTGACTGTTGCAGGTGGTTTGGGTCACAATAATTATCTTATTCCTTTTTAGGCAAGCTGAAATAGTATTACATGATATTTCAAATCTTATCTTAAACCCAACGTTAAAAAGTCCAATGCAACCGCAAACATTTCCTATAAATTTCTAACATGTTTTATTTCTTAATATCACATTTTTTGTTACTGTTTGGTTTTTATTCTTATGCATTCTCCGCACCTTTATTTACCAGATTGCATTCAATTGTGCTGAATCGTTTGAACCTCACCTTAACTTTCACAAGAAAAAACTTTTTTGCTTTACTTAAAATGTACAGTGTAGTAGATTATGAAATCATGGTAGGTTTTGCATGATGATTACAAACTAACTGGTATCTATAACTGCAAATATAAATGTAGTAATGCAAAATATAGATTTGTAGTGTTAAGTTGCATAAATAGTCACAACACATCATTAGACGCATCATGTTGCGTAATATTTAAATGCATCATTCATTCAGGGAAAAGTGATGCATTCTATTGTGAAATTTTTTTTAAAAGATTAAAAAAATACTTCTATTGTACACTAAATTTAATATATATGTTAATGCAAATGGTCACAAAGAAATCCCAACATAAACCAGTTCATGACATTACTTTGACGCACTACAAGATGAAAAAAAACAAATAAAAAAAAAAACAAAACAATATTATCTAGCTTGACTAGATATGAAAACATTTTTACATTTGTTTTATGGGTAGGACTCTGTGTATATTTCATCAGTTTTCTTAATTCAGACTTAATATACAACTATACTTTTATTCATGTTTTTTCAATTTATAATTATTTCTAATAATTAAACGTGGTGACAGTTTACTGTTCCAGTAATCTGATATAATTTTGAACAATGAAGTTTATTGTTAAACTGTAATATATCCTGTCTCCATTACACATTTTTGTCACAAGGGTTCACTACATTTGAGGGGTCAGTACAAGAACTGTGTGTTTATGTGTATATTCTATATTCTGTATGCAAATTATCAACCAATATATTGATATATTTTTTTCATGTCTAATAAGGTTACCGAACCCCCCCAAAAAAACCAACATCAGCTGAGCCATAGTCAAGACTATGGAGATCTGCAATGCTATGTTTATGTGGCATAAAGTGATTTTGTTTGTGTTTATAAACAGTGTTGTTAAAATGACTGTAAATCCCAGTTTAACTGCATTTTTTTGTTCATTTACACAATAACTTTAATTATGAATGTGAGGTATGACAAATTTCTTTTTCAACATCACTTTACACCCCACAATTAGTTTCCACAAATGTCACAGTGCCGATTCGGATATTTCCGACTGCACTTGAAAGCAGCATTTTTTTAAAGGTTCGCTCCCACTGCGAGCACAGCTGACAACGACGCACGTTACCGATAACATCTCCCATTAATACACTGCCTCACGCGGGTCTGTTGTTATCACATTAAGAGAAATAAATAAATGAATAACTTACCACAGACCAGGCAGGACAGGGACTGTCGGAAAAACGGCAGCAGCTTGCAGAGCTCCGCCAGGGCCCGGGGGTCTCGGGGGTCGCACTGCAGCACCGACCGGCTCGCAGACACGTACAGAGAGGTCGCATTCACCGGGTTCATCTCAGCCAACTGTCCCGGGGCTCCGCTCCGTTAAAGATGTAGTAACTGGTTAAAAGTCACACGATAACAACACAAACAAAGTAACCGACGGAGGCAGCGGCGGAGCAGCGACTCCCGCGTTGTTCTGCGAGCTACGATTACAGTTTTTCTCTGAGGAGTCCGGCGGCTTTGAAGAGAGCATAGATGGATGCAACCGCCTCAGACCCACGTCGGTAAATCCCACATATACAGCAGCCTGCGCGGGGAGCAGTCGAGGTTACTCATCCCAAGTCACATCCAGTCCATCCTCTGAAAGTACCGCTGCTTCTCTCTCACACACACACACACACACACACAGGCCGAGCGTGCATATAAACGTCGGTTCATCCGCGTCGGTTCTGTTTGTGTCCATACAATCCACCGTGAGTTGTGATTAGAGAAAAAAGCATGGTGCGGCGGTCTTTTTTTTTAACGTTGCTTACAGCTGGTTAGCTGGCGGCAGCAGCGGATTCAAACAGGGGCTCTGGTGACAAAGTGCTCCGCTCTGCGATGCTTTCCCCCGATGGATCCATAGTCCGCTCCATGTGCACGCTCGTCCGGGCTGTTCACGTCCATACCGGCGCGGTACCACACAATGCATTTATTATGTGACACCGAGCTGCAGCGGCGGTGCAGCCCCAGCAGGCTCGTTACGGTTGTGTTATTGTGGTTGTGTTATTGTGGTTGTGTTATCGTGGTTGTGTTATTGTGGTTGTGTTATTGTTCGCGGAGATTCAAGGCGGCTCGAAAACAACACAGGCCGCCCCGGCGTCAAAAGCTGCTCCGTGGAGGGAAACGGCGACAGCTGCGCTTCGATCAGAGGGGAGACAGGTGATGGAGAGGAGGTGGTGATGAAAACAAAAAAAAGATTTCCAAGCTCCGACGCTTCTGTCGGTGTAAAGAAAAACAAACCAGCCGAAGCACCGGGCTCTGGTGACAGCGCTAGCCGCCTGAGCTGCACCGGGGAGCCGGCTACAAAAGCAGGCCGCGTCCCTCCTCTCGGGATTAGCGGGAGTCTCTCGTTCTCGTTGGTCGCCTCGGCGGGAATGTAGCAGGAAAACCGAGGGTTTAGGCGATATTATGTCCTCCCGCGGCTTTTAGTAGATCTCTACGGTGTCAGCGGAGGCCGAAAGTGAATTAAATCCCTATTTGTGGTACCTTTGCTATCGTTAGCCGCCGAGTATTCCTCAAACCTCCCGTCGCTTTTCCACACACAAACAAGGGGGCGCTGTGGCTAAGGTCTCGCGAGAACACACGTAACGCGGTTAATTTAAAAAAAAAAAAATGGAACCCCAGACCTGCGAAAGATCTCGCGAGAGCCATCATTCTAACCCAAACCATGATCCTTCCTTAACCCTAACCAAGTGTTTTCTGCCCCAAAAGCTATCAAGAGCTTAACCACAACGTTTTCACATTTTAAAAGATAACTTTTTTGTACAAGGTGCACATTAAACAAACAACGCGTACAAATCTCGCGAGAGTTTCGCAATTCAAGGGTTACGTACCGAAAAGTACATCCAAGGCTGTGGAAGCCCGTTTCCAACGTTAAAAGAAATAATTTCCAAATGGTAAATCATTATGAGATGAAAAGGTTAAAAGTCTTGATTGTAAGATTAAAAAGTGAACTTATGCCAAATTTGTTTTTTAAAAAAAAGTTGAAATTTTAGATAAAAGTAGACATTTTGACATAAAAAACTCACAATTATGAGACAAAAAAACGTCTAAACTATGGGTTTAAAAGTTTTTACTGTGTGAAGATGGTGGAATGTGCAAAATATTGACCAAAGAATGTGGAAATGTTCATTGTATAATTTATGAAGAATATGTGCAAAGATAATAATCCAAAAAATGGGTTAATACAACACACTGAGACAGTTTTCTTTGTCCAGTGTGACTGTAAACTGAATATTACTGGGTTTTGTTATTGTCAAAACAACAAATCCCAGTTGTTACTGTAGTCACACAAAACAAGTAATTTCATGACACCAAATTCAGCTTTAAAGACTTGACATTTTGTGGACTGAATGATTAATTCGTTAATAATTAAAAAATAATTAGTTGATCATTAAAACCATCCCATTTGATATATTGGCACAGAAATAATAGCACATTTTAACAAATGTATGTGAAACTTTCCTTATGATTAATGTTGAAATATTTTATTTTATATTTTATTTTATATTTAATAAAGCAAATGATTGCAAAGAGACTATCAGCATCTATAATGCCATATTTATGTGACCCTGTTCTCTTATATTCACTTTATCTTATTAAACTAATAATTCACATGCATAAGGTCATTAATTATTTTCAAAAACAGCCCACCTGTTTGTGTTTATAAGCCATCTTGTTGAAATGATTATAAGTTTGAATTGCCTTTTTTGGACCTTAGCATTTAGAAATGCTGTCTCAATATACCCACTCATTTATGAATGTATCATATGACCAAGTTGCTCAGTCACTGTTTTCACTATGAGATTTCACCATCAGTTAGTTTCACAACTTTCACAACTGTCAGATCACATTTTCTGTGAAGACAGTTTAACACCTCTTTCAAACCAGGCGGGTAAAAAAAACAAAAAACAAACCTGAAGCAGTTATTAGTTTAGTTTGAATTCTCATTAGAAAATGAAATAATAAAATAACCAACATGGAATATAAACAAACCGGTAAGGGTTAAAGTCTGCAGTTGAAACATTTCCACACGTCAGGGTGGCAGCTTGGAGTAATCCAGTTAAGTAATACATCATCATAATCACTCTCTGTCATAATCTAACAATAGCATTCATATTTTTAACACCTTAATCTTTTTTTTTTTTTTTCTGGAGCTGTCATGCATTTTTCGTGCTACTTTATCTGTTTGTCTTTATGTTGAATGAGGCCACCCGATAAGCTCTTATGTTTTTTTTTTTGTTAGGGGCTCTTCCTGCACATTTTTAAAAAATCCTTTGTATATTTTATTTTCTTATGTGCAACAAAAATAAATAAAATATACGTAATATAATAACCAGTAGATATATTTATATAGTGTTACATTTACATTCACAGTCGGCCTTTTGAGTGCAGCCTTAACGCTGACGTGGCCCAGGATGATGATGGTGTGTAATTCTGGTTGAGGATAAATTCCTTTAATTTAAGAAGGACAAATTAGAATCAGTCTTATAAAAACCAGATATGTCTCAGTGTCGACGTAGTGCAGTTCAGATATGAAACCACAGTGAGGTGCTGTCTGAGAACAAGCAGGCTGAACAAAGAAGGAGGGAAAAGGGGAACAGAGAACTCATGATGGAAGTCTTTGGTAAGTTCTGGGTATCTGTAAAAAAAAAAAAAAAAAAGCTCCATACCCACACAAAGACACACGAAGAGGGAAGCTGACACACCAACATGATGCAAAGACGCTGATACCATCTATCAATGCACCCGCCTCGCTCTTATCTCCTTTAATCTTCCTCTTTTTTGTTCTCATTATTACTGTGGTCACACACTGAGGCTTGAGGCTGCTGACCAGCCGGGACTTTCCACTCTGAAGGGTAAAAATACCTCACATTTCCCTCCATATGTTGCTTTTGCATTCAGTCACAGCTGCGGCAATTCGCCAATTAATCAATTTTTATGGACTGACAGGAAATTAAGCACCAACTATTTTGATATTTTTGATAACTAATTAATTGTTTTCGTCATTTTTCAAGCAAAAAAAATCCCCCAAATCCTCAGGTTTTAGCTTCTACAACATGAGAATTTGCTTGAGTTTTGGACTTTTGGTCAGACAGAACAAGCAAACTGAGGATGTGAATGTGGTCTTTGGAGAAATCATAAATTCATCAACTAATGGAGAAAATAATCAGCAGATTAATCAATATTATAATAATCATTACGCTCAATAAAAATATATATATTTTTAAAAGATTAAATTGATCTTATTTCATTTAATCACACTGAAGTTGATTAATTAGCTGTGATAAGTCTTTGAACCCAGTTCAACAAACAGAAGTGATACAGACAGAAATCCTTTTGGTTATTTTCCTAATTCATGTTGAACTAAAATGTAATCAAACCATCTATTTTTATGATCCAGTGTGTAAGATTTAGGGGGATTTATTAGCAGAATATGGCAGAAATGTAATATACACTGCCTGGCCAAATATATTTAACTAAACAATTTAACTAATCAAACAGGTAAGATCCTTTCATTGGATAATTACTGCAGTGATTAATGTGTTTCAGCTGTTAACAAGTTATTTAACACTAACTGATGCAGTGGGTAGTTTCTCATTTCTTAAACAATCATGTCAGAAGACAGATCCTGATGTTTCTCTGTTTCAGAAAAGGTCAAATTATTGTCCTGCATCAAGCAAAGAAAACAACTGAGGAGATTCATGAAACAATTAACTTCTACTTACTGGGTTAAGACCTGTCCAACACATTATTAAAACCTGGAAGGATAGTGGTGAACCATCTGAAAAAATCTTGAACGATTGTGATCGGACATCACTTAAACGTTTGGTGAAATCAAATCATAAAAAATCAGTAGAACTCTCAGCTGTGACAGCTGTGAGATGAAATAGTGAAAGTAAGAACATTTCAACACACAGTGTGAAGAGAACTCAAAGGATTGGGGACTAAACAGCTGTCTTGCCTTAAGAAAACCACTTATCAGTGAGGATAATCAGGAAAAAAGGCTTCAGTTTGTTAGGGAGCATAAAGATTGGACTCTGGAGCGATGGGTCTGATGAGTCCAGATTTACCCTGTTCCAGAGTGATGGGGGCATCAGGCAGTGAAGTAATGCTCCCATCATGCCTAGCGCTACTGTACAACCCTGTGGGGGCAGTGTTCTGATCTGGGGTTGCTTCAGTTACTCAGGTCGAGGTTCAGCAACGTTATGTGTCCAAAAACTGAGCTCAGCTCACGACCTGAATATACTGAATGAGCAGGTTTTTACATCAGTGGATTTTCTTTTCTTCCCTGATGGCACAGACATATTCCAAGATGACAATGTCAGGATTCATCGGGCTCAGATAGTGAAAGAGAGGTTCAGCAGGAGACATCATTTTCACAGAGTCCAGACCTGAACCCCACTGAGAACCTCTGGGATGTGCTGGAGAAGACTTTACGCAGCGGTCCGACTCTCCCATCATCAATACAAGATCTTGGTGAAAAATTAATACAACTCTGGACAAAAATAAATGTTGTGACATTGCATAAGTTTATCAAAACGACGCCAAGGTGACTGTGTGCAGTAATCAAAGCTAAAGGCGGTCCAATGAAATATTAGAGTGTTTTTTTTTTTTTTTTGATCAGGCAGTATATTATTCAAAAGTATGTTTTTCTTTAGTGTTTAAACCAAAGCTGTTGATGATTTTTCTGAGCTCATAGCAGCACTCAGAAACATGCAACTGTTGAAAGTTATCACGTTTAAAACTGCAATCGAAAACATGAATTTTCAGTGATAAAGTTTCTCTAATGTTTTTATTTTTAATGTTTTTATTATCAAAGGCTTGCATGCACATGTTTTAA
Source organism: Lutjanus argentimaculatus (assembly GCA_034769285.1). Classification (NCBI taxonomy): domain Eukaryota; kingdom Metazoa; phylum Chordata; class Actinopteri; order Lutjaniformes; family Lutjanidae; genus Lutjanus; species Lutjanus argentimaculatus. The sequence continues at coordinate 4,204,769 of JAWZSL010000009.1, read as the reverse complement.
CAACCAACTCCATTTGATGAAGACCATGAGATGTGGAAAAAGCTAGTAAGCAAACCTTTGACTGCAACTTTAAAGGGTTAGAAATGTGGTGTGAATATTTTCGGATGCTGCCGCATTCCATGGGTGTGAGTAATTCCTCTTTTAAGGTTTTCAGCAGCTTCTCACGCCAACATGACTGTTGTTGAGGTTATTATGGTAACAGAGGACGCTAAGAATAGTTCGTCAGTCTACGAGGGTTATTCATAGTGCGTCTCCAAGCTTGAGTGATTCCCCTCTTCTTGCTCACACAAAATACGAGGAAACTTGAGCTGTTCTGGTGCCCTGCCCACTGAAATAATTCATAATAATCAGCACTGCCGATGAGGTCATTAAATCATTCATTAGATAATACTGTATCTATATTAACATACTTGAAGGGTTGACACACATTTCCAAAATTTCAAAACTTTTCCATGACTTTTCAAGGAACCATGATAAAAACTTCTGTGACCATTCACAACCTATTTGTACACGATCAGAACTGTATTATACGAGCCCGTCCCTGCAGTGTACTTTACTACAAATGTTCATTTTAAACAGTAACCTTTTTCAATCCATCTGTTGGTTCACTTGAAATACTTCAAACTACAGGCACAGTCAATACATTGTCTTAGGGCTGCACGATAAGGTAAAAAAAAAAAAAAAGTCATATTGCGATTATTTTGACTGAAATTATGATTGTGATACAGGATACAATTAGTGGGAATTATGATTTTTGCATTACAATTTGAATTTTTACTGAAAAAAATAAATAAATTTGTGATTATGTGACATTTGTTGGGGTCTGTACCAAACAAACAATGTTTTCTTTCACCTGGAAAACAAGATTTTTAGGTCAGGGCATCTTTGCGGCTCTACAGAACTCCATTATGTTGTTTTTTTCCCCCTTCAAAAAAGTGCAGTTTGGTTTTGGTTCTGAAATTTGGATACTGCACTTAATTGTGCAGCCCTCCTTATGTCAGTTTGGCACACTTGAAGTTGAGCTTGTCCTTTGTCCCAGTGTCTTCTCTGTCAAAGCTGGTGTTGTTTTGTGAATGTAAGTCAAACCCTGCAGTGAGTCTGACGATCAACACCGGACACCCAGTAGTCTGATTTGTAATGGATTACTGTTTACTTTTGGATTACTCAAAAGCATCAAATGTGCATAAATGTGTTAGAGCCACGTTTTAACTTTTTGAATCCCATAAATGTGAATTTAACCTTGACTAGGATAAAAAATAACTTTTATTTTTCCAATCAGACACCATGGACTTTGTTATAGTTGCACATAGGCTCTACCTGGAGGCTACATCGTATGTAGGAGTTAGAGCTAATAAATGCATTTACTGTTCATTACAATCTTTGTAATGTGGCAAAGAAGCGTCGCACAAATGTACATATTTACAGACTTCTTCAGTTAACCTGGTTCATGTTTGTTCAACTCACAAAGGAGCAGCAGGAAATGTGCAGGATGAAATGTGATGCTACCAAGAGGACCAATTAAAAACCCAGTCAGGCAGACAACACTCTTGTGACACTTGTAATGTGAAATGCAAAGCTGTTTAGACTCTAGCTTCAGCTAACGTTAGCATGCCTGCAGCTAGAGTCTAAACAGTGGAACCTTTAACCCTCTTTGGACAATAAAACTTTAAGTGAGACATGAACAACTTCATCCACATCTTCAGGGAATCAGACTAGCTGGTTGGATAAGTTGTTGTTGGAGATAACCAGACTTTTTTCACTGTCTTGGTCGGCTTAGCATTCTTACAAGCGTTAACCAACACTCAGCCTCCAGCTGCAGTTGGAACCCCTGACCTACATAATATTTAGCACGCTAAAGCAGTACATGAGATTTATAGACCTTTTAACAGCCGGCAACACATTTAGCAGTCTCCCCCAGTCATCCTGAGGAGTTATCAAGGTGCAAGTGTTGAATTAAACATTTTATCAGCACCAGAATCACCAAAATGTCTGGTTGTTGCGTACACGATACGTCAGAAACAATATTCCACTGGTCGATTTAAGTTGTACAGAATTACGTCAGGATCACGACCGTTTCAGAGCAATCGGCGGTGTCTGTGGCTGCAAGATATTAAACATGTTGACTGGACTGAGAATGTGAACAAAACTGTTTGTCTTTGCAGCAGCCTATTGACACACTGTTGTGGTACACCACGCAGCTTGGCTCATTGTTTACAGGCTGTAAATGTGTACGTGTGAAACCTAAATATGAACTATGTGATATTCCTGAACACTACTAACAGGGAAATATTATGCAAGCACTATGATTATAATGACGACAACAACATAACAAAAGAAAAATCACATGTGCTTCCTTTGAGACACAAACAACACAGTTAAATGTCCTGGTGACAGACTGACAGGCTGCAGGTTGTAGAGACGGGTTTAAAATATTCTAAATAAATAACGAAATGTCGAAAAAAATAATTTGGACTGATTTTTGTTATTACAGAGAGACTAAAGTACCAAAAAAAAAGGGCCCCAAATTCCAGGTACCTGTATCCGTCAGGGTGGAACTTACCATTAGGCAGAGGTCAGCATTGTCTTAGGCCCCAAGCTCCCAAGGGCCCCATAAAACACCTCATAAATTTATCGCTTTTAATTATAAATTCATATAATAAAATGACATTGGAAGTATTGCAGGTGGGTTGCAAGTACACAGAAGAAGGGAAAAGAAGGAATGTGAAGGGCCGCATGCACGTCTTTGTCTTAGGCCCCAAAATGACAGATAACAGTAAACCAGAGAAACTGAAGAAACAGATGAGTCCTGCTACAACACCACATTGGACCTGAACATATATGGACATAAGGGACACTCTTCTATCCTCTGAGTGTGTGTTGTGAGTCTCTGCCCCCGTCACCGCAGCACACTTCTTTCCATTCCAGCAACATTGCTCATGACAACAGCAGGTTCCTCTTTTTCGTGTGAAGCTACAGTATAAAAGATGACACCTCTCTGGTGCATCCATCATTGGACTTCAGTGAATAACTGAATAAAGAAGCCGTTTCCAGAGTCAGTGTTTGGTGCCGTGCAGGTCTGAAGATGTGGACGAGTCTCTCCGCCAGCCGCTGGATTTGTCTGCTCGCCCTGGCTGTGGTGATGCTCGTCTCTGCATCACAAGGTAAAACTGAACTCATCTCTGTTTCAACTTTAATTTATCAGTCAGTCAATCAATAGAAATAATAGACAACTATTCTTATAATTGATTGTTTCAATGATTGTTCAAGCAAAAATTACAATATTTGGTGGTTCCTGGTGCTTAAATGTGAGAATTTGACACTTTTCTTTTTTCGTACATGAGAAACTGAATATCTTTGATTGAACGGTCAGACAAAACAAAAAACAGAAAAATGACAAGTGTTTTAACCACTATGAGAATAATGAAAACCAGAAATGCACTTGGAGACCGCAGACCAACTCCATGGCTTAATGCCATCATCGCACAATGTTAACAAAAGTAAAAAATTATTCATGTAACTGCCCCATGATTTGGATCCACATCAGAATTTAATGGGTTCTTCCTTTGTCCGTGTTACACTTTTCCACCAACTCTCATGAAAATCAGGGTCGGCAGTTTTTCTGTGATCCTGCGGACAAACAGACAAACAAACAACATGTAAACGCAGCCTCTTCGTGGAGATAATTATCTGCAGCCAAACAAAAGGGCACTTACAGAATGAAAAAACACTGACAAGAAATTCCCCCAAAAAATCTAATCGAAATCAAAAAAATGGGGTTCGATTTAATGACAGTGATTAGGGATTAATGTGACTGTGATGTGTTATCAGGATTAAGATCTCACAGTTTTAGAAAATGCTAACTATTGCATGAGAACTATATCATGAACGTCAGTACAAATGGCCACACAGAATATTATTTCATAGAATTTCAGTCTAGTTCATCTAGTTAGAATGATAAACCATGTTTATGACCTCTGACCACTTTTATTTAAGGAAATTCTAAACTAAAATAAGCTACTGGTCACAATAGTAATATTTGCTGCAGGCATCACAAAGCAGTGTTTCAGGGAAGTGTTACTATGGTAACAGTGAGTCTTGCAGTAATAATATCTCATGGGTACCTCCCAGTGCATAAAAGGTCACTCTTACTTTATCCATGACTAAAATAACAAGTGATGTAGTGCTGAATAATGATGGTGTTTTCTCTCTTTCTGTGCGTGTGTGGGTGGTGTTGCAGTGGATTCCTACGTCCCAAACTTTCTAGCTTTGCCCTGCTGTCGCAACGTCAGCTCCAGGAGGGTCGGGAGTATCAAGATGTGCTACGAACAGAAACCACGACAGGACTGCGACCGGCACGCCTTCCTGTAAGCAGGGCACACTTTGAACACTTTTTTCACCGTCGGCATCAACCTGGAACATTAAAAAATACTGTATTACAACATTCTTGAGCTTCATTTACATCTAATTTGATTGCATGAGGGGCTGTACTCTCTTTACAAGTTAAGAATAAATTCAAATTAACCTAACATTCAGGTAAAAATATGCCTCTAACTGTTTTGTGTCTCTGTTTTTCCAGGATTATAACCAAGAGGAACAAAACGTTGTGCATCAATCCAGCTGCTGAGTGGCTCCAAGACAAGATTGAGAAGGTGAGAATCAGACATCGATCAGTCACACAAAACAGCAAACGAAATGAAGTCTGGATTCATGTGTTTAAAACAGAGTAGGCAGATTATCTTTAGTAATAATTTAAATTAAAATAAACCACTATTGTCCATCAGGGTCAGTCAGCCAAAGCACCTGTACCAAGTTTTGAGAGACTGCCGGAGGAGATTTTTATTTAGACAAACATAAACAAACAGATCAAAGAGTCACTTTCTCAGGACATCAAATTAAGAAGCGTTTCCTGTTTTTTATGGACTAATTGTACATTTATCTCCTTTAACTCTTCCCTCTCCGTCTCTACTCGACAGGGAAAACTGAACTGTCCTCCTGATGTGGAGGTGATAAGCGGAGTCCAGCGTGTTGATGCAGCATGATCGAAATGTCCCGCCGAAGCAGCTCCTCAGTTCATTCCCCACTGATTCATTATTTATTTCTTTTGCACAGATATCTATTTAAAATGTAAGTTATTTTTGTATTAACTTTTATAAAGCTTTTAAAACAGAATTTTGTGGCATTGTTTTGTAAAATGGTCAGAAACAGTCGTGGCAGTGTTGTTCTTTTTGAACATGGAACCAAAAATAAATCATGTTAAATGGATTTAAAACAGGACTGATTCTTGTTTTTCTTCATGTTTGATGATTTCTGTGCTGACCCAGTGTCACGTTTATGATAAAGTAAAAAAAAAGGCTTAAAATCAAATGTATTTAATGTACAGAGAGATAAATACAGCAGAAGTTTTTCTCAGCCAAGGACCCTTTACAAGAATATGTCATGTATGTCCCTGGGAATAATTTAATGCAACCTTTTTTTTTTTACACTTTAACTTAGTTATGGGAAAGAATAAAACAATGAAAATGTTTGAAAGATCACAGACATGTATTTAAACTATTTGCACCATGTCAACATGTCAGTGTGTTTTAGTGCATACATAAAGTAAAATTCAGATTCTGACTTTTTAATATAAATATATCATATCAATAACTATATGTTCTTTATATATAATATAAATAATAAGTTGTATTAAATAGACATAATAAAAACATAAAAAGAACAATAATAAGCCTCACCTGAGACTGATTAATAGAGAAAGCTGATTTCCAAACATTAATGCTTGATTAGCAGGAGGAATATTCATATATATAATTTATGGAGTTATAAATTTAGATTAGTTCAATTAGAATGTATTCTGAGCTATTTTAGATTTTAAAAGTAAAATATTATGTCAAACTATGATGGCTTTTGCAAAATAAATGAATAAATAAATTGAAATCGTGATCTTTTAATGAATGAATCTGAAAACCTCCTGGCAGAGTGCAGAGTGACTCCTGTTAGAGAACCACTGGAATACAGAATAATAGGCAAAACCAGTAGAAATAACAAAAACAGGATGATAAAAAACACAAGCCTGTGGTCACAAACATCAAAAACACAAAGTTGACAATATGGAAAAAGATGTTATATCATATCTTAGATTGCATCGAAGTAAAAGATACAATTACCAGAGCTGCAGCCAAGATTTGAGCCCAAACTGCCCTTTTTTGTCCAAAAAAAGAACCAAAAAAGTTTCTGATTATTATAATTCTTTCAGATTTATTAGTTATTTAATTTCAGTTTCTGAGATTCATCAGCTGACTTAAGGTCATAGTTCAAGAATACATGCAGACAGTGGAGACGGACAGGAGCAGTTCAATGATATTTAATAAACTAAAAAAAACAATACAAAAGGCTCCATGAATTTAAGGCAGCGAGGGTCTTCGACAATAAATCCAAAATATGAGGAAGGAAAATGTACCCCATTCATACTTCATGATGAGACGAGGAGGTGAAGACACGGGATTAAATTCACTAGAGGGAGGGAGAGAATAACAAGACACAGGTGAGGCAAATCAAGAACAGGTGAAAATAATCAGTGATCAAAAAGAGCGGGAAAACAGACAAAAACAGGAAGTGAAAACAACAAAGACACACATGGGAAGACAGCAAAATAAAACAGGAAGTAACTATAAAAAAACAAAACAAAACAAAACAAAAAAAAAAAAAGACTTAATGGTCTAAATGATGAGCCAAAATCTTTAAATCATTATTTTTTAATGCAGACGTCCGTGTGCTCCAAGACCTGTTTTTCAAAAATAATCAGCAGATTAATTGATAATTGAAATCCTCCCTATTTTCTGATGCCTCGAGGTTGGCAGTATGCCTTACAGTGTCTTTAAATCCTGGCTGCAGGGATTTGATCCCGTTATTATCCCTCAGTGACTCACAGTCAGGGTTTCACTTCATGTCAAAGGTGTTGATGGGGTCGAGGTCAGAGTTCTGTGCAGACCAGTCAGGTTCTTCCACACCAAACTGGGGGAAAAAAAAAACATTTCTGTGTGGAGCTGAAACCGGAAAAGAAGAAACGTTTCCTACAAACCTGGAAGCACATTATTATCTGAAGCATCTCTACACATTCATGGGGCGTTCACGTACTTTTTTGTGTATGTTCCCACACTGGTGAGCCGTGGTACGAGATAAACAACCAACCTGATCATATATGGACATGTTGACAAACCACACCATCTTCTGTGAGTCTGATAAAGAAAATGGTTCCTCTTTTAGTGTGAAGCTGCAGCACAATGTAAGATCACACACTATCTGGTTAGTAACTGAATAATAACGGAGCCGGTTACGGCTCAGATCCAGAGTCAGTTTGCAGCGTCTGAAGATGTGGACGAGTCTCTCTGCCGGTCGCTGGACGTGTCTGCTCACCCTGGCTGGGGTGATGCTCGTCTCTGCATCACAAGGTACGACTCTGCTTGTCTGCATTATTTGGAATATAGAATAAAAAAGTAATAATAGCCATTAGACTACTGCTCTGTATTGTATTGTGAAAAAAGGTATTTGATAGTTGAGTCTCATTCCCTGATCATGAATATTGACATTTTGTGAAAGGGAATCAACAGTCAGCTCTCTTACTTGCAACTTATTTTCACTATCAAAAAAATGTGCAGATTATTTTCACGATTAATCAGTTAATCAATAAGAGCTGATAGAACTTTATTAATCCTGAAGGAAATTCTTCTGCCAGATTGCTCCAAAATTACAGAAGCATAACAACAATAGAGCATCAAATAAGTGAAATATTAATCTAAAATGAAGTAAAATAAAGTGTATAAGGAGATAAGAAGATAAGTTAAGTACAAAAGTAAGTTAAATAGAAAAAAGTAGTAACAGCAATGGTAACACGTTCCTCTAGACGCTGCAGTGTGAGTCGTACTGTTTTGGTGAGTGAAAATCAAATGATGGTACTCCTGAATACTGACTGTATCTCTGTCTCTCTTTATGTGTTGGTCTGTCAAAGCAGAGACATTTAAAAATTTGCCCTGCTGTTACGGAGGCGGCTCGCACGTAAGAAAGCCAGTCGAACGCGATTGCTTCATACAGGAGCCACGAAAAGGCTGCAGCACACCTGCCTACCTGTAAGCATCGTTTATACATCTTCACATGAACGCTAAATCAAAATGTTTCTGTGCTCGTCTATTTCTCTCCAGTGTCACTTATTCTGCAAAAAAATTACCTCACGATGCCAGAACGCCACTCACTGACAAACATCTACTTCCTCCAGTGTGGCTATTATGCTGTGGTTTTAACAAATGGCTTAAATGTTTTTTTGGTTTAATTCTAACCAATCACACAAACACACTGTACTAGTGAATCCTCTGAAATAATAAATATTTGATTCACAACTCTGACGATCATGATAAAAGAAGAAAACTGAGGGGTACCCTAATTCAAAATGGCCCCCGTGGAACTAATGCTAAATTAGTGGTGCTCTGAAGAAGAGCATCAGTCCAGTGAAGTTCATGTAATGAAACTGGTTTATTTTTGTGTTTCCTGTTTCCAGGGTGAAACCTGTGGGGCACAGTTGGCACTGTATCAAACAGGACTCCCGCTGGATACAAATGATGATGCAGAAGGTGAGAATCAGCCATTAAACAAGTCTGCAGCCAAGCTAGTGGCTCAGCATGCTAACATGCTCACAGTGACAATGCTAACACATGATGATGATCATGTTCACCATCTCAATTTAGTGTGTTAGCTCGCTAACATCTGCTACAGCTGAGGCTGATGAGAATGTCATTAGTTTTGCGGGTATTGAACAAATTCAATGAAAAGTCTGAAGGTTGTCAAAGTTCTTACAGTTCGTTCTGTGGGGAACATGAACGTCTGCGCCAGATTTCATGGAAGTCCATCCAATTATTTGTCCAGATATTTTACTCAAAGCCACAAACATCACAACTAATTACAAGAAACCATCTTTTGGAAAGTTAGTTAGTGCCCATTTCTTATCCGCTAACAAGGAGGGTACCACCAGATGTTCCAGATGATGCAGATGTTTTGGCTTCACATTTAGGGAGCAGTCATGTTGTCCATGTTCATATAGAGTCAGTGGTGCAGACACACAGAGTCTGTCTAAAGTAGATTATTCAGCAAACAAAATACAAAATGCATTATTCTGAGCTGGAGAATTAAAATTGTTTTTAAGCTTGCAGGATGAAAAATGGTGTTATATAAATTTTTCACTCAATCTGAAGCTATGCAATGCAAATTTTAATAAACTAAATGCAAAAAAACAACAACATTAGAATATATTTGTACTTGACAAGGTTATCCAACTGACAATACACCAACAAGTCTACAAGTATGTTGTCAACTTTTCATATATTTCAGGAACTTCCTGTCTGATTGCATGCTCTTGTTTTTCTCTTCTCTCTCTCCACCACAGAACAAAGTAAAGTGTCGTCCTGAACTTTCCAAGCCCCATCACAGATCTGAAGTCCTGGCGAAGATGTATGCAGTGTAACTGAAACGTCAAGGCAAAGGAGCAACTGGGAACATTTTCTGCTGATGTACAGTTCATGAAAATATCTGTTTAAAATGTTGCATGTCATTTTATACGACTGTTGTGACATTATTTTGTAAAATTGACCAAAACTGTAGAATTGAACCTGGAACCGAGAATAAATCCTGTTAAATGAGTTTAAAATGCAGCTGACTCTTGTTTTTTTCACACTGAATGGAATAACAAACAGATGTTAAAATAGACAGATGTTGCATTAATTTGTACAAAGTGGCAAAAGAGCATCATGGTTACTCCAGCTAGTTACAGTGTCTCATACAATATATAGCCAAAAGTATGTGGACACCCAAACATTACACGCAGGGTTTCCCCCAGTGGCCCACTAACTCCCACCAGACCTCATTATTTATTTTCAGGGGAGGTATTTTTAAGCCTGACACATGAAATAATAGCCAGAAATTTCCTTTTTTTTTAAAAAACTGAAGTGTTTATTTGACTCTCTGATTAAAAAAAGATCTATCCTGGGCATTTATGAAACAAACGGACCCTTTTTTACTTTGCATTTTGGTCTGCAAAAATAACTCGGTTAATGTAAAGTGAACTGGTCAGTAAAACATATGACAACCCAGGAACTGTTTTAGTGAAAAACAATTACAAAGGCAATTATCAGCAAGTGCTCACTTGTTAATAACTGTTTGCAACACACAAGTGAATATAATGGGAGCAGGTTGCATATGTGAAAAGCACATGTAAATATTTAGATTTTCACTCATAAACATAAACTGCTCCTACCAGGGACAGAATCAATACAATATTCAGCTCTTTTAGAAAGAAATACACATTTATGGGATGAGAATTATCTTCCTCAAAAGACCGAAAGATCATCACACGCAGTTCAGACTTCTCTGTTACTAACAGCCTTACTTATCCCATCATACAACACTGGCACATCTGCCCCTCCTTCCTTGGAAAAAGTATGAATCAATTTATTTTCATTGTGAATTATAAAATAGTTGAAGGGCCATGCACCTTGTTCCACACTGGGGGCCAAATCTTACACAGGGGACGCAATCTATCACTGCTATAGAGAGTCAAAGTCAAAGTCCCGCCCCTTCCAGTGCGAGAGTGAGAGTTACAGACATTCACCTGCAGGATTTACAGGAACACTCCTTACACTTATTCACACTTATTCTGACTGAAATTGAGTTATATGATACGATTAGTGGGAATAATCACTTTTGCATGACAATTTTCATTTCTTACAGAAAAAAAAAAACTATTAAAATCGAGACAATGTGACATTTGTTTGAGTCTTTAACCTGAAGAACAAGATTTTTAGAGCAGGGCGTCTCTACAGCACTGCAGGACTTCATTATAATGTTGCTTCTTACACATTTTTCCTTGATTCTGTGATTCTGATAATATTACGATTAATTGTGCAGCCCTAATAATTAAATTTAACTTGTGATTTTTTTTTTTCAAATTTTAATTATTTATCAATACACATTTATCATATTTAATGTTTATTATAATATTCTGAATTTTGATGCTGCACTGATGTCAAAAAAGTTCAGTTTGGATATGAATGTCAGTGTTTGGTAACAGTGAACCTGAGAAACTGCAGCATCACCACTGAGGAGGACGAACAAAGATCTGAGATAACCAACTGAACTGAACATATATGGACATGATCACCAAACACAACGCGCTTTTCCATGATAACAGTGGTTCCTCTTTTGGTGTGAAGCTGCAGAATATAAGATCACACCTCTCTGCAGTTGAACAGTCAGCGCAGCTGAGATCCAGAGTCATTGTTTGGTGCCGTGCAGTGTGTGAAGATGTGGATGAGTCTCTCTCTGGGCCGCTGGACATGCCTGCTCACCCTGGCTGTGGTGATGCTCTTCTCTGCATCACAAGGTAAAACTGACCTCATGTTAACAGCGTATTAACCACCTCAATACTTATCTTTCATGAAATCATGGGTCTGTGCTTCATGCAGTATTTTTTGACAGTACATGCAAGATTATTAGGTGACTGAAACTAAACTTAACTGAAATGTTAAATTGCGTTCACTTTTCCAAAGTAAGACAAGCAAAAATTCATCCTAATTCAGATGCAAGTTGTTATTTTTGAGGGTCGACGGCTAAAATCCCACACTATCAAAGTGTGGCGTGTGGACTGGGAGCTGGAGAGGTGCCAGTTCGCCTAGTGGGCATTGACAAGGTGCCCTTGAGCAAGGCACCGGACCCCTAACTGCTCAGGGCAGTGGACTATATGTAAATGTATGTGTGTGTGCAGCCCCCTCGCTCTGACATCTCTCCGATGCGTGTCTGTAGGTCCTGTAGTGAAAAATTTAATTTCCCCGGGGGATTAATGAAGTATTTCTTCTTCTTCTTAATACCCCAGCTAACTTATTCCACATGTTGTGGTCATGCTCAGCTCTGGAATCTTACTGGTCTGTGATCTTCAAAACAATATCAGAGGCACTTAATCCTGATTTTCCAACCCAATGCAGCAGCAAAAATATTTGGTGCCAGAGATAGACGACACCCTACAATAAGGAAAAGACATAAAAACGCAGAAGAAGACATGCATCACACTGGAAATCAACAAATCCTCCTCTAGGGTCTTTGTGGCTGAGTGACCTGAACCAATTCAACTTCAGTTAGAGAAGATAAAATACACGATTAGGGGGTCGAGGGACAAATTATTTTCCATCTGGTTTTGACATATTTAGATAAACTTAAATCCATGCCTGATGCTACTTGGCAGTTGTATCTAATTTAGGATATTTATCAGTGTAAAGATACATAATAAAAAATTTTTCATCTTAATACTTGTATCTATGTCTGCTGTACACCAATTATTTCACTATTTCTATTTTCATCACTTTTTGGTGGGTGGGGCGGGTGAATAAGTGTCTCATTATGTGTGTATACCTACTTGCTTGTGTGCTTGCAAATACTTCCAAATAAATATTATGTCAAAAGAAAAAAAAAGATGAATGTTTTTACTGAATAATCACAACCTCTCATCTTTATCTCTGTGTAACCGTCTCTTACAGGTCATCCAATGTTACAATTACCCTGCTGTAAAGGAGGCCAGATGAAAAAGGTTCAAGGCGTCCAGCAATGCTTTGAACAGGAGTCGCGAAATGACTGCCCACACCATTACTATGTGTAAGCATGCTCTGAAAATATCTTTGCACATGCATAAATCTTAAATAAACCTCTCCTCTCTACCAAATATCTCCACTGTGTGATTAATGTTTCATGCAAGGTGTTCTAGAAATAAGACTCAAGCAAATGACAACACATTTAGGTAAGAATAAAAATGTCTTATTGTTTTATTTCCTCTTTCTAGGATTCAAACCGGCAGCGGCCCGGGCATTTGTGTCCAACCAAAAGCCCCGTGGCTGAAACAAGAGCTCGGCAAGGTAAGAAGGAGCAATAAGATCACGATGTGCAACAGTTAGAAGGTTTGAAGAATGGAAATAGTCTCAAACCCTGCAGGATGTTGGGTTTCCAAACAACCCAGGCAGTGTAGGTTTTAATGAACTGTGTCTGCGAACACAACAAAAAACTGTAATAAGGCTCCATCTGAAGTTTGGTTCATGATCACAGCAAGAGAAAAAAAAACATTTTATTTTACAGGTCTGTTCCGGATATTTGTTTCCTTTGTAGTTTCCTGGAAAGTAAATATAATCTGGTAACAAATTTAGGGAAAAAAAGACAAGTAAATATGCATTATTATATTGTTTGGTCCCCTTAAGTAATAATCTATATTGACTTGAGCCTTTGTTTGATGTTTGGAGTAAACGTTTGTTAAAAGATTCTTGGCTCTAATAAACATGAAGTAATATTTTTAAGTAAACGTCAATCAAGTAAACTTATTTACCAGATAACATAAGAAGCTGGACTTCAACTTTATTAGAAGATGTTATTGTACAACAATTATAACTGACGATTACTTGTACACTGTACAACATGCTCTATTTCACTATGGTCGCTGAAAAACCCAATAAATAAAGTTTAAAAAAAAAAAAACATAAGGAAGCTGTGCGTCACACTCCAACACAATTTATATTAAAATTTGCTTTAATTTAATTAAATCTGACCTAAGATATTTAATTTATTCACACTGACTCCACATGATAGAAAAAACATGGTATTAAATGTGACTCTTTACATTAGACCAGGAACATGTACATGTAATTAAAATACATAAAGTCAAGGATTTGGGGTGAATTATTTTTTGGGGATGTTTGTTTTGTTTTGTCTTCCTGTCTAGTTTTGCTTTGTCATTAAGATTTTGGGTCTTTGGGAAGTGTATATTGCAAATATTGAGAAATCTAATCAAATCTTATTAAAAAAAAATCTACAAAATGTTTACACGTTCCCTTTTCCTCTCTCCCTCTTTCCCCTCAGGGAGATCTGACCTGTGATTCAATAATCTCAAATGAAGGAAGATTTGAAGTCCTGGATGTGGTGTGGTAAAAATGATGCAGCAAAGGAGCGACTGAGATCCATTTCTGCTGATTTACTTCTCACTGCTTTTACCGAGACATCGATTGAAGTTGCGGCTCTTTTTCTACATGATTTTACACAGCGTTAAAAACATTTTCGGCATTATCTTCAACACTGCTTTCTTCTTTTATTGGAAATGAACCTACAAGCGAAAATAAAACACATTAAATGGCTTTTAAATGTGACTGAATCTTGATTTCTACATGTTTAGTGCAGTAGTGTAGAACTGGCTTTGCATGAATGGGGATTTCTGTGCTGAGTGCGGGAAATAAAAGTGGAAACATGAATGGAATCGATGAATAATCAGTCGGTGAGGGTTATTCTTAGCTGTCTGGACCTCGGTGACCACATCCTCTCTGAAACCCGCCTGTGTGTATGTGTGTGCACGTGTACGTATACACACGTGTTTTATTATTGGTGTGTTTATGTTTAAAACTTGGGAGATTCCCCTCCTCACCCTGAATCATCTCATAACACAGACTTAATAAAAGTAGGCCAGTAATTTGAGATAATGTTCAAGAATATTCAAGAAAAATCAACTTTTTAATGACAGTTTATCAAACGATGTTGTGATCATGTGACAGGCAGCAGGAGGTGGTAGAGACAAAAAACAGAGATAAAAGAGGGTGAATATTGGCCTGAAAGTCGACTAAAACATGAATGATTTTTTGATTATTTGAAATGTGGTTGTATGAAATATTTATCGATAGTCGGTGTATTTACCTACAGAAGAAACAGCAGGAGTGACTTTTAAACTAAAAAATGACCCAAAACGATTAATCGGTTATCAAAATCAATACAGATTAACATAATAATAGATGAATTATTGCAGCTCAAAGTGTTTACTTTGAACTGGGGTTTATTAGTTTGACCAGCTGTTCCTTCCTTTGTTGCGTGAAATTGATTGGTTGATTGATTTAAAGACAAAAAATAGCATTTTTTCACCAAAAGCTGTGACAACGAACTATTGTAATCCTACTAATAATCCCCATTTTTACTAGATGTATCAGTAATCTGATTACATTTTTTTTAAAATCTGTAACTGTAATGGAATACAGCGACCTTTTTTTTGTGTCCAGATTATGTAATCCCATTACATGTAATCCATTACTCCCTGAGCCTGTTAATGATTAATTAAAAAATTAAGGGTGTTATAATGGGGCTAGAAATGTTTTCTTATACTTAATATGCGCAATGCAGTTCATTAAATTATGAGATAAAATAAATTTTCTCTGGGAAGTCTGTGACGATATCACATAATGAGCTAATTATGCTAATTACACTAATTTCCCTTCATGCAGCTCATAGTAGCCAAGTTGAATTTCATCTTCTAGGCCCATAGATGAAATTTTGAAAACACCATTACTGGCCTTCCGCAGATCAATGGATTTATTGATTGATCAAGAAACAATCGGTGGATGCATCCCTAATTTGTGCGAGTCAGGATTTCCCGATATTTCTTCCTCATTCAAACACTTTGCTTTCAACTGAAGAGAAATTTGTGTTTGACATTTTAAAATGACGGCTAAAACGTGACGTTTGAAGGATGTTGTAATCAAAGAAAAATATAGAGATTAATACATCTTTGACAAAGTTGTTGACTTTTTAGAAACTGACATTTCCGTCCTACTCTGGTACGTGTTAACTGTAGTTACTGGGATTAAAAATGTAGAAGAATAATGTCCGGATATCGGTGTGGGAATTCAGGTTTTGTTCTCAAGTACATTGTTTGATAAGTTAAATTTTGTGTCTGAGGTTTAGCAGTGGGGTTTTTAATGCAATGGCAATTATGGCTTTTTTATGCATATGAGTTTGAATGACAGTTAGATTATTTGTACATAGAATGATGAGGCTCTTTAAGGTTTATTAGAGGAGAAAAAGATAAGATATAATGCAATACAATGCAGCAACATAAAACCACATGTCATGCCCGATGCGTGTATCTGTGGTGATGATCAGGGTGGAACATCTGTCAGTTGCTGATATCGATATTAAATAAAAATCTATAAACACCAGACTCATGCCAACGCCTTTTCAGAGAACCCACAGAACCCCTCATCATGGTGACGGGACAAGATGAAGCAACGAGAAACAGGAAGAAAACCATGATATTCAAAAAAAAAAAAAAAAGAAAAGTAGTTGCTTCATGTTCACGTTTGTTTGCACATGTTGTCAAGTAGAGGAGGAGGAACTGTGTGCACACAGGTTCAGAGCTGCAATGATTAATGATTATTAAATCAGTCACTAACTATTTTGATAATCGATTCATCCGTGAGTAATGTTCTAAAGAAAAATCTCTGATTCTAGCTCCTTAAATGTGGATATTTTCAGGTTTCTTGGGCTTTAGGAAACACTGATCAACATTTTTCACCATTTTATGACATTTTATAGATCAAACAACTAATCGATTAGTTGCGGGCTGCAACGGGGGGGAGACACTTTATGAATTCATGAATATTCTGGGAGGATGAATTTAAAATAATAAAGATTTTTTAATTTGACACAGGGCTCCTCTACAAGGCAGGGTGACACAAAAAATACAGCTGAAATAACTGAGTTATTATAGTTTTGTATTTTTCATTAGGTATTAGTCCTGGTGCATCTGCCTCTTAAAGGTGATGAGAGCCGACTTTCTGATTGGTTTATTGCATGTTCGGCCTAAAACTCACTGGTGAATTAATGGGGGCACTTGGGGGCAGCTGATAGGTGTATCCTGATGTGCGCTGGTGGTGCAAGGGGCAGGACAGGGCAGGATAACCCTGCGCCCCTGGAACAAGACGACAAAGGTGGATTTGGACACACCTTGAATAAATTGAATCCATTGCGTCTCAGGCTTTTCACTTGTACTTAAGATCAGCATGAGACTGGGCCCCGACAGACTCTGTCCATGGTGCTGATATAACTCTATAAAGCCAAAATAACACACTAACAGTTTTTTTCCCCTTGAAATGCATCATTTTATTTTATTCAGAGTTCAGAAAACAATAACAGCATGATGCAAAGTGCTGTAAAAGATTCTGCAGACATGCTGCAGTTTAAGTCACATCACAGAGTTAAATGTGAGTAAAGAACTTGAACAAGTCGTGTCACGTCTAAAGAAAACACATTTTAAAAATTATGAAAGTTTTATTTTCTGAGCTCTAAATATTGCTCACTGTCTCACTTTGTATATTATTGATTTAAAAAGTTCCTAAAATGCTAATATTTTGAAAATATAATTACATTATGCCATAATTCTCAAACACATAGATTGATAGTTTTTATATTGTTTATTTATTCATTAAAGTCTTTTTTTGGTGTGGTGGGGAAAACCAGAGCGCCTGGAGAAAAAACCCACAGTGACACAGGAAGAATGATTAAACCACTGTGTCACTTGTCACCATGATGATCTTATAAATGATGACATGCTTTTATTAAACGGTGGATTCTGATTGGTCAACTACAGCAATCTAAGGTCTGTCTTTTCTGAATAACAGACTGTTGCTGGAACAGATGGTTAGTTGTCGACTCTTGAGGACCAATAAGTTGTGTAATATTCAGGATGATGTGCAGTGAGCGGGTCAATATTGTGGAATAATGTTATCATGTAAAACAGTGATGGGCCTGAAATCAGCTACAGTTAACGTCATGCAAACATGGCTGAGACCCAATAAAAGAAAAGTCCAATAATTTCTTGTGCAGTTTTTCTTCTGGTCCTGGAAGAAGCAGCTGTAACATACTTGAAGAGTGTCTGAGCAGATGTCATGACCCAACTACCCAGAGTTAAAGGAGGTGGACAACGCTCTGGCTCTGGGTCAGGTCACTGAACATCTTCAGTGTCTGTATCTTTGGTTGTGGAAAAACGAGCTGTAACTATTGCTGAAGCAACTTGTACTACGTTCCTGGAGATAACAGGGGTAGTTCTTGCTGTGATGTGGGGCAAAGCAACTGTATTTCTCTCATGGACCGTGGAAGAAACAGCGATTAAAAAAACAACCGAAATGCAGCAGCAATTCTGTCTGTTATCCTGGTAAAAGCTGCTGCAGTTTCCCGTATTATCATGGAAAAAGCATCACGAATGAATGCAAAGGGTCGTGGAGAAAACACTGACATCATTCGCCTTGAACGTGGAAGATACACTTTAAATTCTGTCACAGGTTTTGGAAAACCCAGTTGAAATTCTTGGCGAGAGCGTGGAAAAAACAGGTTCAGGTTCCCCTCTCCATCTGGATAAACCACCACCATTTCGTGCTCTGGTTGGTGGAAAAGCAGAAAGAAATCTTGTTGTAATTCTGGAAGAATTAACCTCAGTCGATCCTCTGGTCTTGGAAAAGTTACTGTCACGTTTATGTGTCTCCCGGGGAAAAGCATTCTTATTTGCCTCAAGAAATAATTAGCACATTTTGCTATGAGCTTGTAAATGATGTAAAAATAAATACCGTAAAAGAGGGGACTCAAGATAAGTGACTGTATCATCCTGAAAGGTGGATAATCCTCTATGTCTCTAAAACGTTGTTCAAGGCTGTCATCATACATACACAGAGACATGTAGAGGGCGAGACGAGGAAGTTTAGGCTCCGTGCTGCCAGAGTGACTCCTGAGAATCACAGGTCCAGTGGACTGAGAGCTTCGGTCCTTCTTTCTCTTTGGTTTAGTTTCATTAAACAGACTAACTATGTCTGTCTTGCTTTGATTATTCAGCATGACTTCAGGCAGCTTTACGTCTGTCGGGGCTCCTGGTAAATCATGGAGCACAAATTGTATTTGCTCATTATTGGATAACGGAACAGTGTGAGTTACTGATTTCCTGTTTGACAAACAGTTCAAATCTGAGGAGACGGTGCAATTATTCTGACGTGGTAAACTGGGATAACTGCAGCTACTCTTGTCTTGGCTTGTCTGGTCCGTTGGTATTTCTGCAGGTGAATTATTGTCACTGGATGAACTGGGGTGATTACCTTCCAGTTCCCATCTGTGAATCACAGTTCTCATGTTGTACTGATCTGGTCTCATTTGAGTTTCATTTGACAGACAGTTTAAGCCTGTGTAGGTGCCACTTTTCTCATGTAAACCTGAGTTTATGGAAGCTTCTGTTGTTTTGGCTTGTCGGTACGTCTGCAGCTGAATTATTGGGGTGATTAACTTCTGATCCACATCTGTGAATCACAGGTCCTGTGGACTGAGAGCTTTGGTCCTTCTCTCTCTTTGGTTTAGTTTCATTAAACGGACTAACTACGTCTGTCTTGCTTTGATTATTCAGCATGTGTTCTGGCAGCTTTAAGTCTGTCAAATCATGGAGCACAACTTGTACTTGCTTATTATTGCATAACGTAACAGTCTCATTTGACAAACAGTCGGAGGAGACGGTGCAATTATTCTGACGTGGTAAACTGGGATAACTGCAGCTACTCTTGTCTTGGCTTGTCTGGTCTGTTGGTATTTCTGCAGGTGAATTATTGTCACTGGATGAACTGGGGTGATTACCTTCCAGTTCCCATCTGTGAATCACAGTTCTCGTGTTGTACTGATCTGGTCTCATTTGAGTTTCATTTGACAGACAGTTTAAGCCTGTGTAGGTGCCACTTTTCTCATGTAGTAACCTGAGTTTATGGAAGCTTCTGTCGTTTTGGTTTGTCGGTACGTCTGCTGAATTAGCAGCTGAATTATTGGGGTGATTAACTTCCGATCCACATCTGTGAATCACAGGTCCCGTGGACTGAGAGCTTTGGTCCTTCTCTCTCTTTGGTTTAGTTTCATTAAACAGACTAACTACGTCTGTCTTGCTTTGATTATTCAGCATGTGTTCTGGCAGCTTTACGTCTGTCAAATCATGGAGCACAACTTGTACTTTCTTATTATTGCATAATGTAACAGTGTGAGTTACTGATTTCCTGTTTGACAAACTGTTCAAATCTAAGGAGACGGTGCAATTATTCTGACGTGGTAAACTGTGATAACTACTCTTGTCTTGGCTTGTCTGGTCTGTTGGTATTTCTGCAACTGAATTATTGTTGCTGCATGAAGTGGGATGATTAACTTCCGATCCACATCTGTGAATCACAGGTCCTGTGGACTGAGAGCTTCGGTCCTTCTCTCTCTTTCGTTTAGTTTCATTAAATAGACTAAATATGTCATTAAACAGACTAACTACGTCTGTCTTGTTTTGATTATTCAGCATGTGTTCTGGCAGCTTTGTCAAACCATGGAGCACAAGTTGTACTTGCTCATTATTGGATAACGTAACAGTGTGAGTTACTGATTTCCTGTTTGACAAACAGTTCAAATCTGAGGAGACGGTGCAATTATTCTGACGTGGTAAACTGGGATAACTGCAGCTACTCTTGTTGGCTTGTCTGGTCCGTTGGTATTTCTGCAGGTGAATTATTGTCACTGGATGAACTGGGGTGATTACCTTCCAGTTCCCATCTGTGAATCACAGTTCTCATGTTGTACTGATCTGGTCTCATTTGAGTTTCATTTGACAGACAGTTTAAGCCTGTGTAGGTGCCACTTTTCTCATGTAGTAACCTGAGTTTATGGAAGCTTCTGTGTTTTTGGTTTGTCTGGTCTGTTCTTGGAGGGTCTACAGAAGGTTCTAATTGTTTTGGGTAATCGTTGGGCTGATTGTAGATCGGATCCAGTCCGGATCTGAACCAGCGAGTCACGGCTCGACCTAAACGTAACATTTTGATGTGAGTTGAAAAGCTCTGAATATTTCTTATATGATAGTTGATAGTTGATGTGATAGTTTTTAAACACTCTGCTCAAAGTTGATGAGTCGTTTCTGAACGTGTGGAAGCGAGCTATGGAGTGGAAACTTCTATTTGTAAACTCTGTTTTGGCAAAGGCTGTGACGTCATCAAATCGCTACGTCATTACGTCACAACGTTCTTATATGATACGGACCAGCGCTGATACACGGAGCCGTATAACTCTGCGTGACAAAGCTAATGACGTCATCAAAACATACGGACCAGCGCCGATACGGACAGTGGGGATGACGTCATGACGTGTGACACGCTTTTTTTTTTGTAATTCAAAGAATTGGCACGTCTTTTACGTCGTCACGCTGGTGTCTGTGCGTGACAAAATGTCGACGTCAGTCTGGAAAACGCTCATGTGTTTAAAATCCACCTCATGTTGTTTTATTTGACATAGTGTAACTCTATAATAGCTGAATATTACAGAATATTATATTTTGGATGTATTATAAGGTTTTATCAGCTTAAATTTCACCTCTAAGCTGCAGTGTAGCTTTAGTAGGGGAGAGTGGGGTATGTTGTAACACTTTTTGCTTTCACATCAATTTCCCGGTCTCAGTACATCACAGTTACTCATTTCTATTTTAATTTAGTGTTTTATAATGAATTCTAAAATAAAATAAAAAAAATGTTAGAATGCACATCAAAGTAGTTTTTGGCTTTATGAAGATGTTCTTTACTAAAATCTTATTTTCAGTCTATGTGTTTGAGAATTATGGCATAATGTAATTATATTTTCAAAATATCAGCATTTTAGGAACTTTTTAAATCAGTAAAATACAAAGCGAGACAGTGAGCAATATTTAGAGCTCAGAAAATAAAACTTTCATAATTTTTAAAATGTGATTTTCTTTAGACGTGACACGACTTGTTCAAGTTCTTTACTCACATTTAACTCTGTGATGTGACTTAAACTGCAGCATGTCTGCAGAATCTTTTACAGC
This sequence comes from Lutjanus argentimaculatus, assembly GCA_034769285.1. Lineage (NCBI taxonomy): Eukaryota > Metazoa > Chordata > Actinopteri > Lutjaniformes > Lutjanidae > Lutjanus > Lutjanus argentimaculatus. Next base: position 4,183,054 of record JAWZSL010000009.1, on the reverse strand, counting down.
ACTTTGCATCATGCTGTTATTGTTTTCTGAACTCTGAATAAAATAAAATGATGCATTTCAAGGGGAAAAAAACTGTTAGTGTGTTATTTTGGCTTTATAGAGTTATATCAGCACCATGGACAGAGTCTGTCGGGGCCCAGTCTCATGCTGATCTTAAGTACAAGTGAAAAGCCTGAGACGCAGTGGATTCAATTTATTCAAGGTGTGTCCAAATCCACCTTTGTCGTCTTGTTCCAGGGGCGCAGGGGTATCCTGCTCTGTCCTGCCCCTTGCACCACCAGCGCACATCAGGATACACCTATCAGCTGCCCCCAAGTGCCCCCATTACCCTGAGACGCTTCTTTTTTATAGTTTGTTGAACAAACATGATAAAAAAAAAAAAAAAAAAAAAACTCACACACTTTCAGATAAGTCATGTTTTTTTTGTTTCATAATAATGAAAATATTGCAAAAAAAAGTATGATGTTAATATTAAATTCATCAGATTTAATAAATTGATTGGGATCAGTTTGACATATTGTCTTAAAGTTAATGCTGGAGCAAAGTCGCTTCACCATCTGTAAGTTCTTTATGTGAGATAAAAAACTGACTTTTCAACTGAAAAATGTCAAATGAAATAAAATTTGTCTCTAATGTTCATCACTGTTGGTTCCACTTAATATCTGAAGAACAACTGAATTAATATCACATTTTTCTGTCAAGAAAGGATTAATTGTTTTGAATCATTAAAAAATTGCCTCAACTTGTCTTTTCAAATTCAGTCAAGGTAAAATTTTAAGGCTGCCTGAACACTAACTTTTTTATTCAAGTTAAAACAAGCACTGTTTAGCGTTTCAGAGGTTTAGCTGTTTAGTGTTTATCAGAAACTCTGCAACGCTCCTCAAGACCAGATAGGTGAAGTTTTCCAGCACTCATCTGCACCACGGACACCACTGGTCTGTGGAAACAGACAGCAGTCATGGTGATTACAGGTCAGTGTTCATCACAACGTTGTCGCAATCAAGTGGGGGGAAAGAAAACCTGCAGCCAAACTGACAAAATGTAGGAAAAAAAGGCACTTTGGTGCATTTGTTTATTGACGACTGTGAGTCAGTGAAACTAATAAAACCTAAACTGAAACAAGCAAACCAACTCTGGAGACTAACTGAAACTAAACCAAATTGAAAACAAAACTTAACAACAAAAGAAAAAGAAATGAAAAATACAAAACTACAATAACTGGGGGATCAACTCAGGCCTGGCCTGCCGGCAGACTTGACTAATCAATGTGCAGTGAGCGGGTCAATATTGTGGAATAATGTTATCATGTAAAACAGTGATGGGCCTGAAATCAGCTACAGTTAACGTCGTGCAAACATGGCTGAGACCCAATAAAAGAAAAAGTCAATCATTTCTGTGCTCTGGCAAATGCAAAGGCAATTTGTCTTTGGGTCCTGGAAAAAGCAGCTACAGTTGTCCTTCTAATCATGGAGAAAGCATCATGAATTGTTGGCAAGGGTTGTGGAGAAAATACTGTTCTAGTTTGTCCTGACCGTGGAAGAAACACCTCGAGCTCCTCCACAGGTTCTGGAAATCTCAGGTGATGGTGTCGACCAGAAAGAGGAAAAAACAGATTCAATGTCCTCTCTGTGTCTAAATACCCACCCTCACTTCTTCCTCTGGTGCAGGTAAAGGCAGAGAGAAATCTCTTCTAATTCTGGAAGAATCAAAGTCAACTGTTCCTCTGGTCCTGGGAAAAATACAGTCAAGTTTACGTTTCCACCGGCAAAACCAAGACCCTTCTTATGCGCCTGAAGAAACGACGAGCATGTTTTGCAATGAACTCGTAAATGGCGTAAAAACAAACGCCGGAAAGGAGGCAGTTCAAGACAATCATTATTAATTCATCTGGAATAATCATATAAAGCGCATAACCCATCATGTCGTCCCCCCTTATGAGAAAGATGTCATCATACATACAGAGACATGTAGAGGGCGAGACGAGGAAGTTTAGGCTCCATGCTGCCAGAGTGACTCCTGAGAATCACAGGTCCAGTGGACTGAGAGCTTCGGTCCTTCTTTCTCTTTTGTTTAGTTTCATTAAACAGCCTAACCATGTCTGTCTTGCTTTGATTATTCAGTTTGACTTCAGGCAGCTTTACGTCTGTCGGGGGCCAGCGATTCTTGAGTCTGTTGGGGCCTTAAGCAAAAATTCCCAGGGGGCCCTTCCGACGTAGTTTTCCTTTGTGAATCTATGTGGATTTTTCTCAGAATTCTGTGGGAAAACGACATCTTTGATCTGTATAGGCCCTTTTGTAACTAATGCACACACTTCAGTATGGCTTAGAACACTTGGCCATTCTGCAGGGTCTTCTGATGTGGTCAAACCTGTTGTAGTAGCAGGTGACGTGGCATGATGAGGGGTAGGAGTTGCTGGCCTGCTGGAAGTGGACGTTGCCAGAACTGATATGACAAAAACAAACAAACAAAAAAAACAGGGTATACATTGTCATAAAGAATCTTTACAGGGCATGGTATATGTCATCAATTAAAGTGGAACACTGGACTTACGGTTTTCATCATCAGCATTTGGTAGGGGCACTTTGTCTGTTTTCTGGTCATAAACTTAAGTAATGATCCTGAGGAGAGATAAGAGAGAGACTTTTAATTGTTCTCCTTGGGCATAGCTTTCATTATTCATTGCTATCATAGCATTCATAGCTTAACGCTAGCTATGAACTCTTACACAACTTTATTAGTTACAGAAAAAGCTGTTTTTCCAAACAAATCACTCCAATACATTTTGTACCTTCAACAAACACCCATGTCCACACAGCATACAGCCACAGCCAGCATGGTACAAGTAAACTTTACAATAAATACTGCAGAAAAAGTTAAAAACAAGTTAAAAATTAAGAAAAACTGTAGCATATAAATAGCTGTTAAGGGTCTTCAATAGTGATATTATAATACTGAATACTCCATTTCAATACTGTAACATTATAAGTTAGTTTATTTACTTTCTGTAAATAGAGTAGTTAATAGAGTGCTGCTGCTTGCTGTCAAAGAGGACAGCAACTAACGTTAGGTTAACCTTGTATTATTATTATCATTATTATTATTATTATTATTATTGTTATTATTTTGTAACTTGCTGGCCATAACCGCGTCCAGTGCGGTTATGGCGCACGCGCCGCACTCGAGTCGTGTGTGTGTGTGTGTGTGTGTGTGTAATTTTGCGCACTTCAAATTTCAGACACTCTTTGATTGTTTCGTAGCGGGACAGGAGGAGGACTGGACAAGGAGATGAGGATGAGGTGGGGGATAATAAATTATAAAATACAACAACTTCAAGGTGCTTCAGTGTAAAACATAAGCAGTTACATATCTGCATGACATTTGCGGTTCATTTCTTGTATCGGTTTTTGCAGGTGTTCATGTAAAATAAACTATTTGCACATGAAGTTGCTTTGGACACGTGTCTCCATATAATACGCGGGCTCATGCTTTCACTCCTTGAAGCAGGAGATCTGTCTCCGCGCTTTGAAAATCTTTTCTCTTTGTTTCCTCCTTGTAAGTCCGCAGTCATGCTGCCACTGCCGCCGCTGCTGGCTCACCTACCTCTTACATGTGATGAGAGCTGACTTACTGATTGGTTTATTGCACGTTTGGCCTAAACTCGCCGGTGAATTAATGAGGGCACTTGGGCGCACCTGACAGGTGTATGCCGCTTTGCGCCGGTGGCGCAGAGGGCGGGGCAGGGCAAAATATTACTCGCACCCCTGTGGGGAGACGGCAGAGGAGGATTTGGACACTCCTTGAATAAATTACATCCATTGCGCCTCGCGCCTTAGTCCGGCGTAAGATAGGGCCCTGTGGGTGTGCGGTCAGGCACAATGAACTGCACGAGATCCAGAAATCCAGAACATTAATTTGTTTTATTGTCTTTGTCAATGTGAGAAGGTGGTAGGCTGACAACAATCAACGCTGGTTTCATCTAAATAGAAACAGATAAATATAATTACTGAAAAATCTTCCCAAATACAAAGAAATGACCATTTAACTGAGAATTAGATTTGTATACTGTGCAGCACGAATACGCCGATATTGAAGCATTGACATCTGAATAATGAACACAAAGAGACTCACAAATCACACAGACAAACAATTGCTGCCAGGGAGAGCTGGGGTCTGCTGCCAAGTGTGGAAAAGGGCCCACACCTGACCTCAATCTTCTACTTACAGGTTATGGCTGATTCAGTCTCCTCCTACTTCCTGTTCCTCTTAATCAGCTCCACCTCCAGCCATGCTCGTCATAACACAAATGACTAATGTAATGTTTTAAAATGGTCTCAAAACACAGTAATGACACAAAGCTTGTTTTCATTCCCTTTACAGAGCTTCCAGCAGTAGTGACACAGCTGAAAGATGTCATCGAAAAAAATCACAGTTCAGATGAATCCACCTGGTCAACACCCACACCATCTGTAGACCCACCAGTTTCTGCACCCGTCTCTCCTCAAGTGTTGTCTGACCCTGATGATATGGTAAATACCTCAAAATGCATGGATACTGTATGTTATTTATCCACGTGGGGAAAGGTTTGCTATACAATTCTCCTCTACATCTTTTGATTGTACACATAAGCTAGAAAGAGAGCATATTCATCAACTTTGTGCTGGACGTATACCATTAATGATGGATTAGGAAATGGTATGATGACGCCCCCAGATTTCTCATGTTATGGAGTTAGTCTATAGACTATAGGCCTATGCATATTCACTGCACAGATGAATAGATACAGTAGATTTCCAAAGAATACTGTATGTAATTGTTTAATCATTATTTGGCGAGTAACATTCAAATGTTTTGCAGGTGCCTCTTGTGCCAGACTATGATGTAAAAGTCCCATTGAAAGCTGAAGTCTGCGGACTGCAAGGTCAGCGTTGTACATTGGGGATCTCGTGGCGCTCATCTACAGAAGAGAAACACTGTCCAATTCAAGTTAGACCAGGAGGCAGTCAGGGGCTCACAAAGATGTGGCGTCAAAGCCACAACTGGATAACACAAAGCTTGATGCTATACTTGGTGAGTGCATTTACTTTGAAGACAAAACTCATTCTAAAATAAATCCATACATATTGTTTTCCCCCTTTTATTAGCAAATGACTGTAATGTTCCATGTACCGTAATGTTGGAGATGATATTGATTCAATTACTGTCACTTTTAATATGGAAAGACATACAGTTATAATGACACACACTCACTCACTCACACACTATCAGTACTACAAATAAAACAATCCTAAAAAAACAACAAATACTAATCCTTCTATGTGATGGTAAACAATAGATAATGTTTTCACTTGTCGTAAATTACAGAGGGTTTGCACGTGATGTCACCGCCGGCGTGCTGCCCATTTTTTTGCCACTCAGTTACCACTCTGTCGTATTCAGTCTAGCTGATTAGGGTGTGATGTATGTGCAGTCCCTCTATAGCAGTTTTTGGTGATTGCATTTAAGTTCAGAAATGTACCTGATAAACCGTCCTTCATGCCTCTTTGACATGTGTGTTAATTGTGGATGGTGAATAAAAATAACATTGAAGTAATGTTTTGTTTTGTATGTGTGTTTTTTCACTCACAGTCCATGCCCAGGCGAAGTTCCCTGACACCGCCATGCAAGATGTGAGACAAATCATAAGAAAGAAATGCAACAATATAAGCTATGCCAAGCAAGTAACTGAAAAAAAGTCATAAAAGTAGCCTTTTTGTTTCTCCCGAGTTATTTATTTTTGGTTCCAAAGATGTTTTACCTTTTTTTGACAAGGAAGGACTTCAGTTCTCAGTTGGAGACACTATTATGTTTACATTTTTACAAGCAAATGTGCACTTTTTCCTTTCATTGTTTCAGCAAAGAAGGACTTGATTTCATAGAGGCTCTTTGTTTTTGAAATGGACCAGACAAGCCAAGACAACAAAAGCTGCAATTATCTCAGTTTACCACGTCAGAATAATTGCACTTCCTCCTCAGATTTGAACTGTTTGTCAAATAGGAAATCAGTAACTCACACTGTTACGTTATCCAATAATGAGCAAATACAACTTGTGCTCCATGATTTACCAGGAGCCCTGACAGACGTAAAGCTGCCTGAAGTCAAACTGAATAATCAAAGCAAGACAGACATAGTTAGGCTGTTTAATGAAACTAAACAAAAGAGAAAGAAGGACCGAAGCTCTCAGTCCACTGGACCTGTGATTCTCAGGAGTCACTCTGGCAGCATGGAGCCTAAACTTCCTCGTCTCGCCCTCTACATGTCTCTGTATGTATGATGACATGTTTCTCATAAGGGGGGACGACATGATGGGTTATGTGCTTTATATGATTATTCCAGATGAATTAAGAATGATTGTCTTGAGCTGCCTCCTTTCCGGCGTTTATTTTTACGCCATTTACGAGTTCATAGCAAAACATGCTCGTCGTTTCTTCAGGCGCATAAGAAGGGCTCTTGGTTTTGCCGGTGGAAACGTAAACTTGACTGTATTTTTCCCAGGACCAGAGGAACAGTTGACTTTGATTCTTCCAGAATTAGAAGAGTATTTCTCTCTGCCTTTACCTGCACCAGAGGAAGAAGTGAGGGTGGTGTATTTAGACACAGAGAGGACATTGAATCTGTTTTTTCCTCTTTCTGGTCGACACCATCACCTGAGATTTCCAGATCCCATGGAGGAACTCGAGGTGATTCTTCCACGGTCAGGACAAACTAGAACAGTATTTTCTCCACAACCCAACAATTCATGATGCTTTCTCCATGATTAGAAGGACAACTGTAGCTGCTTTTTCCAGGACCCAAAGACAAATTGCCTTTGCATTTGCCAGAGCACAAGAAATGATTGACTTTTTCTTTTATTGGGTCTCAGCCATGTTTGCACGACGTTAACTGTAGCTGATTTCAGGCCCATCACTGTTTTACATGATAACATTATTCCACAATATTGACCCGCTCACTGCACATTGATTAGTCAAGTCTGCCGGCAGGCCAGGCCTGAGTTGATCCCCCAGTTATTGTAGTTTTGTATTTTTCATTTCTTTTTCTTTTGTTGTTAAGTTTTGTTTTCAATTTGGTTTAGTTTCAGTTAGTCTCCAGAGTTGGTTTGCTTGTTTCAGTTTAGGTTTTATTAGTTTCACTGACTCACAGTCGTCAATAAACAAATGCACCAAAGTGCCTTTTTTTCCTACATTTTGTCAGTTTGGCTGCAGGTTTTCTTTCCCCCCACTTGATGGCGACAACGTTGTGATGAACACTGACCTGTAATCACCATGACTGCTGTCTGTTTTCCACAGACCAGTGGTGTCTGTGGTGCAGATGAGTGCTGGAAAACTTCACCTGTCTGGTCTTGAGGAGCGTTGCAGAGTTTCTGATAAACACTAAACAGCTAAACCTCTGAAACGCTAAACAGTGCTTGTTTTAACTTGAATAAAAAAGTTAGTGTTCAGGCAGCCTTAAAATTTTACCTTGACTGAATTTGAAAAGACAAGTTGAGGCAATTTTTTAATGATTCAAAACAATTAATCCTTTCTTGACAGAAAAATGTGATATTAATTCAGTTGTTCTTCAGATATTAAGTGGAACCAACAGTGATGAACATTAGAGACAAATTTTATTTCATTTGACATTTTCTCAGTTGAAAAGTCAGTTTTTCATCTCACATAAAGAACTTACAGATGGTGAAGCGACTTTGCTCCAGCATTAACTTTAAGACAATATGTCAAACTGATCCCGATCAATTTATTAAATCTGATGAATTTAATATTAACATCATACTTTTTTTTGCAATATTTTCATTATTATGAAACAAAAAAAACATGACTTATCTGAAAGTGTGTGAGGGTTTTTTGTTGTTTTTTTTTTATCATGTTTGTTCAACAAACTATAAAAAAGAAGCGTCTCAGGGTAATGGGGGCACTTGGGGGCAGCTGATAGGTGTATCCTGATGTGCGCTGGTGGTGCAAGGGGCAGGACAGGGCAGGATACCCCTGCGCCCCTGGGACAAGACGACAAAGGTGGATTTGGACACACCTTGAATAAATCGAATCCACTGCGTCTCAGGCTTTTCACTTGTACTTAAGATCAGCATGAGACTGGGCCCCGACAGACTCTGTCCATGGTGCTGATATAACTCTATAAAGCCAAAATAACACACTAACAGTTTTTTTCCCCTTGAAATGCATCATTTTATTTTATTCAGAGTTCAGAAAACAATAACAGCATGATGCAAAGTGCTGTAAAAGATTCTGCAGACATGCTGCAGTTTAAGTCACATCACAGAGTTAAATGTGAGTAAAGAACTTGAACAAGTCGTGTCACGTCTAAAGAAAACACATTGTAAAAATTATGAAAGTTTTATTTTCTGAGCTCTAAATATTGCTCACTGTCTCGCTTTGTATTTTACTGATTTAAAAAGTTCCTAAAATGCTGATATTTTGAAAATATAATTACATTATGCCATAATTCTCAAACACATAGATTGAAAATAAGATTTTAGTAAATAACATCTTCATAAAGCCAAAAACTACTTTGATGTGCATTCTAACATTTTTTTATTTTATTTTAGAATTCATTATAAAACACTAAATTAAAATAGAAATGAGTAACTGTGATGTACTGAGACCGGGAAATTGATGTGAAAGCAAAAAGTGTTACAACATACCCCACTCTCCCCTACTAAAGCTACACTGCAGCTTAGAGGTGAAATTTAAGCTGATAAAACCTTATAATACATCCAAAATATAATATTCTGTAATATTCAGCTATTATAGAGTTACACTATGTCAAATAAAAAACATGAGGTGGATTTGAAACACATGAGCGTCTTCCAGACTGACGTCGACATTTTGTCACGCACAGACACCAGCGTGACGACGTAAAAGACGTGCCAATTCTTTGAATTACAAAAAAAAAGCGTGTCACACGTCATGACGTCATCCCCACTGTCCGTATCGGCGCTGGTCCGTATGTTTTGATGACGTCATTAGCTTTGTCACAGCAGAGGTTATACGGCTCCGTGTATCAGCGCTGGTCCGTATCATATAAGAACGTTGTGACGTAATGACGTAGCGCTTTGATGACGTCACAGCCTTTGCCAAAACAGAGTTTACAAATAGAAGTTTCCACTCCATAGCTCGCTTCCACACGTTCAGAAACGACTCATCAACTTTGAGCAGAGTGTTTAAAAACTATCACATCAACTATCAACTATCATATAAGAAATATTCAGAGCTTTTCAACTCACATCAAAATGTTACGTTTAGGTCGAGCCGTGACTCGCTGGTTCAGATCCGGACTGGATCCGATCTACAATCAGCCCAACGATTACCCAAAACAATTAGAACCTTCTGTAGACCCTCCAAGAACAGACCAGACAAACCAAAAACACAGAAGCTTCCATAAACTCAGGTTACTACATGAGAAAAGTGGCACCTACACAGGCTTAAACTGTCTGTCAAATGAAACTCAAATGAGACCAGATCAGTACAACATGAGAACTGTGATTCACAGATGGGAACTGGAAGGTAATCACCCCAGTTCATCCAGTGACAATAATTCACCTGCAGAAATACCAACAGACCAGACAAGCCAAGACAAGAGTAGCTGCAGTTATCCCAGTTTACCACGTCAGAATAATTGCACCGTCTCCTCAGATTTGAACAGTTTGTCAAACAGGAAATCAGTAACTCACACTGTTACGTTATCCAATAATGAGCAAGTACAAGTTGTGCTCCATGGTTTGACAAAGCTGCCAGAACACATGCTGAATAACCAAAACAAGACAGACGTAGTTAGTCTGTTTAATGACATATTTAGTCTTATTTAATGAAACTAAACGAAAGAGAGAGAAGGACCGAAGCTCTCAGTCCACAGGGACCTGTGATTCACAGATGTGGATCGGAAGTTAATCATCCCACTTCATGCAGCAACAATAATTCACCGTTGCAGAAATACCAACAGACCAGACAAGCCAAGACAAGAGTAGTTATCCCAGTTTACCACGTCAGAATAATTGCACCGTCTCCTTAGATTTGAACAGTTTGTCAAACAGGAAATCAGTAACTCACACTGTTACATTATGCAATAATAAGAAAGTACAAGTTGTGCTCCATGATTTGACAGACTTAAAGATGCCAGAACACATGCTGAATAATCAAAGCAAGACAGACGTAGTTAGTCTGTTTAATGAAACTAAACCAAAGAGAGAGAAGGACCAAAGCTCTCAGTCCACAGACCTGTGATTCACAGATGTGGATCAGAAGTTAATCACCCCAATAATTCAGCTGCAGACGTACCGACAAGCCAAAACGACAGAAGCTTCCATAAACTCAGGTTACTACATGAGAAAAGTGGCACCTACACAGGCTTAAACTGTCTGTCAAATGAAACTCAAATGAGACCAGATCAGTACAACACGAGAACTGTGATTCACAGATGGGAACTGGAAGGTAATCACCCCAGTTCATCCAGTGACAATAATTCACCTGCAGAAATACCAACAGACCAGACAAGCCAAGACAAGAGTAGCTGCAGTTATCCCAGTTTACCACGTCAGAATAATTGCACCGTCTCCTCCGACTGTTTGTCAAATGAGACTGTTACGTTATGCAATAATAAGCAAGTACAAGTTGTGCTCCATGATTTGACAGACTTAAAGATGCCAGAACACATGCTGAATAATCAAAGCAAGACAGACGTAGTTAGTCCGTTTAATGAAACTAAACCAAAGAGAGAGAAGGACCAAAGCTCTCAGTCCACTGGATCTGTGATTCACAGATGGGGATCGGAAGTTAATCACCCAAATAAATCAGCTGCAGACGTACCGACAAGCCAAGACAAGAGTAGCTGCAATTATCCCAGTTTACCACGTCAGAATAATTGCACCGTCTCCTCAGATTTGAACAGTTTGTCAAACAGGAAATCAGTAACTCACACTGTTACATTATGCAATAATAAGCAAGTACAAGTTGTGCTCCATGATTTGACAGACTTAAAGCTGCCAGAACACATGCTGAATAATCAAAGCAAGACAGACGTAGTTAGTCTGTTTAATGAAACTAAACCAAAGAGAAAGAAGGACCAAAGCTCTCAGTCCACAGGACCTGTGATTCACAGATGTGGATCGGAAGTTAATCACCCCAATAATTCAGCTGCAGACGTACCGACAAGCCAAAACAACAGAAGCTTCCATAAACTCAGGTTACTACATGAGAAAAGTGGCACCTACACAGGCTTAAACTGTCTGTCAAATGAAACTCAAATGAGACCAGATCAGTACAACATGAGAACTGTGATTCACAGATGGGAACTGGAAGGTAATCACCCCAGTTCATCCAGTGACAATAATTCACCTGCAGAAATACCAACAGACCAGACAAGCCAAGACAAGAGTAGCTGCAGTTATCCCAGTTTACCACGTCAGAATAATTGCACCGTCTCCTCGATTTGAACAGTTTGTCAAACAGGAAATCAGTAACTCACACTGTTACGTTATGCAATAATAAGCAAGTACAAGTTGTGCTCCATGATTTGACAGACTTAAAGCTGCCAGAACACATGCTGAATAATCAAAGCAAGACAGACGTAGTTAGTCTGTTTAATGAAACTAAACCAAAGAGAGAGAAGGACCAAGCTCCCAGTCCATGGGACCTGTGATTCACAGATGTGGATCCGAAGTTAATCACCCCACTTCATGCAGCAACAATAATTCAGTTGCAGAAATACCAACAGACCAGACAAGCCAAGAGAAGAGTAGCTGCAGTTATCCCAGTTTACCACGTCAGAATAATTGCACCGTCTCCTCAGATTTGAACTGTTTGTCAAATGAAACTGAAAACAAGAAATCAGTAACTCACACTGTTCCGTTATCCAATAATGAGCAAATACAACTTGTGCTTCATGATTTACCAGGAGCCCCGACAGACGTAAAGCTGCCTGAAGTCATGCTGAATAATCAAAGCAAGACAGACATAGTCAGTCTGTTTAATGAAACTAAACAAAAGAGAAAGAAGGACCAAAGCTCTCAGTCCACTGGACCTGTGATTCTCAGGAGTCGCTGTGGCAGCACGGAGCCTAAACTTCCTCGTCTTGCCCTCTACATGTCTCTGTGTGTTAACCCAGGTGTGGGAGACATAGAGGTTTATCCACCTTTCCTTTTCATGGAGCCACTTAAACGGGCTGTCTTGGGTGTCTTCTTTGACTGTGTTGCGTTGTTCTTCATTTTCAAGCTCATAGCAAAATGTGCTGGTTATTTCTTCAGGCAAATAAGAATGTTTTTCCCCAGGAGACACATAAACGTGACAGTAACTTTTCCAAGACCAGAGATCCGTTTGAAGTTAATTTTTCCAGAATTACAACAAGATTTCTTGCTGTCTTTAAACCAACCAGAGCAAGAAATGGTGGTGGTTTATCCAGATGGAGACGGGAAACTGAACCTGTTTTTTCCACGCTCTCGCCAAGAATTTGAACTGGGTTTTCCAAAACCTGTGACAGAATTGAAAGTGTATCTTTCACATTCAAGGCGAATAATGTCAGTGTTTTCTCCACGACCCTTTGCATTCATTCGTGATGCTTTTTCCATGATAAGACGGGAAACTGCAGCAGCTTTTACCAGGATAACAGACATAATTGCTGCTGCATTTCGGTTGTTTTTTTAATCGCTGTTTCTTCCACGGTCCATGAGAGAAATACAGTTGCTTTACCCCACATCACAGCAAGAACTACCCCTGTTATCTCCAGGAACATAGTACAAGTTGCTTCAGCAATAGTTACAGCTCGTTTTTCCACCACCAAAGATACAGACACTGAAGATGTTCAGTGACCTGACCCAGAGCCAGAGCGTTGTCCACCTCCTTTAACTCTGGGTAGTTGGGTCATGACATCTGCTCAGACACTCTGCAAGTATGTTACAGCTGCTTCTTCCAGGACCAGAAGAAAAACTGCACAAGAAATTATTGGACTTTTCTTTTATTGGGTCTCAGCCATGTTTGCACGGCGTTAACTGTAGCTGATTTCAGGCCCATCACTGTTTTACATGATAACATTATTCCACAATATTGACCCGCTCACTGCACATCATCCTGAATATTACACAACTTATTGGTCCTCAAGAGTCGACAACTAACCATCTGCTCCAGCAACAGTCTGTTATTCAGAAATGACAGACCTTAGATTGCTGTAGTTGACCAATCAGAATCCACCGTTTAATAAAAGCATGTCATCATTTATAACATCATCATGGTGACAAGTGACACAGTGGTTTAATCATTCTCCCTGTGTCACTGTGGGTTTTTTCTCCAGGCGCTCTGGTTTTCCCCACCACACCAAAAAAAGATCAAGCATTTAATAAAAGCATGTCATCATTTATAACATCATCATGGTGACAAGTGACACAGTGGTTTAATAATTCTTCCTGTGTCACTGTGGGTTTTTTCTCCAGGCGCTCTGGTTTTCCCCACCACACCAAAAAAGATTTTAATGAATAAATAAACAATATAAAATTAAAAATAAATGTTTATATACATGTCATGTTAGAGAATTTTCCAATCTTTAGGTAACATGCTAAGCCCTTGGAGCCATTGAGAGACCTACACTAACTTTTAACAGACGTACTCATGACCTTATCTGTGAATGTTTAAAGACTATCCTGGAGGACTGAAACTCCAGAATTGAAGGGAACATCAGGACAGAGCATGTATGACAAATTTGTGCTTAAACTGTGAACATTTTAGGCACAAATCTGGGCTTCATCAATATTTTCTTGCCTGAATTTGTTTGCACTCTGAGAACAAATTTAAAACTGCTTCAGACCAGGCGTACGCACAAATGATGACAGCTCTTAGAAAATATTGAAACTCACCTTTTAACGACATGTAAAGCAAATCAAAACTGCATCCATTAAACTCTAATAGGAGTCTTTGAAGTGTTTTTAAACCAGGAACATTAAATCAAATAAATCAACTGATTTGTTTGATTTAATTTTCCTAGTTTTAAGGATTTAATCATAAATGATTATGTGTTTTTATGTTAAACACTTTTGTTGCATTTTATGGATGTATTGTAATATATTATCATATTAATAATTATTATTAATATCATTATCATTTGGTGAAAATCCTTGCTGGATGTCATCACTCTCACCCTCTTGTTAAAATATTTCTTTTATTCCACTTAAATATTTCCAATAATTGTGGTGAGTCTCTTATCTCGGGCTGACAGATCCGGTGCTCCTTGTTCTCCACCTGTTTCCTTATTTTTATTCTGCATCAACTTTAATGTCAAACCATTTCTTTTTCACCTGAGACACAGTCCGTTTCTCCCTGAACACAACACAACATGCACCCCTTCGGTTTTTGCAGCCCAATGAGTTTTTATTGTAACCTTCTCAAATTAGCCTTAATCAGGATAAAGCATGTTTCCAGATGTTTTCATCTGTAATAAACAATTTAGGCCAGCAGGGAGCAGTGGTGGTGCAGCAGAGAGAGAAAAAAAATCAACAGAGCAGAGTGACACCACATGGAGAACAAACACCAGAATAAAGAGTGAATTTAAAGGCTCGTCTGAACAAAATCTGTTTTAAATAAAAACCCAACATGTTCTCAAAGCACCAGGCTCATGCTAACGCCTTTTCAGAGAACCCACAGAACACCTCATTATGGTGACGGGACAAGACGAAGCAACGAGAAACAGGAAGAAAATCAGGATGTTCAAAAAAGTAGTTGCTTCATGTTAATGTTTGTTTGCACGTGTTGTTACGTAGAGGAAGAGGTTCAGAGCTGCAATGATTAACTGAATAGTCAATTAATAATCGACTATTAAATTAATCGCCAACTATTTTGATGATTGATTAAAAATTCACTGATTCTAGCTTCTTAAATTTTGGGTATTTTAAGACTTCTTGGGCTTTAGGAAACACTGATCAATATTTTCTTTTTACCATTTTCTGACATTAAATTAAATAAATAAAAAAAACTTAACAAAAAATAAACAAACAAACAAAAAAAACTCTTTAACTCTGCCACTGCCGGTCCCAAGCCCGGATAACAAAAGAGGAGGGGAGAGTGAGACTTTATAGTGACTAACCACAAATATGTAGAGACAAATTTTATTTCATTTGACATTTTCTCAGTTGAAAAGTCAGTTTTTTATCTCACATAAAGAACTTACAGATGGTGAAGCAACTTTGCTCCAGCATTAACTTTAAGACAATATGTCAAACTGATCCCAATCAATTTATTAAATCTGATGAATTTAATATTAACATCATACTTTTTTTTGCAATATTTTCATTATTATGAAACAAAAAAAACAAAAAAAAAAAAAACATGATTTATCTGAAAGTGTGTGAGGTTTTCATCATCTTTTGTCTACAAACTATAAAAAAGAAGCGTCTCAGGTGAGTTTTAACTCTCAAACAATGCATGCTGGGAAGTCTGCTAATAAAGCTGATGATGTTTCTTTATTAAAGTTAATTTAATGAGTTGATTAAAAGTCTGTACAGAACATTCATTCAACTCATTTCAAGTCTTAAGACTTCAGTTTAGAAGAACTAATATTTGAAGTGTTCTGTGTCCAAAGAGCTGCTGAGATTCAAAATTAGAATTTGTTTCAGGACACTTGACAAAGTTCAAACTCTCAAATGTCGCACATGTTTTTCCTCATTTGTTATTTAGCCTGAAAGACAGCTGTGAATAAAACAGTGGACTGAGAAATGTCAGCAGGGGGAGTCCAAGAGTCAAGAGGCTCCTACATAAATACATCATAGACCCAAAATATCTCAGGTCCCTGTTAACCAGCAGGGTGAATCAACATGTGTCATCGGCCTTATTCTTCCAGGTAACATTTACAACGCAGCAGTTAACAGATGTTGTACTAACAAGATACAAATGAAACATCTTTCCTGTGAAACCGTGATGCAAACAGAGGAAACTGCTCCTTGTTTACAAAGTAAAACAAAAGTGCATGTTACAGATATTAAAATTCAGAAAGTCATGTTCAGTGACTAACCCGAGGGTTCAAACCTATGTGTGATATTGTCGCTGTATCTGGAACATGTCAAACTTTTTGATAATGACTGATTTTATGGGCTCAATCCATCATAAAGCCCTTTAGATGATGTGGCTATGTTTATATAAAATATACCAAACATGGAGATAAACACAGGATCAATGTTAATTAAAGCTGCAAGCAGCGTTGAACGGGCCCTCGCACCCCCGCGACACTCGGCGTGCTTGCGGCCGCAGCCTCCTGGCCTGATTTGTCCCAGTCAAAGAAGCTCTGAATTTTTACGGCCTTCAGACATCATAGGAGGAATATGATGTCACTTCCTGTCCCCACTAGGTGGCGCTATGACTATGACTCATGAGCATCATGCAGGGTGGGACTATTATCAAGCATGTGAAGTTTGGTGCAGATTGGACCATTCATGGTAAAGTTATAGCAATTTCATGTTTCATGCTGAGACATCAGACTTTGCCTGCCACCTCACGGCCACACCCTTCAATAAGAGCGTAATCTTTTAATACTTTTGATCACAACCTTGTCTAGATGGCACATAGTGATTTTGAAGCCGTTCTGATTAATCCTGTAGGAGGAGTTCGTTAAAATACAACACGTGCAAAACGTCAAAAATGGCCAGCAAGCATGTGAAGTTTGATGCAGATCGGAGCATTTATGCAAAAGTTATAGCAATTTCATGTTTCATGGTGAGACATCAAAATTTGCTGCCACCTCACGGCCACACCCTTCAATGTGTGCAAAATCTTTTGATAACTTTTGATCACAACCTTGTCTAGATGGCACACAGTGATTTTGAAGCCGTTCTGATTAATCCTGTAGGAGAAATTCGTTAAAATACAACACGTGGAAAATGCCAAAAATGGCCACAAAATTCAAAATGGCCAACTTCCTGTTGGGTTTGGCCAATGCGTCCAAGAGGCTTTTTTGTACGTCTGGGTGTGATACCTATGTGTACCAATTTTCATGCATGTTGGTTAAACGTGCCACAGGGGCTGATGTTTAAAGGGCGTGGCCAAGCCATTTGACCACGCCCATGAACAAAACTCATGTCACATGTTCAGGCCTGGACTGTTAACACACATGAAGTTTCAGGCAGATATGACCAAGGACACTGAAGTTAAGGCCACGTTCCTGCGTTTTGGTGAAACATCGACTTCGCTGCACTCTGGGCGCAACGCCGTTTGACAAAAAGTCACGATCTTCACAATATAGCATTACCAAGGTCTTAAGGCCTCACTGACCAAATTTGAGTCAGACATGGTCAACGTGCTCAGAGCAGCACCTCAAACTCTAAAACATTTAATTTCCTGTCGCCACCAGGGGGCGGTATGAAAATTATGGAATCTTTTCATATAGACGTGTTCAGGGTAGGACTATTATCAAACATGTGAAGTTTGGTGCAGATTGGACCATTTATGCTAAAGTTATAGCAATTTCGTTTTTCATGGGAAACTTCAACGCCACTTTGACGCCAAAAAAAGCCGATACGCCCTTCAACATGACGTAGATCCTTTGATAACTTTTGATCACAAGGTAGTCAAGCTCGCACAAGTCAATCTGATGAAATCTGTAGGAGGAGTTCGTTAAAGTACGACGTGTGAAAATGGCCAAAAATTACCTTAAGTTGAAAAAAGATTTCAAAATGGCCGACTTCCTGTTGAGTTTAGGGTGTCGCTCCAAAAGGCTTTTTTGTCTGTCCCAGCCTGATACATATGTGTACCAATTTTCATACGCCTAGGGCAAAGTTAAAGGAGGGGGCTTCGATTTTGAAAACTACTGGGGGGCGCCATTGAGCCATTTTGACACGCCCTTTTGTAACGACCATAAAATATTGAATTTTTCACTAGACGTGACGAGTGTGCAAAATTTGGTGAGTTTTTGAATACGTTTAGGGCCTCAAAAATGCAATCACAGGATAAAAAGACAAATAATTAGAATAATTCCTTCAGTTTCGATAGGGTCCTCACACCAGACGGTGCTCGGGCCCTCATTATTTTTTCACTTGCCCACTCGGGCCTGATGTCAGCTTTTACTTGCCCCTGTACAAATGGTCTTATTTATTAGCAAA
Source organism: Lutjanus argentimaculatus (assembly GCA_034769285.1). Lineage (NCBI taxonomy): Eukaryota > Metazoa > Chordata > Actinopteri > Lutjaniformes > Lutjanidae > Lutjanus > Lutjanus argentimaculatus. The sequence goes on along the minus strand of JAWZSL010000009.1, from coordinate 4,164,941 downwards.
TGTCAAATACCAACCAAAAATGAAGTTAACTGTCATTTTAAATCTACAGCTGCAACATGTACAAAAAGAATAGTTTTGTTTCGTCCAAGGAGATGTTTTGTCAGTCTAAAACACAAAGATATTCAGTTTAATATGATGATAATCAAACAGAAGAGGGAAATCTTCATGTTTGAGAGGCTGAAAACAGCATTTTCTGTTGTTTTTGCATTACAAATGACTTCAACATAGTTTAATTCTTTTTCACCGCTTGCTAGACGTGGCATTTTACGTGTCCCGGCCAAGTGGATGAACCTTATTATTGAGCCCTGACATAAGTTTCACACCTCGGTTAGGGAAGACTCATGAAACATATCAAAATGTGCATTTCTTGCACAAGTTTTCCACATTTTTAAATCATTAAATGTTTCAGCTCATTGTTTAACTGTCTGGCCACAACTTTTAGTGTTTTGTTTCACTCCCACAGCGGCGCACAGAGCAGCTGTTTTCAAAGAAAAAGTTGCAAAAACTTCTTGTACACTATGTGCTCAGCAGCAAACCACAGACAGACAACCGTGAGATTTCATCTTTTTTAACTGAGTGCTCAGGACATTGCACAACCGTTGCTGTCACTAAGAAACCAGCTGATTGTATTCGTTCAGGGATAAACTGAAACACATGCTCATCATGCTCAGCAGTTATCCAGCAGTTCTGAGCTGATATATCTCCAGTAATCAAACCTTTTTTCTATTCCGGATAAACTAATCTTGTAGGTTTTGTCACAGTTTTTGAAAGAATTTTCAGATGAGATCATTCTGGTCCAGATATCACAAGATCAGGATTACACAATCTAGTTTTGTAGTTTCTGGATCGGCCTCCATCTGTTGGTCAAAGTCACATTTCATTAACAAAGACAAGTGAACATGCTGGAAGGTGCATTATTATTATTATTACTATTATTAATGAAATGTCTCACTGGAAAATAAATAACTGAGAAATCCTTTAGCCGTATTATGAGGCACGATGCAGGTGAGAATTATGGTGCAGTTTCGGAGGACAAAATGTGAAATTCTTGTTTTTGTGCTGACCCATTTTTACACAGTAACAGCTTGGAGGTTTTTGGGTGTTCTAATTTAAAATATTAGTTTATTAGTTAATGGTTTAATTTAAAACAGATATTATTTTGGCATCATCTGTGTCACTTTAATTTGCAAGAAATGAATAAAATAATGATTAAATACTGTACATCCATTGAGCCCAACATGTCTCTACATTCACCTTGAATCCATGCTGAATCCACCAACCTAGTGGGATCGGATTATCCTGATTTTTAGCATCAAAACTATCATAATTTACAACTTCCAGAATCCAGATCAAAATTACATGTGATCTGGATTCTTACCAAATACACATGCCAGTCATGTAGGATCAGAATCACATCTTGTTTTGAAAATAGTCCAAATTTAACATTTAATCCTACCTGGATAATTCTGAAAAGTTTTGAATTTCTGTCCGGTAACAGTAAGAGCTTGGTAAATCAGTCCCTCCATGCCACCAGTCGGCCATTTTTAGAGTCTCGTCTCCCACGGTTTCCTTCTCAAAAGCAGAGGCAGACTGTATTGTCTCTGTAAATTTTGCTACAAAGTCAGATTCCAGTAAAATATAAACCAGTTTTACATGATGGGTTCATCACTTACTGCCACAAACAAACATCCAGCTGCCGACAGCTGCTTAAACTGTCTGAACTGTTCTTTATTTCCAGATTTAAGAATCACTGTTAGTTAGACTTATATGACCTCACTAGCATGAGTCTTAATTGACAATTTCAATCACTTTTAAGTTCTTTGTCATCACTTCATTTGGTTTATGTACAAAAAGTTATTCTATAACCACTTTTATTTATTTTTGATTATTTCTTCTCTGTCTGACCTTGTGCCATTAGAATCATTACTTTTCTCTTTTCTCTCGTCACGCACGATGATTCACCGCCGCCTCTCAGCATCATATACTGAAGCTGTAGGTGCCATTCAGCTGCAGTATCTGACACGATCAGAAAGACGTTTTCAGCCTGTGGTTAAAACTGTAAATGGGTCACAGTTTGTTTAGATTTAGGCACTAAAAACTGCTTGGTTAGGCTCAGGTTAAAGGAGACATATTGTGCTCATTTTTGGGTTCATGTTTTTATTTGAGGCTTCTAATAGAACAGGTTTATAGGCTTTAAGGTTCATAAAACACATTATTTTTCTTATACTGTTCATTTCTGCAGCTCCTTTATTCACTCTCTGTCTGATGCCCCGTTTACACGTACATGGTTATTTTTAGAAACAGAGAAATATCCCTTCGTTTGCACCCTTCGTTTACACGCAAACGGAGAATTCGCCTCTGAAAACGATGCTTTTTAAAAACTCCGGCCAGAGGGAGATCTTGGAAAACTCCGGTTGCACGTTTGCATGTAAACGGAGCAAAACGGAGAAAACGCAGGCAGTAGACGTCACAGTATGCGACAGAATTTGCACTCGCGTCAAAAGTGCGACCTATGTTTACATGTTGCTATGGTGATCATGGATTCCTTCAGAGTAGCAGCCGCATTTATGTTGGTGCAAGCCCTCTTCGCATGTTTACATTTGCAAATACAGCTGCTCTTTTATGGAGGAGCAGAGACGGATGAGAGCTCGGAGGTCAGCAGTTTTGCAGCAACAACTTCTTCCCCCTTCAACACGAAGAGCCAGTCCGCGTCACCGGGTGTGTTGCTATTTTCGGGATTCTGATTGGCTAACATGGGCTTCAGCACACTGCCACCTAACGTTACAGTTTTGGAATGTCCTGGCAGCAGACATACACGGGTTCGTGTAAATGCAAAGTTTTCTGTAAACGGATACGTGTGCACAGAATTATTTTTGAAAACGGAGAGGGTGAAATGTCCGTTTCTAAAAATAGCCGTGTACGTGTAAACGGGGCATGAAACACTCTGTTTCAGCTCCTGTCTCCCCTCCAAAAAAGCCCAGGCTGCTGACTGGTCAGCTCCCTGCTCAGGGCAGCAGGCACCGCCCACGGTCACCTGTCTAGAGGTTGCGCTAAGCCCTTTATCACATCATAAGAGGAGGCAAATCTGAATCTTTCGGAGAACACATTTTCTGAAAGGGGGAGCAAGCACAAAAGAGAGAAGATGGCGGATTCCCATATTTTGAGGGTCTTTAGAGACACCGGAGATGCATATTTTTGTTGAAAAACCATGAAAAAGTGTATTTTGCATGTTTGCCTTTTGATCAGGTGCTGTGACAACGAAAAAAGGGGTCGGTGCACAGAATTATCAGTCCACAAACACAAAGGTTTCCAAAGGCAGTGGGCTAAAGCAGGGTCAAAAATGCAAAAATCGGGTCAAATCCAAAGAAATCCAAACACTGTGAGAAAAAGGCCAGAACACACACTCAAACAACTGAGAACGAACTGCCAACAGACAAAGGGCAGCACAAGGATTAAATACACAAGCGAGGAGGGGTAATGAGGGACAGGTGAAACCAATCAGGGTGGGGCAGGTAATCACACAGGGGCAGGAAATAAAGTACCTGAAAGGAGAGACAAGGGTGAGTCTCAAAATAAAACAGGAAGTACTTACAAAAAAAACAGAAAACAAGGAAAACATTACCTTAATGGAGATCTCAGGGTGTAACAGGAGCAAAAGAGTCAAATTTTTCCCTCAGGGTTGGTAGAAACCAAAATCAGAGCTAAAAGAGAGTAAATGTTGGATTTACATTTATCAGTTGGATACAAACATGACTGCAAATAAATGATGATGATGCTCTTTTCAAAATCATGTACACAGTTCGTTTCCGCTGCTCCCAAGTGAACAAAATAAATCATTGCTGTCATTTACACTCATACACAAAGCTGTGGTCGGGCCTATGTGGGCCTGTCAAACCTACCGGGAACTCAGGAACAATCGATCACAGAGCTTCAAACAACATAAGGGTCTGAGATCTTTATCTGATTCTCTGAAACTGCTTACAGCAACAGCATCACTATCAGGAGGCAGCTGTTTGTGGTTTAAGTGTGATTTTCATTCTCATTATTCAGCATTTATTGTCTTCTAACTACGGTGAGAACGAGAACGAACAGCAGCAGGTGTGAACATTGCAGTGACTTCACCCTTTTTTGATTTAGTTTTTGATTTAGTAAGAGTTTATCTGCCTGAGAGAACATGTTAAACCCACAAAGAATTCAGGTCCAAAAGGGAAAATTGAGAAAATCACCAGCATTGAAGCCTGTGGTGGATTTTTAACCAACATAAACTATTTCTATCTAAAAATTAAGTATAATTCCTGACCCGAACCAGCCCAAATCGAGGACCATCTACTGGCTTTTCTACAGCTTTTAATCACATCACACGATTTTTTATCAGCGGCTGAAGTTTGATCAGTTTTCACATGCAAGCTCGCATTACAACACATCCGTTTCCATGACCACTAAACAAACTCCATCGACTCATAAAGACCATGTGATATTGTTAGGGGGTTTTTGAGTTGGGATTGTTTCATCAGTTTTCTAATTTGGACAAACTGTTTTTTGCAAACAGCATCTTGTATAAGACGTCGTTTTATATTCTGTGAAACAGATGTGATTAACCAGCTGCACTATAAAATATTACACGTGGCAGTGTGCAGACTGGGGCTGCAGTTCTGTCGATTTATGCCGCCTTGTTGGAAAATGCTCCCGTAGTGCAAATCGACAGCAAAGTCTCTTTTTTTTCATTACAAACAAGGTTATTTTGATAGTCTATTATAACATGATTATTTAAGATTTCAGAGGAAGAGTTTCTTGATAGACTGACATCGTTTATCAAATAATTCTCCCACTACTGAATAATTTTAAATTCGACCACTACTCACTCCAAGTATACTGTAAGAATAAGGGGAATATGTTGAGTTCATGGCACGTCGTGTCAGCTGCGAGCAAGAAAACAAAGGACGGAGGAGGGGGAGAGGAGAGAGGCGCGCTTTCTACAGGTGGAAGTTTTGTTTTGAGTTTGTTTGGCTCCTCAAGAGAGAACATGTGGTCAGCCAACATCTGGACAGCTGAAAACAAAAGGTTTCTGGGTGTTAACAGTTCACTTGATCAACAGTTCAACTTTGGAGCACAACACGGCTGCAAAAAAAGGTACAAAAGTAATATAGTAATATGATGAGCTATGTTTATATAATTACTTTTGATACCAAGTAATATGTAAAATAATATTACTTTTTTAATGGAATTATAAGTAAAAAGTAACTCATTACCTTTGCCCAACACTGCTGATAGAGAGCTGAAGATTATGGTGTCAAAGTGAAGTTGACCTTTGACCTTTTGGATATAAAATGCCATCACTGGCATCATTTCTTGCTGTTACATGTTTCTGAGAAATTTTGTCATAACTGGAGCTTGAATTCTTGAGTTATACGGCCAAAGCTGTGCTTTGTGAGGTCGCAGTGACGTTTGAGTTTCAAATTCTAATCAGCTCATCCTCGAGTCCAAGCGGACGTCTGGACGGCTGATTTGAGACATGATGTTCACGAGAACGGGGCGAACGGTCGGACTGATGGACAACCCAAAAACATAATGTCTCCGGCCACGTCTGTCGCCTCCGTGGACACATAAAAATGTCCAAATTCTCTGATTTCAGTTTCTCATATGTCATTTTTTTCTGGTTTCTTTAGTCCCCATGTGTCAGTAAACTCAATATCTTTGGGTTGTGGACAAAACAAGACATCTGAAGACGTCATCTTGGGCTTTGGAAAGCAGTGATCAACATTTTTTTTTTTTTACCATACCAAACAACTAATCCATAAATCCAGAAAATGACTAACAGATTAATTGATAATTAAAAAATAATTGTTAGCTGCAGCCCAAGTGTTCACTTATTCATTTTTTCTCTGTATGAAACTTATTTACTGGCATCCTGACAACATCCAGTGGTTTACAAACTGCCGCAGTTTGTCTGAACGCCTGGTTGTCATAGTGACCTGGTGACACGCTGCTAGCGAGAATCTGACCATCATTTCTTCACATCCTGTGAAAAAGAGGTATGATGAGCGTGACACAGCATATTGTCAGTAAAAGTATTAGTAAGACACTGAATGCTGATATCAACATTAATCTCTGAACCAGAGGTATGATTAGTGGAGCACATGACCCAGTCATCCCTTCGAAACTCCACTGTATTGGCATGATTAGTTCCCGTTTTCTTCATTTTTGTACCGCTTAAAGCAGATATTGGAGGGAAGGCAGGAAGTCATTGAGTGGTTTCAAAGAAATTTAGTCCTGCCTGGTATGTAGAAACCACAAAACCACAGATTTTCCACTGTAAGTCACATTTCTTCAGAACTATCCATCTAAAATCTATCTATATCATTCTGATATTTTTCAGTACCGTTTTTTCCTTCCTGATACTGATGCCAGTACGTGAACTTTGTGCGTTTGCCAACACCAAGTACTAATCTGACACCAAAGCTGTCTACCACTAACCCTGCGTGGATGTGCTATGCTTGCTATCATTGTTGTATGTCCTGGCCTGCTGGGAAGTAGCAGAGTCCTGTTTTGGGGCTAATAAATCAGATGATGTTGGATCAGTGGATACACTCATGTAAGCCAGTACTTAGTCCACATATTTCAGGCTGTACTGGAGACATTTCCAATGCTGGTATTGGTACCGGAACAGCCTGAGGTCTGACTAGGACAACTAATCAATGAAATACTTGGTCTAAAAGGTCAGGTCTCCTTTTCAGATTAAAAGATAACTCATTATATATTCAATAAAGTTATTTTTTTTCACCTTTGACACCAGTTCAGATCAACAGAGTAACATATACTTTGGGTGCACAAACAGTGGTTCAGAAACCTTCATGTCTGGACCAAGACTCTCCCAGAACTATAAACTGTGAGCTCAGTTCAGAAAACAGTCCCTCCAGGATTTCAAAGGCTTTTTGGGGGATCATTGTGGCCTAAAATGCCTGATTTCACAGCAGCTTTTCGGCACTTTGAGCATGTCTTCTGAATACTCTTACCTAAAAGACTTGAGATTACAAAAATTCAGACAAAATCTGCTTTATTTGTAAATGAAGAAGGGCAGCTGGGGGGTATTCCACAAAGAAGCAGAATGTTTTTGGAGCTCAAACTCAAGCAAGCACAAAATTATATAATATAAGTGTACAGAACATTGATAAATGACAATGACAATGACAAACATTGTGTTCCTGTGACAAAATCAAAAAATCAAAAAATACAATTTGCAAAAAAGTTGTGATGACTGGAAAAAATTGCAAGGTTGTGCAGAATTCACAGGTTGGTTTAAGGTGCGTTAACTGTTGCAACCGCAACATCGCAACTTCCTGGAGGGACTGATAAAAAAAACCAAAATGTATTTCTCGGCAAACAAAACTCATTTTAATCACACTTACATCCATTTGATTTGTCTTTCTGTCACTAGGAGGACTCGTGTGTTGATCGGCCGGTAAACTGAGAGATGAATCTTCATTCACTCTCTCTTTGCAACACCGGTCCGGTACAAATCCTGCATCATTGTGGAAACCTCCCCAGTTCACATGTGAAACCTCAGATATTAAAACTCATTCAAGCATGAGAAAGCAAGTACTGTGGAGGTGCTGACTCTTAAGTCTGGATTATACTTTAAAATGTAAAACCACAGACGCATAGTGGCTCCTTTAATACTACTTCTTAGAACCCACGTGGAGGAAGTGTTTCATGCATGTGTGGTAGATTGGCATCTATGGGGTCACCCTGAACACCTTCTGTCCATGAAAATGCAATTACTGTAAATTACTTTGAGATGAAAATTATCCCAAATGGCTAAATCTGGCACATTTACATGATGGACTTAACTGATCATGTTACTGCAAATCACTGCCGTGGCCCCTTACAAGATGTGTGATATTCAGTCGTGAAATTCTCCGACACCAAAGTTTTGCTCCCCGTCATTCTGGCTTTCAGATAACTGATGACTGCTTCAGGAGTCCTCTGGAAAATGGTGGATTTGAACAATTTCAATACTTCCCCCAGAACGCAGGAGAAATCTGCACGACAACCTCTCTTTGACATTCAATATCTGAGCATCTGGAGATTCTTTGGACATCTGTGGACGTACAAGACAGGTGCAGGAAATCCACATGATTTTGTTTGTGATTAAACAAAAAAAAAAAACTGTATAATTTATTGACAACATATTTATTGTTGTTATTGGATATAGAAAGTCAACAGTGGACGATTTGAGTCTCCTGAGGGGATGCCTTTTCAAGGACTCCTGCGCAAACAACAAGACATTCAAAAGACGTCTTTTGGACGTATCTTTGCTCAGTGGGAAAGGTTTTTCTGGAGGCAGGAATTGAAGATTTCACAAGCCACACTGGGTACCACAGTGCTGCTGTGACGAAAGGAGAAATTATTGGACGTCCTGTGACACCCCACATCCCGTATCTTGACATGAAAGGTTCACCATTTTCTCTTCTTTTCCCCTGAGAACCACCATTTCTGATTGTATTAACATACATGTGGGACAGCTGTGCACAGATCGCTCAGGCCGTCTTCTTGCATCACTTCGCGCCTGGTGAACCTCAAGTTGTGGAAACTTACTAGATGTGTGAATATATGCAACGGGAAAGGAAATAATGTCTGTGTGCGGTATATGTCACAAGTTCGTAATGCTTCCTCTTTCATCCACACAACCTGATGAAATCAATAAGCAAGGCTGAGAACAATGCAAATGCTGATGCAGTGTCAAACACTGTGAGAAATCTGCACTACACCAAAAATAAAGACACATTTGGGAATTGCTGTTAAAAAAAGGGTCTCCCTGATAACTGCAGTCAAAATGCAACCAGACACTTCATCTTCACTCTGCACGGACTGAATAAAAGAAGGGGAAGTTTTATGATTTCATCCAGAGGATGCAAGCTGTTGAAAAGAGGAAAGACAAGCTTGAAAAGTCTAAAAATAAGATGGTGCACAACAGTGGTTCCCAAGAAAATCCCCCCACTACACACACAACATACACACACACACAAAACACACACACATCAAAAGAAGAAAATTATTCATTCTACAGTTTTACTGTCCAAAATAAACATCAATTATTTTGTTTCTATTCTTAGAATCTTTACCTTTGGTAAATGTCTCTTTTCTACTATGAACTTAACATTTTTTCTTTTAACAACCCGACTTAGCAGGTTTATACAAACTCTTCCTTTCCAAAATAACAATATTGATTCATTATCACAGAACTTGAGAGTTTAAAGAGTTAGAGGACTTCTAATGGCCCTTTTCCACCGGCGGTTTTTGGCCGCACTGTGCCTAATTTCCTTTCCATTATTACTTTCAGCGCGCCGAGCTGCACCGAGGCGCACCTGAGATGGCTTACTCTGGAGTGGGGCCAGAGCGAGCCCGACCCGCCTCCAAGCGGGCTGCGGTGACGTCTCGCCAGCTGCAGCCAAACCGTAACGAAGCCTCCTCTTTTCCCCCTCGAACAAGCGAGTGTTTTAACTCTCAGCTCATGTGTGTGCAGGAGAGCAGAGAGAAAGACGTTTCTTAAAGTCTCTTTATGTTCAGCTCTCAGTAGTTTTGTAGCTTCTAACAGAATCTTTATGTTTTGAAATGTAGTTTCTCTCCTCTGTCGCTGTTTGTTCTTTCCTGTTTGTGCTGCTTCATAATAAAAGTGTTTAAATAACTAAACAACAGGGGACTTTTATTGTGAAGAGTTTAAGGAAACTGTGTTTATCTCAGAGACGTGTATGAACAGTTTATCCACTGCTTTACAGCCGCTCGACTCGAGCCTCCTCAAGCTCGTCTTCAGGTAAAAGACGCACCTTCAAGCAGGCAGCCCTGTTGTAATGGAGATGCAAACCCCTGCTGTGCTGCTCTGACGGGCCGAGTCAAACTGAGTCGAGGCAGGCCAGCTCTGTGTGTGGAAAAGCATCCTCCAAAGCAGTCTGCTATTTTTAATTGCAGATAAAGAAACATTTGTTTTTACATGTGCAAATCTAATTTTGACAACTTTAGAGCAGACCTCCTGTGATTTCTGGTGCCCCCCTAACGAAGGCCTGGACCCCAGGTTGGGAACCAATTATAGAATAAAAAGCTTTTAGCTTGTCTCTCTCCGAGTCTCTCAGGGTCATCAGTGCTTGTGATGCTTCTTTCAGAAGTGATGTTACACTCTGATACGGCATCTTGGTTAAAAAGTGGATGTATGTCTTCGTAGCAGAGACACTGCAGTGAAATGTGTCTCTCAAAGACGGTGAAAGATGATCAGAAAATATTTGTTCTTTGTTCATTTCAGCATATAAACTGATTCCAACCCATATTAACTGACCTCTGCATTCATATGTGTCCACATGAGGAGTTTTTGAAATAGTGTCAAAGGCTTCACATTTCTTTCCTGCTGCTCATGTCAAATACGCCACAAAGTGTCTGTGAGATGAGATTAAAACAGTCAAAGCCATACCTTGTATTGATGTAAGCACATATGATTTAAAAGTATGTTATCTGAAAAATGTGACTCCACCTCTGTTATCAGCTCTTTGATTGCACAATACTAAAATTCTTTAGATAAATTTGGTTTAGATGTATATTGAGAAATGAAGCTCAGGCTACATTTTTAATCGAAAAGAGTTTTTTTAAAGTGGGAAACTTTCTGCAAGAAAGAAATAATCCACTCTGTATGTGAAGTCCGGCGTAAAACACCCCATGTGTTGCAACTGAGACAAGGAAGTGGGGGGGAAAGGAAAGTAGGAAGGAAGTTTGGTTTATTTTAATCTTATTTACTTGTCTCAACTCATTTCCACAACCTGTTTCTGTGTTTGCTTTTCTCCAAACTAAGCTGCGAAGTCTAACACAGAATGACAACTTATGTTTGGTACTGAAAATGTAAAAAAAACATACAAAGATGTAGCTGGGGGTATGAAGGAGCTAAATGAGTGGCCTTCATTGAACTTGCTCACATAATCGGTGAATTGAACAAAAAATAAGTCGTATTGTTTAGATGTTAAGCATCGTTTGCATTCAAAGCAAAAGTCTATCTCTATTTCTGCAGAAGACGAGGCTCCTGTTCTAAGTTTTTTATTATTTTAATTGAGTTGAAAGTAGTTTTACATTTACAGATAAATACAAAAACATTGTGCACCATCCTTCCCAAATTTCCCTCATCCTACGTCATATTTTTTTTTAAATCAAAGAAATTAAAGTGAACTAGTTCATTTTTGGGACTGTGCACTTTGTTCAAAATTAAAAATGTGAACTTGTTCATTTTAATCTCTGTGAACTGGACTTTGACCGTGCACAACTCTAAAAAGTACACCAGACTGAAATTGCCCTTAAGTATGAATTTTAATGGGTATGAATTTTTTTTTTACGTGATGGAGAAGGCAGGACCTGCAACCCTGCCCCCCCCCCATCCTTCACCAGTTTCACCAAACCTTAACCTAACCGATCCGAAATCAAATCAATTCAAATCCCGTCAGAGCGTGATGAGCCCTCACTGTCCCTAATCAAAAAAAATTCTTCACCACAGGTTCGTCATCATCAGCCTGCACCAGCTAATCGTCTCCACCTACAAACCGCACACAACCATTTCTTTGTACGTATGTAATTGATGTTTAACGACAAATAAAAAGCTGCTTCCACAAGCCTGTTTATCTTTTTCATGGTAACCTGACGCGTCGAGCTTGTGTCAGCAGTTTTACCACAGTGCTATCAGCTTCAGTAAGTGCAACACCACCCACCTCGTCCCCACTGACACTCATTTCTCAGAAAGTCCTGACACATGTAGCCTTAACACCTTCTACAGAGACACTGATGATGATGATGATGAGATGAATGTTTCGTTTAAATGCCTCAGGAAGAAAAGAAGACAAGAAGTGCTGTTGGCAGCAAATTAATCATGACTGATAGACATCACGCCCGAAAAAAGGGATGGTCAGCAGGATGATCAACATGGTTGGCATTATGGTGGCTGCCCAGACCAACTATCCAGTTCCTCCTCTACAACATCAAATACAACAGAACTTTAAAGCACCTTTAAAGATATTAGTGAGTCAGTAAAGCAGCTGTTTGGGCTAAAACATCAGCAAAGCCTCGAGCTGATAGTGAGGCTTGTTAAGTTTTGTTTTGCCTAAAGATGCTTTTACTTTTACATTTAGATCTTACGAGAACACAAGAGACTGAAAGTCTGCTGTGAGTGGATGGTTCTGCTTTTACCCCTGATGCAATTCCTAGTCATTTCCTTCATTTAACCTTTTCATTTTGGTTGAATGAGCTTCCTCATTCAGACTCCTGTCAGCACTTTCTCGAAGGTGCACACACGTCTCAGTAGGTGTCTCGGTCTGCTCTGGGTGTTTGCATTCGCTGCTATGCTTCAGAGTTTTAAAATCATACTTAAACATGTGTATTTTTATTGTTTTGTTTCATTATTTTAGCTTTAATCCCATTTTTTTTATTACACTACCAATATATACCAGTTACATATAGTGAAGAAACATTGTTGTCTCATGGGCGGCACGATGGTGCAGTGGTTAGCACTGCCGCCGCACAGCAAGAAGGTCCTGGGTTCGAATCCTCGAGCCGGCAGGGCCTTTCTGTGTGGAGTTTGCATGTTCTCCTCGTGTCCGCGTGGGTTCTCTCCGGGTATTCCGGCTTCCTCCCACAGTCCAAAGACATGCAGCATAATAGGTTGATTGGTGACTCTAAATTGTCCGTAGGTGTGAATGTGAGTGTGAGTGTTGTTTGTCTCATGTGTCAGCCTGCGATGAACTGGGCTCGGGTGTCAGCTGGGATAGGCTCCAGCCCTCCGCGACCCTCACGGATAAGCGGTTACAGAAGATGAATGGATGGATGTTGTCCCATTAAACTCTGAACACATCATACAGACAGAAGGAGTAGTTGAGGTGCAGCAGTCGGGATGTGATAAACCTGCTGCTCCTCTGGAAGGTTGATGCTCCACAACACCGGGAAATAAGACAGTGATCAAGGCAAGAAAAAAATGTTAAATAATGCTCCGTAAAAAAATAATAAATAAATAAACGACATGTATGGGATCAAACAAGAGAGCCGATTGACCCGGAACAGTGGTTAGCCGGACGTCTGAGGTCAAATATGTCATACGCCTACATGACATGTAAACAGCTCCAGCTCCTGTGTTAATTTCATACTCTTCCACCCGTGGGAGGATGCATTTTCCATAGAAGCTTGACATACAGAAATTTCCCGAGCTTTCTTTTCCAGGGTGGAGATGTGTGATGTGCATGACAGGTTCTCTGTGATGTTGATTCCCAGGAACCTAAAACTGTTCACCTCAGCTCCACTGATCGTAGACAGGGGTGTTTGCCTCCTTTCCCCCAAAAATCAACAATCATTTCCATGGTTTTGCTGCATTGTGCAGGACTATAGACTGAGTGAACAGGGGCGCAGGTCTTTTCAACCTCAAGTCAAGCACACAACAACTGTGTTGCAAAACTTTTTTTTTAACATTTCAGTGGTTTTCACTTACGTGCAAATTGAACAGCCCGCACACCACGTCCCTTTGTGGCTGCATGTGCACTGACAACAAAGACAACAGACATTCTTGTGAGAGCTGTTCTGTCCTTTGTGCTGTAGTTTCAGACACTGTTGTGGAATCTGGAAACAGGAAAAACCTTTCTAGTGGCAGCACGTCACCACTGTACAACATGTGTTGTTGTCTCGCCTTCTCGTTCATCATTACAAATATTTTATCTGACTGACACTGTGTTTAGAAAGACGCAGGAGAGGAACTGATTGACTCAAGGGTCCCAGAGACCAACAAGCTGACCACCAACAAGGACCGAGCACAGCTGCAAATGCAACTCTTCAGAGCTTGCTGTGAGAACCATGCGACAGCCTTGTAAGACTAGTTAGACTGCTAATACTTTACTGATTAGGTCATATTCTTGTGTAATCTTGGAATTCATCAGCTGTCATCTAACAACGATTCTGCCTCTGGGGGAACAAATATATCGCTAATCGCTAGTTGATAGACGACTCACCGGTTGGAAAGTTTTAACATATCACCCAAGCCTAGTGTTAGATTTCTGTTATCTTTAAAAAAAAATATTTTTGGATGTTTGATTTTCTATATTTTGTATTTTTATACTTCTATATGTCACCTTGTGCTATGAGAGACAAAGTTTTGTTCCTGTGACAAATAAACAACTTGAATTTAAAGCAATATTCCACCTCAGAACGATAGTCCACTCAATATGTACTCACCCCTCTGTCGATGTGAAGATGGGTGAAGATCTTCAGTTCACAAAACAATCCTGGAGTTTCAGCAGAAAACAGGGTTGCAGCCAAATCCAGTACAATGGCAGTGAATGGAGACCACGGATATAAATGTTAAAAAAAGAACACAAAACAAACACAAAATGTCTCCATCCTGCTTGTGTGGTGTAATCCAAGTGTCCGCGAGCTGCGACATTAAAATTTAACCACAAAAGACGCCATTTACACTTGGGGTGGGAATCTTTGGGCACCTCACGATTCGATAACGATTACGATTCAGGGGCTACGATTCGATTATAAAACGATTATTGATGCATCTTTAATTTATGTATATTGATGCACTTTTTCACAACACATTTCTTTTTGTCTCACTGAATAAGCATTCATCACTTGCAATTTTTAAAAACAGTGCATTTGTAATAAGAAACAAGAGTTGAATTCATTTCCATTATATTTTATTAAACTAATGGAAATGTGTGCAAACTGGAAAGTTACAAAATTTGTGCAATACAGTTATCAATATAACCACTGACAAAAAAAACATTTTGCTGGACCAAAATAATTCTAATTGCTTCCTCGATTGTTCTCTGGTCGGTAGCGCCACTAGTAGCCGCAGCAACAACAGCTTGCCGTCTCCCCGACTCCTCCGTCGGGTGGAATCGAGTTACATGGATTCTCATGTTTGTTGTGTTGCCAAAGTATTTTATTTTAGCGCGACACAGCTTACATATAACGTGGCTCTAGTCCAGTTCGCTTCCGCCGTCGACGTTGTGGAAGCCGTAGTGTTTCCACACGTCTGCTTTTAAATTAGAAGGAGCTGTTCGGATCTCACGGCGAGGTGGGTGGCGGTCAGCCATGTTTGTTTCCTCTGTGCGCTTGTCGGCGTGTCCGCTCCAGGTGCGCATCCTAAAGTGTCCCGGAGATGACGCGTACGGCGCTTCTTAGTTCTGCATTATTTAGAACCTTCTGTATTACTTTAATTAGCAGATTTAAATAATCGAAATTTGGACGTTTGTGAATCGATTCAGATTCGTCCAGTCCGAATCGCGATGATTTCTAAGAACGGAAATTTTCCCCACCCCTAATTTACACCATGTTTTTAGCCAAAATGTCAACTGTAGCCTCCCAGGTAGCATGTAAACATGGTGTCGATGTATCGCGAGACTTCGTTTATCTCTTAATGGATGCACGTGTGAAAATATCGTGAGATCTCTCGTGCACCCGCTCGAGTCTGAGAGGCTTTAGTTGACATTTCTGCTAAAAACATGGTGTAAATGGCGTCTTTTGTGGTTAAATTTTAATGTCGCGGCTCGCGGACACTTGGATTACACCACACGAGCAGGATGGAGACATTTTGTGTTTGTTTTGTGTTCTTTTTTTTTAACATTTTATCCGTGGTCACCATTCACTGCCATTGTACTGGATGAGGCTGCAACCCTGTTTTCTGCTGAAACTCCAGGATTGTTTTGTGAACTGAAGATCTTCACCATCATCACATCAGCACAGGGGTGAGTACATACTGAGTGGACTATCGTTCAGGGGTGGAATATCACTTTAAACCCAAACAATAAAACAAATTCTATACTAAAGACTGTAGATTGTGGGATTATCAGTGTTTGACTGATGGAATAAATGAAACTGTTTGTAACTCTCAATCAGGGACCATCGCTGCTTCTTGTGGGATAATTTGACTCTTCTGTCTACATTCAGTTTATTCTCTGACAGAGATTTTCACTACAGAATGCTGAACACCCTCTATAGTGGACTATTCAGTGAGTACTCAGCTTGTCTCTGGTGCTGTACAGTATATTTCATATAGAGGATCATGTTGTAACATGTCTGTGTGTCACTGAGCTGCACAGTATTATGACTGCACGCTGCAGCAAGTCCTGCCCAAAGTTATTGCAAAAGTCTTTATGACATAAATGCCACAAAACTGACTTCCTCATTATGAGAATAGTTTCACTGTGGAAAAAAAAAAAAGATCTTTTATTTATCATTCTTTTTACTGGCTGAAATGAGGAGGATTTACACTAAACCAGGCCTGGAGTTTCACAATTTTAAGGGGAAAGGCCACTTGGCGTTTGGCGTCAGTTTTTTTGAGGTCACAACCGCCAGGTCACCGAGGCCATGAAATAAAACAACACAATGAATTTAACTTTAACACATAATATATGAGTTTATGCTGCGAGGGGTCTCTCTCACATCAAAGGAATAACAAAAGACATCATTTGATGACATATGAAGTAGCGTGGGATCATGGGAGACATGACTCAGGCCGAAATCACATTCACAGACTTGATAATGTCATAAAGTTTTATTCAGGTCACGTTTAGTCACGTTTCCTCACTCTCCAATGTGTCCGTCATGTCCCGTATTTTCCCAGAAGTTATAGCAACTAGCGGCTGCTAAGAAAGGCACCGTTACCTTAAATAAATGATGTATTTCTGTGGTGGCAGCTCGGAAACATGATGACGGGTCCCAGAGGACAGTATCTGAAAAGGCAGAGTTTGGATTGTGTGTCTGCGGTGTCGATGAACTCTTATAGAGAGATGTACACTGTCTGTCGGCTCAGTAAAGTCCAATATGTCGCCATCGAGGCACAGATTAAAAGGCAGATTAAGATCGGCTACAAACCAGACATCCAGACGACACAAACTTTTAAAAGCGTGAGACTAAAAGCACTAAGACAGGCATTAACACTGGAGCGGTCCAGTGACAGAAAGTTGACAGAAAGCTCCTCATTATTTTAAGATTGTGACGACCCCTCCCCCTTGCACCAGCTCTTCTTGTTGTGTCTGCAGGAGGGTTGTTACCGGGATGGGCCACACCTGGGCCCGGTGTGCTCTCCCCCTTGAAACAGCTGCCTCAGACAGCTGTCTCCCGCTCTTCTCCTGCTGTCACCCGGACAGACAACACCTCAGCAGCATGAGCTCATCCTACATGCACTGCACCACTGAACCACTGATTCTCAGATGTCCTATTGATTTGCTTGTGTTTATTGTTAAATAAAGTTCTTTAAACCCGTCACCTCGTGTCTGTCTCCCTTTATGTTGCAGCCGGTGAGCCAGGCTGTGACAAGATACTAACTCAGTATTTTATGATAGGTGTGACCAGGGACAATTCATAACTTATGACTCACAGACTATTTGAAATACACTCATCATCTTTTGATGAGAAACATTAATGCGCACTAATTAGTAATACAACTGATATATTGTCCAATAAGCACAAAACAGTAATATTAAATGTCATACATGAAATCAGAGTGTTACATTGACTCCTTGGTGAGGGTCACTGAAACACTGAGAAATAAGTCATATTAACCCACTGTAACTGTAATAAAATCACACCTTAAAGTAATCACATTACAGCTGTAGTATCTAATAATGTTACTTAGTTTGAATTCTTTTAGATGTCAGGCATCGTTTGCGTTCTAAATTTTTGCAGAGACTAGCCCACCGTTCTACTAGATTTAAATTTTTTTAATTGAATTAAAAGTAATTTTACATTTACAAAATAAAACAAAACCAAAAGCATGAAAATTGTGCACCATTTAGCATAATGCTATTATAAAGAGTCAGTGTCTTCTGATAGGAGGAAATTCTATTTCAAATTAAATTAAAAAAAAAAAAAAAAAAAACGAAGAAATTAACGTGGACTAGTTAATTTTTTGTGACTGGTTCAGACTATACGAGACTTAGTTTAAGTTTGAACGTGCACAACACTGCTAGCGCCCTCCTATATCACCGACTGCCTCTCATTTTGTGTCCAAATAAAAACTCTCAGATCTTCCGCTGCCTTTCATTTAGAAGTTCATGAACTGTCGCACAAGAAATGTGGTGAGGCTGCTTTCTGTTTCTACGGCCTTAAACCAGGGGATCAGTAAGCTCTTCCATCTTCCTCAGAGCACTAAAGAGTGAACAGTTTCCATTAAGTTTACTGAGTGATTTATAACTTTGTTAATGCTTTAATAGATGTATTGATAAAAGATGTTGTGGCATGAGGATGACCTCTGACCTGCAATCAAATAATCTGGAAAAACGAGACTTAGTTTTTCAAACAAAATGAGATGATGAAAGTGCTTCCTGTTCGTAAGACGATTGTCACTTCATGGAAATCCCTGAAAATCAGCGGGTCGTTCATTCAGACGAAGAGAGAGGACGAGAGGAGAAAAGAATCGGAAGATGACTAATCGGAGGGGCCACTTCTGCTTTTTCAGACCTTAAGTATGGACGTCTTCAGACGTCTGTCAGTTCACCGAGCTCTCTGGAGAGGAAGGGACAAGGAAGACCAACGGAGAAAACTTTATTCACTATTTATCTATTTAATCTTGTATCTATCACCCTTTTTTAAAAAAATGAACTGCAGAAGTCTGTTGAAGAGCGGCTGGTGGTCGCCGTGTCATGATGGCTGTGGTTGAGTCTGCATCAATAGGTAAGATGAAGCCTCAGATAAAGAAAAACCCACAAGATCCTACAGAAGCTTTTTTAAAATGACATTTTTTAAAACTCTTTTCTGTTTGTTTTAGGTGAGAAGCTGGCGTCCTGCTGTAAGACCGTCAACAGCCAGGAGATAACCGATCGGATCACAGGATACATGGTCCAGAAACAGCACCTCCCATGTGTCCGAGCTGTCATGTAAGTCAGAAGAACAATAACTTTTCAACTTTATGTCTTCATATTTGCCATAAAGTGACGTATCCACAGCGTGTTACAAACCGTTATATTTAAGATGTCATGTTGTATTTGTTTGTCTTTCCTGCAGCTTTCAAACAGAAAAAGGTCTTTTCTGCAGTCAGTTCAACGCTCCCTGGGTTCTCCCCAAGATCAGAGCTTTCGAGTAAGTTTATTTTGACTGTTCATTTGCTCACACTGACCTTTTCTCATTCATTTAATCCTTCAGTCTCACACTTATGGTCTCATATATTTTGGTTTTTTTTATTATCTTTCTTGCAGGAAAGCAAAAGCTCAGGCCACTGCTTCGTCTGTGGTCCCCTCGTCCACCGCCTCCCTCCTCTCCATCATCACGTCCACTGCCTCCCCTCCTTCATCCTCCTCTCTTCCTTCCTTTCCCTCCTCGTCCGAGACACCTGCTGGTGAAACCTTTTCAGAGAGCGACAACGAGTAGACCTGCATCTTCTCCACCTCCGGCTGATGAAAACATTACTGCCTCAACACTGAAACAAACTGTTTGAAAGAGCACTTGAAGAACATAGTTATGTTAAATTAGTACTTT
This sequence comes from Lutjanus argentimaculatus, assembly GCA_034769285.1. Lineage (NCBI taxonomy): Eukaryota > Metazoa > Chordata > Actinopteri > Lutjaniformes > Lutjanidae > Lutjanus > Lutjanus argentimaculatus. Next base: position 4,145,456 of record JAWZSL010000009.1, on the reverse strand, counting down.
ATGTTGAATATTTAGTTTCTTTTAATTTCCTTTGAGTTAATTTATTAGTTTAATTTAATTGACCAGTGCTGATAGAAGTGTTCATGTATTTATTATCATGTGTACTAATGTTTACAAGACACAACTTCATGATCAGTGTGATGCAGTTTTATTGCTATTACTGAATGAAAATTGATGTTTGAAAATGTTTTGAGATATTTATTTATTTGAAAGTTTGTGAAAACTTTTCATCTAAAAGAGAAACTATGCAACTACAAGTTTGGTCAGAAATAAAAATATGAAAAACAAAGTTACACACGTGATCCTGCATCTTCTTCTTTTCTGACTTATTTCCTCTGTTGTTTGATGTGTGAGGAAGATAAGATAAGATAAGATCAACTTTATTGTCCACCATGGTGGAAATTCATCTTCGGCCTCTCCAAGACATCAAATTACACTTAACAGATCAAGACACACCACAACATACAACAATAACAGAAGAAAACAAAGGAAAAGTTGTGCAAATATGCAAAAACCGCAACATCAGATAGTGCTGGTGTCATCTCTTATTCAGAGCGTGTATGGCATGTAGAATAAAAGATTTCTTATATATGTCCCGGCTCGCAATTGGAACTCTGAATCTACGACCGGATGGAAGCAGTTCAAACTCTGGGTTTGAGGGGTGTGAAGCGAATGAGGATGTGTTGCTTTTTCCTCCTATTTTTCATTATTTGTCGGTAAAGAAGAATCTAAGACTTTTTCTGTGCACACAGAAGGTTTATTTCTCTCAAATTTTGTTCACAAATCTGTTAAAATCTGTGTGAATGAGTGCTTCTCTTTTGACAAAATAATCGATCCACCTGGGATATAAAGATGCTGATTGAACAGCAGGTTGTGACACAGGTGTATCTTGGACTGGTCACAATAAAAGGACACTTTAAAATGTGATGTTTTATTTTTTCTCCATGAGGGCAAAGTCATAACCTCCCCACCTCTGATTGGCTCACATGAAACTGTCACACTAACTCTAACCAATCACTCCTCATGACTAAATCTAACCAACCCAACCGACGAAGGCAACGAGGACTAGTCAGTCAGAGTCAGAGTCCAGGGACCAAAAGCAGTCCTTGAGTGGGTTACAGGGGGAAATACAATATTTTAAAGAGCTCGTGAAGCAACAATAAATGTGTATTATGAGTTTATCACATCACAGAAACATGTTATTAACCACCCAACCAAATTTGAATGATTAAGTATATAAAATTATGTCTCAAAATTATGTCAAAATGAGCAGTTTTCTCGGCTCTGAAATGCTGGGGGTCGTGTCTGCTCCGCTGTCTCAGTGTCAAACACCACTACAGAACATGGACGCTCTGTCCAGCAGCTTTAGAGGACACGTCCAGACATGTTTGAGCCACCAGAGCCAGAGGACGGTGACAGGATGTTTTTTAAAAGTGCCAGACTAAAAGCACTAAGATAGGCATTAAAACTGGAGCGGTCAAGTGACAGAAAGTTCCTCATTATTTTAAGATACTAACTCAGTATTTTATGATAGGTGTGACCAGGGACAATTCATAACTTATGACTCACAGACTATTTGAAATACACTCGTCATCTTTTGATATGAGAAACATGAATGTGCACTAATTAGTAATACAACTGATATATTGTCCAATATCAAATCAAATCAAATCAAATCAAACTTTATTTATATAGCACTTTTCATACATCTTAAAATGCAACCCAAAGTGCTTTACAAGAAAAAACAGAAAGAAAAATGAAATGACAAAACATACAACAATAAAAAGTGAAATCCCGTCCCTCCCATCCCCGCATATCGAACCCCCCACCCCCACCCCACCCCACACACACACACACACACCCACACCCACACACACAGACACACTCACACACACCTGCACACACGCCCACACTCACACATGCAGTATATAGACTGGTAACATGGCATGGCACTGAGGATCCAGGATCCAATAAGCACAAGTAATCACATTACAGCTGTAGTATCTATTAGTGTTACTTAGTTTGAATTCTTTTTAGATGTCAGGCATCGTTTGTGTTCTATATTTTTGCAGAAGACTAGCCTACTAGTCTACTCTCTATTTCAAATTAAATAAGAAAAAAACCTGAAGAAATTAACGTGGACTAGTTAATTTTTTGTGACTGGTTCAGACTATGAACGAGACTTAGTTAGTTTAAGTTTGAATGTGCACAACACTGCTAGCGCCCTCCTATATCACCGACTGCCTCTCATTTTGTGTCCAAATAAAAACTCTCAGATCTTCCGCTGCCTTTCATTTAGAAGTTCATGAACTGTCGCACAAGAAATGTGTTGAGGCTGCTTTCTGTTTCTTACGGCCTTAAACCAGGGGTCAGTAAGCTCTTCCATCTTCCTCAGAGCACTAAAGAGTGAACAGTTTCCATTAAGTTTACTGAGTGATTTATAACTTTGTTAATGCTTTAATAAATGTTATTGATAAAAGACGTTGTGGCATGAGGATGACCTCTGACCTGCAATCAAATAATCTGGAAAAACGAGACTTAGTTTTTTCAAACAAAATGAGATGATGAAAGTGCTTCCTGTTCGTAAGACGATTGTCACTTCATGGAAATCCCTGAAAATCGCGGGGTGTTCATTCAGACGAGGAGATGAGAGGACGAGAGGAGAAAAGAATCGGAAGATGACTAATCGGAGGGGCCACATTCTGCTTTTTCAGACCTTAAGTATGGGACGTCTTCAGACGGGTGTCAGTTCACCGAGCTCTCTGGAGAGGAAGGGACAAGGAAGACCAACGGAGAAAACTTTATTCACTATTTATCTATTTAATCTTGTATCTATCACCCTTTTTTAAAAAAATGAACTGCAGAAGTCTGTTGAAGAGTGCGCTGGTGGTCGCTGTGGTCATGATGGCTGTGGTTGAGTCTGCATCAATAGGTAAGATGAAGCCTCAGATAAAGAAAAAACCCACAAGATCCTACAGAAGCTTTTTTAAAATGACATTTTTTAAAACTCTTTTCTGTTTGTTTTAGGTGAGAAGCTGGCGTCCTGCTGTAAGACCGTCAACAGCCAGAGATAACCGATCGGATCACAGGATACATGGTCCAGAAAACAAGCACCTCCCATGTGTCCGAGCTGTCATGTAAGTCAGAAGAACAATAACTTTTCAACTTTATGTCTTCATATTTGCCATAAAGTGACGTATCCACAGCGTGTTACAAACCGTTATATTTAAGATGCTCATGTTGTATTTGTTTGTCTTTCCTGCAGCTTTCAAACAGAAAAAGGTCTTTTCTGCAGTCAGTTCAACGCTCCCTGGGTTCTCCCCAAGATCAGAGCTTTCGAGTAAGTTTATTTTGACTGTTCATTTGCTCACACTGACCTTTTCTCATTCATTTAATCCTTCAGTCTCACACTTATGGTCTCATTTATTTTGGGTTTTTTTTATTATCTTTTTCTCAGGAAAGCAAAAGCTCAGGCCACTGCTTCGTCTGTGGTCCCTCGTCCACCGCCTCCCTCCTCTCCATCATCACGTCCACTGCCTCCCCTCCTTCATCCTCCTCTCTTCCTTCCTTTCCCTCCTCGTCCGAGACGCCTGCTGGTGTGAAACCATTTCAGAGAGCGAGACAACGAGTAGACCTGCATCTTCTCCACCTCCGGCTGATGAAAACATTACTGCCTCAACACTGAAACAAAACTGTTTGAAAGAGCACTTGAAGAACATAGTTATGTTAAATTAGTACTTTATGTTGAATATTTAGTTTCTTTTAATTTCCTTTGAGTTAATTTATTAGTTTAATTTAATTGACCAGTGCTGATAGAAGTGTTCATGTATTTTATTATCATGTGTTACTATGTTTACAAGACACAACTTCATGATCAGTGTAATGCAGTTTTATTGCTATTACTGAATGAAAATTGATGTTTGAAAATGTTTTTGAGATATTTATTTATTTGAAAGTTTGTGAAAACTTTTCATCTAAAAGAGAAACTATGCAACTACAAGTTTGGTCAGAAATAAAAATATGAAAAACAAAGTTACACACGTGATCCTGCATCTTTTTCTTTTCTGACTTATTTCCTCTGTTGTTTTGATGTGTGAGGAAGATAAGATAAGATAAGATCAACTTTATTGTCCATCATGGTGGAAATTCATCTTCGGCCTCTCCAAGACATCAAATTACACTTAACAGATCAAGACACACCACAACATACAACAATAACAGAAGAAAACAAAGGAAAAGTTGTGCAAATATGCAAAAAACCGCAACATCAGATAGTGCTGGTGTCATCTCTTATTCAGAGCGTGTATGGCATGTAGAATAAAAGATTTCTTATATATGTCCCGCTCGCAATTGGAACTCTGAATCTATGACCGGATGGAAGCAGTTCAAACTCTGGGTTTAAGGGGTGTGAAGCGAATGAGGATGTGTTGCTTTTTCCTCCTATTTTTCATTATTTGTCGGTAAAGAAGAATCTAAGACTTTTTCTGTGCACACAGAAGGTTTATTTCTCTCAAATTTTGTTCACAAATCTGTTAAAATCTGTGTGAATGAGTGCTTCTCTTTTGACAAAAATAATCGATCCACCTGGGATATAAAGATGCTGATTGAACAGCAGGTTGTGACACAGGTGTATCTTGGACTGGTCACAATAAAAGGACACTTTAAGATGTGATGTTTTTTTTTTTCTCCATGAGGGCAAAGTCATAACCTCCCCCACCTCTGATTGGCTCACACTGAAACTGTCACACTAACTCTAACCAATCACTCCTCATGACTAAATCTAACCAACCCAACCGACGAAGGCAACGAGGACTAGTCAGTCAGAGTCAGAGTCCAGGGACCAAAAGGAGTCCTTGAGTGGGTTACAGGGGGAAATACAATATTTTAAAGAGCTCGTGAAGCAACAATAAATGTGTATTATGAGTTTATCACATCACAGAAACATGTTACTAACCACCCAACCAAATTTGAATGATTAAGTATATAAAATTATGTCTCAAAATTATGTCAAAATGAGCAGTTTTCTCGTCTCTGAAATGCTGGGGGTGTGTCCGCCCGCTGTCTCAGTGTCAAACACCACTACAGAACATGGGACGCTCTGTCCAGCAGCTTTAGAGGACACGTCCAGACATGTTTGAGCCACCAGAGCCAGAGGACGGGTGACAGGATGTTTTTTAAAAGTGCGAGACTAAAAGCACTAAGACAGGCATTAAAACTGGAGCGGTCAAGTGACAGAAAGTTCCTCATTATTTTAAGATACTAACTCAGTATTTTTATGATAGGTGTGGACCAGGGACAATTCATAACTTATGACTCACAGACTATTTGAAATACACTCGTCATCTTTGATATGAGAAACATGAATGTGCACTAATTAGTAATACAACTGATATATTGTCCAATAAGCACAAGTAATCACATTACAGCTGTAGTATCTATTAGTGTTACTTAGTTTGAATTCTTTTAGATGTCAGGCATCGTTTGTGTTCTATATTTTTGCAGAAGACTAGCCTACTAGTCTACTCTCTATTTCAAAATTAAATAAGAAAAAACCTGAAGAAATTAACGTGGACTAGTTAAATTTTTTGTGACTGGTTCAGACTATGAACGAGACTTAGTTTAAGTTTGAACGTGCACAACATGCTAGCGCCCTCCTATTATCACCGACTGCCTCTCATTTTGTGTCCAAATAAAAACTCTCAGATCTTCCGCTGCCTTTCATTTAGAAGTTCATGAACTGTCGCACAAGAAATGTGTTGAGGCTGCTTTCTGTTTCTACGGCCTTAAACCAGGGGTCAGTAAGCTCTTCCATCTTCCTCAGAGCACTAAAGAGTGAACAGTTTCCATTAAGTTTACTGAGTGATTTATAACTTTGTTAATGCTTTAATAAATGTATTGATAAAAGACGTTGTGGCATGAGGATGACCTCTGACCTGCAATCAAATAATCTGGAAAAAACGAGACTTAGTTTTTCAAACAAAATGAGATGATGAAAGTGCTTCCTGTTGTCCCTGAAAATCAGCGGGTTGTTCATTCAGACGAGGAGAGAGGACGAGAGGAGAAAAGAATCGGAAGATGACTAATCGGAGGGGCCACTTCTGCTTTTTCAGACCTTAAGTATGGGACGTCTTTCAGACGGGTGTCAGTTCACCGAGCTCTCTGGAGAGGAAGGGACAAGGAAGACCAACGGAGAAAAACTTTATTCACTATTTATCTATTTAATCTTGTATCTATCACCCTTCTTTTAAAAAAATGAACTGCAGAAGTCTGTTGAAGAGCGCGCTGGTGGTCGCCGTGGTCATGATGGCTGTGGTTGAGTCTGCATCAATAGGTAAGATGAAGCCTCAGATAAAGAAAAACCACAAGATCCTACAGAAGCTTTTTTTAAAATGACATTTTTTAAAACTCTTTTCTGTTTGTTTTAGGTGAGGAGCTGCCGTTTGCTGTAAGACCGTCGACAGCCAGGAGATAAACGATCCGATCACAGGATACATGGTTCAGAAACAAAAACTTCCATGTGTCCGAGCTGTCATGTAAGTCAGAAGAACAATTACTTTTCAACTTTATGTCTTCATATTTGCCATAAAGTGACGTATCCACAGCGTGTTACAAACCGTTATATTTAAGATGCTCATGTTGTATTTGTTTGTCTTTCCTGCAGCTTTCAAACAGAAAAAGGTTTTTTCTGCAGTCAGCTCAACGCTCCCTGGGTTCTCCCAAGATCAGAGCTTTCGAGTGAGTTTATTTTGACTGTTCATTTGCTCACACTGACCTTTTCTCATTCATTTAATCCTTCAGTCTCACACTTATGGTCTCATATATTTTGTTTTTTATTATCTTTCTCTCAGGAAAGCAAAAGCTCAGGCCACTGCTTCGTCTGTGGTCCCCTCGTCCACCGCCTCCCTCCTCTCCATCATCACGTCCACTGCCTCCCCTCCTTTAATTTTAATTGACCAGTGCTGATAGAAGTGTTCATGTATTTACTATCATGTGTAATAAAGTTTACAAGACACAACTTCATGATCAGTGTGATGCAGTTTTATTGCTATTACTGAATGAAAATTGATGTTTGAAAATGTTTTTGAGATATTTATTTATTTGAAAGTTTGTGAAAACTTTTCATCTAAAAGAGAAACTATGCAACTACAAGTTTGGTCAGAAATAAAAATATGAAAAACAAAGTTACACACGTGATCCTGCATCTTCTTCTTTTCTGACTTATTTCCTCTGTTGTTTGATGTGTGAGGAAGATAAGATAAGATTATAGCTGCTGCGCAGCAATGGTCGGGGCCGGCAATTTTAGGCAAAATTAGGCAATTCTGAGCAACAAGCAGAGTGTAGGAAGATGAAAAAAAAGGTGTCATTCTAATGTGCATTTTACATCAGTTGAGGCTTGAACTCACAATTTCTGGCACAAGAGACTCTGCATATTGACTGATAGCTAAGCCAAATAAACAGGGAAAAGAGACAAGGGATAACAGGGAAACGTGTTGATAAAAGAGTATTTGTCTCTTCCCAAAACTCCCTGAATCAAATTATTTAAATCTTAGTAGTCATCTAATCCACATAGCACGATACCTGAACATAAGGCTTTCACATTTGAAAGTCCATCCTGCCTTAGCTGAGGCTCAAACTCACAACTTCTGACACTGAAGTCCATCTTTTATCTCACTGAGCTAATTGGCAAGTGACACTTCATGTGTGGTTTCACAAATTGACTAAGCCAAGGATCAGGGTGCAGGCAGCAGCCATCCCATGCCATGGAAAAGCACATTTCAAAGTGAAAGTTCCAAAGCTGTAGCACATATGGTTGATTTGTTGTGAATTTTCAAAGTTTTGAAATTTAGAGGTTTGCTGTAGCGCCACCATCAGGACTATTGTCTTGTGTTTCCAGTTGAGGACATCTGGCATGGGACCTGGACCTTTGTGAAAGGTTTGGGTAGATTTCTCATATGGAAATGTTGTACAAGCTGAGGCTTGAACTCACAACCTTCAACACCAAGAACCATCCTCTATCTCACTGAGCTAATTGGCAAATGGAAACACCCCTTGTAGCTTCACAAATTGACTAAGCCAGTCACCTGTGTGCAAGACAGCAGCTGTTAGCATGTAAAGGCAGATTTCAAATGGCTGTCAAAAATTCAGTTATTGAGACAAAAAATCCCAAATACACAAATTGCATCTAGACAGCATGGAGATGTTGGTCATTAGTTTTTAACAATGATTTATTTGCTCCAAAAGTGAAAAACTGATGTTTAAAAATGCCATTTTTGCATTGACTCCAATTGTTCACATGAGAGTGAAATTCAAAAATGCTGTAAAAAATTCAGTTTTTGAGATAAAATTCTGATATTTTCCAAACATCATCTACCATGACTCCAAAATTTTGTCATTTTTTTTCATGAACATTGAAAATGTATTTAGCAAGAATTTGCAAGTATATGTTTATAATACCGTTTACAGTCAAACATTTTGATGCACTGTAGGCTCAATTTTGATAAATCAAAAATCTGTGTGGGTCGTTTATGTAGGACAGTCTGAAGATGCTCTGTAGCAAGTTTGGTGCCAATTGAGCAAAAATTGTGGGAGGAGATAGGTTTAATAAGTTTTACAGTTTTTGAAAAAAACAGAGTGATGGACTTCATAATTTGCAATAGGTTTAAATGTACAAAAGTTTCTTCAGTATCGGGGCTACATTGTGAAGAAAGTTGTAAATCTGTAGCACATATGGTTGATTTATTATGAATTTTCAAAATTTTGAACTTTAGAGGCTTGCTGTAGCGCCACCATCAGGACTATTGGCCTGTTTTTGCAGCTGATGCAATCTGACATGGGATTGGACCTTTGTGCAAAGTTTGGTCATTTTTCGTGCATGGGAAGTAGGATTTCCTCAGAAGAAGAAAGAAAGAAAGAAGAAAGAAGAACATGCAGGATTACAATAGGGTCCTGGCAGCTTAGGCTGCCCGGCCCCTAATAAGATCAACTTTATTGTCCACCATGGTGGGAAATTCATCTTCGGCCTCTCCAAGACATCAAATTACACTTAACAGATCAAGACACACCACAACATACAACAATAACAGAAGAAAACAAAGGAAAGTTGTGCAAATATGCAAAAACCGCAACATCAGATAGTGCTGGTGTCATCTCTTATTCAGAGCGTGTATGGCATGTAGAATAAAAGATTTCTTATATATGTCCCGGCTCGCAATTGGAACTCTGAATCTACGACCGGATGGAAGCAGTTCAAACTCTGGGTTTAAGGGGTGTGAAGCGAATGAGGATGTGTTGCTTTTTCCTCCTATTTTTCATTATTTGTCGGTTTAAAGAAGAATCTAAGACTTTTTCTGTGCACACAGAAGGTTTATTTTCTCTCAAATTTTGTTCACAAATCTGTTAAAATCTGTGTGAATGAGTGCTTCTCTTTTGACAAAATAATCGATCCACCTGGGATATAAAGATGCTGATTGAACAGCAGGTTGTGACACAGGTGTGTCTTGGACTGGTCACAATAAAAGGACACTTTAAAATGTGATGTTTTATTTTTTTCCATGAGGGCAAAAGTCATAACCTCCCCACCTCTGATTGGCTCACACTGAAACTGTCACACTAACTCTAACCAATCACTCCTCATGACTAAATCTAACCAACCCAACCGACGAAGGCAACGAGGACTAGTCAGTCAGAGTCAGAGTCCAGGGACCAAAAAGCAGTCCTTGAGTGGGTTACAGGGGGAAATACAATATTTTAAAGAGCTCGTGAAGCAACAATAAATGTGTATTATGAGTTTATCACATCACAGAAACATGTTATTAACCACCCCAACCAAATTTGAATGATTAAGTATATAAAATTATGTCTCAAAATTATGTCAAAATGAGCAGTTTTCTCGGCTCTGAAATGCTGGGGGTGTGTCCGCTCCGCGTGTCTCAGTGTCAAACACCACTACAGAACATGGACGCTCTGTCCAGCAGCTTTAGAGGACACGTCCAGACATGTTTGAGCCACCAGAGCCAGAGGACGGTGACAGGATGTTTTTTAAAAGTGCGAGACTAAAAGCACTAAGACAGGCATTAAAACTGGAGCGGTCAAGTGACAGAAAGTTCCTCATTATTTTAAGATACTAACTCAGTATTTTATGATAGGTGAAACCAGGGACAATTCATAACTTATGACTCACAGACTATTTGAAATACACTCGTCATCTTTGATATGAGAAACATGAATGTGCACTAATTAGTAATACAACTGATATATTGTCCAATAAGCACAAGTAATCACATTACAGCTGTAGTATCTATTAGTGTTACTTAGTTTGAATTCTTTTAGATGTCAGGCATCGTTTGTGTTCTATATTTTTGCAGAAGACTAGCCTACTAGTCTACTCTCTATTTCAAATTAAATAAGAAAAAAACCTGAAGAAATTAACGTGGACTAGTTAATTTTTTGTGACTGGTTCAGACTATGAACGAGACTTAGTTTAAGTTTGAACGTGCACAACACTGCTAGCGCCCTCCTATATCACCGACTGCCTCTCATTTTGTGTCCAAATAAAAACTCTCAGATCTTCCGCTGCCTTTCATTTAGAAGTTCATGAACTGTCGCACAAGAAATGTGTTGAGGCTGCTTTCTTGTTTCTACGGCCTTAAACCAGGGGTCAGTAAGCTCTTCCATCTTCCTCAGAGCACTAAAGAGTGAACAGTTTCCATTAAGTTTACTGAGTGATTTATAACTTTGTTAATGCTTTAATAAATGTATTGATAAAAGATGTTGTGGCATGAGGATGACCTCTGACCTGCAATCAAATAATCTGGAAAAACGAGACTTAGTTTTTCAAAACAAAATGAGATGATGAAAGTGCTTCCTGTTCGTAAGACGATTGTCACTTCATGGAAATCCCTGAAAATCAGCGGGTCGTTCATTCAGACGAGGAGAGAGGACGAGAGGAGAAAAGAATCGGAAGATGACTAATCGGAGGGGCCACACTTCTGCTTTTTCAGACCTTAAGTATGGGACGTCTTCAGACGGGTGTCAGTTCACCGAGCTCTCTGGAGAGGAAGGGACAAGGAAAGACCAACGGAGAGAAAACTTTATTCACTATTTATCTATTTAATCTTGTATTTATCACCCTTTTTTTTAAAAAAATGAACTGCAGAAGTCTGTTGAAGAGTGCGCTGGTGGTCGCCGTGGTCATGATGGCTGTGGTTGAGTCTGCATCAATAGGTAAGATGAAGCCTCAGATAAAGAAAAACCCACAAGATCCTACAGAAGCTTTTTTAAAATGACATTTTTTAAAACTCTTTTCTGTTTGTTTTAGGTGAGAAGCTGGCGTCCTGCTGTAAGACCGTCAACAGCCAGGAGATAAACCGATCGGATCACAGGATACATGGTCCAGAAACAGCACCTCCCATGTGTCCGAGCTGTCATGTAAGTCAGAAGAACAATAACTTTTCAACTTTATGTCTTCATATTTGCCATAAAGTGACGTATCCACAGCGTGTTACAAACCGTTATATTTAAGATGCTCATGTTGTATTTGTTTGTTTTTCCTGCAGCTTTCAAACAGAAAAAGGTCTTTTCTGCAGTCAGTTCAACGCTCCCTGGGTTCTCCCCAAGATCAGAGCTTTCGAGTGAGTTTATTTTGACTGTTCATTTGCTCACACTGACCTTTTCTCATTCATTTAATCCTTCAGTCTCACACTTATGGTCTCATATATTTTGTTTTTTATTATCTTTCTCACAGGAAAGCAAAAGCTCAGGCCACTGCTTCGTCTGTGGTCCCCTCGTCCACCGCCTCCCTCCTCTCCATCATCACGTCCACTGCCTCCCCTCCTTCATCCTCCTCTCTTCCTTCCTTTCCCTCCTCGTCCGAGACGCTGCTGGTGAAACCTTTTCAGAGAGCGACAACGAGTAGACCTGCATCTTCTCCACCTCCGGCTGATGAAACATTACTGCCTCAACACCGAAACAAAAACTGTTTGAAAGAGCACTTGAAGAACATAGTTATGTTAAATTAGTACTTTATGTTGAATATTTAGTTTCTTTTAATTTCCTTTGAGTTAATTTATTAGTTTAATTTAATTGACCAGTGCTGATAGAAGTGTTCATGTATTTATTATCATGTGTACTAATGTTTACAAGACACAACTTCATGATCAGTGTGATGCAGTTTTATTGCTATTACTGAATGAAAATTGATGTTTGAAAATGTTTTGAGATATTTATTTATTTGAAAGTTTGTGAAAACTTTTCATCTAAAAGAGAAAACTATGCAACTACAAGTTTGGTCAGAAATAAAAATATGAAAAACAAAGTTACACACGTGATCCTGCATCTTCTTCTTTTCTGACTTATTTCCTCTGTTGTTTGATGTGTGAGGAATGCGGATGTGTTGCTTTTTCCTCTATTTTTCATTATTTGTAGGTAAAGAGGAATCTAAGACTTTTTCTGTGCACACAGAAGGCTTATTTTCTCTCAACTTTTGTTCACAATCTGTTAAAATCTGTGTTAGTGAGCATTTATCTTTTGACAAATCTAACCAACCCAACCGACGAAGGCAACAAGGACTAGTCAGTCAGTCAGAGTCCAGGGACCAAAAAGCAGTCCTTGAGTGGGTTACAGGGGGAAATACAATCTTTTAAAGAGCTCGTGAAGCAACAATAAATGTGTATTATGAGTTTATCACATCACAGAAACATGTTACTAACCACCCAACCAAATTTGAATGATTAAGTATATAAAATTATGTCTCAAAATTATGACAAAATGAGCAGTTTTCTCAGGTCTGAAATGCTGGGGGCGGTCCGCTCCGCTGTCTCAGCGTCAAACACCACTACAGAACATGGACGCTCTGTCCAGCAGCTTTAGAGGACACGTCCAGACATGTTTGAGCCACCAGAGCCAGAGGACGGTGACAGGATGGTATGTTTTGTTTTTTTTTTTTTGTTTCCTCTGTGTCTGTGTGAAGTGAGCTGAAGCGACCTGCTGAGCTGATTTGGACTGAGAGAGTCGCTGAAGGTGCGTTTGTAATCGACCGTGAGGGAACGGGGAGGCGGTGTTGTGGGCTCCAACACGTCACCGAGACACGTTTCTTGTCCGCCCAAAAAATCCTGAACACGACACAGTTTAACGGTCTAACTCAACAATTCAGTACTACATAGTTCTCAGTGTTATCACATGTTTTCAACACCTATGTTCTGACATGTATGATGTATTTAGAAGAAAAACTCCTTTATAAAGACTTTAACTGTTACTACGTTTTTTTCTAAGTCAGAACAGCTAATGGGGCGGGCTGTTTTGAATGATTGTTATTCATACTGATCCCAGTTTGATCACTGATTGACTATGAAGTCTGTATTGTTTTCAAGCCAAAGAATAAAAATAATAAAATGTACTTGAAAGTCGAAAGACAAAATCCTCTTAAGTTGAAGGTACATGGTTTAATGTGCATCTATTGTGGGAGTCCTTGACATGAAAAAGTTTGAGAACCCCTGCTTTAAGCCCAACACACCCTCAGACCAAAATGACAAAATAAATTGATCGATAATTACTCCCAAAACGACATATATTAGCAGCAGAGAGTACAGGAGAAACAGACGTACCGGACCTTATAGTTTGGTTTGGTTCAGGCAATAAAACTACTTGGTCAGGATTAAAAATTTACACAAAAATGAGATTATTTTAGATTAGAAATGTACTCAAAACTTTAAATAACTCTACATTTACTTTATGTTTCACACAGGACTCGAGCCCTGGTCTCCTGGGTGAAAGTCTTCTGACTCCAGACTAGTCACTGGTAAAATCAGCTGGGACAGAGCAGGCAGGATATCAAGGCCTCTCGAAATTTCTGCTCTGCACTCAACATTAAATTTACTGAGTGATTCAGAATTTTTTTGTTCTTTGTTAATGCTTTAATAAATCTACCGATAAAACATGTCATGGCATGAGGATGACCTTGGGCCCTGCGCTCAAATAATCTGGAAAAACGTGATGATGAAAGTGCTTCCTGTTCGTCAGACGCTCGTCACTTAATGGAAATCCCTGTGAAACAGGAGGTCGTTCATTCAGACGAAGAGAGAGGACGGGAGGAGAAACGAATCGGAAGATGACTAATCGGAGGAGCCACTTCTGCTTTTTCAGACCTTAAGTATGGGACGTCTTCAGACGGGTGTTAGTTCACCGAGCTCTCTGGAGAGGAAGGGACAAGGAAGACCAACGGAGAAAACTTTATTCACTATTTATCTATTTAATCTTGTATCTATCACCCTTTTTTGAAAATGAACTGCAGAAGTCTGTTGAAGAGCACGCTGGTGGTCGCCGTGGTCATGATGGCTGTGGTTGAGTCTGCATCAATAGGTAAGATGAAGCCTCAGATAAAGAAAAAACCCACAAGATCCTACAGAAGCTTTTTTAAAATGACATTTTAAAACTCTGAAAACTCTTTTCTGTTTGTTTTAGGTGAGAAGCTGGCGTCCTGCTGTAAGACCGTCAACAGCCAGGAGATAACCGATCCGATCACAGGATACCTGGTCCAGAAACAAAAACTTCCATGTGTCCGAGCTGTCATGTAAGTCAGAAGAACAATAACTTTTCAACTTTATGTCTTCATATTTGCCATAAAGTGACGTATCCACAGCGTGTTACAAACCGTTATATTTTAAGATGCTCATGTTGTATTTGTTTGTCTTTCCTGCAGCTTTCAAACAGAAAAAGGTCTTTTCTGCAGTCAGTTCAACGCTCCCTGGGTTCTCCCCAAGATCAGAGCTTTCGAGTGAGTTTATTTTGACTGTTCATTTGCTCACACTGACCTTTTCTCATTCATTTAATCCTTCAGTCTCACACTTATGGTCTCTTATATTTTGTTTTTTATTATCTTTCTCACAGGAAAGCAAAAGCTCAGGCCACTGCTTCGTCTGTGGTCCCCTCGTCCACCGCCTCCCTCCTCTCCATCATCACGTCCACTGCCTCCCCTCCTTCATCCTCCTCTCTTCCTGCTGGTGAAACCTTTTCAGAGAGCGACAACGAGTAGACCTGCATCTTCTCCACCTCCGGCTGATGAAAACATTACTGCCTCAACACTGAAACAAACTGTTTGAAAGAGCACTTGAAGAACATAGTTATGTTAAATTAGTACTTTATGTTGAATATTTAGTTTCTTTTAATTTCCTTTGAGTTAATTTATTAGTTTAATTTAATTGACCAGTGCTGATAGAAGTGTTCATGTATTTATTATCATGTGTACTAATGTTTACAAGACACAACTTCATGATCAGTGTGATGCAGTTTTATTGCTATTACTGAATGAAAATTGATGTTTGAAAATGTTTTGAGATATTTATTTATTTGAAAGTTTGTGAAAACTTTTCATCTAAAAGAGAAACTATGCAACTACAAGTTTGGTCAGAAATAAAAATATGAAAAACAAAGTTACACACGTGATCCTGCATCTTCTTCTTTTCTGACTTATTTCCTCTGTTGTTTGATGTGTGAGGAATGCGGATGTGTTGCTTTTTCCTCCTATTTTTCATTATTTGTAGGTAAAGAGGAATCTAAGACTTTTTCTGTGCACACAGAAGGCTTATTTCTCTCAACTTTTGTTCACAAATCTGTTAAAATCTGTGTTAGTGAGCATTTATCTTTTGACAAATCTAACCAACCCAACCGACGAAGGCAACAAGGACTAGTCAGTCAGTCAGAGTCCAGGGACCAAAAGCAGTCCTTGAGTGGGTTACAGGGGGAAATACAATCTTTTAAAGAGCTCGTGAAGCAACAATAAATGTGTATTATGAGTTTATCACATCACAGAAACATGTTACTAACCACCCAACCAAATTTGAATGATTAAGTATATAAAATTATGTCTCAAAATTATGACAAAATGAGCAGTTTTCTCAGGTCTGAAATGCTGGGGGCGTGTCCGCTCCGCTGTCTCAGCGTCAAACACCACTACAGAACATGGACGCTCTGTCCAGCAGCTTTAGAGGACACGTCCAGACATGTTTGAGCCACCAGAGCCAGAGGACGGTGACAGGATGGTATGTTTTGTTTTTGTTTTTTTGTTTCCTCTGTGTCTGTGTGAAGTGAGCTGAAGCGACCTGCTGAGCTGATTTGGACTGAGAGAGTCGCTGAAGGTGCGTTTGTAATCGACCGTGAGGGAACGGGGAGGCGGTGTTGTGGGCTCCAACACGTCACCGAGACACGTTTCTTGTCCGCCCAAAAAATCCTGAACACGACACAGTTTAACGGTCTAAACTCAACAATTCAGTACTACATAGTTCTCAGTGTTATCACATGTTTTCAACACCTATGTTCTGACATGTATGATGTATTTAGAAGAAAAACTCCTTTATAAAGACTTTAACTGTTACTACGTTTTTTTCTAAGTCAGAACAGCTAATGGGGCGGGCTGTTTTGAATGATTGTTATTCATACTGATCCCAGTTTGATCACTGATTGACTATGAAGTCTGTATTGTTTTCAAGCCAAAGAATAAAAATAATAAAATGTACTTGAAAGTCGAAAGACAAAATCCTCTTAAGTTGAAGGTACATGGTTTAATGTGCATCTATTGTGGGAGTCCTTGACATGAAAAAGTTTGAGAACCCCTGCTTTAAGCCCAACACACCCTCAGACCAAAATGACAAAATAAATTGATCGATAATTACTCCCAAAACGACATATATTAGCAGCAGAGAGTACAGGAGAAACAGACGTACCGGACCTTATAGTTTGGTTTGGTTCAGGCAATAAAACTACTTGGTCAGGATTAAAAATTTACACAAAAATGAGATTATTTTAGATTAGAAATGTACTCAAAACTTTAAATAACTCTACATTTACTTTATGTTTCACACAGGACTCGAGCCCTGGTCTCCTGGGTGAAAGTCTTCTGACTCCAGACTAGTCACTGGTAAAATCAGCTGGGACAGAGCAGGCAGGATATCAAGGCCTCTCGAAATTTCTGCTCTGCACTCAACATTAAATTTACTGAGTGATTCAGAATTTTTTTGTTCTTTGTTAATGCTTTAATAAATCTACCGATAAAACATGTCATGGCATGAGGATGACCTTGGGCCCTGCGCTCAAATAATGTGGAAAAACGTGATGATGAAAGTGCTTCCTGTTCGTCAGACGCTCGTCACTTAATGGAAATCCCTGTGAAACAGGAGGTCGTTCATTCAGACGAAGAGAGAGGACGGGAGGAGAAACGAATCGGAAGATGACTAATCGGAGGAGCCACTTCTGCTTTTTCAGACCTTAAGTATGGGACGTCTTCAGACGGGTGTTAGTTCACCGAGCTCTCTGGAGAGGAAGGGACAAGGAAGACCAACGGAGAAAACTTTATTCACTATTTATCTATTTAATCTTGTATCTATCACCCTTTTTTGAAAATGAACTGCAGAAGTCTGTTGAAGAGCACGCTGGTGGTCGCCGTGGTCATGATGGCTGTGGTTGAGTCTGCATCAATAGGTAAGATGAAGCCTCAGATAAAGAAAAAAACCCACAAGATCCTACAGAAGCTTTTTTAAAATGACATTTTAAAACTCTGAAAACTCTTTTCTGTTTGTTTTAGGTGAGAAGCTGGCGTCCTGCTGTAAGACCGTCAACAGCCAGGAGATAACCGATCCGATCACAGGATACCTGGTCCAGAAACAAAAACTTCCATGTGTCCGAGCTGTCATGTAAGTCAGAAGAACAATAACTTTTCAACTTTATGTCTTCATATTTGCCATAAAGTGACGTATCCACAGCGTGTTACAAACCGTTATATTTAAGATGCTCATGTTGTATTTGTTTGTCTTTCCTGCAGCTTTCAAACAGAAAAAGGTCTTTTCTGCAGTCAGTTCAACGCTCCCTGGGTTCTCCCCAAGATCAGAGCTTTCGAGTGAGTTTATTTTGACTGTTCATTTGCTCACACTGACCTTTTCTCATTCATTTAATCCTTCAGTCTCACACTTATGGTCTCTTATATTTTGTTTTTTATTATCTTTCTCACAGGAAAGCAAAAGCTCAGGCCACTGCTTCGTCTGTGGTCCCCTCGTCCACCGCCTCCCTCCTCTCCATCATCACGTCCACTGCCTCCCCTCCTTCATCCTCCTCTCTTCCTGCTGGTGAAACCTTTTCAGAGAGCGACAACGAGTAGACCTGCATCTTCTCCACCTCCGGCTGATGAAAACATTACTGCCTCAACACTGAAACAAACTGTTTGAAAGAGCACTTGAAGAACATAGTTATGTTAAATTATTACTTTATGTTGAATATTTAGTTTCTTTTAATTTCCTTTGAGTTAATTTATTAGTTTAATTTAATTGACCAGTGCTGATAGAAGTGTTCATGTATTTATTATCATGTGTACTAATGTTTACAAGACACAACTTCATGATCAGTGTGATGCAGTTTTATTACTGTGCATTTTCTATGCAAATTAATGAAATTGTTCTTTGAAAATGTTTTGAGATATGTATTTATTTGAAAGCTTGCAAAAACTTTCAACCCAAACTGGAAGTTGTGCAACCGGGAAAACTTTGGTCAGAAATAAAAATAAGGAAAAAAAAAAAAAAGTTACACACGTGATCCTGCATCTTCTTCTTTTCTGACTTCCTTCTTACGAGGATGTGTTGCTTCTTTCGATACACAAATGCAAGAACAAAAATATGAACGCAGCACTTTTGACTTGTTCCCATTTTTCATCAGTTGGATGTAAAAAAAAAAAAAAATCAAAGACTTGTTCTGTGCACTCAAAATGTTCATTTCTCTCAAATGGTCACAATAAAAGGACACTCTAAAGTTTTATTTTTTCTCCAGGGCAAAGTCATGACCATCCTACTCTGCCTCTGATTGGCTCACCCTGATATTGCTTCCTTAACTCTAACCAATCACTCCTCGTGACTAAATCGAACCAACCCAACCTATGAAAGCAACGAGTACCAGCCAATCAGAGGAGGGTTGCTTGAGTGGGTTGTAGGGAGTCCCCATCAGAGGGAGAAATAGAATAAATGAACTGTTATTATGTTTTTGGACTTTGAAACAGCAAAGGAAGAAACGGGGTTTGCTGTTTTGATTGATTGTAAATTACACTGATCCCAGATTTTTACAGATTTTAACAAATTTATGAACAAAATAAAACTTTTGTGTGCAACAGAAGCAGTCCCAAGATTTTTTAGTTCAACTCTTGTCAACTTCAAAGATGTGAGCAAAAACAAAAGTGTTCAGCTTTTTGTTTTTTGTTGAACATATAAAGGCTGCAGAATTTTACCCAGATAGATACTGGAATATTATACTCGAGTCAAAGTAAAAGTAAAACGTTGCTCTGTTGGGTAAAATGTGCTCCGAGTAGGACAAACTGCCAAAAGCTGAAGAAAAGAGAAGCAAATGGATCTCTGCAATTCACAGAAACAACTGGAATCCAGGCACTGAAACATGGATTTGTTTTTATCATTTTATGTCACTTATGTTGGATTTCATATACAGTTATATACTGCAGACTAATGTTACTCATTTATGAATTATTTAGCATCTTTTATTTAGTGTTTGCATGATGGAGCCTCTTCCATCATGCAAACACTGAAATGTTGGAATGATTCATAAACATAAACTGTTCCTATGAGGGACAGAATGAATATTATATATAATATTATATTATATTTATTATATTTAAGCTTTTTAGTTTAAAACACTTCTCCTGTGTATCTCACATGCAGGCTCAAAGATCATCACACAGAGATCAGCCTTCTCGGTTTCTAACAACCTCATTTTATTCCATAATTTTTTAATACAAAACTTTTTTTTTTTCAGTTTCAGTTGTTTTTTTTTTTAACTCAACACACTGCTCCCCCAGACTGTTAAATGGGGTGCAATTACTGCAATTTCTAGACGATTCATTAAATATGATTGATGCATTTCTAATTTTTAACGCCTGGTCGTCTCGCTACCTCCGTGAGTTCTCCAGCACAGACACCACAGATCCAGCTCTCGGACAATATACTTTATTTTATGACTCCTGCTCAAAAGACTAAAACACGACTCCATAACGTAAGACGTGTGTCTGCGGCTGCCCAGCTCCTGCAGCGACATGTCCTCCAGTCTGCTCAAAAACAAACAAAAACCGAGTCAGAGTTCCTCTTTGTCGTGAGAGCAGAAGTCATCTGAGGGCCAGCACATGTCTACATAAGAAGGGGAGAGTGCAAATCAGGAAACCAGCAGCTGTGCTAATCAACTCACCTGACACGAGCCTCATGAGCCACCTCCCCCCACACCTCTGTCTCTCCTGCACCTCACTATTAACCACACCCACCTCCACGGGTGATTATTTGATTATCGACTAATCGCAAACATCTTTTCTTCAAACCTGTGCTGCTACTCATAAAAGCACATTTACCTTTGGAGTCCCTCCTCTGACTGTATCATCGGGGAGGTATAAGGCAGATTTTGCAGCTACACTGCGCTCCTCACAAGGCTATGAAAGTGGAAATCCCCCGCTCCACCCTCTCTTTCTTTATGGATCAGACACACTCTCCGTTTCATTAAACTAGGAAGACTTAGATTTACATTGAGAGGCTCATCAGCCGGATTTAAGAAAACATTTAGTTATTTTTATTTATTTGTATCTGTTTTTATGCTATTTTTTTTAATGCTATTACTGCCATTATCATTTCTATTATTATTATTATATACTGTTCCATGTGTGTCCTGACACTCTCAATGAACAAAACCGTGAAAAAAAGTACAAGTACCACAAAAAATATTACAGTAATTTGAATTTTTAATTAGTTGCTTCCACCATCAGTAAAGTAACACAAGCTGTATTTCACTCACAGTTCTGAAACAAAGCCAGAGCCCTTGATAACATGTTAACTGGCATAATAAATGTAATAATATTACAGAAAACCTATTTGCAAGCAAAGTTACTGCTAAAATTGTTGCTTTATTTTACAAAGTGTTACCCCCAACACTGCCCGTTCTACCCGGCTCTGTACCAGCTGGTTTCTGCAATGCTTCATTTTGTCGCGTGTCGAACAAAAGCAGAAGAGGAAGAGGAGATTTAGCCATTTTCCTGTTGCTCTTTTGTTTCATGAGGACAGTGAGCTTGTCAGAACCCTGTATGACACTCAGATGACGCTTTCAAGTTAATGTACAGAGGTGTGGGCACGGTGTGCCACTTAGTAGAACAGATGAAACACATACATAACTGCAAAAAAAAAAAACAGTAAGCACTGAATCAGTGATTTCTAGAGCAAAAAGACGTCAAGATGTCTATGTCCTTATGTCCTCATGACAAAAATGCCACAAGGGTGACCTCCTTATTCGTCATTCTTCTTGAAATGAGGCAGAGTTACACTCAGCAGTGAGTGTTTGCATTAATCTGAGTGATTCATAACTTTTTTCTTTGTGAAAGCATTAATAAATGTTCTAATAAAAGACACTGTAGCATGGGAGTGACCTCTGGCCTGAGAGGTATTCTTAACTCCCCTGTGATCAGATAATCAGGAAAAACCATGACTTAATTTTTCCAAACTAAACTCTATGTTGAAAGTGCCTCCTTTTGGTCAGTTGGTGACCTCATGGAAATCCCCTGTAAAATCAGCGGGTCATTCATTTAAATGAGGACGGAAAAAAAAAAGGAGGACGATGACAAACCAGAGAGACCACTTCTGCTTTCTGAGGCCTTTAAGTACCTGATGTCTCCAGACGGCTGTCAGTTCACTGAGCTCTCTGGAGAGGAAAGGAGAAGACAGGACAACAGAGAAAACTTTATTCAGTATTCATCTATTTAATCTCTTATTTATCAGCCTCTTTTGAAAATGATGAACTGTGG
This sequence comes from Lutjanus argentimaculatus, assembly GCA_034769285.1. Classification (NCBI taxonomy): domain Eukaryota; kingdom Metazoa; phylum Chordata; class Actinopteri; order Lutjaniformes; family Lutjanidae; genus Lutjanus; species Lutjanus argentimaculatus. Next base: position 4,123,642 of record JAWZSL010000009.1, on the reverse strand, counting down.
AAGTCTGTTGAAGAGCGCGCTGGTCGCCGTCGTCCTGGTGGCTCTGATTCACTCTGGATCAGCAGGTAAGATTATAATTTGGATCTACAAGATCTTACAGATTGCTTCTCCTCCTGTGAGCCATTTATTTATTTATTTTTTCTTAATTAACTCTAATCTGTTTCTCGCTTTGGTTTATTTTAGCTGAGAAGCTGGCATCCTGCTGTAAGGCCGTCAACAGCCAGGAGATAAAAGAACCAATCACAGGATACCTGGTCCAGAGACAAAACCTGCCGTGTGTCCGAGCTGTCATGTAAGTTTGACGTGTGGTTGTATGAGGCACTTATCCACAGTAACAGTGGACAGCAGCAAAATGTATTTTAGACACTAAAAAAAATCAGTTTAAGTTAGCTAGTTTAAAAATTTCACCGCTTCACTTTGCCATCAAACAGCCTTTTCCTACAGGAAATTGCAGGCAGAGAAGCTGAATGTCGCTTTCTCTCCATACCAACCAAACTTCATGGACAAAATCATTAATTTTACCTCACAGAACAAAGGAGTTGCTGTTCTACCACTGTCTCGATCTGTTAGTTTGTTTTGCTATTGTGTTAATGCTTCGTTAATCTGAACTATCATTTTAAAACACCAGCGTCACACAATAACACAAACGAACCAGCGTATCGAGGCAGCGGTAGACCAAAACTCCTGTGTTCAGTGAGGTAAAATGACTGATCTCGCCCATGGAGTTTGGTTGGTATGCAGACAGCGACATGTTGGCTTTTTTAACAGCAGTTTCCCATCAGAAAAAGTTGTCTGACAGCAGAGTAAAGTGGTGACAATAGCATAAACAGAAACTATGAATTATTGTAGTGACTTATTATTTTACTACTTATTTTTTAGAAAAAGACTAATGTTGTATTTGTTTGTCATTTCTGCAGCTTTCAAACAGAAAAAGGTCTTTTCTGCAGTCAGCTCAACGCTCCCTGGGTTCTCCCCAAGATCAGAGCTTTCGAGTGAGTTTATTTTGACTGTTCATTTGCTTCACACTGACCTTTTCTTATTCATTTAATTCTTAAATCTTACGCTTATGGTCTCATAATTTTTGTCTTTTATTAATCTTCCTCGCAGGAAAGCAAAATCTCGGACCAGTCCTTCACCTGTTGTCCGCTCGTCTACCGCCTCCCTCCTCTCCATCATCACATCCACCGCCTCCCCTCCTTCCTCCTCCACTCCTCTTTCTTCCTCATCTCTTGCGCCTTCTTCCTCGATTCCTCCTTCCTCCTCCTCTCTTCCTTCCTTCCCCTCCACGTCTGAGACGCCTGCTGGTGAAACCTTTTCAGAAAGCAGCGATGAGTAGACCTGCATCTTCTTCACCTCCGGCCGATGGAAACAAAGAATGAATTTTACAAGAAGTTGACGATTATTGCCTCAACTCTGAAATGTTTCAAATAGCACTTGAAGAACATAGTTATGTCAATTTATTTATTATTTTTTGTTGAATATTTAGTTTCTTTCAATGTCTCCTTCCCTCAAACAGTGAAATTATTTATTATTTAATTTAATTGACCAGTGCTGATAGAAGTATTCATGTATTTATTACCAAGTGTATTTCTCAATGTTTACAAGTTCTTTTATTCAACTTTGTGATCAATGTAATGCAATTTTATTGCTACTATGCATCTTAAAGTTCAAACTTTACTTAACTTAAATGAATGAAATTGTTCTTTGAAAATGTTTTGAGATATTTATTTATTTATTTGAAAGCTTGTGAAGACTTTCTATTTGAAGGAGAAGCTGTGCAAACGTGGAAAACATTGGTCAGAAATAAATATATGAAATTAATGTTACACCATCTGTATTTGTTTGATTATCTTCATCTTATCTGACTTCTTCCTGACATGCAAAAGCAAGAAGCTGTAAAGGCTGCAGAGTTTTATCCAGATAAGGATCAAACATGAAACACGCCATGAGGCAGCTGCAGGGATGGAGAGACTCAAGTAAAAATACAAGTACTTGTGTTAAAAAAAAAAAAGTATCTGCAAACCAAATGCTGGTCAAATATGTAAGTGTGGTGGATTTAGTTCACTCACCAGCCAAAAACAAACCAACAACGATAGTCTATCTAAAAATTCACATTCACTAGCTGTTGGGCTGGTGGACAAAAAAGTTTGTTTTGCACATGAAACATGAGCTAGAGACCAGGGCCCAACTGAAACTGGACTTTTGGGTCTGTTGGCAATAACTATATTTCAACTGGGACCAAAAAAAGCTTTTGTTTGTAAGTGCAAGGCAGGGAGAGCAGCACTGAAGACCCCCAGGTTACACGATGCACGATAGTCACATCATGCGTGCAGCAGACAAACTGACCGTAACGTCACACCCACAACAGCACTGATCACAGCAACACACTCTCAGACACATGCTTGCATGAAGTTGGTGTAACCGATAGATTCCAAGAACAGGATTAAGAGAAGACAGACAGTCTACAGGGAGACGAAGCAGCTGACGATGTCGGCAAACAGAGATAAACTTTCAGCTCTTCAGGCTAATTTTTTTTATCCACTTCCACATGAGATCACGTGAAATGTGTCCCGTGAGAGTCCACGAGATATAATGAGGCCTGGCTGTAACCTGGAAGACTTTTGGAGAAAATGTAAAATAGTATTTAAAAAATATTTTGTAGTTTTCTATTGTGAACAACATTAATTTGAAATCGAAAGACTGAAAACTGGAATTGGCCAAAATGGGAATTGGCAGGTCAGACCCTTAAAAAATCAGAAATCAGAATCGGCCAAGAAAATTAGAATCGGTGTGTCTCTAGTTCCAACCCATGGGTTCTCACTGCTAAATTATAACGTGAGTTATAGTATGATTGGACCACATGCATCTTTTGAACTCGGCCTTCATTTTGATCTCAACTGTAAACGTGTAAAGTGTTGATTTCTTCTGCACTGTGGCGCTACTGTGCTGCACTTGGCCTACTGTACACCTGACAAAAACTTCATTACAGATCATTACACTACGTGACAATAAACATCTTACACGTGGAAAGTTACTGTTAAATAATGCCAGCCGCCCGCTGTCTGGTACGTGGCATCTGTGGTCAATGGTTGGAATATTAAATGAACCACAGCGGCACAAGAGTGTGAAGTGGAATTTTAATTTCAAACATGTCGATGCACAGGGTTTTTTTTTTTTCCCCATGATTTTTATTCTAGCATCTCACACTGAGCAGCAGTTTTCCTCCCCCAAAACCACAACACACCACAACACACACGAGGTGCCAAATTAAGAAGTAAACACCCCTCTGACTCTCTGTGGGAGCTCACTTTCCGTCGGTACAGTCAACGCCACAATCAGAGTGCTGTCGTCAGCCCTTTTTACACAGAGATCCTGCAATATCACTGCAACGAGGGCTTTAAGCTTTTGTGTGTGCACGCTGAGCAAAGCACGCCACATAAAGCTGCTCCAGTGTATCCTTTATAGTGACCCTAAACAACTCTGTCCTAACCCTAACCCCAACCCCTAACCCTAACCACCCCAAACTCCCCAACTTAACCTTTGATCCCATCCTCTTCTCATTGGACACTTAAATCAACTAACAGCGAAATAAAAACATTAAACGTGACAAAAACCCACAGCAATATAAATTACATCATTGATTAACAGTAGTTATGAAACACATGAGATATTAAAAAAAACTTGACACACACAGATACAAATTCATTTTTAATCGTTTCCACCTATGCAATGAAAGCTGGGAGATTGTCCTCAGTCTTTTAAATGAAGCGTTTAGAGACGGGTTTGTGAATCCAGCATGTCCTCAGTGCCGTGTTCTCATCAACAGCTGCACCTCGCTGCCTCTTTTCAACTTTTTGAGTGAGTGAATGTGCCACCCGTGGCTGCAGCGGGAAGATGGAGGATGTGGTTACTGTCCACTAAAACAAGCACAGATTTCCCCTTTTCTGTCACCTAAATATTCATCATGACACACTTTCACTCTGCGACGCCTGGTTCAAGTTCATTCAAGTTTATCCAGATCATAAAAAGCAGAACATATCTCTTATGGTATGAAGCTATGCAGACACATTCACTTTCATTTTCCAACATTTAGACACATGCATGACTGAAACTTCTGCTGCCACACGACCGACCTTTAAAACTGTGTTAGAGCCGCTGCGACAGAGTGACTGTGCTAAAACCTGCGGTAAACCTTTCATGCTAATTATAGCGCAAACATGTCAACAAGTCTGTATCTATGTGTGCATTTGTGTGTCTCAGATCATTTCCTCTAGACAAGAGGGTTAAATAAACTTATGTGATACATGTATAATGAAATGCCAAAAGATGAGATGGTTCATCTTAGTTTTAATAAGCAGACATTGCTTGAGCACAAGCTCATTTGAGGGCGACTCAGTCTTCTTTCCAGGTTTTTCAAATGTTAACGCTCACTCAGCTGTTTGCAAAAGGCAGCGATGTAGGTTACAACGCTGGCGCCTCCTCCTTAAATATATTTAATTAAATGGGAAAACACAAAATCATTCATGTCAATTAAGGTTGAGGAGCATTTAGGCCTTAGTTATGGTCCACTAAGGATCACAGTAAGGTGTTCTGTCTCTATTTAAAGCAACTACAAGGAACTTTGTTGCATGTTGCATTGCTTTTGGAGCCCCCTGTAGACAAAAGCAGTCGTGTTTCCACCGTTTCGAAACTCCTTGTAATATGTTTAATCCATGCACATTTCATATATAAGACTCTGGCAGTAGAAAACAGTATATTAAATAGGTTGAATCCCCATTTAATCTAAAATCTATGGTCATTTTATGGTTTATTACACTAAATACAAAAAAAAGTACGTATTTAGTGGAGCTGAATGTTTTCAACAATGCTGCAGAATGTGAGTCACACTCAGTTTACCTGAGCTGATGAGATGATTTAAAACTATGAGTCAATACAATACCTAAAAAAAAATCATTCAAACTTGCATCATATCTGTTACGATTCTTTCCAGTGAAGGTGTGAATAATTACAGCCTTTGCGTGTGAAATCAGCCTGGAAAACAAAAATCATGTGATGCCCATATTTGTCACTCATGACAGTGCAAAACAAGTAGCATCAGCCCCCACACCGTGCATCTTGTTCACACTTTGTGTCGTGTACTTTATGAGTGTATGAGTGTGTGTGTGAGCAGATGTGTGTCAGGATGTTTCTCAGAAATACAAAGATACTGAGCTGCTGGTGGTTTGAAGTCACACACACAGGGCTAAAAAGATTCTCTGATGAGGGGCGGAGGTGTGATAGTGCCATGACCGCAAAACACACACACACACACACAGTACGTACACAAATACATACAGCAGTGCATCATCAAACCCGCCTCATGACGACTGCTCTGTACTTACCAATAAATATCAAAACGTCGATCAGCTTGTGTCGTTGCAGCCTGATCAGTCAACACGTCCACCTGCGAGTCCATCGGTCAAAATGTCCATGAGGGTCCTGTCCATCACTGTCCTCCTGTTCTTAGTGGGCTCTGTGTCCTCTGCACATAATGGTAAGTACTAAATAATTACCAATTAACACGTTATACTGAGGCAGTATTTTCATGTCTTACTTCAGTTAAACAGATATTAAAATATCTTTTTCTTTAATGACTGTAATTATTGATCCTCATCAGTGACTCCTGCTACATCAGCTGTTGGTGGAGTCTGTGATCGGCCTTTTTTTTTTTAAGTCTAAAGTTTAAATATTTCATGAGAAGTTTTTCTTTCAGCTACAGCTTCGTTACAAAGTCTTCCTCCTTTATTTTGCACGGCCTCTATGTGACGAGACTGTTTGTGTTTCAGCTCGATCTCTTTTCATGTTGCTCTGCACGGTCTCTGTGTGTGTTCAGTTTAGAATTTAAGTTAAGTGTATTTATTGTTTTTTTTGTACTTATTGTAGTCTAGTTAATGCTTTTGTGGATGGTAATGCAATTTGGGGGATTTTTTTCTTGTGTGTGAGATACTTTTGTATTAATTTCTCCAAGAAATGAACTATATCCAACTTGTTTCTTGTTTGATTGATTTTTGGCGTGATGGCAGTAAAAAAACAGATTCTCTTTAGCGAAAACTGGATGGAAACTCTAGGTTTTCACTTCCAGGAAGAGAATGAACTGAAACCCTGGGTCACCCACCGTGGACTCATGTTAACGTGACCTGCTCGCTGGCAGATTTGCTTCAATAAACCCTGAGTTCCTCTCTGACTCCTCTGTAGTACAGCGCCGGGACATGCTGTTTCATTTCCTTGTTGATTCGGTCCGTATTGAGGCGCATTACAAAGTATATTAATTAGTTAAAGTTTACTGTCTGTCAGTTACAGTTTTTATACGCTTGGAAAGTGATTCTTTTTAACAGCATTTTAGTCAAGTACAAATGCTCTATCTATCTATCTATCTATCTATCCATCTATCTATCTATCTATCTATCTATCGCTCATGTTCTCTTGTGTCATGTCCTTCTCAGGGCGCTTAGTTTCCCGAAGGCTTCCACATCCATGCTGTGCTACTGTCTCCAATGCTGACATCAGCGGTGAAGTGACTGGGGACTCATATCGTGAACTATCTGCCCGACCTGGCTGTCTGAAGGCTGTGCTGTAAGTTTATCCGTGTCGTCCAACACTTAAATATACACAGATCACCATCATTGTTTTTATTTACTTATTTATTTATTTATTTATTTATTTTAGTTTGACTGTGCAACACAGACAGGTCTGTGTTGATCCCAAGGAGGAATGGGTTCAGAAACGTAAGTTATACCAGCACGTGCACACACACACACACACACACTCACACACACTATAAACACAGAAACATTAATGTTTTGTCTCTTTCTTCTCTCTAGTCATCGCCAGCATGACAAAGGTCTGAAGAATCGCCGCCTGTCTGAGCAAAATATTTTCCCGCAGCTGTTTGAAGACCCACCACACACACAGCAACATGTACATACACTCATACTGCATTTTCTACTGTAATCATCCCCCTGAACGCACCTCGCCTCATGTACCTCAGTGCTTGCAACTGAGCTCAAACATTTACGTGCAGTAAGAAGAAATAAATATATGTTTGATTCCAACAATAAAGTGTTTTTTGATTGTTTTCTGAATTAATATTTTGCAGGTCAAAAGCTCAGACCATGTTGCTTAATTTTCTAACCCTTGAAATTACTGTAACTGATCTCTTTGGTGGTAAATCAGTGAGAGAAGGTGAAGTGAGTTAATTAGTAAACAAGTTTCAGTGCACACAGACACAATGTAACAGCACAGCAGGCTGTAAACTTTTACAAATTAAGACTCTAAATCACCACAGAACCAACTGTGATGGAAGCAGAGAGGAGTGATGAAGCAGAGGACGGGTGAAGCGCTGCAGCAGCCGCTTCACCACAGGTCAGGAGACGCTTGCTTGCTTGTTTTCTTTAGCCAGAAACAGATGATTTATTTGCTCTCACCTAACTCACCAGACTCCATTTGCATCACTGTCAGCTTCATTTAAAAACTCTTTAACCCGTTCCAACCATCACCAATGAAGTTCACAGGACAGGTGACACCGGACAGAGGCTGCAGAACTGCTGCAGCTTTAGGAGAGACGCGCTGCAGATCAGCTGGTTTTATAACTGAACTATAGTCTGATGCACACTTTTACTTTCTGTGACTGTATGAAAATCTTATGTTTTCACATCTCAGATGACGAAGAAAGGCATTAAAAGAGTCTTACTGTAAAACACTCATGTAGTCTGATGCAAGAGTTTAGAGCGGCCAAGCCGCCAAATGTACTTGATCTCAATCTCTGCTCAGGAAGTCATTACTGAACTTTATCTTTACTGTGCAAAGAGCTGTTTGCTGACATCTAGAGAGGCTAAATGTTAAAAAATATCGCACTTTAAAAGTTTAGGTCATAACCCAAAATTAAAAATGTCAGTATGAATCAATGGGCCACAGGAAGCAGAGTCAGAAGGTATCGAGAGACGGACTGGCACTCAGTTGGTTTGGTCTTTTAAAGGACCAGTACGTGAGACTGACTGGCATTTAGTTACTCCCCTCTTTCGAGCATGAAAAGAGAGCCTACGATGGCCGACTGTAGAAACATGGCGGTGCCACCTGGAAGAGGACCTGCCCCCTCTGTAGATTTTATTGTATTTTCAGGTAATTATACATGAATGAAAACATATTTATGAATATTGTATTCCAATTTTACCACACAGTGCCAATAAATCCCCATCACTCTGGACAACAAAAATATGAAATATAATTAGTTTTTTCTGAAAGACTGTAAATAAATCACCAGTTTGTTCCATATTTTCTAACACAATTGTCACATATTACATATGTACAATTTAACCATCATACAGAATATTATGTAAAGTAGGCAGCTTGACTATAAATTGTTACTAAAATACAATTTTCCAGTCGAACAAAATGCACTTAATGTTCCAATGAAGTCAAAATGACAAAATTACACCTATACACTGTCTGACAACAACAACAATGACAAAAACAATGTTTTCTCTGGTATTTCAGTTTTTCTTTTTCAGGGAAAGAATTAAAAACCGATGATAACTCATCCTTTGCCTTTGCTGCTGTAGTTTTGACAGTGTAAGTAAATCAACCAAATTTGCTAACTTAAGTTGCATATGCATATTATTGAGACAGTTTAATGACCACTTTTCCACATCATCTTTTGCTTGCTAATTTATTGATCCAGTACAGATCAGATATACTGTCTATACTGTGTTAGTGCACTGGTGACTGGTGTTTTCTCCAGTGTGGACACGCTGATGAGCGGTTGGGGGGGGGGGGACAAACATATTCCAGATTGAAATCATCTATATGCAATTTTGTGTCCCTATTAACATGTATTACAGACTCTGATGCTTAAAATTAATAATAATTCATAGTACCTGATTTTTTCTGATTATTTTTTTAAAACTTCACTTGAGTACAGACTGTGTGTACTTTTGTCACCCCTGGGATCCAGTAACGGACAGTAAATCCAGCCACACACACATGAACTACTGCATGATCTCCACCATGCTGATTTTTTTTTATAATTATTCTGAGAGAAAAAAAAAACCCTTTCATTTCTATATTTGGCCTCAAAACCTGCTCGATCTCTCATGTGGTTTTGTCCTGTGGCCTCCACTGTAAGGTTGTTTTGACAGCAGTCAGCTTGTTCCCACATCTCAGGATGAACTAGGTGAGTAAGACCTTTCCTCAGATACCTGATATGAAGAATGGGCAAAAATACAATACTTTGTACCAAGCGTCTACTGGATAGGGAGTTCCCAAAACTGTTGACCTCCTGCTTAGTCCAGAGTCACTTGGACTATGCTGTTAGTTCATGGAACCAGGGCCTTAACAAAGGCTTGAAACAGAAACTTCAAGTAGCACAAAAACAAACTGGTAAGGGCTAGATCACAGGAGTCATGTGGGCTCAGTACGTTTCAGCTCCAGTGGCCTCAGATACAACTTAATATGGTCCAAAGGATCCCAGAGGACCGTGGTTACCATAATCACAATACCAGGGCTAGGTAGCTAACCTGAGCCGTTATAAATTTAAAACTATGATGGGTAAGCTTTCGTTAATTAAAGCTGGAGACAGAGAGGGGGAAAAACCTTCTTCTTGTAGTCAAGGAAGTGCAGAAACCACAAGCTTATAAGAAAAAGGTCAAACAGTGGCTGTTAGAGAGCATCTCCAAATAAGGTCAGACATTTTTAATAAACTGTAACTGGGTATAAAAAATACACGTAGATATGTATAGAAATTATTATTTTAGTGCCAGTCTACATGATGTGTTCAAAAGAAGGAGGAAAACGAGCCGTCCTTGTTGCAACGCTGCCGACTGTGAGCACAACGGACCAAGAAATATAAATCAAGTGTTGTTAAATTCTCTCTCTGTGAAACAGTGAAACTGCTCCCAATGTTGCTTTTAAAGCTTCTTTGTTTGTTTTCAAAGCTTCTGCACAAGTTCCATCACTGCTGTGCCACAGTAGAACAAAAAAAAAAAGATTTTTTTTAAAGTCTTTTAAAGTTTGAGAAATTTCCAGGAAAAGGAGCATGATTAAAGTTTTGTTTCAGGGAGCACTGCATATCCACTTTGAAAACTCTGAAATTTGGGCTCCACAGTCGATGGGAAATTGTAAAGCACTAACACAGACGACCTCTTGAATTTTCAAGTGACTTTAGTGCCATCTGGTGGCGAGTGTAGCTGCTAAGCAAGCGTGAAAAACAAAAGTGGAACTCAGCTGCAGGTTTATTAGGTACGCCAAGCTCAAACTAATGCAGTCTAATACAACAGTCCTGTGATACATCCTCTCTTCATGATGATTAAAATTTCCAGTTTCTGCTGATTTTGTTTTAGAGAGGAGTTGATTCAACTTTATAATCATTTTGAAGGCTGCAGTTTGAGGTACTGCTGAATTATATTGACAGGTGTAAAAGTCATTTTGTCTAAAACCATTTCTATTCTGATTTATTAATTTGGATAACCTCATCATCACCACTAAAAGAACTGAAAGAGTTGTGATATACTAATACTTTGGCATTTACATTTATGATAAGTTATCCTTTAAATACCGTGTTTCAAATCTGGTGAGTAGACTAAGACAAAAGATCAGCTTTCTCTATAGGAATAAATCCTGCTTCACACTGTATTGTAGTAAAACCCTTGTTGAAGTAACTTTTTCCCGTTTTAGATTATAGTATCATCTTATACAGCAATAATTCCATAATAACCTTTCAGCATATTGTAAATCAAGTGGTCCGAGAGAAAACTAGACTTCTTCTTCCTCTTGGCTCTGTGGCTTAGACTGAAACCAATGACAGGTCACCTCAGAGATCAGGATTTCCTATTGGCTGGTGGTGCAGCTGCTTGTGCACATTCCTTTGGTGAAGGAATGCAGGAAAAAAATGCTATGAAACTGAATCATCAGAAAGAGAATCTTGAAAAAAGTCCAGCTAATGAGCAACATGTTCAGCCCAGGAATTTGTCAGCTCACCCGGTTACTTTTGATGTCATCTTCAGTTGTGCTCAACATAATCCCTGTCAATCATCAGTTGTGACTCACTGGAAATGTGTGGGTGTGCGGTGACTCTGCCTCTCTGCCTCATTATTTTGCTGCCTGGGAAACTTTACCAACGCAAAAATGTTGGTGTTTGATCTCCTGGCAATGAGACTAGATCTGCATGTAAAACACGTATCACTTGTTGTTTAGGTTTTATGCTGCATTGTTCTAAATGGTGGAGCTGCAACAGCAAGCAAAACCGAAATATCCAATGAAATGAGTTAATGTACAGTTATGTTGTCATAAACAGAATTCATCTGTAGAGGCGGTTTGTGTTCAGAATATCTGAATGAATGAAAGAATAAAGTCCAGGTGGAGGTTCCAGGTGGAGGAGGTGTTTGAGTGGAGCAGAAGGAGTGGAGGAGTCTCAGAGTGTCTGCAGAGACGGTGAAGAAGGACAGAGCAGCAGCAGAGCAGTCCACATACAGTGTTGATGCTCCATCACACGATGAGAGTCACCTCCGCCTGTTATGATTCCTCTGTCAGTCACTGTTGGATGAAGGTCTGTCCCCCACTCTACACAAGCTGCTGCTGCTTCACCCTCCCTGGACTGTCAGGACACAGCTGATCCTGTCAACATGAACTCCTTCATCATCACCTCCAGCTGATGAGAAAATAAGAACAGAAAACAGAAGTCAAATCAGTGTTTACAGAGACTCCCTTCATCAGCTGTCAGTCAGTGAAGCAGCACATCCAGTATAAAGACCAGCAGGGACTTCAGTCCTGTTCAGTGGAGCGTAGCTGCTTCCTGTCAGCTCTCATGTTTAAGTGTTGGAGTGAGTGAAAAGCAGAAGGATTTCTTATTTTATTCTTATGCATTCTGGGAGGGTTTTGTTGAAAATATATGCACAAAGCTAAAAACTTCTCACCAGGCTGAACAGCAACATTTCGCAGCTTTCTCATGATTAAAGTCTCAAGTGTATTTCACCTCTTTTGTACTTGTATCCCCACCCAACAGTGATGTCACAGTGTGCTCACACACCCTGCAATACTGAAATAACCTGTTTGCGCTGTACACATAATTACATAGATTCTTGTTAGCAGATGATTTTAATGCTAATTTCCAACATACATATCGTGTGTAGAAACTGCTTTCTCTGCTTGGAATGACACAACAGTTTGATGAATGAGGACATCTTGTAAAGCTGTCCGCTGTAATTCAGCGTTCCCTGTGGACAACTTCACGAAGAAAAGCAGAAAAAACTGGATCTTTGCATTGATACCAACTGTGTTTAGTACAAAACTGCTGCAACCAGCATGGACTGACTCCAACCCTCTACTTACCTCAGAGTCTTCAGTCTACAGTGTGGATTCTTCACAAGATCAGACAGCAGCTTCATGTGTGAATCCTGCAGGTTGTTGAAGCTCAGCTGTAGCTCTGTCAGATGGTAAGGGTTGAAATACAGGGCTGAGGCCAGAGAAGCACAGCTGATCTTTGACAAACTGCAGGACATCAATCTGAATAAAGAACAAATGATGTAAATGTATTTTAGAAGACAACGTTCCTGCTTCAATATTTAATCATCTGTTCAGAGCTGAAGGTAGAAGTTTAGAAAATGGAAACTCCAAACAAATGAAAAAACTAAATAACCAGCCGATATTTCGTTGAGAACAGGTGTTTATTTCCTTGATTTCACTATGAAACAGAAAATCTAATAAACGGGGAAACAAAAACGAAATAAGTCTAATTTTAGTTTTTTCTATTTTTGTTTTTATTTATTTTCCCATTTCCAATGGTGTTATCCTGCTGCGTGCCCGTGCTTTGTGCATGTGCAATGTATAATCATAAAACTGCACATTGAACAGGGTCAGTGTTATACTTTTGATACTTTAAAGTGGAAATGAAATAGCAAAGAAAGAGACATGTTTCTAATTTAAATGAAGTTATTTGATGTATCACCATAAAAATTACATATAAAAGTAAGGCACTGGGGCAGCCCTCTAGCTGTGTCTGCCCCATGTACGGAGGCTGCTAGTCCTCCGCAGCAGCCACCGGCTCCATTCCTGCCTGTGGCCATTTGCTGCGTGTAATTCCCTCACTCTCTACCCCCTTCCAAAAAGCCCAAAATGTAACTTTAATAGCCATTGCTAAGAAAATCCCTTTTTTAAACATGTCTTGTACACGATGTACATGATGTTGTATTCACAACCTGGTTGTTGCCATCTTTGTTTTCGCTGGGGACCTACACTCACCAGGCACTTCATTAGGTACACCTTGGTAATACCGTGTTGGAGCCTCTTTTGCCTTCAGAACTGCCTTAATTCTTCGTGGCATAGATTCAACAAGCTGCTGGAAACGTTCCTCAGAGATTTTGGTCCATATTAACATGACAGCATCACACAGTTGTTGCAGATTTGTCAGCTGCACATCCATGATGTGAATCTCCTGTTCCACTGCATCCCAAAGGTTCTCTATTGGACTGAGATCTGGTGACTGTGGAGGCCACTGGAGTACAGTGAAGTCACTGTCATGTTCAAGAAACCAGTTTGAGATGATTTGAGCTTTGTGACGTGGTGTGTTATCCTGCTGGAAGTATCCATCAGAAGATGGGAACACTGTGGTCATAAAGGGATGTGCATGGTCAGCAACAATACTCAGGTAGGCTGTGGTGTTTAAATGATGCTCAGTTGGTACTAAGGGGCCCAAAGTGTGCCAAGAAAATAACCCCCACACCATCACACCACCAGCAGCAGCAGCCTGAACCGTTGATACAAGGCAGGATGGATCCATGCTTTCATGTTGTTTATGCCAAATTCTGACCATCTGAATGTCGCAGCAGAAATCGAGACTCATCAGACCAGGCGACATTTTTCCAATCTTCTTTTGTCCAGTGTTGGTGAGCCAGTGTGAATTGTAGCCTCAGTTTCCTGTTGTTAGCTGACAGGAGTGGTACCCGGTGTGGTCTGCTGCTGTAGAACATCTTTTTCAAGGTTCGACGTGTTGTGCGTTCAGAGATGGTCTTCTGCAGACCTTGGTTGTAACGAGTGGTTATTTGAGTTTCTGTTGCCTTTATATCATCTCAAACCAGTCTGGCCGTTCTCCTCTGACCTCTGGCATCAACAAGGCATTTTCGCCCAGAGAACTGCCTCTCACTTTCTCTTTTTCGAACCATTCTCTGTAAACCCATGTTCGTGTGTGAAAATCCCAGTAGATCAGTAGTTTCTGAAATACTCAGACCAGTCTGTCTGGCACCAACAACTGTGCCACATTCAAAGTCACTTAAATCACCTTCCTTCTCCATTCTGATGCTCAGTTTGAACTTCAGCAGGTTGTCTTGATCATGTCTAAAGGCCTAAATGCATTGAGTTGCTGTCATGTGATTGGCTGATTAGATATTTGTGTTAGCTAGCGGTTGAACAAGTGTACCTAATCAAGTGGCCGGTGAGTGTACATCACAAGAGTGGTTGTCTGATAAGATGGCTAGTTACAAAGATAAAAAACATGTTTATTTCCTCACTTAAAATTTTTTCTTCTTTTTTCCCTCTCCATTTACAGCCTATGCTTTACTGAAGTGTAACAATTGACCTTGTTATGACGAAGCATCCAAACATAGCAAATAATATAACTCAATTGATAAACACAGCACTTTCCTCTCATAAAAAGAATTTTAAAAAATAAATAAATAAAAGTCCAGCAGCAGCAGTCATATTTCATCAGCACTGCATAAGCATTATATAGCTTCACTGAGAAATAGCAAATACTAGATCCATTTGTTAAAGTCTGATAGTTGAAATATATTATTTATTTTCTTCTTGTATTTATGTATTATTATCATCCATTTAAATGAGACAAATTACATAACAGAGAATATAAGATGAAAATAGAGTTTAAGAGGTTCAGAATGAATTATCCAGTGTAGACTTTCCTTGTTTTATTAAAGTTTTTAATGTGTAGCTCTGCCACAATCAATGGACTAAATCATTGAATAGAAAACAGACTTTAGCATTAAGATACTCAGCCTGGATCAGTATATCATCATCTTTATGCAAGTTTAGTGTTACCATAATTTCCACATCAATTAATCTCAGTACAGATGTAGAACATGGTGTCTGACCTCAGTTTCTCCAGTCTACAGAGTGTATCCCCAAGAAAATCACACAGCAGCTTCACTCCTGAATCCTGCAGGTTGTTAACACTCAGGTCCAGATCTCTCAGATGGGAGGGGTTGGACTTCAGAGATGAAGCCAGCAAAGCACAGCTGATATCTGACAAACTGCAGGAACTCAATCTGAATAAACAATAAATGATGAAACTTTAAAAGCCAATATTACTGCTTGAAATCATCCAATGTTAAATAATCTGTTCAGAGCTGAAGAAGGTCTGGAAAAAATGGAAATTCCAAACACTTGAGGAGATGAGACAGACCCCTTTCCTCTCCATTTACAGCCTATGCTTTACTTAAGTGTAACAGTTGACCTGGTTATGACAAAGCATCCAAACATAGCAAAATGATATAACTCTCTATATAACCATAATTGATAAAACACAGCACTTTCCTCTCATAAAAATAAATAAAAAAAATAAAATAAAAGTCCAGCAGCAGTAGCCATATTTCATCAGCACTGGCATAAGCATTATATAGCTCCACCAATAGCAAATACTAGATCCATTTGTTAATGTCTGATAGTTGAAATATATTATTTATTTTTACTCCTTGTATTTATGTATTATTATCATCCATTTAAATGAGACAAATGACAAGAGGTTCAGAGTGAATTATCCAAGTTAGATATGTCTTGTTATGTAAAGGTTTTAAATGTGTAGCTCAACATTGCTCTGCTACAGTCAATGCACTGAACTACTGAGGACTAAAATAGACTACATGAAGATACTCAGTGTGGATCACTATAATATCAGCCTTACATTAATATCACTCTTTAATATCACCACAAATTTCACATCATATTAATCTCAGCATAAAAGTAAAAAGAAATGGTGTCTAACCTCAGTTTCTCCAGTCTACAGTGTGGACTCTTCAGAAAATCACACAGCAGCTTCACTCCTGAATCCTGCAGCTTGTTTTTACTCAGCCACAGCTCTGTCAGATGGGAGGGGTTGGACTTCAGAGCTGAGGCCAGAGAAGCACAGCTGATCTCTGACAAACTGCAGGACACCAACCTGAATGAAGAATAAATTATGTAAATTTAGAAGACAATATTACTGCTTGAAATCATTCAACATTTAATATGTTAAGAGCTGAAGAGGGTTTAGAATGTAGAAGTTTAGAAAATGGAAGCTCCAAAAACCTGAGCCCAACATGTTGCAGGCTCAAAAATATAAAATACAAAAAGTGAAAAAAATAGAATTCATTAATTTAATAACAGCATACTGCTACTTCGATAAAGACATGACTTAACCTCTTAAACTCTGCCAGCTCCCCGATTGGCTTCATCTCACAACAATTACCAAACTTACTGACACAGAAGCTAAATGCATGTTTTGTGACACTGGAGTAAGGGAAGTTTGTAATAATAATCCTTTGAGATAAATCTTGTAATTGGTAAATTTCACATACATAAAACGCACTTTTCAAGATCGCTCCCAAACTTTAATAGAATTTTGATTGAATTTAATCTGTATATGGATACCTTGTCCATGATAACCAATGTCATTGTCATACTTTGAAGGCTCATTTATTGTAGCCTGTGATTAAGGTATATTGCCTTTATTATTATTATTATTATTATTATTGATGATGATGCTTTGTGCACAAACAAGGTATCATCAAGGTATGTTGACCTTTACAAATCAAGACTCAATAGTCTAACAGTGGCATAGCCATTTCAATTCAAAATTTTATCAAATTGTGACCTTAAAACTGAAAGTCAAATGGAAAGGTGGATTTGGAAAATTGTGACACCTGTAAGGTTTATACTGAATATAAATAACTCTATATATTGTTAAAATACATGAATATCATACAACCATGTGACAAAAGCCTGTCCTATGTGCTCAAAAAAATAGTAATATTTAATATGCTCATATCAGTAAAAGACGGACATATGTTAAGGACTAAATTTCTGAGTTTTTTTATTTTCTGAATTAGAAAAGAACATAACTGAAGTGTTGAGAAATAGTTACCTACATGTGGCTGAATTTTTTCCTCAATGTCCAAAATGTCCTCTCTTTAAAACACACCCTCAGGCTGCTTACTGCCATAAAAAAATCTAACACTGCCACACTTCTTTCTTCTTCTTCTTCTTTCAGTTGTATCTCTGTGTAACTATATGAGATTTCAGACTCAGATTTTCATTATTTTACAAAACATATTTTGGATGCACAGGACTTGAGCCAGCCAGTGGCTGTCTTTTAGAAGGAGTAGATTTTAATTACGGTTAAATTGAGCAATATATTCATGGGGTCTGGCAGGCAGTGAGACAGGCAGTCACTGAACTCAAACTCCATAGTGTGTATTTTCAGAGCAGTGGACTTTTGTTTTCAGGATAACAAGCGTAAGTTTACTTTAGCAGACAGCTGATCATTATAAACAGCTCATCAAGGTACAGTGTAGGATTTGTTACTGCTTGTTTTAGTCAAATTATAATACTGAATTTGTCCTGCTCTCCTGCAGTGTCCCTGCAGCCTGCAGAGCTTTCCCTGAGTCTAGGAGGAGGGGGCAGGGGAAAACAACTTCCTTCAACCATAGATCGTATGTTAAAAAGGGATTTCAACCTGCTTAGCATAATGTCTATGGGTCTAACTTGTTATTTAGACTGCTGCACTCATTTTTGCTTGCAAATTGCTTCATATTGTCCATAAAGTCCATGGACTAAACCACTGAAGAAGAAAATACTTTAGCATTAAGATACTGATGTTATACTGTGGATCCGTATAATATCGGCCTTCTGTCTGCAGTTTAGTGTCTTGACAACTTTCACATCATATTAATCTCAGCACAGAAGTAAAAAATGGTGTCTGACCCGAGAGTCTCCAGTCTACAGTGTGGATTCTCCAGAAAATCACACAGCAGCTTCACTCCTGAATCCTGCAGCTTCTTGTTTTCGCTCAGCTCCAGCTCTCTCAGATGGGAGGGGTTGGACTTCAGAGCTGAGGCCAGAGAAGCACAGCTGATCTCTGACAAGCCACAGCCCTTTAATCTGAATAAAGAACAAATAATGTGGACAAAATCAATTTATAATCCAGTCACATGTGTTTAGGTTCAAACTCCCTGTAAGTGAAAACCTACTTGGCAATAAAACTGTTTCTGATTCTGATTCTGATTAACATTACTACTTCGGTGTCCTCATCCAGCCACTTTCAACTTCATGGGCATAACACCATCTAGTAGGCCACAGAGTAGGGTTTGGTGATATACTGTATACCATTTCAGGAGCTATTTTGTTCTTTATCTGCCTTGTAAGCTAACGTGAATTGGCCAGCAGGACCAGTTACCACATTCTCATGTGACATGAGAGCAACAGTTGGTGGAGAGTAACAAGAAAACATGGAGGAGAAGAACAGTGCAGGGGGCATCCAAACCAAGGAAACTTGTTTAGTTTCTTTGATCCCAAATAGGCTGATATTCATTTCCACCTGTTTACTATAAGACCTGTAATGTTTGAAATTATTGGAACATTAGAAGATTTTTATTACATCACCCACTCTACCACGGAGGCAGTGGTACAGCCCAGTGTCATATAAGATGATATGATATTATGTCATATTATATGGCGCTGGTACAGCCAAATTATTAGATTAAAATTAAATCAATTCTTTTTTTATTATTCACAAAGCTAATAGTTTCCATATTTAAATGTTGTCAATAATTTAAATAAATAAAAAATGCAAAATTAAAATGCAAAACTTCAATGACCAGTTATGCATGCATATCACTATGCCAATCATGACACATCATCAGGCAGTGATAAATGTGTTTTGTCAGTGTCTCATTTATTTGGGAAGGTGGTTTTTTACAATTAGAAGTGAGCATTCACTTACAAAAGGCTGAGAACTCTTGTCTAAATTAATGGAGTTTTCCCCTAAAATGAGAAGAGTGACTTTGTCCTTGTGTTATTGTGGATCATCATAATATCAGCCTTCTACAGACATCATCCATATGTCAGCATAACATTTATACACCTATTCATGTCAACACAGATTAATAACATGCTGCTGATCTCAGTCAAGAGGACAGGAAATGACAAATACCTCCAGAAAATATTCACTGTAGCAGCAAGAAAGGTAATTGCATGTAAATGGTTACCAACCCACCTACAATAGATAACTGGATTGAAATGATCAAAGAGATTCATACGATGGAAAGACTGACTTTCCCTCTGAGATTGAGAAAAGATACATACAACCAAAGATGGACAAAATGGATAAAATACTTGTAAGGAATAATAATAAGGGATATTATTTATTGATATTATGGATTATAGAGGGTGAAATCTCTAAATTCCTGCAGTTTTGTGTTGAGAAATATTATTCTTAAACTGGACTATTTCCCCATATAGTTTTCCATAAAATGGTGAAACTCACCACATCCATGCTTGTGAACAACTGAGCCTTTCCAGGACGCCCCTTTCATACCCAATAATGATCCTGTCACCTGCTACCAACTCACCTGTTTACCTGTGGAATGTTCCAAACAGGTGTTTTTGGAGCGTTCCACAACTTTCACAGTCTTTTGTTGCTCCTGTCCCAACTTTTTTGAAGCCTGTGACTGATGGACCCTACTTTGACAGATATCTCAACAAATATATTTTGATTGTCTCTCTCAAAAGTCTGTATCTGTTGATGCACCCTTCCTGTTCATTCTCTTTATTTTTGCTTATGTGCTTGGCTTTCACCGTTGTAGGTATGAATCCACATTGTGGCCTAAAACTAGTCTGAACAGTATTTCTGTTCAGTATTTCTGAACTGTATTTCCATAAAATGTAGGTGAGTAATATATTACTGTTTTCTATTTTTCCATTTTATCTATGTATTTTTCTATGTAGTAGTTTTTAATGATTTATGATATACTGTATATTCAACTTATCTTCTGATGTATTGGATTTAAGATGTTTGTACTAATGATTTTGATGTACCCAGTCATTTTGACGGCTATTAACAAAACTGAAAAGTCAACATTTTCGTACAGCATTTGAAATTGCTCAAGACCATCTGTGGCAAAATACAACATATAATTACAATAAACAATTGGAACACTATTTTAAAAAGAGTATGAATATTAGGCCTATCACGTGCTTATTTGAATAACTAAACTACTAATCAACACTAATTTATCATCTTAATCACATCTGGACTTACTGAGCCTTTCTGCAGTTGCTCACAGCTGGAATCAGTCTCAGTCGTCCCTGGTCTGTTGTGTTGTACTTCTGCAGGTCAAACTCATCCAGAACCTCCTCTGACATATGCAGCATGTAGGCCAGAGCTGAGCACTGGATCTCAGAGAGTTTCTCCTCTGATCTGTTCTCTGACTTCAGGAACTCTGTGGATCTCCTGATGTACTGAGCGGTCGTTCATCTCCATCAGACAGTGGAAGATGTTGATGCTTCTGTCAGGAGAGATTTCATCTCTGTTCATCTTCTTCAGGTTGTTGATGGCTCTCTGGATGGTTTCTGGACTGTTGTCTGTCCGACCCAGCAGGTCTCCTAAGAGTCTCTGGTTGGACTCCAGAGAGAGGCCATGAAGGAAGCGGACAAACAGGTCCAGGTGACCATTTTTACTTTCAAGGGATTTCTCCAAGGCACTCTTCAGAAGAAGATCCAGGGATGGACCATGGCTGCCAAAACACTTAAAAATCTTCCCCAGACAAGACTTTGGTTTTGACTCCATGTATTTGTAGTCTTTTAGGAAACCGTCCAGTACCTTTTTGTTCCTGTTGGTGTAACAGTGGAACATGTAGACTGCAGCCAGAAACTCCTGAACGCTCAGATGAACAAAGCAGTAGACTGTTTTCTGGAAGATCACACTCTCTCTTTTGAAGATCTCTGTACAAACTCCTGAGTACACCGAGGCCTCTGTGACATCCAGACCACACCGCTCCAGGTCTTCCTGGTAGAACATGATGTTTCCTTCCTCCAGATGTTCAAACGCCAGCCTCCCCAGCTTCAGAAGAACTTCCCTGTCAGCCTCCGTCAGCTCCTGTGGACTCGTCTCATGTCCCTCATGGTACTTGTTCTTCTTCCTCTTTGTCTGAACCAGCAGGAAGTGTGAGTACAGGTCAGTCAGGGTCTTGGGCAGCTCTCCTCTCTGCACTGTAGTCAACATGTGCTCCAGAACTGTAGCAGTGATCCAGCAGAAGACTGGGATCAGACACATGATGTGGAGGCTCCTGGATGTCTTGATGTGTGAGATGATTCTGCTGGACAAATCTTCATTGTTGAACCTCCTCCTGAAGTACTCCTCCTTCTGGGCGTCAGTGAAGCCTTGTACTTCTGTTACCCTGTCAACACATGAAGGATGGATCTGATTGGCCGCTGCAGGTCTGGAAGTTATCCAGACGAGAGCTGAGGGAAGCAGATTCCCCTTGATGAGGTTTGTCAGCAGCACGTTGACTGATGACTTCTGTGTGACATCAGACACAACCTGACTGTTGTTGAAATCCAGTGAAAGTCTGCTTTCATCCAGGCCGTCAAAGATGAACAGAAGTTTACAGACAGCCAGATTCTCTGCTGTGACCTTCTGTAATGTTGGATGGAAAACATGGAGCAGCCTGAGAAGACTGTACTGCTCATCTTTGATCAAGTTCAGCTCCCTGAACGAAAGCAGAATCAGCAGACTGACATCTTGGTTTTCCAAACCCTCTGCCCAGTCCAGAGTGAACTTCTGCACTGAGAAGGTTTTTCCAACACCAGCGACGCCGTTGGTCAGAACCACTCTGATGTGTCTCTGTTGGTCAGGTGAGGCTTTAAAGATGTCCTGGCACTTGATTGGAGTCTCATGGAGGGTCTCCTTTCTTGGAAGCTGTCTCCAGCTGTCTCACCTCATGTTGGTATTAACCTCTTCACTCTGTCCCTCTGTGATGTAGAGCTCAGTGTAGATCCTGTTGAGGAGGGTTTTACTTCCTGTTCCATCAGTTCCTTCAGTCACATGTTCACATCTCGTCTTCAGACTGATCTTATATTCATCTAAAACCTCCTGCAGACCACTATCTGCTGAAAGAGAGTAGAAATGTTCTGAGACTACACAGAGAGAAAGAATCTGGATAAATAAAAATGTTTATAATATTAAATTAACTGCATAACACACTAAATGTCCCTGTAATAAATTAGAAAGTCCTGTTTTCAGACATGACAACATCAGCAGACAGATGTACAGTCTTACTTTGTTCAGTTCTCCTCTGACTGTCTGTCTGCAGTCCTGTTCTTGTTCTGGATCTTTCTCCACACTGGGGACAGGAGGAATCTTCTGGTGAGCCAAACTGGTCCCAGTATGAGGTGATGCACCATCTGCAGAACCAGTGCCCACAGCTGATAGAGACTGGATCCTTCAGGAAGTCCTGACACAAAGCACACCAGGCCAGCTGCTCCTCCACTGAAACATTTCCTTTTGACCTCCTGGGGAGATGGGGAAAATTATCTAGTAATCATAGTTATATTTCAGTGTAAAACACAGTGTTAAGCTTTTAAATCACAATGTCTGCAGTACTGTCTTCTCAATCAGACAACAATGTGCTCAAAAATACAAGTATGTCACATCAGTTGCAACCTGAAGCTGCAATGAGTGAAGAGATCAAACTGTCATTTTCAGTCTTCTGAGGCTGACTATAATTAACATATTTTTCAGGGTTCAGTGAAACTAACACCGTAGGAACTAAGAAATTAAGAGCGTTATTGCAGGGTTCAAAGTTAATGTTTTATTTCACTTGCCCAGCTGGGAGTGAGTCAGAAATCAACTTGCCTCTCTAACAGAATTGTCCATTTTTTCCCTTTCACAAAGTGAGCCCTCGTATTTTTCCAAGTCTTTCAGCAAAATGCTTTGTCTTTGCCCAACATGGTGGATCCCTCAAAGGTATCCATGTTGATTATGGTGCTCCCAACTAGTCACAAAAATTCAGAGATGTACGACCAAGTGACACAACACCTTTTTGGGCATTCCTGCAAGACTGTCATACCAGCTATGATGTCATCTTTTCTGTGCAACAGGCACAGTACAGCAAGCATAAATACAGCTTTGCTTGGATCCCAGATTATGCGCTGTTTAAATAGCAAAGTGAAAGTGAAACATCAAATTTGACCATGTGCTATATATCATCTAAATAGGGCCCCACAAGTTAAGCAGATACTGGATGACTGTGGTTTGTCTTACCTCTGGCTCACACAAAAGTATAACAACATTAGCTGGTTGGAACTAACTGTTGATCAGAGGCTGAAAGTTCAGTTCAGTATGACATCATGTTATATTAGTGTAGAATCTAAACAAGACATCAAACTAGAAAAAATATTTGTTGTATCAAAACAGACAGGCTATCTTCTCTCTAATTTTAAAGTGAACAACACCAGAATTCCTATAGGGTCACTGAAACATATAGCCTAATATAGGGCTGGATAGAAACCAGAGAATATGGAACCTTTGTAATGATGCTTGTCTGGCTGACAAGTATCATATTTTGTTTGAATGCAAGGATGTAAGAATAATGAGATGTAGAGAAAGGTACCTGCCAAAGCATTATTTAAACCATCTGTTTAAATTAATTTTGTTATTACAACGAGATAAACCAAGAGTTATTTGCAAACTATGTGCTTTTTAGAACAATGTCCTTCCTTTGTTTAAATGATATTATATTTCAGACATGCCATGTGTTAGTCTTGAGTCATATTGAGTGTACATAAATGAAAAAAAAATAAGGCTACAAACAACCCATATATCCACAATTGTGTAGAAGCCACTGTCACACTCGTCCATTAAAAAATATCTGATGCTCATACTTGTCTAGTCTTTGAGTATTATACAATGCCTGCGTTTTCAAACAGAATTTCTCGAAAAACATATTGTCTTAATCTTGGTAATGATATAATTATATAAATACATTTAAGTTAATGGTAGTTCTCTTACTGTGTGCCTGGTGGTCCAGGTTCATTACTGAAGCCCAGAAAAAAATCTTTAGGCCGATCACTCGTCACAGACAGACTGCTGAAAATCTGAAGGCTTTGCTCTGATTCTGTGGTACTGCTGACTGGAAACACCAGAATGTTATAATTAACTTCATGTGAATCACTGTTAATTATCAATATAAAACTCTAAATACACAAATTACTGTTTCTGATATTTGATGGTAAAAACTAACTGGTAGTTCTCTTACTGTGTGTCTGGTGGTCCAGGTTCATTACTGAAGCCCAGAAAAAATTCTTTAGACCGGTCACTCGTCACAGACCGACTGCTGAACTCTGAAGGCTTTTGCTCTGATTCTGTGGTACTGCTGACTGGAAACACCAGAATGTTATAATTAACTTCATGTGAATCACTGTTAATTATCAATATAAAACTCTAAATACACAAATTACTGTTTCTGATATTTGATGCTAAAAAACTAACTGGTAGTTCTCTTACTGTGTGTCTGGTGGTCCAGGTTCATTACTGAAGCCCAGAAAAAAAATCTTTAGGCCGATCACTCGTCACAGACCGACTGCTGAACTCTGAAGGCTTTGCTCTGATTCTGTGGTACTGCTGACTGGAAACACCAGAATGTTATAATTAACTTCATGTGAATCACTGTTAATTATCAATATAAAACTCTAAATACACAAATTACTGTTCCTGATATTTGATGGTAAAAACTAACTGGTAGTTCTCTTACTGTGTGTCTGGTGGTCCAGGTTCATTACTGAAGCCCAGAAAAAAATCTTTAGGCCGATCACTCGTCACAGACCGACTGCTGAACTCTGGAAGCTTTGCTCTGATTCTGTGGTACTGCTGACTGGAAACACCAGAATGTTATAATTAACTTCATGTGAATCACTGTTAATTATCAATATAAAACTCTAAATACACAAATTACTGTTCCTGATATTTGATGCTAAAAACTAACTGGTAGTTCTCTTACTGTGTGTCTGGTGGTCCAGGTTCATTACTGAAGCCCAGAAAAAAATCTTTAGACCGGTCACTCGTCACAGACCGACTGCTGAACTCTGAAGGCTTTGCTCTGATTCTGTGGTACTGCTGACTGGAAACACCAGAATGTTATAATTAACTTCATGTGAATCACTGTTAATTATCAATATAAAACTCTAAATACACAAATTACTGTTTCTGATATTTGATGCTAAAAACTAACTGGTAGTTCTCTTACTGTGTGTCTGGTGTCCGGGTTCATTACTGAAGCCCAGAAAAAAATCTTTAGGCCGATCACTCATCACAGACCGACTGCTGAACTCTGAAGGCTTTGCTCTGATTCTGTGGTACTGCTGACGGGAAACACCGAATGTTATAATTAACTTCATGTGAATCACTGTTAATTATCAATATAAAACTCTAAATACACAAATTACTGTTTCTGATATTTGATGGTAAAAAACTAACTGGTAGTTCTCTTACTGTGGTCTGGTGGTCCAGGTTCATTACTGAACCCCAGAAAAAAATCTTTAGGCCGATCACTCATCACAGACCGACTGCTGAACTCTAAAGGCTTTGCTCTGATTCTGTGGTACTGCTGACTGGAAACACCAGAATGTTATAATTAACTTCATGTGAATCACTGTTAATTATCAATATAAAACTCTAAATACACAAATTACTGTTCCTGATATTGATGGTAAAAACTAACTGGTAGTTCTCTTACTGTGTGTCTGGTGGTCCAGGTTCATTACTGAAGCCCAGAAAAAAATCTTTAGGCCGATCACTCGTCATAGACCGACTGCTGAACTCTGGAAGCTTTGCTCTGATTCTGTGGTACTGCTGACTGGAAACACCAGAATGTTATAATTAACTTCATGTGAATCACTGTTAATTATCAATATAAAACTCTAAATACACAAATTACTGTTCCTGATATTTGATGCTAAAAACTAACTGGTAGTTCTCTTACTGTGTGTCTGGTGGTCCAGGTTCATTACTGAAGCCCAGAAAAAAATCTTTAGGCCGATCACTCGTCACAGACCGACTGCTGAACTCTGGAGTCTTTGCTCTGATTCTGTGGTACTGCTGACTGGAAACACCAGAATGTTATAATTAACTTCATGTGAATCACTGTTAATTATCAATATAAAACTCTAAATACACAAATTACTGTTTCTGATATTTGATGCTAAAAACTAACTGGTAGTTCTCTTACTGTGTGTCTGGTGGTCCAGGTTCATTACTGAAGCCCAGAAAAAAAATCTTTAGGCCGATCACTCGTCACAGACCGACTGCTGAACTCTGGAGGCTTTGCTGTGATTCTGTGGTACTGCTGACTGGAAACACCAGAATGTTATAATTAACTTCATGTGAATCACTGTTAATTATCAATATAAAACTCTAAATACACAAATTACTGTTTCTGATATTTGATGCTAAAAACTAACTGGTAGTTCTCTTACTGTGTGTCTGGTGGTCCAGGTTCATTACTGAATTCCAGAAAAAATTCTTTAGACCGTCACTCGTCACAGACAGACTGCTGAACTCTGGAGTCTTTGCTCTGATCTGTGGTACTGCTGACTGGAAACACCAGAATGTTATAATTAACTTCATGTGAATCACTGTTAATTATCAATATAAAACTCTAAATACACAAATTACTGTTTCTGATATTTGATGGTAAAAACTAACTGGTAGTTCTCTTACTGTGTGTCTGGTGGTCCAGGTTCATTACTGAAGCCCAAAGAAAAAAATCTTTAGGCCGATCACTCGTCACAGACCGACTGCTGAACTCTGAAGGCTTTGCTCTGATTCTGTGGTACTGCTGACTGGAAACACCAGAATGTTATAATTAACTTCATGTGAATCACTGTTAATTATCAATATAAAACTCTAAATACACAAATTACTGTTTCTGATATTTGATGCTAAAAAACTAACTGGTAGTTCTCTTACTGTGTGTCTGGTGGTCCAGGTTCATTACTGAATTCCAGAACAAATTCTTTAGACCGGTCACTCGTCACAGACAGACTGCTGAACTCTGGAGTCTTTGCTCTGATTCTGTGGTACTGCTGACTGGAAACACCAAATGTTATAATTAACTTCATGTGAATCACTGTTAATTATCAATATAAAACTCTAAATACACAAATTACTGTTTCTGATATTTGATGCTAAAAACTAACTGGTAGTTCTCTTACTGTGTGTCTGGTGGTCCAGGTTCATTACTGAATTCCAGAACAAATTCTTTAGACCGGTCACTCGTCACAGACAGACTGCTGAACTCTGGAGTCTTTGCTCTGAGTCTGTGGTACTGCTGACTGGAAACACCAGAATGTTATAATTAACTTCATGTGAATCACCGTTAATTATCAATACAAAGTTCCAAATACACAAATTACTGTTTCTGATATTTGATGGTAAAAACTAATTAGTTGTCTTACTTTGTGTCTGAACATCCACATTCATTACCGAAGTCCAGAGGAAGAAGTTTGGACTGGTGAGGAGACTCTGCTCTGTCCTCCTCTTCCTCCACACAATCACTCATCTTCTGCACTTAAGAAGGGCATGGAGGCAAAGTATAGACAAAGAAGAGAAACAGGTGAAACAAGATGCCGAGAAGGAGCATGTAAAATGGAGATGAAGCCTGCATGTGGTGCTCAATTGAAGTGTCACATGTGTTGTAGATTGGCCATGTCGATGTCTAATTAAAGGATCCTGCTCTCCAAACTGAAAATGGAGGCTTATCTAACTGCCTGCACACCTTCTCTTTTGTTGTTTTGTTGCCCCCCCCCCCTCCCTTTTTTTTTCATGTAGGCCTACCTGGGTCACTAGATCACCTGCTTAGGTTGAGCTCTAGTAAGATTAATTTATGACTCTCTCTCTTCTCTCTCTCTCCTCTCTCTCTCTCTCTCTCTCTCTCTCTCTGCATACAGTATATGTATATCCTGTTCATCACGAGGGCTGTTTTTTCTGCCTCCTGTCCGAAATGACTTACCCAAAATAAATGGAGTATATTCTCACATCTACAAGGGCTGTACATATAATCTTGGTCTCAAAAGAAAAGTAAGACATGTGAGATTACTACAGAAGTGTCAGAGTCAAGATATGTGTTACTATGTCAGAGTAAATTCACCTGGAATACAGTAGAAAATGTGAATTTTTATCTCCGCCTAAAAAAAAAACCCACATTGTTTAGAGTGAAAATCTGAATCATAGGATAGTAGCCCAATTCATCTAGGAATGAGTAAAGTGATAGCTGACGAGTAACTGTGCATAAGTACATGCTAAAAAAGTGAACCTGAACAGTTTTACAGATGTTTTAAATGGACTGTATTTTATATAGCGCTTTTCTAGTCATAGACAACTACACACCGCAGCACAGAGATCAGCCACAGCCAAATACCTTCAGAGGGTGAGGCAGGCCCTGAAGAGTCAGCTGAATGGCAAGAACAAGATCCAGGCAATAAACACCTATGCCCTGCCAGTGATCAGATACCCTGCTGGTATAATATCCTGGCCGCTGGAAGAAATAGAAGCCACTGATATCAAGACAAGGAAGCTCCTTACGATGCATGGAGGGTTTCACCCTAAGTCCAGCGTCCTGAAGCTATACACTAAGCGGAAGACAGGAGGCCGCGGACTAGTCAGCATCAGAGCCACTATCCAGGAGGAAACAGCAAGCCTCTGGGAGTACATCAGGAAGATGGCCCCCAATGGTGACCTGCTGAGTGAATACCTCAAGCAGCAGAAGCCCAGTAAGGAGGAGCCAGAAGCATTGGCATGGACAGACAACCCCCCATGTATGTATGTATGTATATATATATACTGGATAGATCCTATGGATGCTTCGAAACCCCACATCCACGAAGACTGCAAAGCAACTTGTGACCCAGTGCTCTAATATCCGTAAGAAGAACCTACTGTCGCAATTAGAGATTGATGAGGTACAATGTGCCTCATCCACGGTACAAAGATGCTACGGCAAGGGGAGCCAGGACGACAGGTCAGTGCGGGGATGTCATCTGCATCCCTGAATAATGAGATTGGGTACCAAGCCCCAAGAAGCACAGACACCCTGAATACAAGGCAGCTGACCTGAGAGAACAGATTACAGAATCCTGGGGGAACACAACTACCTACCTGCCAAGGCTAAGAGACAAAGTACCAGATGAATCTCTACTGGAAGACGTGAACATGGCACTGATGACTATACCCACAGAAACCATCACTGAGACCAATCAGCTGATGTATGCAGCGGCAACAGTCATCCTAAGCATGCTAGGCTACAAGATGAACAGTAGCCGGAAGGAGCAGGGGAACCCTCCATGGAAGAGGAGACTGGAGAGCAAGATCACGGCAACAAGGAGGGAGGTTAGCTTGCTAACTGAGCTACAGAAAGGTGTAAAGATCAGGAAGAAAGTGCCAAGGAGATACAACAAGCTGTCCATAGATGACGCTCTGGAGACTGCCAAGCAGAGGCTCACAGCCCTGGCTACCCGCCTTAAGAGATACAGCAGAGAAGCTGAGACCAGGAGAATAAATAGACTGTTCTCCAACAATCCAGCTAAGGTCTACTCTCAATGGCAGGGTAGTAAGAACACCCAGATAGACCCACCAAAGGCTGAAACTGAGCTCTACTGGAAGAGTATCTGGGAGAAGGAGGCATCACATAACACCAATGCCCAGTGGTTGCTCGAACTGAAAGCAGACCACAGTAGCCTTCCAGAACAGGAACCAGTAGAAATAACCACCGCAGACATCCAAGAAAGGGTGTCTAAGATGAAGAGCTGGACAGCACCAGGGCCCGACATGATCCATGCCTACTGGCTCAAAAAGCTAACCGCACTCCATGAACGACTGGCAGCACAGATGAACCAGCTGCTAAGATCTGGAACCCACCCAGAGTGGCTGACCCAAGGCTGTACAGTCCTCATCATGAAGGACCCGCAGAAGGGCCCAGTACCATCCAACTACCGCCTATAACCTGCCTGAGCACAACATGGAAGCTCCTGTCAGGCATCATAGCGGCTAAGATGAGTAGCACATGGATCAATACATGAGTAGAGCACAGAAAGGAATTGGCAACAACACCAGAGGAGCCAAACACCAGCTACTGGTTGACAGGGCAGTCACCCAGGACTGTAAGACCAGAAGTACCAACCTGTGCACTGCCTGGATTGACTACAAGAAGGCCTATGACTCGATGCCACACGCATGGATACTGGAGTGCCTAGACCTGTATAAGATCAACAGGACACTTAAAGCCTTCATCAAGAACTCGATGGGGCTGTGGAAGACAACTCTGGAAGCCAACTCAAAGTCAATTGCAGATGTGAGCATCAAATGTGGTATATACCAAGGAGATGCACTGTCCCCCTGCTGTTCTGCATAGGCCTGAACCCCCTCAGCCAGATCATCACCAAGAGTGGCTTTGGATACCGATTCCGAAGTGGAACAACAATCAGCCACCTCCTCTACATGGATGACATCAAGCTGTATGCCAAGAATGAGCGTGACATTGACTCCCTGATTCACCTCACCAGGATATACAGCAATGACATTGGGATGTCATTCGGACTGGACAAGTGTGGACGGATGGTGTGCAGAAGAGGGAAGATGATCGCCACTGAAGGGGTTGAACTACCTGAAGGCAACATAGCAGATGTTCAGGACAGCTACAAATACCTAGGGATCCCACAGGCAAATGGCAATCATGAGGAGGCAGCACGGAGATCAGCCACAGCCAAATACCTTCAGAGGGTGAGGCAGGTCCTGAAGAGTCAGCTGAATGGCAAGAACAAGATCCAGGCAATAAACACCTACGCCCTGCCAGTGATCAGATACCCTGCTGGTATAATATCCTGGCCACTGGAAGAAATAGCCACTGATATCAAGACAAGGAAGCTCCTTACGATGCATGGAGGGTTTCACCCTAAGTCCAGCGTCCTGAGGCTATACGCTAAGCGGAAGACAGGGGGCCGCGGACTAGTGAGCGTCAGAGCCACTATCCAGGAGGAAACGGCAAGCCTCTGGGAGTACATCAGAAGATGGCACCCAATGATGACCTGCTGGCTGAATGCCTCACGCAGCAGAAGCCCAGTAAGGAGGAGCCAGAAGGTCTGGCATGGACAGACAAGCCCCTGCATGGCATGTACCATCGACAGCTTGAGGAAGTGGCTGACATAGCGAAAACATACCAGTGGCTGGAAAAGGCTGGACTGAAAGACAGCACAGAGGCACTGATCATGGCTGCACAAGAGCAAGCCTTGAACACAAGGTCAATAGAGGCCGGGATCTACCACATCAGACAAGACCCCAGGTGCAGGCTGTGCAAAGATGCCCCTGAGACAATCCAGCACATAACAGCGGGGTGTAAGATGCTGGCAGGGAAGGCATACATGGAGCGTCATAACCAGGTGGCTAGCATCGTGCACAGGAACATCTGTACTGAGTATGGGCTGGAGGTCCAGGGATCAAGGTGGAAGACACCTCCAAAGGTGATCCAGAATGACCGAGCCAAGATCCTGTGGGACTTCCAGTTCCAGACAGACAAGCTGGTGATGGCAAACCAACCGGACATAGTGGTGGTAGACAAAGAACAGAAGACAGTCACAGTGGTGGATGTAGCGATCCCAAGTGACAGCAACATCAGGAAGAAAGAGCACGAGAAGCTGGAGAAATACCAGGGTCTCAAGGAGGAGTTGGAGAAGATGTGGGGTGTAAAGGCAAAAGTGGTCCCAGTAGTGATCGGGGCACTCGGAGCAGTAACCCCAAAGCTGGGAGAATGGCTCCAGCAGATACCAGGAAGAACATCTGAGATCTCTGTCCAGAAGAGCGCACTCCTGGGGACAGCTAAGATCCTGCGCAGAACCCTCAAGCTCCCAGGCCTCTGGTAGAGGACCCGAGCTTGAAGGAGGCACAATACCGCCCCAGGTGGGGCGAGAAGGGGATATTTTTTTTATTTTTTATTTTTTTTATATATACATACATATACAGTGGTGGACAAAGTACTCAACCCCAGTACTTGAGTCAAAGTACAGATACTCCTGGTCAAATGTTACTCAACTAGAAGTGAAAGTTGCTCAGTCAAAACTTTACTCAAGTTAAAGTACTAGAGTACTTGCTTTTAAAAATACTTAAGTATTCAAAAGTACAAATTACAAAGTACATTTTCTAATATCAATACATTGATTGTTTTCACAGTGCATTTACACAACCTTATAACTCTCTGAAACCACCTATAGAAGCCTATAGAAACACCTATAAAAACTTCAGCACAGAAATGCAATCAAAAACAAAAAGGACATCTATTGTCATTTTCTAATGTAATTGTATTAAAATCCCCACATAAAGTTAGATTGAAGCCAACTGTAAGGAGATCTCCAGGTCTGTTAAATAACTGAGATTTCTTTTTGTCTTCAGGGGCAGTATTATATACTTTAATTATGTGGTATTTTTCACCCTGATAAAAACAATCCAACATTAAAAGCCTACCTGGAATTATTTCTCTTTTTCTAATTATATCATCTCGAGATTTAATTTTGTCTTTCTCCTGCCGTCACCATTACTGAGTTTTGTGTGAATGAAAGAGGGAGAGTTTGTTTGCTCTTGTTATAGCGGACATATGTCATCCAGGTGCGTTCCACCTGGATGACATATGTCCGCTTTTACATCAGTCCCAGTTGAGAGCATGTACAGTGATTGGTTTCCTTCTGTGAGGAACACAGCATGTGGCTAATTGCATTTTAGAAAAGAAAAACATCAACAGTTGTCTTCAAAGCTATGCTATTTCCTATTTCCGCCAGGCACAGCTGCGCCGCGTTACGGCCGCACTGTGGCAGTCGGAGCAATTCATGGCTATTCTAGACAATGTTTGTGTTTCCACCAGAAGCGCCACGGTGTGACGCTTCCCAGAAGCGGCTTAGCGCTCCGCTCCGCTTCAAATACACACCGAGTCTATTTTTGACGGATGCCACATCAATTAGCACAGAGCAGATCGAACGGGCAGGAAGTCAGACACAGAAAAGGCAGGGGAATCCGGCTAATTTTCAAAATAAAAGGCCCCATGCAGAATCATGATCATAAAGACAGACAGAAAAGAAACTATTTAACCACGTAGCCTGCTTATCCATGGTAGAAGCACAAAGAGCAAGGAAGGAGGACCTGATCAACAAAATCTGAGCAAGTAAACATGATCAGGCGGGCAAAACAATCTGCTGCTGAAACGCTTCTGAAACGCTGCTATAGAGGAGAGACATGCAGAGGATGGAACAAAAACCGTGGTGCACACGCAACTCCCGGTAAAAGTAACGAGTAACGACAACCCTCCTAGAAATGTAGTGGAGTCAAAAGTACAATATTTGTCTTTAAAATGTAGTGGAGTGGGCGGAAGTTCAGCTCAGTGGGTAGAGCGTCCAACCCATGTATGGAGGCTGTTAGTCCTCTGCAGCGGCTGCTGGTTCGACTCCCGCCTTCGGCCCTTTGCTGCGTGTCATCCCCTCTCTCTCTGTCCTGTTTCCTGTCTACTCTTCCGCTGTACTATCTAATAAAGGCAAAAAATGGCCAAAAAATAACTTTAAAAAAAAAAATGTAGTAGAGTGAAAGTCATAAGTTCCCAAAACAACAAATACTCAAGTAAAGTACAGATACTCAAAAAATGTACTTAAGTACAGTACTCAAGCAAATGTACTTTGTTACTGTCCACCACTGTATATATATATATATATATATATGTACATACATACATATGTATATATATACACACATATATATACATAATATATATAGAGAGAGATTTTTCTGTAATCAGTGCCTTGAAATTTCATACTGACTTTGCAATTGGATTTCAACTTTTAAGTGATATATGTAATGTGGTGCTTAGTGTTAAATATTAACACAATACATTAATATTTTCCTGATCCTTTTGACCAACATTTATGGTATCTACAGTTACAAGATAATACCATGAACATGTGTGCAGTTTAATCCAAGTCATAAAACGACCGTTGGTAAGATTTCATTGAGGCGGTACTTAGTGATAATGTTTTTACAGTTTAACTGTTCAAAGTATTTTTTCAGGTGTATCTGAAATGACACCAAAAATACCGACTATAATTCAATCTCAAGATCACTGTCACCGATCATCATCCTCTGGAATTCAGTCAGTCTGAGGTTGGAATTATACTTTCCACATCCACAACTGTGTGAGGGTCTGCTGCTAAGGTCTGTGTGATGTAAATTTCATCATCAGCAGGTATATGCCAAGGCTAGACTTTCATGCAGCCAATACAGACATTAATCTACTGTGCTTGTGTACAGACTCCAGAAAGTGGCATCAACAAATCTAACACAGGTAGTTCAGTCAGACAACTCACGTTTTAGAGTTTGGCGTCTAGGCTCTGACTTCATCACTCCCCGCAGCTTAAGTTACATAGAGATAAGGGAGTGATGAGCAAATTCTTGAACCCCCCCCATCGGAGCTTGCAGGTGGATGCTGGGTGGTGGTGGGGTTAAAAGAGCAGCAATGCATTGGCAGGCAGGGGGAGAAATGGGAGGCAGCAGTTTAAATAGACCGGGAGATTGGAAGTGTGGTGTTTGGTATGTAGTAATTAGAATGAGGTATGTCACATGATATTGGCGGAGCAGCTCGAGTTGACTGCAAGAACTAGCTCGTAGGCGTCGCCACATTTATGGTGGTCTGAACACAAGAATCAAGAAAAGAAGAAGTCTGGTCAAGTGTCTCATTTAAGACTGAAAATAGATTAAGTATCACACACACACACACACAACACACACACAGTATACAAAAGAAACCGTTCAAGCACTACACCTGGTTAGTTTTCTTTCTATTCTTGATTTCTTGGGTTAAGGTTACCTTTAATGTGTATTATTCTGCTAATCACACTGTAGACACAGATATATCAGAGACAATTTCCCTCGGAGATGAGATTAATAAAGTATTCTGATTCTGATTCTGATTCTGATTAAAACAGTTGAAAAAAGTTGAATTAATACTCACCCTGCCTTGGCCTTTGTTTTTCTCCCTCTGTTGTGCTCTGTTGACTTGAAATAGAGTCGGTCTGAACTCTGACCAAACACAAAACACAAAACACTCAGGTTTGTTTAGTTTTTCCTGTTATCAAGTACAGTACCTGCCCCACCTGGTCAGGGTTGCTCCTCCCCTTGCCATTTACTGGAAATCACAGCAGCAGAAATGCTGATTGACTGGCTGAGTCAGTGTTCACTTTTCTGAGGAAATAAGAAAGACAGTCATGTCTAAAAATAGTCGGCCTGCTTTTTTTTAATAAAATGAAAGGTCATCACAACATAATACAAAAACTACATGACATGTTATTTTTCATATCATCTTTGAACACAGAAACCCAAAACTGTTAACAATGCTCCTTATGACTGTAGTCACAGAATGACACAAATATTAATATCTTGTTTCTATTTCCTCAGTTATTAATCACCAATGTAACTTTTAAATGTTTTTTTAATCTGTAACTAAAAAGTGGCTATTCATTATTCAGTAACAGGTGTTGATTACTTCCATATCTCTCCTCATACAGCCATGTTGAAATTTTATACTAAAGACTGATTCCTCTTGTTATAGATGATGTGGTCACATGTGAAAAATGTGCAGTGTAAAAATCCAACATTTCTTAACTTGTAGCTTTAAAACAAGAGAGTTGGAAAAATACCTCCAGTTTTTTCATCATTTTAACAAAGACAAAAAATAGTATTATTTTGTTAGCATTAAACAAGATATTCCATGAGTTTGAGCCAGCAGAACACACTGTCAATGCTTCATTTAGTTTTACATTTGTTAAAATTACAAGATACTCTTATTTTATTTATCAGTACAAAAGCAGACACCCATATATATATACCCATAAATCACTTTGTAAACTCAGTTTTTAAAGGTGCTATATTTATTATTATTATTATTATTGTTGTTGTTGTTGTTGTTGTTGTTATATCTAATGAAATATTATATTAATATGCTGAATGAGTTCTACAATACACTTTCCTGCTTTGCCATTAAGTCTTTACTATGAACTAATGTTAGTTAAAACTGGACGATTTGAGCTTATGCAATAGTTTTGCCTTTTTTTAAAAGCAGCATTTAGACAAAATACACAACCAAATACACAAAAAACAGTACAAGAAGCACAGACAACAATGGAAACTCTTTCCAAGGGACACTAATAAATAATGAACATGATAGGGACATGCTTGTTGCTGCCATGGTTTGTGTAAGAGCCATATTGATATTGATATTGCTAATATTAGTTCAGTAGTTTTCCTTTAAAAACGTTGAAATGCTCCTTTAATGATGCTGCTGGTGACATCACAGCCATTTAGCTCTCAGACCAGGTTAAGCAGCCTAAGGGGCAAGACAGTTTTTTGTAATGATGTGATGTGTCGTTCGCGAACAAACCGGCTCTAAAAGCCGATTCTTGAGAAGAAGAACCGACTTCCATGTAAAACGCCGAATCTTCAGCCGCTTCTGCTCAGCTCTGCTCACTGCTTGCTGAGAATTCATGCAGGCAGGGCGGGACTTTATTTTGATGGGCTCACCATGCAGCCAATCACATGTGAGGACAGACTAGGTCATACCATTAGTGAAAGTAGGAAGGGGGCCAGACACTCCGAAGACAGTGAGTGTTGTGGTACAGGCCAGGTACAGAGAGACGGGGAGCCAGATTTAAATACAAGGTGTGTCTGGAAAAAGTGAACTTCACTTTTCACGAATTTCTTCACTTAGGGAAATGAGCCAAAACTGAAATAGAAAGCAGCATCTGGCTGCATTTCAATGATATTGGAGATTGTAAAGCTGAGTGTGGTTCTGTGAGTAGTAACTGTGTAATTTTTCCTAACAAAAAATGCATAAAAATAAGGCTTTTTATGAAAACACTGAATAAAAAATTGCCTTAACCAACACACAAACCATTCATAATTGCTAAATTAGGCTAAAATAGAAGGCTCCAATTGATACTAGAGAACCATTTGTGAGCCATTTGTAAGCCGTAAGAGCCAGCTCTTCTAAGGGAGTGGAGTCAAAAGAGCCTGAGAGTTACTGCCTCAATGAGTCTTTACAGGGTGAGAGCTATAAATTTAATTACACACTGAAAAAAAAAAACTTTTTATAATTTTTTCTTTTTTTTTTTTATTTCAACATTAACAGATAAAGAAAAAAACTTCCCCAAAGCGTTTTGCTATAGCATGATTGCAGCCAAAATGCTGCTCAATAGAAAGAACGGACGAGGACCCGTTGAGTCCTTGCAGGGTATAAGGGTTAAACAGCTGGAGTTTGAGAGGAACTTTTGGCTCAATTTCTGCCTTTTTTAGAGCATTCAAATTTCACTGTGCCGTTGTGCACAGGTGATTGGCCGAATCGCCCAACAGCATCTTGGTCCTTTCAGTATTCAGATGTCACTGTGCTGTTACACACAGGTGATTGGCCAAATTCACCAACCTCAGGTTGGTCCTGTCCTCTGATTGGTGGATTGACCTGCAGCTGTTTCTTGGCAGTTAAAACAGTTAAAACAGTTTTAAAAGACTGTTTGTCTATCTGTATCTTTCTGTGGTCTTTCTTTCTTTTATCTTCAGCCTGCTTTCTTCCTGCTTTTTGACAAACATTCAAATATTCTAAAAATTCAAATATTATTATATTTTAAAGGCAGCTATTCAGTGTGGCGTCAGCTTTTTAACAAACATTCAAATATTCTACATAACTGAAACATTATTATGCCATACACACTCACTTAACACACCTTCTCATATACACACACACAAAAGGTGTTCTTTCTATCTGTAAGGGGACTTTTACTGACACACCACACTCACCCCATATTACACACAAATGCGCGCGACAGACAGACAAACAGACTCACTCTTATACATACACAAACGCACGACAGCGCGTGAACCATACACATGTACAGGCATGCACACACACACACAACCTCAGTGATACATTTACTGCTTTTAATAATTAGTATATTGGTACGGGGATACTAGTCGGCAGCAAGAATCAGGCACAAAATTTCAGGTGATTTTCTAGTTATATGGTGTAATTTCATTTTTACACATTGTAGAACTATTAGGCTACTGTCTACGTAAAGTATTTTTGGTATGAAAACCCGCATTTTTAATCTAAGTATCCTGTATCATAAATACATGTCTGGCATTTGTAACAAACCACACTGCTTGAAATTGGTTGAAAATTCATGAAGTTATGATGATTTTAACTGTGGACAGACCTCCTGCCATGTACTAGAACGCAATCTTGTGAGATTTCGCGAATTGCACATGATCTTGTGTGGAAGCAGATGGAAACAAACCGGAGACTGATGTGGTGCAACAGTTTGCTGTAGTAAAACTTTGCATTGAGAAAAACAGAAGCAGAAGTTAAATGAGTCTGGATGAGAAAGTGTTTGAGACGCAGGTTGTTTATTCCTCAGTCAGAACCGGAGGTGAGATTTTAACTGCCAGTCTGTAAACAGCAGTCTGCTGCTAACATTAGCATGAAGAGCTAGAAATGAAGTCAGTGCATCTTGAGATGGGGAGAACACACTGACAAAAGTGGCTGTAGATTAAACTTGTTCATAAATTTAAAAAGTTAGTGTCTGTGGAGCCTTAGAAGTTTAAGTTGACTGAATTTGAAAAGATAAGTTGACGCAATTTTGTAATCATTCAAATCAAATAAACTTTTCTCGTCAAATAAACATGATATTAGTTAGGTTGTACACTCTTAGAAACAAAGGTGCTAACTAGAACCATAAAGCATTCCTCAGATTGTCCACTTCAGAGAACCTGTTTTTGGTTCATGCGAGACTTTTTAAATAAATATTTCATTTGGAACCCTTTCAGAGAGTTCTATCTAGACCCAACATAAAGAGTCTGTAACACCCACAAACGTAATAAACTACAAACGTCATACGAAATCTCCTGCAAATCTAATAACCATTTGGTGAAAATCTTAAGCTTTCAAAATTGTAATAACTTCCCACAAATGTAATATGAAAATGAAAAATGATCTTTGTATTCATTGGTGATATTGTTTGATTGTTTATTAGAGTGGTGCTATTAATCAGTCTTAACCCTTTTGATCATGTCCTATAACTGTGGTCTCAATGTTAAGATACATGAAGTGATTTAATGACCTTACTCAAAATTAAATTGTTTCATGTAAAAAATACTTACCACCATGGTAAGACTCTTATTTTCTTTACTCATCACTAGAATTTTTTCACATAAATCCATCTGTCCCACACTTTTATGCCCATACCACAACGCTGAACAAATTTAATTGTAAAAGGTTTCTGTTTTGTGGAAACAGAAATTATTTAGTGAGCACATTGACAGGTTTCAGCCGCTCACACTTGGTAACTCTTGAGACAAGAAAAAATCAAGGTAAAGATTTTTTGTGTCCTTTCCACACAGCTTAGTAATTGTGTATATTGAACGACATTTAAAACATAAATTGATGTTACTGTTCATTTGATGTATATTAAATGCTAGGAGTCAAAGCTAACATAGGTGACCTTGTTGGTGCTCTTTATTGACAAAATTAGGGAAAAAGGTCCTTACTGCAACAGTTTTCAGGTGTTGTTGTAAAGACCTTGTGTTGCAGTAGAGACAACAAAGGCAAACAAATGGTAACTTAAGTATTTTTTATCCTGGAGCCTAATTTCCATGTTTTTGTGTTGAAGTGGCTGATTTTGGAAATTGGTTACGTGGCACAATGTAATCCAGCTAATGTAAACAGTGGCTTATTATATAACCATTTTTAGGGTTCCCATCACACGCAGATCTGTATTGTGGAAAAAAGATAATAGCACCATAGACTTTTTACGGGCTACGCTAATGAGAGTCAGAGAAGACCTGAAAATACTCACTGAAGACCCCTGATCTAGATGGATAAGTAACACTTTTTGGGGTAAACTGTCCCTTTTAAGATAAAATTCCGGCCATATTTTCACACATTGCACCTTTATATGATCTATCTGTTCAAAGAAAACAAACACCAGGCCTACAGCAAATCATCAAAGTTTATTTCCTGCACATTTAAAAGCAAATAAAAGTATAAGCTTCATCTATGAATGACAGCCCCATCATTTTAGAAAAAAACAAAACAAAACCTGAACATCAGCTCAGTTCTCTGTGGATGTTCGAGTGGTACCAACAAGCCTCAGCTGTGTTCGCCGTCCCCGTTTGTTTGACCGTCTGCAGAATCCGACATGCAGCGACAGCTCGCATCCAAACAATGAGGTGAGGTCAGTTACTCACAGAGACACAAAGCTTTAAATGACACAAATCTGCAGTACAGAACCTCAAAGACCTGCAGAGTGAGTCACCGTCGCCCCCTAGTGGTAAAATAAAAAACAGTGCACAACCCCCCCTCGTTTAAGCCCCAATCTGTCACTCAAATAAATTAGCTCAGTAATTTTGCTCTCACGTCATCATCCATCGGCCAGTATTTACACCAGTGCTTCAGCCAGTTCAACATTTTTACAATCCAAAGAAAAAACAAAAAGAAAATGACTCAAATTCTCTATTTGGTAAATGATTCTGAAAAAAACAAAAAGCTGCTGGAGGAGAGAAGCCAGAAGTAAACAAATTTACAGACAGAACAGTAGAAAACAGGCACACGTGGAGGGTTTGGAGACCTGCGACTTTCAGCTCTGGAAACCAAACCGTTGAGCTTGTTCATGATGAGATCCCTCGACCCCCAGAACCTGTGATCACTGGGGTTTAAGTTTAGGGTGTCGGGGTTAAAGGGCAGCTTTATATCCGACACCTCCCCGCTGACTCCTCCTCCTCACTCATATCCTGTCCACAGATCTGATTATGGCGCCTACAAGTGGGTTCACAGGACCACTGGATCAGCCTGCTAGTGTGATATTCCTAAATTAACGTGGTTGTTCAATATCTGTCCGCTAATGCTCGGATGTAAACCAGAGATGGAAAGTGGGACAAAGATGATGTCTAGACCAGCGTGGTTTGGCAGTATTGTGATCTAGAAAATCAAGCTGTTTATAGGCTGTGTCAGAATTAACCACTCGAAAGTAATGATGTGTACAAACATTCAGCACAGGCATGTGGACGTTAACCTGCAAGGAGAGCAGGCTGCTGCTTCTATTAGCACTATGACTGTTAGCAAGGGCCGAAGTGATTATTTTAACTGATAATGCTACTGTGATATTTGAGCGAATTATCATTTTTACGTCATTATTCTAATTTTCCCTGAAAAAAAGATGATCATTTGTCAGGCACTGAACCAAACAAAGGTATTTTTCTGAAGTCTGTATTTGTTCAGCCATGTTAACCACACTCTGCAAACCAATATGACCCCCCTCGCTCTGACAAGGTAACCGTTTAAACCTGACAGTTTTCGGGGTATTTTGTTGCTTTTAGATCAATGTAAACTTAAATTTCCCTTTAATCATTAGGAAAATAAGTTAAGAACATCGCTCAAAGGTCTCAAAAAGTCTGCAAGAGGTCTCAACTCTGCTACATCTGAACAGGAGGACGGCACTGAGTCCTTGCAGACCTTTTGGGAGGGAGTGTCAGTAGTGTGTGGATGTGTGACGGACGACACCGGGGTCAAAGTTCGCTCAGGATCTGTGCAGTTAAAATGAGTGAAGGAGAAGCAGGACAGCAGGGACAGAGCAGACACACTCTACAAAATCCAAAATGTGCAGACAGAATCTACGAAATCAAAACTACATTTAAAAAAAAAAAAATTTCCAAAACAAAAACTGCATTTGTTACTGTTATCGTGGCTCCATTACACACCAGAGTAGAGCTGCAACTAATCATCATTTCCATTATCTCCAAAATATTTTGTTTATTCATCTATTGGTCTAAAGTGTAAAAAATTGTGAAATGTCCATCATGAGACAACGTCTTCAGATTGCTTATTTTGTCCAAGCAACAGGAAAGCCAAAGATATTCAGTTCAGTATCACATCAGACAAATAAAAGCTAAATCTTCTGACATTTTTCTGTGAATTAATGATTTAATTTTGTTGGTTGACTAATTGATAAACCCACTATTTGTTACAGCCCAACACCAGAGATGGGAGGTAATACAACAATCAAAAGTGTCTCAATGATCAGATCAGCAGTTATCTCACCGAGGCTTCAATAAACAAAATATCTAAAAGAAAACCAACCTTTAGAGAAAAATGTCCTCATGTGCCATTTAAACCCAACACACCTGTTTTCAGGATGATCGTTCCACTTCTCTCCCTCCTGCCACAGCTTCAGAAAACTGTAATTGTTAAACAAAACGGGCTGTGTGTGTGTGTGTGTGTGTGTGTGTTCAACAGTTTTTAAGCTGAAAGTAGAGAGCCAGCCATCGCTGTGCTTGGCACTGGTTAAAGTTCCTCAGTAGAGAGAGCAGAGTGTGCTCGGCGTGGCGCTCCTCTTCCTCCTCCTCCGTAGACATGTTGGTGAAATTCGGCCGCCGTCATGTCAGGCGCCCGTCACTCGTCTGAGCCGGCCGAGCGTTTCTGACTTCTTTTGCGGGGAGATCTTTTTGGAGACGCTTTGTCTGGAGAGGGAGGAGAGAAACTTAGTGTGACTGATGGACAAACAATCAATCAGAACATTTACTTTGTTAATGTTAATTTCAGTAGTGAAAACTGACTAAATACGTACTTCAAAACCTTTTATTTCCACTATTAAGACAAGACTGCAGAAACATCATTTACCACCAACTGTGACCAGATGAACATGAGATATTGTTGATGAAAAAAGATGAGACTAAAATATAGTTTTACAAATTAAAAACTTCACTAAAATCTCCTTATTTCATTGATAAAAAGGCGATAAAATATTATAGACTGATTTTTTGTGTGCGTCACATCAGATCTACAGCAGCAGCACAAAGTGAGCACAGTCTGGACTCAGCAGGTCAACAGTGACAACAGCAGGGCTCAGGAGAAAGAAATGATGTGATATTTGGGCCCGTTTTGTTATAATGAGGCTGAGAGAAAAAAATATAATGAACTGCTTAATCAAAAGAGAAGCACTGAGGCTAAAAAAGCTGGTAAAAACACCACAGACCTGAAAGTTTCTGCAAAGCAGCATTCTTAATCATTCAACCTGCTGTTTTCATCAGATAATGACAACTAAACGTCAACACTTTTAATTAAAGGTGCATGCCAACATTGTGGCAGACATTAAGAATTAGCAATACAGAAATAGCCAACCTTCTTACTGATGGTCTCACACTGATTGTTTCATAACCAGTTGTAGCACATTAAACTAAAATAGTGTTTAATAGAGTTTTCTTTTAATTAGACTAAAATGCTCAAACTTTAGTCAACTAAAACTTGAGTGAGGTTGACTGAATATAATAAAGCTAGAATTGCATCTGACACAGGGCTCAGACTAAAGAAATACTTGACAAAATTAACACTATGAACTGTTTTTGGACTGGTTAAATGGATGTCTTTCAAAGTTGCAGTCTTTTGAGTGCAGAAAATTCCTTCAACTGAGGCTCCGCAAAGAAACACTGTCCATGAAAACACAAAGAGCATTTTAAAAACACATGCAGATGATTTCACTGAGCTACTTTCTGGTGATAAGAAAGATAAAACAAAGAGGAAAGAGGGAGATGTCACTCAGACAGACTACATGCAAACATGGTCCTGAGAGGAAAATCAGGCTAAACAAGTGAAATCACCTGCGTGAAAACTGAAAATTTAATCTTTTATTTGAGTTTAAGATGCTTGCTTTTTCTCAAACTGGAAAATTAATTTTCTTTAAGGCAAACTACTAAACATACCCAGAAAGATTTCACATCTCCAACCCCCCACAAATAACCTCATTATAA
The DNA here is from genome assembly GCA_034769285.1 of Lutjanus argentimaculatus. Taxonomy (NCBI): domain Eukaryota; kingdom Metazoa; phylum Chordata; class Actinopteri; order Lutjaniformes; family Lutjanidae; genus Lutjanus; species Lutjanus argentimaculatus. Next base: position 4,079,706 of record JAWZSL010000009.1, on the reverse strand, counting down.
CCACCATGGATCAACACAGAATAATGATGTGGCATTCACAAAGTAAAGGCAAAGGATTTCACACTCGGTCCATCATTCATCTGAGAATTAACACTCCAACATCAGCACTGCATTTAGAGTCGAGACAGCTCCCCGTCTGAGACACACACAAAACACACACGGGACATAAAGCAGACCTCACCTCTGCGACTCTGCACTGAAGACGTAGGAAAACATGACAGCAAGGAAGGCAGAGAGAGAAAGAGAAAAGAGTGAGTGATCCTCATGCACAGTGAAGGTTAAAGTTGTCACAGTCAGAAACAGGTGAAGCAGGAAGAGAACAGAGACACAAACACATCAGCTGATTCGGGGAGGGAAGGTACATCGAGGGACGTGTTTGGACTGAACATCGACCTCTTGTTATTCTCACACTGCTGAAAGCTGGAAGCAACGTGAACGAGTGACCATTAGATTGTTTCAGTTTTTTTTCCAAACAAGGATGACCTTACGTGCTCCATGTGTCAGCCAACAGGCTGGTGACGTGCCGCTTCTTTGAGAGGGGGGTAAAAAAAAAAAAAACTCTGGTTCAATTAAAGTGAAGTTTTGTGCACTTGCTTTAACTCCAACCTCTATTTGGTCAAAATTGACGGTGACAAATTAAAAGGCTGAGAATCTGCACATCTTATGGGATCCAGAGCAGCATTTTTATGGGAATATCCTCAAAAAGGACGAGGTTTGGGAGGTAATCAAGGAGCTGTTAGGAGCTACAATAAGTAAACTGTCCCCAAGTTATACAGAAACAAGGCTGAATTAAACAGACAGCCAGACTGCCCCAAAAATACACATTTTTCCTCTGACTTGTAGTGCCATCTGTCCATCTAGTAGGTTTCATATTAGGAGTGTATTCATTTGCTAAAAAAAAAAAAAAAAAAGATACCAAATGCACAATAAATAAAATCATCACCGTGACTGAATGTTTATTTTCATGGTAAACTGAAACAAGCAGCTGCCTCAAAGCTAAAGAAAAGATTGCACGGAGCAGGAGAATCTGGTCTGCAAGGAAAGAAGGAGCAGAAAAACAGAAGCAGGTGTACGAGCGGACGAGTTCTCGGCTGTGTGTGGAGGTGTGTGAGCGCAGGATGTGACGCATATACATACTGATCTGGTTCAGTGTTTCCTGAGGGATCCAGCTCAGGTCGACGTCGTTGTGGCTCGAAGTTCCCATTTCCACCTTTGGAGCTGGACGCCTCCTCTGTACACACACCACACACACACACAGTATTATTAATAATCAGAAAAATAAGTTCCTGACTGAAACTTCACACGAACGCTCCCTCAAGTCAGAACAAGTAGTAACTTTAACCAGCAGATTTAAAAACAAAGGCTCACTGGGTATGATTTCTGAGTACTGTGATTTGTTTTCCACATATGGATACTGTTTTTTTTTTTTTTTTCTATCTGTACCTTTCTGGACTCCAGCAGCTGGTGAAGACCCACGACGACCAGCAGCCCGAGGCCTGACAGGAAGACGTACATGAAGATCCTGGGAGAGAGGGAGGGAAGAGGAACAAATGGAATAAAAGGGGAGATAGAAAGGAAGGCAGAGGAAGAAAAAAAATCACTGTACCACACAAATATATAAGCAGAACAGCTGTCAAGTGTTAAATTCACTTACGTTTCTCCATCTAATCCGTCCTCTTTCTCAGTGATGGTGACAGTCTGGTTGAACACTGCGTCCTGGAAAATGTTTCCCTACAGAGAGGAAGAGAAAGAAAGGCAAAGAAAGAAAAATCAGGGAGAGAAAAGGAGGAGAAAAAGAGACACAGAAAGAAGGTTAACAGAAAAGGAAGAACAAGAGACAGGTGAAGTTCTCAACACAGTTATGATCATTCTTAACATATTTGTCCAATATTAGCAGAAACTAGGATTTTTATCTCCTTACGCTGCTGTCCTTGTAGTTGAGGTTGATGACGAGTCCGAACGGCCGTCCTCCCATTGGCTCTGCGGGGATGAAGGAGTACTCAAAGGTGGCCTGTCTGCCGGAGGGAACCACAGTGCCGAGCTGGAGAGCAGTGAAGTTCTGGATGTAGAACTGGTAATCCTGACAGGGACCAACAGAACCAAGTCAAAAAGAGCAGTGCAGAAATCCTCTGCTGGTTACACCTGGAGACGTCAAATGTCTTTTGTGCTTTAGGAGCGACGTGTGCTGTGTGTTCTCGTACCTGTGGGTAACGGAAAGAGGCGTCCAGAGATTCAACAATGAAGTTCTCTGATCCCTTGTTGGTGAAGCCGAGCAGGAACTTGACGATGTTGTTGGCAGGGAAGTCTGGAGAGAAACAAGAACATCGCATACGAAAGTTTAGAAAATGATTTAATGTTTTGTGGTTTTTTTTTTTTTTTTGGGCTTCCATCTACCCTTCATCGAGGTCTGAACTGTCACAGAGGGCAGAGGACATTAGAGTAAGTTACCTTCTCCTTTGACAAACAGGATGGTGGTGTCAGCGTTGGGGGAAGCCTTCACCTCTCCAACCAACGCTTCTTCCTCTTCATCTTCTTTTTCTTCTGTCTACACACACACACATGACATGTTTTTATTTTAATAAGTACAGAGATGAGCTTCATCTTGCATATAAGAGTTTAACACTTATCAAGTATAGCCACATCATTCAGATCCTTTTCTTTCAGTTATTTTTAAATCCACTTAATTATGGGAAAAGTACTTATATATGATAGTTACCGTATAATAAAAGAGTGAAAAACACCATCATAACCATTTCCCAGAGTTCAAGATGACGTCTTAAAATGTCTTGTTTTGTCTGATGGTTTAAAATACAAATATATTTAATTTGAAATCATATAAAAAGCAGAAAATCGTTATGTTAGGCAAGCCGGAATGAGCTAGTGCAGAGGTTTTCAAAGTCTGCAACTCTCCTTAGACAAATCTTGGAAAAAGGCGTCCCCTTACCCTCCTTAATTCATTTGTATAATTTCACTCAATTCCTGGATGTGTATGGGATCATAATTATGTTATCTGATCTCAACAATTGAGCCAAGATAGCTATAATAATATAATGTTGCTGTTTGCTAATTCAGATATAACAAGTATCACTCACCAGTTCCGCATTCTCGTCGTCTTCCACCTCTGCCTCGTCGTCCTCGTCCTCTGCTGTCACATCGTCCACTACATCTTCATCCACAGCTTCAGCCTCCTCATCCTCAGTCAGATCCTGGGCGCTAACCTCCGGCCCTGATGGCCAGGGAACGAGGAACATCATTATTACAAATTAATGGTATTATTACTATTATCAATGCAGAACCTACTGCTAAAATTTGTTTTTATGACATTTGTTAGATGTACTCAGTGAGAGATTTTGTTGCAAAGACTGTTTTTGAGAGATCTTTAATCTATTACCACATCAGAGCCCTCAAGCAAACCTCTGATTCACTCCTTCACCCACAAAACAAGAACCGATCAGTAAATTTCCACAAGGAATGGCAGCAAGACTGTTCTTCTGTGGTTCAACATGTTTCCATATAAAGACAGATGTCTGGATGGGACACAGGAGTCAATGAGAGATTTGACTGAAAGGTCTACTCCTTACGGGGACAAAGATATGAAACAGATAATCTAGTGACTGTAGCCTTTGAGCATCATTCGGCCCCTTCTTCATCCCCACTGATCAGAGAGGAGGATGAAGAAGAGTCCAGGTAGTTCTTCATCTTGGGCTTCAGGTCAGTTCATTGATGGCAGGACTGTTGTATTACACTGCATTAGTTTTAGCTCGGTGTACTTAATAAACTGGAAACAGAGCGTAAATGACAATCTTGATTTGACTTGAATGCTACATTTGAAATAACTTTGAGCAGAAATGTCTGAAATAAATACAGACGAACTAATCTATCTTTTTTTCTTTAACTCTAATCCGATTCTGATACCTACATTTTGACATCTGCAAATACTGATACCCCAGTTAATCACAGGAAGCAACAACTTGGTATCTTGTTTTTCTGTGTTTCAAGACTAAAATATCTCCAAAATAAGGACATGTTGAGTTAGCCAACTGCTGCAGGCTCATGTTACGTTACGGCAGGTTCATGGTCCAGCGTAACCTCAGCCTGTATGTCTAACTATACCGCCTCTGGCTGCTACAATCAACTCTGGAGAAAGACAGTTGATTGCTGAGTCTCATTCCCAGGTCGTCAAATACCGCTACCGACCCAAAGCATCAGTATTTGATGACCTGGGAATGAGAGTTGATTGTAGCAGCTTTTAAGTTGCATCATTACATATTTACGGTTCATAAAAACATCACACTTCAGAATCTGGGTCAGTGATGTCAGTCTGATGTCTGATGAATTACGTCAGTAATGTTTGTCCATTACACATCTGCAGTCGCTCCAAATATGAGTTTGCATCGACGCTCCCATTTAGGGTTGAGTGATGACAATATATATCCTCAAACATAAGATGTTCTTACACTGTTCTCACTGGGCAGCCATTCTTTAATACCCTTGGGTGTATTAGATCAATGTGGCAAAAGCTGCAAATCACTTAACTGGGTCACTGATTTACTGATCACATTTGATTTTTAGGACTTTGGCACTGATGTGAGTAAGTGCCTCGATTTGTCAGGAAGCCTGTTTATTCCCTGCATGAGCAAAACACTGACATCCAGGTCGGGTTATTTTACTCATCAACAGATTCTCAATATATTTTCTTTCAAATTTATTGTATTAATTCATAGTACAAGGTGATCATGCATAAAATATAAACGTGTACAATTGCTTCGATATAGTGTTTCATCTGCACTGCTGGGGCTGAACAATTGATCAAAATTTTATTAAAATCGCAATATGGCCTATTGCAATTTTCTAATGGCAGGAGGTGCAATATTTGTTAGGTGAAATTTGTGTCAAAATCTCATTTTAAATCAATTATTGGCCTATACATCATATTCTACAGGCTTAAGAAAAGCTTTCTTTGGTAAAAATGCCCACAAAAATCACACCATAGTCATTATAATATATTTTTCAGTAAAGATGAGAATAATTATCTAAAAATCACTAATATCACAAGTCATATCGCTGTTGAAATATCAAAATAATTGCAATTAGATACTTCAACATCGTTCAGCCTTACTTATTGCCCATTCCTTTATGTTAATATATTTTTTATCAGGTATTTAGGATGGTCTTGTTAAAAAATGACTCAAAACAATGAATCACATATCAAAATGGCTGGTGATTAATTTAGTAGTCGGTTAACCATTGCAGCTCTTATACAGTCTTTAGATCAGTGCAGGTATGCAGCAGCTCAACATGATTATTGACAATATTCAAGTAATCTACATTGTCCTCATGTCAGCACAGCTAGTAGAGGTAAAGCAGCAGCTTCATATGATTAATTACAAGATTTACCACCAGCTGTAATGTTTAGACAGACTGATTCAGGAGATTTATTACTCTGTGTCTGCAGTACAACATGGCAACGTGTGACATCAGCCAATATAACGCAACTTTCATACGTAGGTATCGATTATTGTCGATATTGAAGAGTTACAAACTTTATTGACATCAACTTAACTTGTTCAGTTGCTATGAAGCTGTTAACTGACAGTTAGCGCGTTAAATGAGCCACTTAGCTTCCCGGCTAGCAGGCTAACAGTAAGGACACGTCAGTGTAAGTGTTCGGATAAACTGCTAACATGTAGCGCACAGTGGCTCCAACACGGTGATAATCACACAGTCAGAAGGAGACACGCTACATGTAAATACTCTGAAAGAGTGAGGAGGCTTTTTTTTTACACCCACAGTTACTTTCAGATAGTTAGCACATGTCAGATGGAGAACGGCCTTCCCCTTTTTCCACAGCAGCTAGTTAGCTAGCTCAGCGAGCTAACACTAGCATGCCAAAGATTAGCGGCTAACTAAACACCGTTCCTCTTCCCTCGCCATTGCGAACAGCTACGTCACACACTTACCTTTGATGAGAATGGTGGCCGGGAAGGCTAACAACACGAGCAGCAGTAGTTTAGGCAGAAACTTCATCATTTTGAGGTCGAAATCAGTGCGTTCTCATTCAGTGTCGGTCAGACAGCCAGGCTGTGAGTGAGCGCTGCCCCGCCGCTTCCGTTACAATAACTGACACGCATGCGCACAACACACTGGCCATTAGGTGTTGTGGCGAAGTCTGTTCACCCTTCGAATTATGACTCCCCTAGTGGTGACTTAATATCTAAATCATTATTGTCAGACACTGAGCAGGCCATTATTTTGGAGTACTAATTCGTATATTTTAAGACTTTTTCATTATTTTACGATACTAACTCATTATTTTGAGAAAAAAAAGTCTTTATTTTAAGGAAATTTGGCATCATTTCAGAATACTAAGTCATTATTTTGAGAGACAAAGTCATTATTTATAGGGTTTATTATTTCAATTTATTATTTGAGCCAGAAAGTCAGCACATAATGAATTTAATTTATTCACTTTTATTCTGCCACTTAAATGTTTCTAATTAATGAATTAATTTCTCAGACAGTTTCCCTGTTAATACATGAATATATTGTAGTGAAATTGTACATTTAATGTAGGGCTGCAACTAACTGTTATTTTCCTGATTGATGATTAATTGTTTAGTCTATAACACGGAACAAAATTGCAACCAACAGTCAAAAAACTGACTTTTTATGACAAAAGAAGCTGGAACCAGCAATATTTGACATTTTTGCGTAAAAATAATTAAATCAAAATCGAATGAAATGGTTGTTAATTAATTATCTTTTGGTTTGATTGATCGACTAAATGTTCCAACTTTAGTTTACTATGTAATATATATGAATATGTGTTTAAATTCTGATTGTCAGTATCTAAGATTCTGAATAAGAAAAAATTCATTTCTGTTGACAAATTTGTTTTTATTTCTACCACATGTAACACACTGCAATTACCATATGGCAAAAAAAACATGAGATTGAGTGATATATAATTTCAAATAATATGTAAATAAACTTAGTATAATCTGTGATGACATACAGACTAAATCAAAACTTTACAACAGAAGAACAACATTAGAAGTCAAAAATCCTCAATGCCAGAAAATAAAAGGTTTATAAAAGGACACAAAGCCTCTCCCGAAATCAACACGGTTAACATATGAATACTCAGTAAATCATATTCTATTGCATGTAGTATTTATGAAATCAAACATACAAAATACAAAATGCTCTCCAGCTAGAACGACGACTCATGGCTGAGTGAAGTTTTTATTTAATACATGACCAGGATGCAATCCACACAGCAAGACGACAAACCCTAAAAACACAACATACTGGATACATACAGGTAAAAGAGTAAAATATATCTTTCCAAAACATAGACTGGAGCCCGTGTATCAAAATAGTCTGCGACATACAGAAATCTCAAGGCCTGACGTACTCACACAGTCTGTTCAGGTTTCAGTCCACATAAACTGTTACTGTGTGTGGAGATTAAATGATCTGGACAGCACGTGACGTGAAAACTTTTATTTATAGTTAAAAAATAAAATCAAAATGAAACAGAAAGACACAGTGTGTTAGTTTAAGTCCTTTACAAACACAGAGGTTAGTGTTGCTGTTTAAAACTGAAGCTGTGATCTTTCTGTCTCTCTGTAGATTATATCAGAGGTCAAAAACTAAACTACACTCACCTGAACATGAATTAAAACTCAGGATAAATAAATGATTAAACTTGAGAGATCTCTAAACCGTGTTCCTATTAATTTGTTATACTGCCCACTTTTTAAATTCCTCCACCCGTCCGTCTGTCCTCCCTCCTTCCTTTGGTTGCATCATTCCCCAAAAAGCCAGAATTTTCAGTTGTTAGTCCCAGTTTTTCCCTCTTTCCTCTCTTTTCTCAAACTCATCTCTTAAAGACAGTCTGTCTTTCCTTCCACTGCTCCTCCTCATTTCTCCAACATCCTTTAAAGGGATATTTCAGGCTTTTTTTAAGTGTGGTTGTATCAGGTACTTATCCATAGTCAGTGTGTTAACTACAGTAGATGTTGGTCAGCACAATATCAGTTTAAATGAACACTATGTGAGAGATAATGTACAGTGGATGGGTCATTATTTCAAAATAAACTCCTTCAGGGTGATGTAGGATCACTTTATTTCTCAATACTGACCTGCTCACTGTACGCTATACCATTTCTGTTATTCAGAAATAACAGACCTTAAAATGCTATAATTGACCAAACAGAGTATTTAAGACAACCATGTAATAAATATTGAATTCACTGCTTCATACCTTTCTGTCAGACAGCCTTTTCTGATGGTAAACCCTCGTTATATAAGCAACCAGACTCCTTTGTCAAAAACAGTAATTTTACTTTGCAGGTCACAGGAGTTGCTGATCTGCTGCTGCCTTAGTCAGTTAGTTAGTTTGTGTTATTGTGTGACTTCAGTGTTTTAAAGGGTTAGTTTGGTATTCACAAAAGTTACATAATAACACAAACAAACTAAGAGATCGTGGCAGCGGTAGTCCATCATCTCCAGTATTCTGTAAGATAAAATTACTGTTTTTGTCAACGGAGTCTGGTGGATTTGGGAGAGAGCGATAATTTACTTATAAAACGATGGTTTCCTGTTGGAAAAGGCTGTCTGACAGCAAAGTAATGCACTTAAAATATGATAAATATAGTGTACACTTAAACTGATATTGATTTTTTAGGTGGATAAAATTCATTTTGCTGCTGACCCCGACCACAGCAGTGAATTTCTCGGTACTCCTCCTGCTTCTTGTCGACCTCCATCTACTACAGGTAACACACTGACTATAGATAAGTACCACATACAGCCCCACTTCAGATAATCCAAACTATCCCTTTAAAGGACGACTCTGGTGTTAATCAATATGTTTCTCGTTCTCAGAAAAGTAATAAAAAACAAAACAAAACCAACGATGTGTTATTCTGCCAGTTTGAGTCTTTTCATTATTTGCTGACAGTAAGAAAAATATAGAACATCACCAGACTTGTCCAAAAATCAGACTGAACTGCTTTTTGTTTCATTACTAACTTTATTCATATTCTGCTTGAATTGAGTTGATTATCTAATATAGTTTGTTAAAAAATAATTACAGATGTTTCTAATCACTCACACCTTCTGTCTTCATGCAGCCTTCCTCTCTTATTCCCTCCTCTAGTTGTACAATGTGACTATCGACAGCATGCTGGATTTATACCTTTTCTCTCTTTGTCCTCCTCAACATTAGAACATCTCCATCCTCAGATATTCTGTCAGCTGGCATCAGCAATCTGTGATGTTCGGTGTATTCCAAGTTATTTTGTAATTAAGAACTGTTTGGGGTGAATCCACTTCTCCTCAGACTTCGTCTTTGCTTTACTTTCTTTGCCTGTTTTTCCCAAAATGCCTTTCAATAACACCCAGAGAGGAAGAACGAACCTGTTTTTGACAAATATGGGTAAATGGTCAGAAATTGATATTTAATATTTACCAGATCTACCAGAACAGCTGAGAACATCTGGATGTGATGTCACTTAGTTTATCTTTAACCAGTTTCAACACAAAAAAAAAAAGAAACACCAAAAATGTCAAATGATCCCTGAAATGCAGAGAACATCACCGACCGCTGATTGTACAGCAGTGAGGGTGGATTTGATTTTTGACATTTTACCACTGCCTGACGTCCGTCTCCTCCCCGTCTCTGCCTCCGTCCTCCCTCCTCTAGTTGCAACACTCCACGTAATTTGCCGGCAGCATGCCGGACTTGCCGGTTCTCTGCACGGTGCCGTACATCCAGCCCTCGTCAATGGGCTGAGCGTTGATGATGACGTCGCCGTCCCTGAACGAGACCTCATCGTGGTCCTGAGCCGCGTAGTCATACAGCGCCCGGTAAACACGCTGCAAACAGCAAGACAGTGAGAGGTTAGACTTTGACATGTGGTCTGTTGAAGACTTGTGGACTATGATCCTGCTTTTATTTCCCTTTCCACATACTTTTTGTCCAGATCTGTTTTCCTTGTTTGATGCTGTATTTCCATCCAAACTTTTAGTCCCAGGAACTACTTTCTAACTCTAATTTCCCTCCTTTGAGAAAAACTTGTTGACCGAATTAATGGAACAAATAACAGAAGATTTAAAAACATACAATGGCATCATAAGGAAAAAAGAGACTGCCTGGCAGCAACTGGCAAATGATTTTAATGGATCAACTGGAGTGAAAGGTGAAGAGACGCATCATAAAACTCAGCTGGGTTGAGTTTGACCCGTAACTTTCACAGAGGAACTTGATTATTTTGCTTAATCCACCTCAAAAAGGCAACTATTTTAAAAGTTAAACCTCCCCAAGTCTAAGTTTAAAGTCAATACTGGATCACTGTTTAAAGTGTGGTTTAAAGATTTGGTGCAACAGAATTTAAAGTCAAGCCCAGATTTAATCGGGTTAAAATATTCATCCTTGTTGGTGCAGGTGTGAAGTGACATTGATCACTGAAATGCACCATGAAACAACTAATCAGTGTGAAACTGTTGATGGGATCCTAAAATAAAATACTGATGGTGTCCTTCAGAATCAGACACAGACGGCTACATGAAATTCACCCTGAGAATGAACGTACCATGGTGCCTGAGTGCGGCGGGGAGGTGACTGATCTGACAGACGACATGCTGGTCTGGTGCATGTAGCCGTGATACTGCTGCTGCTGCTGCATCTGGACTCCCTGATGATACGCTCCGGGAAGGACTGGAGCTGGATGAGAGACAGAGAAACACACAGACAGGGACAGAGAGAGAGAGGATGAGTCGGTTTGAAAATCCTTTCCTGCATTTGTTTAACACCTGAAGAGCCTCTTCTGCTGCGAGCACGCTGTGAATTTTAGGGAAACCTCAGATAATTATGTGATTCAAACTGTTAAACAACACAACCTGCAAGAAAACAGTGAATTAGTCATTTGTGGATTAGAGACAACACTTCAAACAACGTGAGGACACAAAGACATGCGGGGTGCGTCTCCGTCATCCTGCTATTGTGTGTCTATGTGAGAAAAATGACATGAGTAAAGATACCAGGAGTGTCGGCGCTGCTGCGGTCCCAGAGGTCAGAGGTCAGCGAGCTGACAGACTGAGCCTGGCTGTGGGTGAGAGACTGCTGGGAAGGCTGCCTGCTCAGTCTGCGGTCGGCCCGCTCTGACAGACAGCCGCCAGCAGGGGGCAGCACAGGGCAGAAACAGTCACATCAAACAGGAGACAGACAGAAAACCAGGAGAGGAAAGAGGAATAAAAGTGAGCCAACACAGATGAAGTGAACAAAGACAGACACATATGAACATCAAAATCAAACAAATTTCTTTTTAAAGGACATGGCTGGTGATATTCAAAATTTCTCTAAGCAAGCGGAGAATGGCCATCCCCATTTTTTTTTAATATCATTACCTTGAGATAAGGTCAATGTGGCAAACTAAAACTAAACAAAAAACTTTCTCCAGCAGCCGCTGGGCAGGCTGGTTATTGTAGTAGGGGGGGGGGGGGAGTCAGGTGAACTACCAGACATCCTGCGGAGGCTCTTAGACTGGATGTTGTCCTCCAGAGGGTCAAAGTCAAAGATGGAGCCGGGGTCTGTCCTCCACACCTTCAGGTCTTCAGAGAGGAGGCAGAGGACATTTAAAAGAGCGATTCCCAAACACTGGGTCGTGACCCACAGGTGAGTCCAGGAGATTTTATTTGGGTCACCAAATAAATAAATAACAATGGAGGAAATTCTGCAAATTTCAGATTTATATCTGCAGTACAGCTTTTATAAAGCAATTAAAATGCGTATATGGTTTTACTGGTGAGAGGAAAAATCAAGAGCCTGTTAATTCTACCAAAATACCTGATCATGTCTCATTTATGAAGAAGGCTAAAATGTCCTGTGTTGTTTTCCTGATGAAAAGAAATAAAACAATGAGATGGCCCGTTAACTCAGCCTAAACACATTTATTTCTCAAGTATTTAACATGTGTGCAAATGTTTTTAATAACATGATAAAGTCAGTGTACGGTGATGCAGAAATGCACAAATTAATTCTTCCAAAGATTTAATGATAAGGCCTGTTGTGATCTGGATTGCAATGATTTGTCATTTTTAAACATTTGGCAAACTCTGTTGGACTGAACACTAACTATGTTAACATGGACTATGATAATCCTGTGAATAAATAAACAACCAGGACATGTGCCACTATATTAAGAGTGAATTAACCCCATGAAAGCATAAACAAGTAAAGTAAATGTTCACACAATCCCTCACAATCACACAAATCCCTATAAATTCAGCAAATAAAAGTGGTAACCATGGCAACGATCTTTTCTAAAAGGATCACCGTCCAATCAGAGGCCACACCGAACATCTACTGTATCTTCTCACTGACCTACGATGATGCCTCCTGGTCGTCTGTCCATCTCCATCGCCTGGGGGTGCATCCCTTTGCTGTAGCCCGCCTCTCCTATCATCTGATTGGCTCTCTGGTAGCGCTCCATGCTGGGATCGTCCAATCCTGGCGTAGAGCCCCGGCCGCGCGCACCGCTCAAAGTCCTCGTGGTACTTGGCCTGTTGGAGGGAATAAACCATAACACACATTTACACCTCAGTGTCAATATCATAGAAATACACACACACAGAGTTAGTACACACATTAGTTACACACATACACACACACACACACACAGGTCAGGGTGCATTTGGTCAGTGAGCAAATAAAACACACACAGGGTTTGTAAAATCTTTTATTATAAACACACACGCAGGAAGACAATCTTAGGTTTGGTTGCTTTGTGCAACACACACACATGCACACACTGCTCTGTCCTCCGTGCTGCCTGCTGGTTGGTGTTAGTAGCGGTGCCTCATTCCCACCCGCCGTGCCACGTCACTCGTGTTAGCTCCTCCCGCAGCCCCGGCAGGAGCCACGGCAACCGGGCTGCTACCATGGAGACCGAGTCCTGTGACTTCCTGACACGCCTGTACTCAGGTGTGTCCAGCTCGGTGCAGCTCCGCCCCCTCAGCTCCTGCAGCCCGCGCTGGTACTTCACCTGTTCACACACACAAACATATGATATTATACATGAGAAATAATCATTGTGTGTGTTGTGTGTTGTGTGTGTGTGTGTGTTGACAGTCTGTCTGTCTCCAGTCCTGGGGTCACCCTGATGAGAAAAGTTTGTTCTCTGCTGATTGATAACCGATGTTACACAACCTGATGAGATCCCACAAGATTAAAAGCCTTCCAGTTGTTTAGAGGGGGACATTCCTTTCAGTTCAGTTCAGACTTGATTGTCCCACATGAGGAATTTCTTTTGCAGCACAGTGACAAAATTTAAAGTTTTCATCCAAGCTCAATGTCTCATCAAGCTACTTACAAGCTCGCCACAATTTCCACCTCTTAAGCTTTAATCATGATTTGAGAAAGTGAAAATGAAGTTTCTCTGAAGCCAATATTTTTATATTTTAATATTTTTAATAGCAGAATGAATTCCTAGAAGGCTTTTATTGTGAAACTCTGCGTGAGTGAAGTGTAGACTTGACTGAGAGTAAATTAATGCCATGTAAGCATGAAAAAATTAGACTAAATATCACAGAAGTGCTTAATTAATTAAAGTTCCTAGTGGTAATCATGATAACAATCTGTTCTGAAGGGTCACCGTCCAATGAGGGCAAAATGAAAATCTACTCTCTTCACTGACCTACAGTGATGCTTTGTGAGTGTGGTGTGTGTGTGTGTGTGGTGTGTGTGTTGTATGTGTGTCTTGCCGAGCTGATGTTCTCCTGGTTCTGTTTGACTCTCTCCAGTTCTGGGGTCAGTCCGACACTGGTGGCCTTCACTGCACTCTGCTTGTACTTGACCTGGTAAGAAGACAGTCAGGAAACATTGTGTTATAATCAGAATACACAACATGTAGTCATTGTCACCGAGTCAGATTATCTGATTGAACATGCATGTGTGAATGTGATTCTGGGGTGGATGGGTCCTCTGTAGAGAAGGAGGGGTGTCTCTGGATCCGCACGCACTGCTAAAGACATTTTTTTTTCCCAGCAGACATTTTGACTCGTCGTTGCAGGAAAAGGAGAGTAAACAAACCTTGTTAGTTCCAGTAAATGTTCCAGTGAGCCAGGACCCTGAAACCAGCTCACAAAAATGGAATGCAGCCTTTTTTAATGGTCACACCTGCACTTTTCCTGCTATGACGAGCCAAAATGTCTGCTGGGAAAAAAAAGGTCCATTGGCAAGAATGATCCCACCAACACACACACACACACACACACACACACACACAGAGAGAGAGAGAGAGAGAGAGAGAGAGAAAACTGCCATGAACTCCTTAGAGGTCGAGTGGTGGAAAAGCTGCCAACAGTGACCTGGCCTGGTCGCCATGACACCAGAGCTGGTCTGTGTGTGTGTGTGGTCCTTTTGGACTTCTGAATGGATGATTGTTCTGCACAGTCAGCTAATGGCTGCTAATGACACTGCAAAACACACACACACACACTTGTTGCTCATTTATCAGTTTATTCACTCACTGAACTGCTTCTGGGTCCACAAACACGCTGGCCTCCCACTCCATCACGTCCTCATAACACCCATCCTTTATCAACAACACACACACTCCTTCGTTCACACACTCGTTCCCTCGGTCCTCACACTCCTCACACACACACATAACCACGACATAAACAAACAGCCACAAACACTGAAACAGTCTCACAAACCACACACTCCCTGATTATTATACTGCTCGTCATCATCTGTCGTCATCGCTGTGTGTGTGCGTGTGTGTGTGTGTGTCCTCACCGAGCTGATGTTCTCCTGGTTGCGTCGGACTCGCTCCATCTCAGGTGTGTCCATGACAGCGGTGCCACGGCCCACTTCCTCTCTGTACTGGACCTGAGCAGAGGAACCAGCTTTAAAGGAGCAGTGCAACAACTTTCTATCTTAGTGAGCTGCTGATCATCATGATGTCTCAGTCAACTGTTGAGATTTATGAACTTTTCAAGACTTTTCTCTCTTTTATGCAAAAGAAATAATAAAATCCATTTCTGATTTTACAAAAATACTGTATTTCCCTTCCTACCAGGCCAGTTTAAACCTATTTCATTAAAGGAGAAATCTGTATCTGTTTAAAACTTCTATACCGGGTCGGAATAATTGTTTTTGCTCGCCTGTCTGAGTTCAAATTAATGCCGAATGTTTGCAGAATAAGTAACTGTCTGTTTATGAGCTGTTTATGAGAAATCAATAATAATCTTTTTGAAGCAGTAGATGTTCATAATTTCAGTCACTGAACTCAAACTCCAGTGTAATTTCAGAGCAGCGGGCTTTTATTTTGAAGATGACAGGCTTAACTTTGCATTGACAGACAACTGACAGTTAGAAACAGCTGATCAACTTGAAGTGTAGGACTTGTTGTCGCTTTTTATTGTCAAATTATAATGTTGCACTTGTCTTGAGCTCCTGCAGTGTTCCTGCAGCCTGCCTGAGCTTCAGTCTGGGGAGGAGCAGGTGAGGGGAAACACTTTGCTTCCATCATAGATCGTATATTAAATAGGGATTCAACATATTTAATATACAGTCTACGGCTGGTATTTAAACTGCTGTACTCATTTTTGGATGAACAACTGCTACGTATTACTCTTTTGAATGTTTACCAGCTAGTATACATGTATACATACATCGCTGATCTTCTTGGCGTTCTCTCTGGCGAGGACGATCTCTGGCGTCTCTGTGACTGACGACATCAGGCCTCTCATCAGCTTGGAGTCCCAGCAGTACCGCAGCTAGGGGGCGACAGAGAGCAACAGGTTGTGCATTAAAAGGGAAACATGCCACCTGGTTCTTGTGCAGGAGATAATTAATCTGTATTTAAATGGGAGCAGAATGGTTTCTGATCTACAGGGAATAAAAATAAAAGTGTGTGAGCTCACAGAGCTGATGTGTCTCTGGTTGGCTTTGACTCTTTCCATCTCTGGAGTTTCTGAAACCAGACTGTAGCTTCCCTTCAGACGCTCCGCTTCGTCCTTATACTTCTTCTGTGAGGAGAAAGGGAACCAGTTAAAGACGGGGAGTTCTCTTTTTCACTTCCCACTATAGAAATACCAGCGTCCTTTCACTTACAAACCAACATGTCTGACTTTAAAGGGATAGTCCGGATTTTTGAGGGGGGCTTGACACTTTGTTTTTTTGTTTTTTTTAAACAACATATTTAACATACACAGACACATTTACACACCTGACTGTAGATGTCTTTGAGGTAGGAGGCGTGCAGCAGTTCAGGAGTGTCTGTGACCGTCCCGTACGAGTTTTCTCTGAGCTGCTCCGTCTGCTTGTAGGATCTCTGTCACACACACACACACACACACACACACACACACACACACACACACAACAACAACGTTCATTGGTGTGGAAATTATGTAAACATTCTTCCATATCTGATAATCGGTCTGAATGATTGACACTTGATGTATTTTCAGGTTCATTTTTTTTTTTTTTTTTTATTAAGTCATCCTAAATGCAGTGATGTGTTTTTCACTGTATTATTAAAAGTTGAAAGCTGAAGTTTAGTTTCTGCAGCTTCTTTTAAACACGAGTAAACCAACTAAAAATAGGCGACTGACACTTTTCCTACTGCCATAGACCTGCTTACCTCTCTGTTTTTTTTTCTTCTTTACTTCTGTAGCTTTCAAAAGAATCTCTGTGGTTTGAAGTTTAGTTTCTCTCCTGTGTCCCTGTTTGTACTTTCAGATCTGTGCTGTCTCATGTTCGCTTTCAGCTGTTACCAGTCACGTTAGCTTACTGCCAATGAACATGCAGTATTTCATGATTTTGCGGTTTGTAGATCACAAAATAATG
Source organism: Lutjanus argentimaculatus (assembly GCA_034769285.1). Classification (NCBI taxonomy): domain Eukaryota; kingdom Metazoa; phylum Chordata; class Actinopteri; order Lutjaniformes; family Lutjanidae; genus Lutjanus; species Lutjanus argentimaculatus. Next base: position 4,062,839 of record JAWZSL010000009.1, on the reverse strand, counting down.
GGGGATTTTTATTATAAAGAATAAATAGAAAGTACAATATTTGCTCAGCTGCTTGACTGAAGTGTGAGTGTTTCGTCACTAAATACACACTCTGAAGCACCTGCAGACTCCACAGAGCCGGGCTGCAGCACAGAGTCAAACTGAGTCAAGCAGCACAAACGTTCATCACCTCTGCCCAAAAGGGCTAAAAATAATGCGTCCACCTGGGTGTAATGTTTCCATCTCTGCCGTTTGGAGACGGAGACAATAAATACCTGTGTCCACTGCAGTCATTCGACCCAGGAGTGAACGTGGATTGTACCTTTTCTCACTGACGAAAAAAGCCAAGTGTAGCAGGTGGAACAAGCAAACGTTAGAGTGACTGAAACATTGAATCAGTCGTCAAAATATTTGGCAGCTAATCTTCTTTTGATCAACTAATTGATTAATGAAATTGTTGCAGCTCAAGTACCAAACAACCACTACATCTGGAGAATGTAATGAATGATGATAATGATTTGTAAGCCAAAGCGCTGGATATTGTACTTGGCCATAGTGCGATTTTACTAATATTTCAATTCATTGTGCAGTCCTAGTTTTAGTGATACACAGATATGAGGACCAAACATTTCACACACACACACACACAGAGTTACCTGGCTCTGGATCTCAGAGGCTCTCTTGGCTCTTTGTATCTCGAGAACATCGGCGCTCAGCTCCATCCCTTTACCCACAATCTCTCTCTCTAAATCCTTGCGGTATTCTTTCTGTAGATGGCACAAACACAAACACACACACACATACATCAGCACTCAGGTTAAAGTCAGATCACTTTCCCTTTTTAAGTGTGTGTGTGTGCGTCTGGTGTGTGTTTTACCTGGTTCAGTATCCGATTGGCTTTTTTAACCCTCAGCAGCTCAGGTGTTTCCTCCAGCCCGATGCCAGATAAGCCCCGCCCCTTCACTTCCTGCTCCAGGTCTTTCCTGTATGCTTTCTACACACAGACAGAGAGAGAGAGAGCGAGAGAGAGGATGGTTTAGAGTCAGTATTAGTAAACTAGTTCATTTAATCTCAGTGAGGGTCGAGAAAAGTGTGACTGAACGCATGAGGGATTCAGAGGGAAAAACCTAAATCTAAATGGTCACCAAATGATTAAAGAAAAATATCTGTTGTTTACTTTTTTTTACTTTCTTGCTGTGAGGTACCTGATACTTTTTAGTTAAATTCTCCTTTTATTTAAGTAAAATATCTTCCATTATAAACTTGTTTGTAGAAGCAAACAGAGCAGTTAACTTGTGCGTGCACACGTCACACCACACCACACACACACACAGTTCAGGACAGTGCACATGGACGTGAACGTGGCTCCAAGCTAAAGATATAAGCTAAAAAAATATGCCGAGGATTCAGGAGACTAAGATTGCACCAGGTGAGCAGTACAGAGGCAAAAACTGTTTTATAAAGCCATATCTGTGTGTGTGTGTGTGTGTGTGTGTGTGTTTTACCTCGCTCAGCAGGCTGCTGGCGTGGCGGGCTGTCAGGTATCCAGGTGTCTGGTCTACGTCAACCAAGGCTTTTCCCTTCATCTGCTCTTCATAGTCCCTCCGATATTCTCTCTGGGAGACATAAACACAAAACCACTTCTTCAAACTGTAGCCTCTGTGATTTAAACCAAACTGGGACATTTTTACCCGTCAAGTGAAGCAACCATCAGTTAAAAGTTTTACGTAATAAATAAATGTCCGTTTATCATGTGGCTTAGATATCAACTGCTTTCCAGAATGTATGATGATATGATGATGATGATTCAGAGCAGGATTTTAACCCAAAGACAGTTGTGGCTATCAGCACGTTCTATTGCCAGGGAGGTAGTAACTAAGTAACTAATTACAAATACTCAAATTACTTTAATTAAGTAGTTCTTTTGGGTACTTTTATGAGAATATAGTTAAAATCATAATTTAGTACTGATTATAATTTGAATTAACGCTTTAATGCCCACAGTATGAGGCTAAAGTTTATTTCATCGCATTTTTGTAGCTAATAAGGCTCCACATCTGGATGGTACTCAGCTCTGCACATTATGCTATAAGGGAAAAAAACATCCTGTCTTGTTTGCATTTCTTTAAACCAATCACAAACGTCCTGGGCAAAGCTAAGCCCAGGATGCAGCAACGGTGCTGCTGCAAAATAGTGTGAGGGGGGAACTTGTTTTGGTGGAACATTTGCACGTTGGGAGGCGAGTTCTGGTATTAAAATGACTACATCACTGTACAAGAAAAAGTAACAGCTGTTAGCTTCTTTATGTTCGTACTTTTAGGTGCTAACTTGTTGTTTTCAGCGTGTAAGTTGCACCTTGTTGGTTGTTCTTGTTTGCCTGGGAAGCGTACGCTGTGATGCATGCTTGAAACAAGCGACCAATGGCAGACTTAACACCTGTGGTGTGCATGTGGTTAGTCAGGCTACTCTTGAAATAGATATTTTATCTATAGAGGCCTTGGTTGTGAGGATGAGAGTGAGTGGGCCAGTGTGAGAAAAGAGGCTCTCAACACAGACAGAAACTTGACATAGATTTTTTATTCTGTTGTTTGCAACTGATTGTTATGAAATATCCTGAATTTATAGTGGGGTTTTGAGAGACCGATGGTGAAGGGGCAGATTAGGGTGAAGAGCAAGCAGATCTATGTTACTGTACTGTATCCTTTACTGTCTTAGTCATAATAGTGTAGCTATACTGTGATTAAAATGTTAAGGCATGAATTTATTAAGAGATGAGAAGAAAATACTTGTAAATGAACTCTTCATGTATAATTCATTTGTGTGCGAGTGCCACAATCTTGTATTGTGTGTAGGATTTCTCTGCTGGTGCTTCCCAGTTTCCAGAACAGCCTCTTTAAAACCACTTTAACCCAATAAAATCCCTGTCAAACATTTCTGGAGAACAAAGAGAGATGCTAAATATGTTGAGGGAGTGTGTCAACATACAGATACACACACTCCCTCTGACTATTATCAGCTTCTAGGGGTTCAAATTGCAGCGGTTTGCATCAGAGTGTGTTTCAGCGTGCTGTTGAGGAACTGAGAGGACGGAGAGGAGAGAGAGTTTTACCTCGCTTTGCATCTTCTGTGCTTCTTTGGACACTTTGTACGTCTGAGTGTCTCCAAACTCCATCTGAGAGCGACCTTTGTTCCTCTCATACTCCTCTCTGTACTTCACCTGAAACAACACACACACACCTTCACTCATTTACTAACAGAAAGAAGGAAAGATGAGGGCTACATCAGCAGAAAAAGAACAGGCAGCATCAGTGTGTGTGACTGTGTGTGTGTGTGTGTGTGTGTGTAACCTGGCTGTGCAGCACTGCGTTCTCCTTGTGGTGGAGCTGTTCAGCCGTGTCCAGAGCTATGTGGTAGTGAGCCTTCGTCTGCTCGTACTTCTTCTTATACTCCACCTGAACACACACACGTAAAAACACACACATTTGTACTTCCATATACATTGTGTGTTTCTTTATTAAGTGGGTGAATGAAGCTTGAGGTCGTACGTTACTCTGCAGTTTGCTGGCGTGCAGAACGTGTTCCAGCTGCAGGAGGTTCGGCAGGTCTGAGGAACCTTCTGGCTTCTGGTTCTGGTTGGTTTTATACTTCACCTGGAGGACAGAAGAAGAAGCGTCAGTATTAGCCTTCAAGATGCTCCTGTGATTTAAAAAAAAGATTAATTGTTCTGTCAGCTCGTTGGAGGTTTTAACTGATTAGCAGAGAGAGAAGGTTCTGTAAATATAGCTTATGTTTAGTTCATCACCCTGGCCTTTCTACATTAATCAGTGACTTAATTATTTTCTTTCTTCCTATCCAGTGTTTTCTTGTACCTTCCTGTCTATGACAGAGACAATCCGCTGCTGTATGACAGGATTGATCTTTCCTTGGAACATTCAATTCTCTGTTTGTCTGGGGTCTCTTTTGGTCTGTCTGTTCAACCCTTTTGTCTGTTTTATTATTGCCCTTATTGTCCTGTTTTGTTGTATTGGGAAAACAAATAAATTAAGAGTTCAAAAAAACTTTATATCTTAAATAATCATCTAAACTTTAAAAATAATGTGAGGTCTGAGATGCAGACCTGCTGCATATATTTTTTTAATATGTTTTCTTATACCCATTAAAATCAAGAAGGCCTTGCAACCCCCTGAACCCTGAATCTTACACACTGGACCTTTAGCAGTTAATAAAAACAATGCTTACTTGGAGCCCTGCTTTACATACAATATTCTTCAGTATAAGAACATAAAGACACACACATTTACACAGCTACACATGTGCTAAAAATTCCTGAATCCTAAAAAAGGTATGTTTGTCAGGAATTGGGACCTAATTTTGGTGAGAAGACTGGGATCTCATTTTGAAAAGCTGTACTTTATGTTTTTGGGCATGTTTACTTGACTGACATGGTGATTGGCACTCACTCACTCCTCCATCTTTGCTAAATTTAGGACTTCCTTGGCTCCAGTGAATGACAGGGATGATAGCGAGCAGTAAACCCTTCCTCAGGGCTTCAAAACATCACAAAACACAAGGGACGTGTTTTTCTGCACTCTGTGGACTCTGCTCAATAAATGTCCCTTAAAAAAATGAACTCTTCATTCGATTTTCCTCGCACAGCCGCACGTCTTTGATGCTTTGGCGCCGTTCGAGGTCGAGCCACTTTTGCCAAATTCTTCGACTAAAAACCCGCATTCAGAAAGCTGCCCGTGCATCATGATGCTGAGAGTCTCTCGCTCTGTAAGAGGCTTTTCTGAAAAGCAGCTCTCAGTGAACGTGCAGCGTTCTTGAACACCAGGCAGCGTTCTACACAACAAGCTGTTACGTAACGTCGTGAAGTGGAAAGGCTCTTTTCTGTGGCTGTGTGGGCAACAAGCAGACTAAAACTGAACCGTGCCTGCATCTGTGCGTGTGTGTGTGTCCGTCCGTGTACGTGTGTTTTGTGTCAGTTGCTTGGTCATCCTTTATGTGCGTTTGCATGTGTCTATGTCTGTTCAGTTGCTGTGTGACTGCATGTAGTGCATGTTTGTGCACGTACGTGGGTGTGCGTTGTGAGTGCATGTGTGTGTGTGTGTGAGTGTAACCTCTGCAACTTCTCCAGCTCTCATCCTACAATCCCTCCACATTTGCCTTACAAAAGTTGCCATGGTTACGCCCACACAACAGACTGAGTTTTGGAGTGTGAGTCAAAGTGAATGAGACACAGTTTGTTCCTCGTGTTCCTCTTGACTGGTTGAAAAGCAAACGAAAACGTCTTCAGGTGAACTGATTTGATAAATTCTGTTGAATCATAATAACATTAATGTGTCAAATGGAAGAAACACTCGAGGAGGATCACATGAAAACCTAAGACCCCTAAGATAATCTTTGGTCTAAATCACAAAGTGTTGCTGCTACACCACAGAAATTCTGTGGATTTGTCCCATTTGTCCAGTGGCTCTGACTTGTGTTGTGTGAAGGTGCCTCTTGTCAACTTCCATCTGCTCGGAAACAACAGAAAAAATACTAAAAGCTGCTATGTGCTGGGATGCACTACCAGCAAGTTAGAGAACCCAGAACTAAGTTTTTATAAGCTGCGAATCAAAAAAGTTGAAAAAAAAGAGACAGACGTGAGGTGTCAGCAGGATGAACGGGGAAACTGTGGGATCCTGACAGTAACGTTATGCTTAGATTACAGCTGCTAATTTGACCAGACAAACTGTAGAAATTTAAGATAACTCGGCTCTAAAAGCCTGGTTTTGATCTTTGTCAGGTTAAATGATGATCTTACCTGGTGATTTGATCAGGCAGTTGTTCATATTAAAGTGTTTCTCGCCGTTCAGTGGGATCATTTTTCACAGAAAAGCAAGAAAAGGAGAAGGGGCACCAGATTTACTGGAAACATTTTCCAGTTTTCTGTTTAACTTTTCCTCTCTGGTAGACATAGGGGTGAGCTGTCCCTTAAAAAAAATCAACACTCGTGTTTTTAAACACTGTTTTATCTGAGTCTTTTTCTATTCTGTGATATGAGCCTCCTTGATTCACTGTATATTGTTTGTAATTACAAAACAAAAAAACGACATAGATAGTAAGGATTTTGGTGCTGTCCCTTTAAGTACAGTGTTTAGGTCAGTGTTGGTGCTAAAAAGTTCTGGCAACATGATGAAGATGCATCTCAGACAAAAAAAAAAACCTATAAAGCTTTGTGTTCACTGTGATGCCATAAGCTATGAAAAAAACGTGTTGTTATAGAGTGGTGAAAGTGTAAACCATGTGAGACAGATCATGTGACCTCTGATTCACTCACCTGACTGGCCAGAGCGGCAGCAGCTTGTGTGTGTTTGAAGGACAGACAGTCCAGTGGGTTGTAACAAGGCCTCTGACCCTTTAAATTCTGTCAAAACTCTCCTTATACTTCACCTGCAGGACAGAGAGACACAACGAGGTGAACGAAAGATTCCCTGTCATCTACCCAGTGCATGCTGGGTAGATTGTGTCTGTATGTGTGTGTGTGTGTGTCTGTGGTGTGTGCTACCTGGCTGGCCAGTTTTGAAACCTCCTTGGCGTGCTGGATGTCGGTTCTGGCCAAAAGAGAGATGTCACTGTAAACTGGCAGCTTGGTGTTATTCTTATAGGCAACCTGTGGAAATACGTACCACACATCAACACACACCACCACCACACACACACACACACACACACACACACACACACACACACACACAATGTAAAACAATGTGTAAGTATGTAAACGACACACACAGCACACACACACACACAATGTAGAGAAAAATATGCAAAAAATTGGAAACAGACATTAAATAAGCACAAACCAACTCACAAGAATATATGCATCACACAAAACACCCACACACACACTTTCACTGAGAAACACTAAGGACACACACACACACACACACACACCTCACAGGACACTCTTATGTAATGACAGTTCAGTGTTAACAGCAGAATGTTTTCTATAATTAATCGGCGGCTCCACTCAGGGAACAGCTGGTGAACGGGACTGTTGTCATGGAAATCAGTGTTGGATGGGACGCAGTTACATGTTCTCACCACACACACACACAAAACACACACACACAGGCAGACTCACATCGCTGGCCAGTTTAGCAGCGTTGGTGGCGTTGACAATGTCAGGTCTGTCTGCCACCGTGTTGTAGTGATGAAGCTCCTCTTTGTCTTTTCTGTAGCTCACCTGAGACCAAAACAACAAGACAAGTTTAACACATTTTTTCTTTTTTGGTGCTTTGAGCACCACCATATCTAAAAAGACATCTCTACAGCCGAAATCTCCAAAACTCTGTGACTCACACCAGAACAGTATAGATGGACTTTGAGGTGAACTGTTCCTTTAAAGGTTAGCGATAATATATTAAAATAAATTGTAAAACAAAGAGGCAGCTGGTGTAAAGAAGCTAAAACAGGTGTAGCTGTAGTCTCGCAGCTGAGCTTTGAACAATCTGAACTGTCTGAGGCTTTTTGATGACAAGAACATAACAAACAAGACAACAAAATGAAGGTATGTGTGACAGCGTCTGTGTCGTATCTGAGCCGTTAAAAACAAGACTGAAGCAGCTTAGTTACATGGTGATTGTTATGCATTTTGGATGAGTGCAACCCGGTGACAATACATGCAGAACAGAGAGGCACAAAAGGATTCATTTTGATGCTAAACTCCTCACAGATGAGCTGGTGTTTAGTTCCTGTTGCCCACACAATCTCAAAGCAAGTTGTTACATAACAGCTTGTTTTTTTGTGATATTACACTGAGAAGTACAGTGCAAACGTGTGTGTGTGTGTGTGTGGCATTTACATCGCTCTGGTTCCTGTTGACCTCCATGGCGTGCTCCACCTCCGGCAGCGTTTTCATGTTGGTGTAGCTGGACTTCCCCTTCTCACGATTATATTTCTCTTTATAGAACTTCTACAGAGACACAGTGAGAGGGAGAGAAGAAGAGAGTGAAGAGGCCAGAAGGATAGAAATGATCAAAAAAAAAGAAAAAAGAGAAATGAAAAGAAGGAGGAAAAAGAGGCAGAGAGATGGTTGAATAAAGAGAAATGAGCATGATGGATTGAGGGAGAAAATATCTGATGACTAATTCAGCCTGGTGCTGAATAACGATTTAAAACGCACTCGTTCGTTTGCCTAAAAATAAAACGAGCAGCTTCCAACTGTGAAGATGAGGAATTCACAGAGTGATGCAGAAATGAACTGAGTGAAGATTAACAGGCCTGAAAAAACAAACCTGCTGTCTTCTGTGATTGCTTTAGTTTAAATTATTGCGTTTTCAAAACCAACAGATCGGTAATGGGCATAAAATGTACAAGGTTAGTTTTTTTTTTCTGAATTTATAAAAACTGATGACATTTTGGTTGCTTGACATTTATCAGGTGAAACTCAGGTGACAGAGAGCATGTTAGCACCTTTTACACAGCCTGTTCAATGTGGGAATGTTTCACTGTTTGCAGAGTTCAACATTAACCTGCGGCCACAAAAAGTTACTCTGGCCACCAAATATCCGACCGAAACCAGCGTCTCTTTCCAAAAATCATGACCCAGTTACTCAAGATGATTCACAGACCTTGATGTGAGCAGTTTCATTTAGGAACTACTTTCTTTCTCTTAGAAAGAAAGTAGTTCCAGTAGATTTGAGCACAGAAAGAAAGTAGCTCCTACATGAAAGTGCTCACCACAAGGTCTGTGGATTATCTTGAGTGACCGGTTCATGATTTCGGGGAAGAGGCACTGGTTTTTGAATTTTTCTAATTTATTTTTCAGTGCTTTGAGCACCACAAGCCGAGTGCCATTTGGTCCCATCATATTGGAGAGAAGGCAGTCACCCCTACGGCTGATATCTCCAAACTCTGCAACTCACACCAGAAAAATCCAAATGAACAAATATCACTACGGGCCAGAGGAAAAATGTGTCTTTTTTGATTTAGGGGTGAACTGTCCCTTTAAAAGATTGACTGTCTGTCTTTGCTGCTGCAGTAAAGCACACAGATAAGAATCGGTTTGGTAACAAAGACATCACATAATATTTCTGCAGCCTGTGGGTCTGACATCAGTTTTATTGTAAGTGTTCTGCAGACAGTGGGACCGTCTGGGCTGCTGTTGTCTAGGTAGACTCGACGTTATACGCTCCAGTTAGCGTCACATTGCTCGGTCAACAGACATGAAACCAGAAAGCATCGGGCCTGCTTGTGCCCCAGTTTACCCCGGGCTTTGATTTTCTGCCCCGTGGGCTGACTGATACTAAACAATAAACCTCATCTGTAAACCAGTCTCAGACCACAGCTATGCTAGTTGTATCAGGTGATTTGAACACTTCTGACAGCAACACTTTCAGACATTTCTCCAGATTCATGGTGGTATTTGTTTCATAGTCACATTGAAGTGTTCAGAATTTATAGCATTTTATAAATGGAATTTTTCTCTAATAAAGAAGGGGAGCAGATGTGGAGATGGTGCCTTGATGTGCACATGAGTACAGTCACTTTATCTGGGTCCATTTGGGAGTAATCCAGTACTAATACCAGTTCAACAGTGGACTGGGAAAGATCAGAATCTCTCTCTGGTCCTAGTAGCCAAGAAACTGATAGAGGTGAGTACCTGCAGACGAGGTGAATTAGATTGTTTTGTCTCTGATCTGAGGCTCACAGGTTTTGAAGAACCTGTCTTGGTAATCTAATCATCTTTGAGATTAAATATTTAAGATTATTAAAGTTCTCATGAAACGGCTAGTGGAGTGCTTATTATTGTGCTTTGTCACGGTCACTGATTGGAGTTTACAGTAGCCTGAATGTACGCCGCACAGCTAAAGTGGTCTCTCGATGTAGAAAGGAGAGCGGTCTAATTAGATGACTCTTCTGGGACTGAGAGTGAACACAGCCGGACCAACAGAGGCCAGTTTGACAACAGGGAGTACAGTACTGAGGTGGTTTTCTTCAGCAGCCCAGGGTTGGGTCATGGATAACTGAGCTAACAGCAGTTAGTTAAGTTAATTTAACAACAAGTAAAGTAATTTGCCCATCAGGAGACAACCTCTGTACTGTGTTAACTGTTGGTCTCGGAGGTTGTGTTCTTCCTGGTGGCTGCGTTCACTGGGAGCCTGCTGAACTAGATTCTGTTAAACGCTAACAGCAGCTAAAAGTTATAGTTAGCAACTTTAAGGAACAAGTAAGCTAAAGTCATCTGTCCATCGGGAAACTCTGTGATTAAATAACCCAGATTTGAAGCTGAGCAGCCAGAGGGGAAACCAGAAAATATTTTCTCCATAAAATATGATCGAGTTCACCAAGTGAATAATAAGTGAATCAGTGAATAAAGTTAAAACGTGGTGCTTTTGTACAGTGTGGCCCAGCTCCCAGTAACACTGCAGTCTGCTCTGGTGAATGGATGTATTGTCCTCGAATGCTCGAGAAGCATTACGTTGGATGCAAATTTAGTTTACGCCTCCGGAGTACAGGATGAGCCATCAACAGTTTTTTAATCATTTCAAGGAAAAGACAAATTCTGAAATACCTGAGTGACATACAGCTCAATGCATATGTGAGAAAAACATCTTGACTTCATGGGAAAATTTTCTTCTGTGTTGGCTTTTGTGTGTATTGGTTTATGTTTGGTCTAGAAACAAACTAAGAACAGACTTTAAGTAAGCAAGTATTGATGAATGTCACAAAAAGTTATTAAAAGTTCGTTAGCACACACAATTTAAGATTAAATATGTGTGTATGCATGATTCATGGAGGCCCAATGTCCTGCATCCTTGTGCTTTTTTCAGGGTAACATATAGACAATGGAAGTTTTTTTTGTAGACGTGAAGGTGTGACCTAAAACTGTCTCCAAAGACTTGACATGTACATTATTCACTTTGACGTGTCCATCAGCTTGTTTACTCTACAGATGATACAATCATCAGACCAGATAACTTTCCTCCATCTCTCAGGGCTCCAGGTTTATGTGTCGTCTCTTTCTGAACAGTCGTGCTCATAAACGGCAGCATTATACAGCTCGTGTTGCAGAGTTTACAATGATTTACATCTGTGGTGTTTTCAGAGGTGTCAGTTTTCAGCAGTGATCCTGTGAAACAATGTGTCTGCCCCAGTTTATGAGCCTCAACCTGCCACTGCTGTTTGTCTTGACTCTGTGTGTGGTGTGTGTGTGTGTGTGTGTGTGTGAGCAGTAGGTCAGTGTCTGTGTCCTCAGGCGGTAGAGCACAACACAGCTGCTCTCCATGTTTACGCCTCAGCAGACAAAATGATACACACCAACACAAACACACACTCCCCCTCCGTGTGTTTGTGTGTGTGTGTTAGTGTGTGTCAAACTGAGAGCATCTTGGGATGTTGCTGATTAAATGCCTCCCATTTGCTCTTAAGTTAAAAATCAAATCGCCATCCTCTCCCCACCTGCTGCTCCCCCCTGAGCTCCCGTCTCTTTTTATTTATGGTGGATTAAAATTTTGTCTGAGATGATCTTGAAAAAGACATTTATTAGGCACTAAACTATGGCTAGTTCTCACAGGGCTACAGATCCCATTTTTTCCCCCTGAAGGGCAAAGTCATGACCCTGATTGGCTAACCCTGATATTCCTACCTTAACCTTCACCAGTCACTCCTCAGGCTTAAACCTAACCAACCCAGCCAATGAATGCAACAAGTAACAGCCAATCAGAGGCAGCGTAGGGCTGGTTTATGAATCTGTGTAGCCCTGAGTGAGTGAGCCATAGTTCAGCACCTTAAAAAATGACATTTTTTCAAGATTAAGAGTGTTGTTTTATTGTGACACACCTGGGCAATAATCCTGCTGTTAAATCAGCATCTCTATATGCCACACCTGTCAGGTGGATGGATTATCTTGGCAAAGGAGAAGTGAATCACTAACACAGATTTGTGAGCAACATTTGAGAGAAAAAACCTTTTGTGTCCATAGAAGAAGAGTTAAACCTCCTTACTTCAACTCATGAAGAATGGGAGCAAAAATAAAAGTGTTGCGTTAATATTTTTGTTGAGTGTAGTTTACTAATTTTCTCTGTCTGATTATGTCACACTGTGAAGTTCACTCACATCACTCTGCGTCTTGGTCAGCTCTTTAGCGAAGACGGTCTCGATGGTTTGGGGCATCTGAGCGTACAGGCTGCAGCCAGCTTCCTTCTTACCCTCCTCCCTGTACGCTTTCTGCGACAAAAAAACAAAACCTTTTACCGTGCAAAATATTAAAAGCACCAAACAAATTATGACTCAAATGCCATCCTTTTAAAGCCCAGCTCAGATCAAAGACGATGAGACGAATCTGTTTTTCAAAGTTGCAGGGAGAAGTTGCAGTGGTGTCACCAGTGGCTGGTTTTAGAACATCACTTGTTTCCAGTCAGCTCAGGACAAATTCAGCTGGTAGGTCAGTTACAAACTAAGGATGTAACACTACCAAATACTCAAGGCACAATAATACCACAACAAAGAGTCCTTGATACAATATTTGGACCAAAAGTTGACCAGAAAGTTGCAAAAAGGACTCCTGCACGCTGTCTAACTTGCAAAATATAATTTATTTGCGACGTTTCGGTAATAAACCTTCATCAGGCAAACAGATTTTTTTTTGCACCAGAACGTTGCAAATAAATCGAATTTAAAATACTACAAATTTTATCCATCTACAAAAAAAGCCTAAGGATTTGCTGGCAGTTAGAACAAAACCACAGGAAGTCGTTGCCATGGAGACAATACACAATCTCGTCTAGTTTCGTAGGTGTGAACTGGCAGGTTTTTCAGACTGGCACATAGCAAGTTTCAATCTCGTTGCAAATCTTTAGTCTAAACTGGACTTAAGGAAGCTGTACAACAACATTTTGCTTTGTTCACCAGTTCAGGAGTTTAGTATGAATATAAAGTTCAAGTATCAGTTTTAAATCAATGTCATGGTTATTCTGATTGGAAACAGAACAGTTCACAGTCTGTGATGGTGTGTCTGTCATTATGAGGCTGATGCACTATAACAACACAATTTCATAAGCTTTCCAAACACTATAATTAAAATGTTTTCGGTCTAAAATGATGCTGATGTATAAACAAAGAAAGATGTCAATCAGTTCTTCACAGAGGTTTACAGATTTTAAATTTGGAAAATAAAACGATTAGTTTTGGACTGATAATCAATATCTGCAGATTAGTAGAGTATTAGTAGAGAATCGGCGTCTGGGAAAAGTCAGGTCAATGCATCCGTAATTAGATACTTTAGCGTAATTAACATTACAAAATGGGATCAAAATGATGGCAACCTCTATCTCATGCCAAGGGTTTAGTGTAATTAAGACCACATTTCCCAGAGGCCCTATCACTTCCTCTCTATCCACTTTTCTCATCAGATGATTTTCTCATTAGCTGCACTGGTTCTGACTGTGTGTGTGGACTGTATTCACGCTGGAAAATGAAAATGAAATGAATTATGTGAGTATATTATAACCTAATTAAAATGCCAGTGTACAGATTAAACTTTTTCAGTGTGATGTTGAAGAATGCTGTTGTTCCACTAATTAACACAAAAACTGAGATGAAGGAGATTTTACCAACAGCTGATAAACATGTTGGAAGCTTATAACGTGTAACCCGTGTAAATATGTGACTGAGTAAACAGAATCTCAAACTTTGATGTTGAGTTGAAACATTAGAAACTTTACAGACGATGACTGAGGCTTGTTTTCTACCTCGCTGTACAGCTGAGTTTGCTCCTTTGCATGTTGAGTTTCTTTGGTCTCAGGCAGCAGAGAGTACAGACAGTTAACCAGCTCCTTCTTACCCGCCTCCTTGTATTTACTCTGGGAACAGAAAAACAACAACACTGATCAACAACGGCACAGTGACAGAGCGCACAGTCCAGCAAACCACGCTGCCAACACAGCAGAACTCTTTTGTCTTGAGTCGAGTCCCACGTCATGTTTCGACTGTTTTGGAGCACAAAGGGACGAACGCTTCACTCTGCTACAGGTTTACTGTCACTTTTTACCTTCAGCTAGTTTTCATTTTTGTTATAAAACTAGGAGACGTCACTCAGTAGCGTGAAGATCTTCGCCTGGCAACAGATGGTGAAGCACCTACTGCAATGCCTGCCAAAGTTTTTTAAAACTTTTAAAGTTTTAGTGTGAGTTTTCTTATCAAGATGTATGCAAAGTTTTTGATGAGGTGTTTTTTTTATGTAATGTTGTTGTAACCAAGCGTCTGGGGTTCACCTAACTGTGTAAACTTGATAAGAAAATAATAAATGGGACGACAGGTCCAGACTTCTCAATTTAAACGTTCTGTTATTCATTTAGAACCTAGATTCTCAAACTGTGGAACGTGTACCACTGGTGGTACGTACGCTGCTTCTAGTGGTACGCGGAGGAATGTCAGAAATATTTTCCTAGAATTAGATAAATTATTTAAAAAATAACTATTCTATCAAAACAAAACAGTTGGTACTTGGACAGCTTAATATTTTTTGAGGTGGTACATGGTATAAAAAGTTTGAGGAACAATGATTTAGAAGATTTTGTTATTAATTTTGAACATCTTGACATTTATTTAACATTTTGTTAATTATTTTTTGATGTGACAACAATATAATACAACAAAAATACGACTATACAATAGATACAGATATCTACATTCTAAATATTTTACACTTCAGACGGTTAATGCTTTTAAGCAGAGCTGATTAAATCGGCCCCAGTAACTGAATTCCAGCAAGTAACCACTGTCATGTTAAAGTCCTCATGTTTGTAACAAAGCAAATTTCATGTGAAACAGTTCAAAATTAAGGGAGTTACAGTTGATTTTGTATTTGTTTACAACCTCTCTGATGTGGAGACTGCACAGACACACAGCTTCAATATACAGCAGTGGCCAATGAGGTTCAGTCAAGATGGCGTTGATTTATTCATCTCCTGTTGTGCCTAATTAATCTACAGACGCTCCAGTTTAAGATGAAACACTTTTCTATAGATGGCAGATTATAGATGACAACAAGGACCAAAATGTGTCTTGCAACACACTGGGTTAGCCTTGTTTTTAGCCTAGCAGTTGTTGATGACTTGCAGCAGTCGGTATAAAACAGAGAAGTCAATAAAATAGGCTTTAAACACTTGTGAATCACAGCAACAACAAGAGTTTACAGTCATAAATGTACACAAAAACACGTTAGGCTGATGGGTCCGCTACTGTGAGAGATTAGTGACGGACAGGGACACACAGACATGACCAGATGCATGATTATAACTGGAGGGAATAATTAATAAAAAACATGATTTTAACAGATGTTGTTTGTTCTGTAATCAGGTTTATGAAGACCTGAAAAAGATAAATTTAACAGGTCATCAAGGTTGATGGTTTAATCGAATATTGACTTATATGCTGATGACACACGAGAGTAGGATGTAAAACAAATTCTGACACATATAAACACAGAATCTGATCAAATTTAATTTAGAACGAAATTAAAATTTCAGACCATTTCATAACTTTTGAGTTTGTAAAATAAAATTTCAGATATTAAGACATTAACGACCTGCAGCACATTCTGAAATAACAGTTAATAAATAGTTTAGTTAAGTATTCTTTACATGAGGTAAAATACAATGGGGTGAATGGATAAAGTCATATTTTAGTGATGCATGAATAACAAAGGAAGCACTCAGAACCAAGAGAGAAGCAGAAAACAGCATGTGTCTGGATTCCGACCACATGCTGTGAGTTAGATTCATAAGTTGGATGAAATTCTTCAGTGCTGAATCTCTTGATGAATTATTAATCAGGAATGTTGGGAAAAAAAACAAAAAACACAAATTAAACCTAAAACACAAGCTGGCTATTTCAGGCAAACACACATTAAAATATTCACACCAACACACACACACACACACAGAGTGTTTCCCACCTCGCTGTGTGTCTCAGCCATCTCTTTAACAAACTGAGTCTCCAGAGTTTCAGGCAGCAGAGAGTATAAAGTGTTGGGCAGATCCTCTTTGTCCTTCTTGTACTTTGTCTACAGGAGCAAAACAACACTCACATCAGACATGATGAATCTTACAAGATAGAAATATATCTTTTATTGTAATTTCCACTCCTAAAAACAGAAGCTGACACACATGTTAAATCACACACACGCATTGTTACAGCGTCTCACCTCACTCTGAAGCTCAGAGATCTGCTTAACGAACTCGATCTCTTTGGTCTCCGGCATTTGGTGGAAAACACTGCTGCTGATCTCCATTCTGCCTTTCTGCTTGTATTTATTCTGCAACAAACACACAGACACCAAGATGGGAGGATGGATATGCAAATAGGCTGTGGTTATAACAAGTTTTGCTCTTTTTATTGAATCTGGTTGGTTTTGTTTTAGCCAATAGGAAACAATTAAATTGAACTTGAGTCTTATTCCTGCAGGGAACTGTTTGTTCAATAAATGGCACAATAAGTCCAAACTTCTCAATCTAAACATTTATTTAGAACATTTTATTATTTATTTAAGATATTACAAGCAGCCATAATAGAAATAATAATCTACATTTTTGGAGAAACTCACAAAATTTAAATTATAAAGAATCTACACTCGATGCTTCCTATGAATTTCCTATAAATTTCATGAAAATCGGTTCAGGATTAAGGGAGTTACAGTCGATTTCATATTTGTTTACTAGCAGATTTGACCTCTCCAATATGGCGTCCACACTGAGTCATAGTAGTGACGTACAGCAGTGGTCAGTGAGGTACAGTCAAGATGGCGGGTATTTATTCATCTCATATCGTGAATCATATGGAAGGGTATGGAATTAATCTGCAGATCAACCGGTTAAAGATGAGACAAAACTTTGTCAGTTTTTGAGCCACGACAAAGACCAAAATGTTTCCTGCAACAGATGAGGTAAGCCTTGTTTTTAGCCTAGCAGTTGTTGATGACTTCAGCACCTACTGGCCGGTACAGAGGAGTGAGGAGTCAGCAGTCACGATAGAACAGAGCAAGCACATTCTGAATCCATGTTCCATTTATTTCTTCAACATGAAACTGAATAAGCTAAATTCAACCGTTCCACTGCGGCATGTTCCAGAGAAAATGAGTGTGATCACACCTTACGTCCACCCACCTCACTCTGGAGCTCCATGGCGGCTTTAGCTAACTTCATCTCTTCAGTCTCGGGCAGCACAGAGTACAGGTTGGTGCTCAGCTCTTTCTTACCTCCTTCCTTGTACTTCACCTGGAGAAGACAGAGAGGACACTGGGCTGACACCAGGCTAAAACTGAATCCTGTTACCTAATAACATAAACTAAATGTCTTCTACGCCTTCGTCCAGTCCAGTGATCCCAAGCTACTGTACTTCTGACAGGTCTCCCCGGTGATTCACTGTACGGTCAATAAATAAAACAGAAATAAAACAGAACTTGAAGCAAAGAATTACATAAAGGTTTAAACTTCTTCTGCCGCCTCTGAAGTCTTGGAAGTTGGATTTTCTAACCAACCAAGTTTAGTTTATGTTTGCACAAATTTATAAAAAAAAAAATAAAATAATTGAAGATTTATAAGACAGTAGAAACTCAGTTGTCCACTAACACAAACAATGGAAGAGTCTGGAGGTGTTCAACTCTTTATGCTGTAGTATATTTAATAAAATGTGCTCTGGAGTAAATGTGAGTGAGCACGTACCTCACTCTGCAGCTCAGTAGCCTCTTTAGCATGCAGCGTCTCCAGAGTTTCAGGCAGCTGGTGGTACAGACAGCTGCTCGCCTCCTTCCTGCTCGCCTCCTTGTACTTGGCCTGCAGAAAACATAAGGTGTCAGCTGCTGTTTCCACCACACACCTCAGTTTCAGCTGCCATCAGACATGTGGGCTCGCAGGTCACAGACACTGCTGCAAAGACAGGGTAATTTTCTTGATGTGTTTTAGATCTGCACTCCTCAGCAGTCACCTGAAAATTAAATCTGAAGGGTGGATATTTTCCTGTGTTGATCCAGTTTCTGCAGGTGGTTCTCCTGACAGTAAGTTCAGGATCATGAGTTGTTTGCGCCATGAAATAAATTCATGGTTTTACTAACGGAGGTTCTGGGAGTTATGGGACTTTTTACATACATGTAATGAGTCAGTCATTGCTGGGCATTTCTGCCTTGGAACTATACTGTACCAGTGACTCTCACAGGGCCTTTTTTTCCACCAAATTTCCTTTGGCACTTGAACCAGTTCTATTCAAGATCTTTGGAACCTTCCAACAAACAATTGTAATGTCACCTACAGAGGGTGCTGCACAACAACCTGTAGAATATGACACACCCACTTTGGTTCTCAGGAAAAACCTGCTAGTTTTTGTTTCCAGCTGGAAACCAACTTTTCAGGCCCTACACCTGTTTGTTTTAGGAGGAAATGCTCTACAAATGCTAAAAATGAGGTCCTTGAACCAGCACAACCATGTTGTTTGAAAAAGCCTGTCAGAAACATGGATTCAGACGTCCAGGGTCTCATACCCAAGGAAGCAATATGGTCAACTTGCAGGGTGAGGCTCTCCACACTGTATATGCTCTGTCAAACAAGGGGGATCAACTCTGTATAGTATTGTAGTTAAGTTTCACTATTTTCAAAACAATGGCAGACACAGGTTCTGTTATCCAAAGGTTCCAAAAGGAGAAATTAGGAGCCTTTGTTTATTACCAAATGATCTGAAAAACCTGAGAGAAATGGATTCAGTCTATCTTGAAAAAAATGTTATGTCCCAGCTAAACTAAAGCCTAAGGCTGCTCCATCCATTTATCCTGAGGACACAGTGAATACGAGCCAGCATGCTGGTCAACCGGTAGGTTTCTTTTTCTTGTGTTTTATCTGTTGACTGTGTCCAACAAATCTGCAGTGTGCTTGATAATATTAGCCAGTGTTAGCCTGCCAAGTTACATGATGACTAGTCTTGTGCTGGAGAAAGGTCTGACTCAAGACATACATGTTCTGTTGTTGGGGAAAAAACGTCCTGCCTTGTTTGCATAAATTTAAACCAATCACAAACGTCTTGGGTGCTGCTAAACCCAAGATGCAGTGACGGTGCTGCTACAAGCTTGTTTTGGTGGAACATTTGCAAATCCAAAGTCGAGCTCTGGCATTAAAATGACTAATCAAAAAGCAAAAAGAAGGTAACAGCTGGTGGCTTGTTTACATTCCTACCATTAGTGTCCCAGACACTAATTTGCCAGACATCGTGATGCCACTTGAAACAAGTGACCAATGGCAGAAGCCTCAGTGGGAATCCAGTGACTCAGACTACTTGATGGCTCATGTCAAATGCAAGAGGACATTTTAAATATTGACAAAGAAAGTCACAGCAAACGTCACTCAACAAGTTTGACAGATAGCTCAGTCGCTAATTTAGATGATGGCTTTATTCATTACGATAATTCTGACAGAAAACTTCACACGACTTTGGGGTTGTTCACAAAGAAGGCGTGTCATGATGGTTTGTCCTCGTAGGCTGCTAGTGTAGCGTTAGCCTTGAGAGCTAAAGCTTACAGAGGAGGGGTGGGTGGAGATGTAGGAGGGGCTAAGTTTAACATATTCGTAGATCCACACATACTAACTGAGGCAAAGTTGTAGAGTTACATGTAAAATACTTTAAGGCATGAATGGATGTTTTTCATAGAAGAAACTTCTAAATATGTCATTTTTAGGGTTTAATGTAAGGAGAGGCATGTTAATTAATTAATTGTGCTAAATTTGACAGTTAAGGTGTTTTAGGTAGTGTGGTGGCTCTGTTGTCAGCACTTTGGCCTCACAGCCAGAAGGCCCTGAGCTTAAATCCAGCGAGACAACAAAGAAACAAAGAAGTAAACAAGAAGAAGTGCAATAATTGCCGTTTTCCTCACCTCACTCTGTAGCTCAGAGACAGTTTTAGCAAACTGGGTCTCAGCAGTTTCTGGTAGCTGAGAGTAGAAGCTCTGAGAGAGGCTTCTGATCCCGTCTTCTTTGTATTTACTCTGGACAGAGGAAGGCAGGGGACACCGTGACAGACGAGATCAAACTCATTCAGACGTCGGGAATAAAACAAACCGTATCTAGCGTGTGTAAATACATGCGTTACCTCGCTCTGCAGGTCGGACATCTTGGCGGCAAGCTGAGTCTCAGCCGTCTGTGGCAGCTGAGCGTACAAACTGGACGACATCGACTTCTTTCCGCTCTCCTTGTACTTATTCTGAAAGGAGGCAGAGGAAGGTGGAACAAAACAAGATGAGTCATAATTCAGTTCAGTCATAATCTTAATTTACTTTTCTGCTGTTATGATCTTACACATCATCTAAATTTTGTTATTTTCATTCTTTAAAACTGAGCAGAATGCAGGAACCACACTTTGGTTTTCAAAATCCTCCCTATTTTTTGAGGTACTACAATTAGCAAAAGTAGTACGTAAGTCATTTAAGAAGGATATTTTCTTTAGATAATTTTATTCTTGACATTATACCTTGTTGGTATGACTGTGGAAACTCCTCCGAAACCAAAACAATATGAAAGTTCCTCAGAGCTGGTCTAAATTTGAGGATTTGCTGTTTTTATTGTGAACTTCATATTCTTGGTTTTACTACATGCAGAGAGACTAATCATGAGCCTGTGAAAGAATAAATAAATGAACGTGCTACCGCTTGACTCCACAGGGTGTTTCGTATCCAAACCGAGCAGCTTGGAGCCAAATTATCATCCCAACACATCAACAAACTGATGCACTCGTGGAGCAACAGAGAGAAAAGGAACAATCATGGGAGAGCGTGTGATATTTCCATGATTACAGACTCTCTGATGATTTTTGCTGAATATCTGAGTTACATCACATAAACACTTTTTATTTCAGTGAGATGATGCTGATAAAATGTTGCACCGGCTGCAAAACGGCATTGCAAATATCCACTGCTTTTAACGAAGTGCCTTTAAAGTGCAAAATACTACTCATTCATTGATTCTCTGAAGCTGCACTCAGTCTGAGCTTCTCTGAAAAATGCAGGACGGTGAGTGAGCAGAGTCCAGCTGAGACAAGAGGTTTGTCTCAAATCTGTCTTCACATGAAATAACATCAGGACAGTTCAGACTGTTCATTTCAGCTGCTGCAGGGGGAAAAAAAGTGAGCATGTGAATAAGTGAATGTGAATAATGGATGTGTGTACCTCGCTCTGCAGCTCAGTAACCTCTTTAACACGTTGCGTCTCCAGAGTCTCCGGCAGCCGGTGGTACAGAGAGCTGCTGGCTTCCTTCTTCCCTGCCTCCTTGTACTTGACCTGCAGGAGAAAAAAAAAAAAACAGGTCAGATTTTTGTTTGTTTCATGATCACAATCTTTATGCATTTTACAGCTTCTGCTTCACAACAAATAACCACATGATGAGAGATGAGACGTGTCTGCAGCAAATGTTTTCAGTACGTGGCCTCCTTCTTTGTTGTGTCTGCCACTGCTGTCTTTTATCCAGGATGATTTAATTGTCAGGGAAAGCTTTTAGTACCACTTTAAAACTGAAAAACAAAGACTAATATTGTCGCTGTTTTGTCTTTAGATGTCAGATTTATATGAAAACCAAAACCCACGAACTGAAGGTGAAGAGACACAAGAGAAGAACACATCAAGCAAACAGTGAGAGCGCAGTGACACATGAAAACCTGATTGTTTCTTCACTTTTTTTTTTTTTTTTTAGATGAGAGCTGTTCAAAAGAGAATAAAAACACTCTGGATGTTTGAAAGTGAGAGCTCTGAACTGTTTGAAGTACTTATCCACAGTCCTTTTATTACCTACAGTATGAGGTACAGTACAGTGGTGATTATGAATAATCACTAAATCTTGACTAAAACATAACAAAAACAAAAGACTAAAATATGACTAAAAAAATTTCAGTAAGCGACTAAAGCTAAGTCGGTCCCTTCAGGAAGTTATGATGTAGCAAATTCAAACAATCCCCGTGAATTCTGTGTGACTTTGCAACTTTTCCAAAATTTGACCAATCATCGCTGCTTCCCACAGGCTCCACCAATCATAGCAGTCCCCGCACGCAACCGTCATACATGTACGTCTTAATGAACTGACTCACTGTTTTGTTTTGTTATTCACTATTTCTTTTAATTTATTTTCTTTAATTTTGTCACAGGTACTGAAAAGAACACATCTGTCATTCTTGTTGACATTCTACAACGTTCTGTACACTTTTATTCTATAATTTTGAGCTCCAAATACCCCCCAGGTGCACCTCTTCACTTACAAATAAAGCTGATTTTTTGTAATTCTGAGCCTTTTTGGTGAGGTTATTGTGGTTTTGTTCTCCCTGGAACAAGTTGCATTTGATATTTAATGAATGACAAAAAAAACCCTCAACTTTCTTCTGCTATTTTCACTTGCCTAAAGGCATCGCAACATGCATCGCAATTCTTTTTAGAAAAGCTGCTGTGAAATCAGGCATTTTAGGCTGCAACAATCCAAAAAAAGGCCCGTGAAATCCTGGAGGGACTGCTAAATCAAAAGGTCTTGCCAAAATTAACACTGGTAAAGTGGTGAAAATATTCTAAATTTAGCGTACACTTAAGCTGATATTGATTTTTTTAGGTGTCTAAAATATATTTTGCTGCTGACCCTGCCCACAGCTGACCGCCCTATCCCTTTAAGCGGAGGAAGAAAAGGAGGAGGAGGAGGAGAGAGCGATAGAGAGCGGTATCCAGCAGCCCTGAATGTATTTCTGATAACGAGACCAGAATAGACGACAGTGGTCAGTTTATCTGTAATGTGTTAACATATTGGAGAGCCTGAGATGAAACACACACCTAATTTAGTCTCTGAGGACACACTGCACATTTCCTGGACATTTCCTCAAAACCTTAAAGATGTTATTCTTCTTAATCTCGAGCAAAACCTGCAATGTGTAAGTGTAGCTCTCATCTCTGAGCCCACTGGTTCCTCCTGCTGACATAAATCTTTAAAAACTCCTCATAAATATATAGTTTAATTTTAAAAACAGGCCAAATAATTTCCTCAAACTTTCAGTGACGATTAATCCACATTTGGTCCTGTGGTGAGTATTCAGGGCGGCAGGATGGTGTGTGGGATTGAGTCAAAAATAAACTACAGATGATGTGTTTTTGGACAACGGTGGAGCTGCACAGAAGAAGAAGATAAATCAGGCTGTGATTCACACACAGTACTTGTTAGATGATACATTCGGTGCTGCTTTTAGCTTCAGATTTGTTGAAAATAAGAAAAATACAGACTATTTTCCAGTCTTATGAAATCCTTTGTAGGGGTGAGTCCTCATAATGTGTGAACAGATTTACGTCCTCACATGATCATTAAACGTTTCCCACCTCGCTGTGTGTCTCAGCCATCTCTTTAACAAACTGAGTCTCCAGGGTTTCAGGCAGCAGATTGTATAAAGTGTTGGGCAGATCCTCTTTGTCCTTTTTGTAGTTCGCCTTGAAACATAAAAGAAAGAAACTGATGAAAACAGCGGTTAAGAGTTTACTTTGTTCCTTTTGGAAACACTGAGTTATGGTGTGAAACTCACAATAAATTCACCATAAATGTATGTTTGGATCGTCTTCACACATTTCTTTAAAAGTTTACATCTTAAAATCTGAACATCTGAGTAAAAGAATTATCTTAAAGGGACAGTTCACACAAAAATGAAAATTCAGTCATTATCTTCTCACCTTCGTGCTGACTGGAGGTCGGGTTTATTTTGTTTGACCAGAAAACACTGCTGGAGTTTTACAGGAAAACAGTGTTGCAGAATCTCCCAAACAATGGAAGTGAATGGTGACCAGTTTTCAAACATCAAAAAACAACAGAATAAAAACATAAAATGCCTCCATACTCCTCCTCTGGTGTAATCCAAGTCTCCTAAAGCCCCGACGTGCTAAGTTGACCTGATGTTTTCTTGGACTCACGTTCAAAACTAAAAACTAAAAACCCAATCCCACAACTTCACACTTCACTCACATTACTTTTTTCATGATTATTTATTTATCTGTGGGAACAAAACAGTTTTACAACACTTGAATATATCTTTGACTTAAAGGAATTGTTTGGGTTTTTTATGTGGGGTTGTGTGAGAAACTTCAGTGTTTTACCTACAGTAGATGCTGGTCGAGTCACCCCAGTTCGTAGAAGCAGCTGGTGAACCAGTGCTTATATAAGCTGAATTTCACTCTCTTGAATCTAACCAAACTCCATTTACAAAAATACTCATTTTACCCAACAGAATACAGGAATTGCTGGTCTACAACTGCCTCGATTGGTTGGTTAGTTTGCGTTACTGCGTTAAATTTGGTGTCTTAAACGTGAAATATGTAACACCCTAGCATTAAAAAAAGGGTACTGCGGTCCAAATTCAAAATATTGGATTGTTTCCTCCCACCTCTTCATGCAGGCTTCAGGACACTGAGAGCAAGATGAGCACAACATAATACTCTGACAATGACAAGCAGCGACGAGTCCTCCACTGTTGATCAACCGTTAATAACTCTGTCAATAGTATGTCAATGTAAAACTAAGTGATATATAAGTGATATTTGGCTGATATAACAGTGATAAAGCTGTGAAAATGTTCTACTTGGTGTAATTTAGCTTACTCTTAAACTGATATTAATTTTCCTTAAAAATTATCTTTTGGTGAATAAAAAACATTTTGCTGCTGACCCTGATCCTCAGCAGTACATTGTTTGGCTTCCTACACCGGTTCTCCTGCTGCTTCTCCAAACTGGAGGTGTGTCGACCGCAATCTACTGTAGGTAAAACACTGACTGTGGATACATAACTCATACAACCACGCTTCAAAAAATCTGAACTGTCCCTTTAAACTGAGTTATTATGATTGATTGTGTAAAATGAATGCAACAAATTGCCGAATTTGCTTGTGGCTCCAATAACAAAAACAAAACCTGTAAGATCTTGATGTAATAATCCACCTGCAGACCATCTGTATGAGGCGTTCAGGGTCCTCACCTCACTCTGTATCTCTGACATCTGCTTGGCAAAATGGGTCTCAGCCGTCTCAGGCAGGAGCGAGTACAAGTTCTTACTGATGTCCTTCTTCCCCTCTTCTTTATACTTCACCTGATGAAGAGCACACAGAGCTGATTTCACCAGATCTACCACACACGAACCAGCATCGACATGTCCGTCAGCGTGTTCCTCACCTCACTGTAAATGTTTCTCAGCTCTTTAGCCAGCTGTGTCTCTGTGGTTTCAGGGAGCTGGTGGTACAGAGAGTCGCTCACCTCCTTCCTGCTGTCCTGTTTATATTTCACCTGCACAGAGACGGAAGAACAGAGCAAAAACTGACAGAGGTAAGATTTTCTGACCAGGTTTCAAGTTCAAATTTCAGTGAATTTTGGTG
Organism: Lutjanus argentimaculatus; assembly: GCA_034769285.1. Lineage (NCBI taxonomy): Eukaryota > Metazoa > Chordata > Actinopteri > Lutjaniformes > Lutjanidae > Lutjanus > Lutjanus argentimaculatus. The sequence continues at coordinate 4,037,465 of JAWZSL010000009.1, read as the reverse complement.
GACAAAGAGAAAACAAAGACAAATATCCAAAGTTATCTTACAGATTTTATAAGGAGGCAAATAAATGTTAATGGTAGATTTAATTTTAGTTGATTGGGACCAAAATGGAAATAAATTCTGGACTGAACTTTTGTCAAACAACCTTAACTAAACAAAAAAAAATCAGGGTCTGGTGATGTGAAGTTTTTTAATTTTAAACAACCCCTTTTTCACCCAGCAACCCACCAAAATTTGTGCAGCTCACTGGACGCAGCAACACTTTCACATTAATTGGGTCCAGGTTGCAGGTCGAGTGGAAATGAAGTACCATTTTCCATTTACAGGCCTGGACCTGAACACACCACCATCACCGCGTCTGCACCCACCTGACTCTGCAGCTGTGAAACCTCTTTGGCGCGCAGAGTGTCCAGAGTCTCAGGCAGCTTTGAGTACAGAGAGCTGGACACTTCTTTCTTCCCTGCCTCCTTATATTTGGTCTAAAAAATAAAACAAAATATAGTTTAACATATTTCAGGGAACATACTCCACTGTCACTGCAGTTAAAAAGTCAAATTTAACTCTGAGATTTCATTTTAGGGGAGAAGGGAACCGACAAACCAGGTTGCTTTTCAAAAATGCATCTATAAATCAGTGTATTTTACAATTTCTTTGACACGTTTTGTTTTAAATGAAATACTTGCCTCACTTTGTATTTCAGAAACAGCTTTGGCAAACTGGATGTCGTTGGTCTCTGAGAGCTGAGAGTAAACACTGACGGTCTGGCTCCTCTTCCCACTCTCCTTGTACTTGTTCTGGAAAACGAGACATGTTCAAAAGGACACGTTATCAAGCTTCAACCCATTTTTTTTTTATCTTGTATTGTAATAGTTTGATTGCAGTAACCTTCTTGTATTTTGACACATTGTGTTTAAAGACTCTGGCCTGAGCTCCACGTTGGTTTACACTTTGTTTTGTAGCTAAGAAAGCAACAGAAGGAACAAGAATCAGCTCTCCATCTACAGCAAACTTTACAAAGACAAACTTCTGCCTTTCTAGTTTCATTTTCAATGTCTTTGCCATCTTTTTTCTTTGAGGTCAACTTACAAATTGGAGGACGTTTCATGGATTTGTAGTGATAGAAATGATGTGAGGTTCACTGAGTCTTTTGAGCTTTGATTGTGGGTCTGAGCAGAAGAAGAGAAATCCTTTTTTCTGATTGTTATCCTCTGAGAGTTTGTAATTCAAGTAATTCTAATTCAAGAAGAAACAAGCAGGGATCAAACTGTGCATAAAGACTGAAGAACCATAAAAACACTCTGGTTACTGTGAATGTTTTAATTTGGTGGAACTAAAGTCCTGTGTACTTAAGGACAGTTTTACTTGTACTTTACTTGAATATTTCCATTTGATGCTATTTTATTCTTCAACTCCTCTACATCTCAGAGGAAAATGTACTTTACATTCTTGAAAAAATCGTTGCACAGCAGCACCTTCAGGTCATCAAATATCACAATATTTTCAGTAAATATCAGTCTGGCTTTCGCTAGCGACCCAGTACAGAGACAGCACTAGATAGAATGACAAATGACATCCTCACGTAGACCGACAATGGTGAATACTCTATCCTGGACAGCTAGATGAAAATTTGTATGTGTGGGTATTCATTGACAAGCTTTAATTTCATGAGTTAAGTGTGACGATGACATAAAAGAAAAATATTGAACATTAACTGCAATGACGATGAAATTGCTGAGATTTCTGCCCTGACAAAGAAAGACAAGACAAAATACACCAGCGACCTTTTCAGGTGGGAAGAAAAGAAAAGAAAGAGGAGAGACGACCTGTCTGTGGACACTTTTGCCTCCTTTTCAAACTGACAATTAGACTGATGTATCACTCCAAATTAAGATGTGCGCCTTGTGGATTAAAGATGTGCATCAAAGACACCTGAAAACACACTGTCGCACTGTGTCTGCCAATTTTAATATCAGGTACATACATTGATTGATTCAATAACACGTATGTTAATCCCCTTTTAGAACTAAAAGTAATGTTAGTGTTGCCCAAAGTTGCCAAGCTCCATGAACAGAACTGAGCGCACAGTAAAACATCTGCTGCTTCTAAAAGATTCTCTATGATTTCTTATGACTCATTAACATTAACTGACACTAAATCATTCTGCAAACATTTAAAATAATTCAGTCTTACTTTTACTTTTTTTTTCCCAGATAACGTCCATCAGCCTTAACAACACACTGAGTAAAACATGACAATGAATTTAGCACAGGATATATATAAAATGTCTGCTTTACCAGGTCACTGTCTGATAACCAATAATGATGCACCAGTAATGATTTATGCATTAATTTTTATATGATAGGGGAGACCTGGGATGGTGGCAACACTTTTTGTTTGAGCATCAGTAACTCAGTAGTTGTTTGTGCTAAATCTGTCTAATTTTGATGCATGGTACTACAAATAAAACTCTACTGGACATCTACTATACAATCACAGATTATGTGAGATACCACTGATCACTCCGTCCGAGCTGATTGCTCTAAACTGTTTCTTGTATTATTCACAAACAGGAAATTTCAGGTCATCATAAACAACACTGTGTCATCTGCCCCGTAACCCTGCAGAGTACCACAGGGTTCAATCCTCGGACCCATCATCTTTTCAGATTAGAACACACACAGTAGGAGTGTAACTTAATTACTCCATTTTATCTTCACATAGCAAAGAGATATTTTGCTGCTGAATTAATGCTCAAAATCTCACATACAGAACCTTTGATGACAGAATCAAAGACTAAATGATGAAGAAGAGAAGAAGAAATGTCAACTGATTTAAAGAAAAGCAGCAGTGTGTTTGTGTGTGTGCTGTACCTCACTCTGTATCTCAGTCATCTCTCGGGCGAACTGGGTCTCAGAGGTTTCAGGAAGCTGCGAGTACAGAGACGACGTCATCTCCTTCCTCCCTCCATCTTTGTACTTTTTCTGTCAAGAACAAAGAATCAAAGCAGAAAAAACAGTGAATGTGATTCATCTCCAGCAGAGCACAACCAGCCTTACATTTACACGAGCATCTCTTTCATAACCAGCTCACGATTTAAAGCGCCAGTTCACACAAATTCAATCAAAACGTATTTTCACACTTGGTGGTGTCTAAACCTGCAGATGAATTCTGTTGCTGAGATTTCAGAGGTGAATGGAATTAAGTTTGTGAAAAAAACTTCTGACAAAATGTAATCTACTACTCTCTATGTATTCCTTATAAAGTGAGAGGAAAACAGCCTGTAGAGCCGGATTATTTTCACATATAACACAGCGAATTATGGATTTATTTCGACCAAACCAGAGTTAGTGATTGTTATAATAGCAGCAAGACAAACCAAGACGGTTTTGGTGAGTTAAATTTTGTCTCTGTCTGTCTAAGGAGTTTAACTGAAGTGTGTTTTGTGGAGTTAACAAGGCAATTAAGCTTGTTTTAGTTCGGTAAAAGAGAGAAACTTGAATTCAGAAGGTGATCAGTTTCATAACAGAAATTTGAACCATTACCACGTCCATTCTGGCACCAACTGCATAGCAAGATGACATTTTCTCTTTCTCTTACGTGGCCTGCTACTCTGAGATGATTCATGTCCAGTTTTTTGTTTTGTTCTCCAGCAAACACTGTGATGCAATCATGACCTGGCACTAAAAGGGTCTATCCAAACCCCTCAAAATAAAGTGTTAAAAATCAAATTAAAATGTTAAAAGAGGATATCAGCTTGGCTCTGAATCCATCACTTTTGTATTCTCTGTATCCTAAGAACATACCAGACTAATAAGAATAATTCATAATAAGTTTTTTTGTTAAGGATTTTTCTTTTTATGGCAACACAAATAATCACAGTCTCCTAGTTAAAGTCAAAAACCACTGAAATATTAATGGAGAGATGTATGGTCTGTGTCTTTTTTATTCTATTATTTATTTTTTATTTATTTCTACTTGTTGATCATCTACATTATGTTTGCGAGTTGTTATGTTGTGTGTTGAGCTGATGCAATAAAATAAAGTTAAAATATCCCAACTGTCATGAGGTGAAAGTGACGGTAGTTTGAAAGTTGAGTGAACCAAACCAACCAAAGAGTGTGAGTTTGGTTTTCTTCTTCATGTGTGTGAAGAACTCATGTATAAACCTGTTTTTCTTGGTTTAACCCACTTTGTCTAAGTCAATAAAGAATATTTGAATTTGACTGCATTGACAGATGGAGAGAAAGAGACAGAAAGAAAGACAGAAAAAGGAAGAGATGAAGGTAGAGAATGACTCACTTCACTCTGTAGTTCGGTCACTTCTTTGGCGTGTTTGGTCTCCAGAGTTTCGGGCAGTTTGGAGTACAGAGACGAGGCCGTTTGCTGCTTCCCAGCCTGCTTGTATTTCACCTGTAACACAACAACGACAGACACACACACACACAGAGTAAAAGACCTCTTCCACAACAATCACACAGCTCTGTTCACTCCAGAGCATCAAACCCACCACAGTCCTCCTTGGAATTCCTCCAACAACTACTATCTTCTTTCAACCACTGTTATCAGCCGTGAACCCTATTGGCTGCTGATAATAGCAACGATTCTTTGACATCATCAGATTTATCAGCTGTGGACCAATAGGATTTCAGCTTCACGCCTTGATTGACTCGACATATTTTTAAATATGGAATAAATGAAAGAAGTCAGACGGTGAGTGTGAGAGTTAGTGTGTTGTTTTCCAGAGAGTCCACAGCAGAGTTTAAATCAGACCTCTTTATCTCTGAGCTGTCTGTCTCTGCACTTTAAACATCTGACACACTGCGAGATTACTACAACAGCAGCACGTTTACATCACACAGTCACATATAGTTACCACAGAAATATACTGAGACTCTATCTGCTGCTACTAAAGGACCAAACTAAACTAAAGTTTTGTTTGTTTGTATCTGCTGCTAACATCCTAAAAACTTCTAATAATGCTGCAGGTTTTTATTGCTGTGTGAACTTCACCTCTTACTGTGAGTATCTAGACTGAGGGTCACATTAGTGAAGTTTTTATGGACATTACATGGACATTAGCAGCTGGTGGATCAGAAAAAGCACCTCCAAAACATTTAGTGTTGAGTAACTGAGATTATTATTCAATTAAAGGTCCAATGTGTGAGATTTATGGAAATTTAAGGCCAGAAATGGTCAGAAAGTTTGTTTTCATTAGTGTATAATCACCTGTAAATAATAATAATTGTGTTTTTGTTGCTTTAAAATGAGCCGTTTATATCTACAGAGGTGGCAGGTCGTCTTTCCTGAAGTCTGCTGTGAATGGACAACCCAAAGAATGATTCTAGACATGGCTTTTTGTGTTTTGTTCGTGTTTTGTGGCCACATTAGGTTTTCCTACATGCTTAGAAGGTATAAGAATGGGACAAGGTGTTTGCAATCTGCAAGCTCACCACACTGGTCCTTCAAACAATGATCTATCTCCTTGAAAATTAGCTGCCTTTTTGAGATGGATTGAGCAAAATAATCAAGTTCCTTGAAAGAAAGTTAAGGGACCAACTCAACCCAATGAGTTGTATTTTGCCATATAACCTAAAGAACAGTAACATAATATCCTGTGTTTTGATCAAAGCTTTAAAATGATTCCTATTGGGGTTAAGTCTTTTCCCTGAATTCCCCTGATCAGTGTTTTTGAGTAAAAAGAATTTTCCCACCTCACTGTGTGTCTCAGCCATCTCTTTAACAAACTGAGTCTGCAGAGTTTCAGGCATCAGATTGTATAAAGTGTCGCGCAGATCCTCTTTGTCCTTCTTGTACTTTGCCTTCAGAGGAAAAAAAAAAGTAAAAAAAAATGGAAACAGAGAAAATACTGCACTGAAAGAAAGACTGTAGTGAGAGATCAGATCATCGCTGCACCTCGCTCTGGATCTCTCGACATATGCTTGGCGAAATACATCTCGGCTGTCTCAGGGAGGAGGTGGTAGAGCGACGAGGACGCTTCCTTCTTACGGCCCTCTTTATACTTCACCTGCATCACAGGACAAATAAATTATAACACAGGGCTGAATATAAAACCACAGAACTCACTCAGCAGGCCAAAGATTTCAAGATGAGGGCAGCTGTGTTCACATGTGTTTGGACTGAAGCACTTTTACTATAGTTGCATGACTAATGCATTTTTTATTGGCTTTGTGTTTTTAGAGAGAAGTTGAATTTTTATTATTAATTTTAGTGCAACAAAACGTTTCTTGCAGGCAGCATCATGAGAGGAACTGCAGCTTCAAGCGTTTTAACATTCTGCTGTCACTGATGTCTATGTAACATCTTATTTTTGGAACTTCCTCCTCCTCCTGCACTGATATGGAGGCTACAGTGGAGACCAGTGTCAGGGGGAAATAGTTCGAACAGAGCCGTATGAGACATGTAATATAGCAGTGGTTCTCAACCCCGGTCCTCAAGTACCACTGCCCTGCATGTTTTAGATGTTTCACTCCTCCAACACACCTGATTCAAATGATCAGCTTATCATCAAGCCTCCACAGAAGCCTGATAATGACCTGATCATTTGAATCAGGTGTGTTGGAGCAGGGAAACACCTAAAAAATGCAGGGCAGTGGTACTTGAGGACCAGGGTTGAGAAACACTGTAAAAGAGCAGTACGGAGGACTTTTTTTTTTTTTTCAATCTGAAGACATTGTGCACTGTTTTGCAGTGGTTTCTGGATTAAACGACATGTTTCCTCGTCTGTTGCACACGTTGCACACCGTTGCACACTGTTGCCACTGTTGCACACCGTTGACACCGTTGCACACCGTTGCACACTGTTTTGAGATATGTTTTCTCTCGTGTGGTGGGTGTGCCACAGGTGTTAACCAACCGTGTGCAATGTGTATGTAAACACTGAAAAGGCATGGCTGTGCAGTGCACTTGCATACACAACAGTGTTCAGCGCAGCACCGATTCTGTTTAAATATACGTTTTGCTACGTTTTGTCGGGGCTGAATGCGGCCCTGGTCTCCTCCTGTCTCCAAGTGCCGCCGTGGCTCATTTTGTTTTGGTGCGCTGTTTTTCCTTCTTCTGGTTCTGATGATATCCCATCATAATTCCTGTAACTGGTCTGATGGTTCAGTTTGATCCGAGACCACCTTTTTTCATCTGGCAACTCTGGCTTTTTGGTCCGGACTGTAATCGGGGGGAGGTTTCACACCTGTAATTTTGGCCTGGATCAAACTGAAAAGTCCGAAAATAGGTATGAAAACACCCTAAGTGAGACTCGAGGCCTTCCTTTAGTAAAGTGCACCAGAAACACTGTTTGTGGAAGCTAAAAGACACAATCATTAAAGATACGGGACTCTGCACAGAGGTAAACATCCATTGTTACACACTGGCAAATGAACAGACAGCTGCTGAAATAAAGTTTGCTTGAAGTTTGTCACCTGACTCTGGAGCTCCGTCACCTCCTTGGCCAACTCAGTCTGGAGGGTTTGAGGAAGGCTGGAGAACAAAGTGGAGGACAGCTCCTTCTGCATGTCCTCTTTGTACTTCAACTGCAGGGACGACAGGATGGACAGTGTTTGTTTGTGTGGGTCAAATGTCCAGGTCAGACACTTCGTGTGAAATGTGTAAAATAATAATTTAAAAAAATCTTAAAATCTAATTTTAGTCTTTTAACAGACTGTTGCATTTATTAGGTTTCTCAGTAGTGTGCAGGTTTTATTTTTCTTGTTAATGTTCATTTGAAAATTAGGTTTAGATTATGAAAGACTAAAGTTTAGGCAGATAGTGGAGAGGGTTTTATTACATGTAGGCCTTGAGTGTAGTGAGTGTGTGTGGGTGTAGGTGTGTGATCAGTACCTGACTCTGTATCTGTGAGACCTGCTTGGCGTGTTGAGTGTCCAGAGTTTCTGCCATCACAGAGTACAGGCAGCTGCCGGCCTCCTGCCTCCCCGACTTCTTATACTTTGTCTGCAGAAAAAAAAATGATTATTATTGACATGTGCTGCACGTTCTGTTTAACAATTATGTCAACAACTTGCATTGGCTAATATGCACTTATAGCAACAGCAACAATCTGGTGCATCAGGTGTAACCAGGAGAGGAACACTGGTTCACTGTTTTTTGGAAACTACGTTAAAATGTGCAAGTTCTGGGAGAAAATCAGCACAGCTGAAGTTACCCCTTCACCCAAAGGTCTTTATTTTGGGAATGCATCTGGGTATCCCAAATTTACAAAAAAACCTGACACGTGTCTGTTACAAGCAAATCGTCTAATTGCCCTCTCTTGGAAAAATCTACCCCGCCTCAAATAGTTCAGTGGTTGAGAGAAATGTCCTGTTGTCTCTGTGGAAAAGATAACCTATATTCTTAAGGGAAAAAAATGTCTTTACAAAGAAATCTGGGGACCGATGGTAATTTGAAAGGTACTTTTTCCCATAGAAGAGATACCGAGTAGATAGAAGGACTGTAAGAAGCTTCTTGATATGCTGCTCCGTTAAAACGACACTTTGACTGTGCTGGTAAACCAACAGAGGAACACATGTTGTCTGTGGGCCTTGATTTTCCTTATATGAACTACCTGTGTAATCCATTTATTCCAGACATTATTGGATGGATGTCAGTGGGGAAAGGGTGCTGGGAAGGGTGGGAAGATACAGAACAATGCAAACTGTCATCCAAAAAACATCTTCACATTCTGAGCCGTCTTATCCATGTACAGTTCTGTGTTTATTCCTGCATGGATGCACAGTATCGGCTCGTAATGCCTCATCCTCTTTTCTCTCATCTCACCTCGCTCTGCAGCTCAGAGACAGTTTTAGCAAACTGAGTCTCAGCAGTTTGTGGCAGCTGCGAGTAGAAGCTCTGAGAGAGGCTCTTCATCCCGCCCTCCTTGTACTTGTTCTACAGTCAGAGACAATAGATTATGATTAGTTATAACATGACATTAACAATAAACAGCTTGAGTGATTTCACCGACTGCAAGCGGAGTTTCTGCCAAAGTCGGGTACATGTTTAATAATAGCTGCCGCTGAAGAACTGAGAGCTCTGAACAAACAGATGGACTCAAAACAGATAAGAAGAAAAGTCACTCATTCATAATAGAGTCAATCATTCATAACGAAACACAGCAGCCTGTTCTCTGGTGCATCATGACAGAAATCACATCACAGCGTCCAGAGTCACCTCATCCACAAACAGGCAGTAAAAATACACTGATTCACTTTAGAAAGTCATGTGACATTCCTGCCATGAACAGAAATGACTGCCAGAGACTCACATTGATGCTTGTTAAAACAGCTCATCATTTCACTGTTGCAGGTTTGGAAATCTGAGTTTGATTTCATATCATTTGCAAAAACTGTGTGCTCAAGTCTAAACATTTAAATCGAGCTGAACAAGCCATCCTGTGTCCTCTGTTGACCTCCAGTGCAGCAGGGGACATTCTGAGGACCATGCATAACATTCCCTGTAAAGTTCTCGATAGGTAACGAATGTTCAGAACTTTTACAAAAGCATTCCTAAAACGTCCTCTTTTAGTTATGAAGGTTCCACATGTGACTTTAGAGGGACGTTCCACAAAAAGGACTTTGTACTTTTTAAGAGGAAAAAGTTCACTTGATAACCATCGTGGAACATCTGCAAACAGAACCTCCAGCACAGTAACATCACAGATACTGATACTTGATTTCGATACCACTTCCTGAACAATACTTGTTTCTCTTTAACTGAATCTTGTGGTAAGAATTACATTGCACAGGGATAATGTGCTGGATGTTAGGCCATTTTTAAGGACTAGTCCTAATGGTGCATTCCAACAAAATTCTTAAAGTGTCAAGCGCATTTCTACAAATATCTTCAAACTACATACATGCAGCAGTTGTTCTGCTTGTATCCTTGTTTCCTGATCAGGACAAACTGCAAAAAAATCTGCTCAGGATCTATTTTTTCACATCTACTGTAGATCAAAATTGTTCCTTCACTTTGTTCTTACGTGGCTCTGCATGTCGGTGATCTCTCGGGCAAACTGGGTCTCCAGAGTGTCAGGCAGCTGGTGGTAAACTGGACATGACAACTCCTTCTTAACAGCCTCTTTATACAAGATCTACGAGACACAGAGGGGACAACATTCAGCATGGACGCTCACTGAGGAGGAGAACGAGACATTTAGAATAATACATAATAATAACAATAAATAATAATGTAAAAACCACAGGTGGTAGGTAGGTTTGCATGTTTTAGCTCCTTTACGTTTTGTTAGCATAATTAGCATTTTCTACAGCATACTTTAACTTCACAATGTGGTTTCTATGTTATTAGAGCTTGCAGAGTCTTGGAAAGAAAAAATCTTGGAAAAAAAAGTCTCTTCCAAACATTATCAGTGCCTGTGAAAAGTGTAAGATGCATGTGCGTACCTGACTCTGTAGCTGTGAGCCTCTTTCGCGTGTTGTGTCTCCAGAGTCTCAGGAAGTCGGTGATACAGAGACGTTGATGTCTGCTTCTTACTGGCCTCTTTGTATTTAGCCTAGAATCAGATTCAGATTCAGCACTTCAAAACAATGAGAACAGAACAATGCACCGTTTTTTAACAGTGGGACAAGCTGCTTACTTTTGTTTACCAGTGTCAGGGTTATGAGGACAGTTCTGGAGACGTCTGCTTTCTGTACTTTCTGAACTAACTTAACTATTTACCATAAAATGTGGTTCAAATATGATCTCAGGTGGACCTTAGGACCCTGGCATTAAAAAATGCGATCCAAAATCAATCAGGGGCATTTCTAGAAGAGGGGCATGGGGCACCCCATTATCCTCAAGTATGATTGGTTATCTGTCCAGTGAGGGGCGGGGCCTTAGTTTGAACCAACTGTTTGATGAGAAGGCTTAATCCTGTGTGAATCTGTTAAACCATATGAAGTCTGCAGGTAATTTCTGTTAAAGTGTGAACCGACTGTACTGTACATTGAGTATTCAGTCCACAGGCAGCAGCCTGAACCCACCTCGCTCTGCATGTCTGTCATCTCTTTAGCATGCTGGATGTCGACCGTGTCAGGCACCACAGCGTACAGGTTGACGCTCATCTCTTTCTTACCATCTTCTTTGTACTTGACCTTGTGAGGAAACAAAATACGACCAGGAGGGGAAATGAATGCACATTAATTTATAGATAACTAAAGTCAAAGTTTCCAGTTGTGGGATGAAATGAACTGTTCCACATGCAGCTGATGAAGATGATGTTTTGTTCTAGGAAACCTTTCTTCCTCACAGTCATACCTCACTGAGCATCTCCGTCTGCTGTCTGGCAAACTGAGTGTCGATGGATTCTGGCATCAGGTGGTACAGACTGGAGGAGTCTTTCTTTAAACTCTGCTTGTACTTCAGCTGGAGAAGACAAAACACATTCAACTTGGATTACAATCACTTTATTCAGTTCAGTTCAATCAGTATGTGTACTGAATGAATATAGATGTGACAGTTGAGTTTTTACAGCGTAAACATGATCAGATCAGAGAACAGGATGACGAAAATAGCTTGTTCATTTCATAAAAATGGATCCCATCAAGCTCAAGGGGTTTGATCTTTGAGCAGGTTCATGTGAGACAGTTTAAGCTCATCTTAAACAGTAACTTTTGGATTTTTCAGCCTGGACCCTATTTTCCCATGTTTTTGTGACCAATTGACTAATGGGGACAACAATTTTTGAAACTGGTCCAGTATAGAGTGAGACAGCTGCAGCTGTCAGCCGTGAAATGAGCTGCAAGTAATCCTTTCCTGTAATCCAGTCCTCCTGGCCAATCGTGAGTCATCAAAGTACGTCCACTAAAAGTGTTTGTTTGCGCCAGTAAGTGTCCGACAACATTATAGAAAGGATCCCAACAGAGAGAGACCTGATTTAAAGAGTAAGATCCTTTTTGTTTAACCAGCTGTTAAACAGCTGTTTTATTGCTTACCTCAAAGTCACCAGACTCCACTGACAAAAACAGTAGTTTTACCTCACAGATCATCGTAACATCATTCAGACTCTACAGAAACAAAATAAAACTCACCTCCTGGTTTGTTTTTCCACTGTTCCAACAATCATCAACTCTGGTTTGATCAAAATAAACCCTTAATTTATTGAGTTAGTTGTAAAAATATCAGAAGAGGAGTGAGAGGACGGTTGAAGCAGCAGAGGAGAAATGAAACGGTGTCTAGAATCAGAATATTTTCACATCTAACTCAGTGAATTGAGGGTTTATTTCAACCAAACCACAGTTGGTGATTGTTGGAACAGTGGAAAGATAAACCGAGACAGTTTTGGTGAGTTTTATTTTGTTTCTGTCAAGTTTGAATGAAGTGTGTTTTATGATGACAAAAGTTTCTGTTTCTGTAAATGGAGTCTGGTGAGTTTGGTGAGTCCGTCTGTTTCTGGTTAAACTAATGAGACCTTACCTTTTAAAAAAGTTCTCTCTGTAGGGATCGTTTCCATAATGTTGTCAGACACTTAGAATAACTATCTGAGCCTGTCAGTGACGTACTTTGACGGTTCACAGTTGCCAATAAAAATTATATTACAGCCAGTTTCACAGCTGGTGGCTGCAGCATTCTCGCTCAATACGGGACCAGTTTTTTAAAATTGTTGTCTCCATTAGTCACTTAGACAATTAAAGGTAATCAAATTCAACACTCAGCCACCTGCTCGGATTGAAGACTTATTCGATAATCAAAGAAGGCCGTGTGTATAAGCGTTAAAGAAGCACTCGAGAAGGACTGAAATCTGATTGCTGGATTTGATCCAGTCATCCAGGTGTTGGATGATGGATTGTTGTTTGCTATCTAGCTAAACTCTTATTGTTGCAACTAACTAAAATATTATATCTTGTGGTGTAATTGACAGTCACCAAGCAGCTTCATCCTCTGGAGCTCCGAGGTACAGCTCACCATGATTTGTAAGTAACAACTGCAGTCACATTAGTGAAGTGGCTAACTGAGACACATACAAAAAATAAAACATGTCAGCTGGACAGATGTGTGCTGTTTTGGATGGTTCAGCTGGTGTTTGTGTGTGTATGTGTGTGTTTGTGTATACCTGACTCTGCAGCTGTGAAGCCTCTTTCGCGCGCTGCGTGTCCAGAGTCTCAGGTAGAGTCGAGTACAGAGAGCTTGTCGCTTCTTTCTTTCCTGCTTCTTTGTACTTCATCTGAAACACAACACAAACCAAACACACAGCTTATCGCTTCAGACTGGTTACAGACCTTCACCTGCTTCAGACGAAAACAGTTTTGTTCAAATGTAGCCTCAGCATCAATAATAACCCAACAGTTTTTTACTTGGTCATCAGGACTCTGAATGTGCACAGAGCTGTTTCCACTGAGTATCTGCACTCTGTGCTAGATTTTCTGTTTTTTCTCTGTTCAACTGAAGACGTATAGTATCTTTTACCTCATAGTTACTTTTTATCTCTTGTCATTATTTTATTCTTGCTGTTTTTTGGGGATTGGGATTTTATTGTATGTAAATCACTTTGTAAACAATCCACTTTTTTGATTCAGATCCGATTCTGATACCTAAATTTGAATATCTTCGGATACTTTCACACAGTGGTTCCCAAATGGTGTGCTGAGGCATACCGGTGAGCCCTGAGGGAACCATACATTATTACTTCAGTTTACAACTAAACATAAAGTTATGAGTGAATTTTTAATATACTATATTAGTACTCATTTCCCAACAGAGGCAATTCTAGACCCTAAAAATGACTCATTAAAATTCTTCTGTCAAAGTGAATCCCAGTTTTCACCACTCGTGCAGTTGCTGGATGGTGTGACACATCAAACGCCCTGATTGACCGACACATCATTTTTTTTCCCACTAACGCTCCAGGAACTCTGATTGGCTAGTGCTCATTGTCCCTGTCAGTCAGGTTGTAATAGAGGATATTTTGCATGGATATGAATACAGGAGTGTCTTGAGATTTTGTCTTGCCGTTTGGTGTGGTTTGGGAACAAAAAGCTTGAAAATTACTGCCTTAGTTTTTCTGTGTTTTGAGACTAAAATATATCTACAAACTAAGGACATGTTGAGTTCGCCAACTGTTACAGAGTTACTGGCTCACTCAGTCAGACAAACTTGAACTTGACTCGACTGTCTCGTTTCACATTACTGACTCTCTCAAGGGTCTACAGGACAGAGGGTGACACACACTGTACAGACTGTAAAGCCCCCTGAGGTAAATTGTGATTAAATTAAAATTAAAATTACAGGGAGCTCAGATGTTACTGATCATGTGTCTATGCTGCCTTTTATTGCTGCAGGATCTTCAAACAACTGCTTTGAAGGAAAAAAAACATGTTTTGGCAGAAGAGCAGGACTTCATTCATTCATTTACCTCACTCTGCAGCTCAGAGACTGTTTTAGCAAACTGAGTCTCAGCCGTTTCTGGTAGCTGGGAGTAGAAACTCTGAGAGAGGCCTCTCCTTCCGTCCTCCTTGTACTTGTTCTGGAAAAGATGGAAACAAAAGACATGAGTTTGACTGACAAACAAGGCAGAATTTTTAGGTATGGGCACAGATGGAAAAATAACTCAGCAGCAACAAACAAAACAAAATCTGTGAATCTGAGAGCAGCTCCACGATGAAACCCAAAAAAGTCTGTTATTCCTGTGCCCAAAAAAAAAAAAAAAAAAAAAAAAAAAGAAACTGGTACAGATCTGGTATCCCGTCTCTCCTTGGCCACAGATCAGATATTGTTACTGACTCTTCTCCAATGCACGTTACAAACAGCCTGCGATACCCCTTTGATCCAGTTTCTGATGCTAATCTGGCCTCTGATGAGTGCCTAAGGTATAAAAACATCAGAGAGCATCGGATAATGGGGTGGTGATTATTTATAACTAATCAAACAGCATTCTTACTGCAGCTCTCCCTGCACTTCAGCTATTCTGAGGAGGCAGCGGCTCTCAGCTGAAGCACATCCAGGATCCCTCCTGCATGTTGGAGATCTCATGTTTATTTAATCTCATTCCAAAATGTTCGAGGGTGATGAAACAATTTATGAGTCACTGCATTAGTACAACTTTGTTTTTAAAAAACAGCACTGTTAGCTTGGTTTATTTGACATCCACCCAACAAAAAACCTTCAGTTATTAGCTTACTAATCATTGGTTAGCTAACTAACAACAGCATGGTTATGTCCCGCCGGATCACTGCAAATATGTCACAAACATGAAGCTAGAAGTGTTTTGATCTGGACTTTAATTACAGTTGAAAAGACATTTATAACATGGGCATGATTTTCTGATTTCTATTAAAGGTATATTTGGGGAAGTTAAGCTGCTGGAAACCAAAGAAACCATTCTGACAACCGGATGATCTGTGGGCTCATTTTTCACCCGTCCTGGATCTGTTTTGGATTTGAACAGTCACATGTCAGTGATGTCACATTAAGAGCACAAAGACTTCTCATCAATAATGTTTTTAGGAAAACATTTTAGTGACTGTTTATGACTAGGCTGCCATTTTTTCCAACTTGAAAACAGGCCAAGCATCACTTCAAGCCAACTTGAACTGTTATCAGTGTTATGTCACGTTTTGTCAAAGGGAATTTGGTCTGCACCTGTTGATCAATATGTACATGTATTTTCTACCCATTTATATTATTCATTTAGTTTTTATATAGTAACTGTTACAGTCATCATTCTTGGTGTGTATGGCCCTTAACACTGTGTTAAAATCTAGAAATACCTCTACACAAGTCGTGTGACTGCTGGTTGTGTTTTATTTACCTCGCTCAGCATGTCAGTCATCTCTCTGGCGAAGCTGGTCTCTGACGTGTCGGGCAGAGTGGAGTAGAGGGAGCTGGACATTTCCTTCTTCCCACTTTCCTTGTATTTGATCTGGGGATAACAGCATCAACAAGCAGAGGCGGGCGGATGAGGAAGGTTTTTAATTTGACCAAAACAACTCTCAGAAATCAGACAGTGAGGAAACTCCTCTTGATTCTCATCTCCGGACAAAACTGAAAAAGATGTTTTTCTCAGATAACAGTAAAAGAAAACACGAGGTTTACCTCACTGAGCAGCTCTGCAGCTTCTTTGGCGTGCTGTGTCTCCATGGTAACCGGCAGCAGGGAGTACAGACATGTATTCACCTCTTTCTTACCCGCCTCTTTGTACTTGGTCTGCAGTTTGAAACAAATAAAGTTACTTTGCATGACTCCATACAGTCTCCACTGACTCTTTAGTCCACATGGAGTTTAAATAAGTTCAAAATCATAAAAGTTCTTCCACTGAGCACTTTGATCCTAAACTAACCAACATACTTTTAGAAGAACAAAAGAACAGGAAACATATTGTGGTTCAATCCGTTGATACTTTGCTTCATCTTATCACATGAAATCAGATTTTAAATCCGTGCCTGTACCTCACTCTGCAGTTCAGACAGCTGTTTGGCCAGCTGTGTCTCTGTGGTCTCGGGGAGCTGATGGTACAAACTGCTCTGAATCTTCTGCTTCAGACCTTCTTTATACTTCACCTGCAGGAGACAGAAAGAAGCATCAAACAGTGCATTCACCAAACACCAAACCAAACAAACACATGTTTTCTTTTATGTGAAGATTTTAAGTCCAGAGCATCCCTGCAGTACAACAGCACTTCATTATAATGCTGTTTTCTCACACTTTCTTAAAAAATGATTCTGGGATGTGGATATTGCGATTTCGATAATATTGTGATTGATTGTGCAGCCCTAATTTTAATTAAGATAATTTCATTTTTCATGTTATATTTTGTGGTTTTTATGGGGAAACACTACCACTACACTTCCTTGTAGTAGCTTTAGATAAACGGAATTTAAGATATTTAGACGCCCAATATCGCTGCAAGAAAAGCAGTGAAACAGTATCTCCTGTTCAGCTGCCTACATGAGTTAACTCTTTACTGGTTGTATTTGAGACCTTTTTCAAGAGAAATCATCATTGTTATTGGGTCAAAAATATGGTACATCCAGCCATTAAATTAATCCTTTTTGGGAGTAATTGATGACCACTAAAGTGCACAAGTCTTGAACACCTTACTGCAAATTTGAACTCACACAGCATCAGGTCACACTGGAGGAGAGTTTTTGGAGTTGGCCCTGTCTATGGGAGGGAACTTTTAAATAGCCATAATGACAAAAATAGAAAAAAATAGAGCCCTGCAAAAAAAAATATATTTTTAAAGCACAATCAGTGAAATGTGGATGGAAACGGTGTCAACTGTGACTCAGACAAAATTTACTTTGGAGAGGAAAAAGGTAAGTTTCAAGGCTTTAAGATGGGCTTATAACAGCCAAAAATGTCCTCTTGAGACTCTCAGACTAAGAGATGAAACCATCACATCGTGACATATTTAAATTTTTGTAATTATTTCAACTGAATCATTCTCTTCCTACATGGTCAGTGGGAGGAAAGACACTCACAAGAATCCACATGAGAGAGAGAACAAGTAACAAAAGAAGTCAGAAATAACTTGTTCGAGTACCTCACTCTGCAGGTTTGACACCTCTTTAGCGTGTTGGGTGTCGATGGTTTCAGGCAGCAGAGAGTACAGGTTGATGCTCATCTCCTTCTTACCGTCTTCTTTATACTTCACCTGAGAAAAAAAAAAACAAAAACAGAAGTGCTGATTTTTGGTCTGCAGCCACCTGCAGACTTTGCTGCCAGTGAGCAGCAACTTCTGATTTCTTCTCATCCCCGTTGTTACCTCGCTGAGAAGCTCGGAGACTTCTTTGGCGTGGGCGTCTCTAAGGTCTCAGGCAGCACGTGGAACAGACTGGAGGAACGGCCTTTCTTCAGAGCCGCCTTGTACTTCAGCTGAACATGAACAGAAGCAGAGACAATTATCAGGCTATGAGAGGAAGCATGTGTTGAATGCATGTTTGTTACTGTGTGTAGGTGTGGTGTGTGTGTGTGTGTTGTGGATCGTGTGGTGTTTTTACCTCACTCTGCAGCTCAGAGGCCTCTTTGGCGTGCAGCATGTCCAGAGTCTCGGCAGAGTGGAGTACAGAGAGCTGGACACGTCTTTCTTTCCCTGTTTGTACTTCATCTAAAATCAGTTCAATAAAAACTGTTAGACAAACAAATCTGTTGATGAGTCAGTCAACACAACGACAACGACATAAACATTCAGCTCAAATTAAACCAAGAAACTTGTGAAAAATTCAAGTAGCTTTCACATTTGCTGCTACTGTAAATTCAGGCAAATGTTTGGACTTGTCACATGCATACATACCAATAATCTGTATCATATCCTGTACATTTAAAGTTTCTATTGAGGTTTTCAAACAGAGCTTTGAGTGTCTGTTGTCAAGATCAAAAACAAAATCCTACATAGAGTATGATACTAAAAATATGAAATATAGGTGAAGCCTTATCTTTATCTGCAACTGTGCAGAAATGTAGCGACGCCTGCGAGCTACCTCAGGCAGTCAACTCGAGCTGCACCACAATCCCATGTAACACGCCTCACACTCTGTAGTACAAACCAAACGCACCCGTCCAATCTGGCCGCCTATTTAAACTGCTAAAACCTCCCCTCCCTCCCTCTGTCTGTCAGTGCCATCACTGCCTTGCTTCAGCATCACTGCCTGCTCATTCAGCCCCCCAGCCACCCCAGCATCCACCTGCAGGCTCCGACAGGTGTTCATCACTCCTCAGTATCTCTATGTAAACATAATCTATGAGGAGTGATGAGGTCGGAGCCTGGACGCCAAACTCATGTAATGAGACATGTTTAGACGGAGACAGGTTTTTTCAAGCAGGTATGTATTTGTCCTCACCTCGCTCTGCAGCTCGGACACAGTTTTAGCGAACTGAGTCTCGGTGGTCTCTGGTAGTTGACTGTAGACGCTCTGTGAAAGGCTCTTTATGCAATTCTCCTTGTACTTAGACTGCAAAACACAGAAAATCAAAAATATTAAGAGTTACTTCTCTGGACAGCTGTGAGGATTTCTCAGTTTCTCAGTACAAACAAAACTTTGCATCAACCCATCAACATTAACCTCTTTTTCTATTAATAGCAAAGCTAACACTGTGGCTTGTATATTTATTCTTCTTCTTTGTGTTTTGTCATTGTGTGTATTTAATGGTTTTCTTTTCATCGTGTGCGTTTGATGATCACGTCTTTGTGTCCCCACAGATCAGCGCTGACGGTGAGCCGAGCCTCATTAGTCTGGACTGTTTCTGCTCAACCTCGTTCAGATGCAAATGAAAGTCTGCGGCTCAGATAACCTCTTTGATCCTTTTTTGATGATAATCACACTTGTGATGACCAATTCATGATAAAGAACATCAGCTTTCTGCAGGAGCTGCAGCAGTTTTATTTTATAAATTCTCAACATCTTCCTGTTCTGGACCTTGTGAGTGTGTTCGAGGACGGTGGTGAGTTCAGTGTCACATCAACCACATCTCATTTTATCTCAAGGAAAACATTTTTCATTTTTGTTTTTAATTCAGTTTCATTTCAGTTAGTTTCCAGAGTGAGTTTTCTCATTTCAGTTTAGTTTTTATTGTTTGGAAATGTTTAGTTTTAGTTTAGTTTTAAATGGTTTTCTTTCTTTATAAATATAAAATGAGGGGTATTTTTCAGGGGTGAGATTTAAGAAGTTCAGAACAGGTCTTACAGTACAAACACAACACTTTGTGAAGGCCACTGACTCACAGACGTTTCAGTCTTAATCAACATCTGCCCCGATGCCTCCTCATGCTTGTTGTGCTAAAGAAAAAAACTAAAGACGTCTCCAGTATATTTCTAATTTATTTTAATTACTTTTCCAAGTACACAATAGTATTTCAGTCAGTTTTCTTTTTTCTGAAGTCTAGTTTTTATTTTTATGTCACTTAACTAAAGTTTTTCAAATTTAGTTTAGTTTTTTTTTTTTTAGTTTTAGTGCACTTGCACTATGCACTTTTTACACACTATAGATCATCTTCGTCTAGTCTTTTGACAAAAATGTGTATTAGTTTTTTCACATTTTATGTATTATGTATTATTACATGTATATTAGTACACTGAATTATATAAGTCATTCTTTATTTTACTTGATTATTGTTGGTTGTATTCAACAAAAACTGAACACAGGCTATAAGCTGTTTTGTTGGTGTTTGTCTAATTTTCAGTCCTTTCAAGACTCAGTAACATCAGCCAACACTCCTGTCAGAGACATCAGAGACATCAGAGACATCAGAGACATCAGCGCAACAGGTCACACAGTTAACAAACTTACAAAGAGGAGATGTTTTCAGAAACTCTTTTACCGGTCAGGAGCTACGATGTGTTATCATGAAGGTTAGCATAAGTTCAATCACTAAACATGCTCACTCTATTAATTATTTACTCTCCCTCTCTCTGTTTGTGTCTGTTCTAATCTGCAGTGGTGGAAACATGACTTTCCTTTTTAAAAACCTCCATCTGTCTCTGACATGATGTAAAGACATGATATATGACTCTTATGAATGTCAGTACCTCGCTCATCATGTCAGTCATCTCTCTGGCGAAGCTGGTCTCTAAAGTGTCGGGCAGAGTCGAGTAGAGGGAGCTGGACATCTCCTTCTTCCCGCTCTCCTTGTACTTAATCTGGGATGAAGTGTACATTGAGAAACATACGTTATCTTCACTGAGGCGGTTTGATTTACGCTGTACGTCCACAGTATTTAAAGATCCAGTTTAAGCTCTGTACCTCACTGAGCAGCTCTGCGGCCTCTTTCGCGTGTTGAGTCTCGAGGGTTTCGGGCAGAAGAGAGTACAGGCAGGTGTTCACTTCTTTCTTTCCTGCTTCTTTATACTTTGTCTGCAGATACAATAAAAAAAACAAAACAACAAAAAACAACCTTTTAGCTAAATTAGTACGTGTGCTCCAGTGTTGTCTGTTAGTTTGCAGGGTTTTGCAGACTTTTTAATATCCTGTATAATATAATTAAATACCTGTTTTAATCTCATGGTGACCAAAGTATGAAAGTATGATGTAACAATACATTTACTAATTACTGTTAAAAGTAATGGAACCTAATCCAAGTATCGCAATATTAAAGTAATTTAACTTGATTACTTTCCATTACTTGTCAGCGATAAAGTTAGTAAAACTGTGGCATCACACACAGAAAGTCGCTTTAGAAATCAGACATTTAGGGTTTTAATGATTTTCCATGAAAGCTTTGAATGAGTGTGAAGTGATGCTTCAGAGAGTTGAAGTAGGTGAGAACAGCTTATTTATCACAATCCTCGTCGTCTTAACGTTTTTTACAAAAGTCTAAATTTTACTTCATGCTGCTTCACTGCTGCTGAGAGAAAAACAGGATTTTATCTTTCTCAAACATCTTTTAATGCTCTGATGTTTTGTACACGTCAGTATCCTGGCAAAAACGAAGCCAACGGAGTTGTTTTTACCATAAAAGTTGTTCTGTCATTTTGATTCCCTCCAGCACTGACTCCAGTCAGCGATCAAGGCATGAATATTAAACATTCAAACGGAAATTAAGTTTTAAAATCCATCATTTATTCAGTCTGAAAACACTCTTCTTCTTTGGTGTTTATTTTCTTCCAAAATGCTGGTTACTCAGAATGTTAAAGGGATAATTCAGATTTTCTGAAGTGGCGTTGTTGAGGTACTCATACGTAGTCAGTGTATTATCTACAGTAGATGGAAGTTTAAATGTACACTATATTTAGAATATTTTCACCACTTCACCTTGCTGTCAGACAGTCTTGTCAAACAGGAAACCACGTTATAAAAGCCAAATATCCCTCTCTCCAGAGCCACCAAACTCCATTGACAAAATCAGTAATTTTACCTTACAGAACATAGAAGTTGCTGCATCAATAAGTTAATTTGTTTGTGCTGTTGTGTGTTTTAAAGGGTTAGTTTAGATTCACCAAAGTCACACAATAGCACAATTTTCTCTGCAGGAGACCAAAACACGAATCTCAAATTCAGCTGCCTAATATTTGAAGCCAGACATGTTGTAGGTTTTTCGGTGCGGAAAAGTGTTTTCAATTACCTCACTCTGCAGTTCAGACAGCTGTTTGGCCAGCTGTGTCTCTGTGGTCTCGGGCAGCTGATGGTACAAACTGCTCTGAATCTTCTGCTTCAGACCTTCTTTATACTTCACCTGCAGGAGACAGGAGTGGATCCATGTGTTAACAAAATCATCCAAGGAAAGACCTCCAAAAGTGTTTAAATCATCAAGTGGAACATGTTTCATCGACTGACTGGAGGTTCATGGAAATCAGAGATAATGCACGTATATAAAATGTATTTTCTTACCTCACTCTGCAGGTTTGACACCTCTTTAGCGTGTTGGGTGTCGATGGTTTCAGGCAGCAGAGAGTACAGGTTGATGTTCATCTCCTTCTTACCGTCTTCTTTATACTTCACCTGCAATAATACAATAATAATACACACAATCTGCTTCAGTGTGCTTGCAAGAGCCTGCACATTATACACGCCACTTGAGACAACGGGGGAATGACCCATTCACAATTTATGCAAGATCAAGGTTATCATGAGGCAAATGAATGTGTTTGTAATGAAAGTTAGGTTAGATCAGATTATAGCGGTAATGGATATCTGGATGTCAAACCTCAGGAGTGTCGCTTTTAGTATTTGAAATATCAGCACAGATATTTTCCCTGACTAACAGGTTCTACCCTGGGTACTCATGACTGTACAAGACGCCTCCTGTGTCTCCCGCCTCTACCTGATCAGATGCAACAAAGTGCTGCACAAACTTCTGTCACTTCATTTAGGGATCGTCAGTAAATTACCGTCTGAATGACACAAAAACAATGTGCCCTGTGGACCTTGAACTAATTTCATCCAAAACTGAATTTATTGACATAATATTATTAGTACTATTGTCTCTGTGGTGTTATTGTAATTATCGTACCTCACTGAGGAGCTCAGACACTTCCTTGGCGTGCGCCGTCTCTAATGTCTCTGGGAGAAGAGAGTACAGGCACGAGTTCACGCCCTTCTTACCTGCTTCCTTGTACCGCATCTAAAAAATAAGAACACATTTTAATGATCCTGGAGGGCTTAAAAAAACAACAAGAACAGAACAGACATCAAAACTGTAAAACTGTATTTATGTCTGTAATTCGCTCTCACCTCGCTCTGCAGTTCAGCCACAGTTTTAGCAAACTGAGTCTCGGCGGTCTCTGGGAGCTGAGAGTAGAAGCTCTGTGAGAGGCTCTTCCTGCCGCCCTCCTTGTATTTACTCTGAGAGAGGACGAAACCACATGTTAGCAGGTTACAGTTAACCTCTGCTGTTAACACAAAGTGGAACCACTGTATGTTATTTAGTGAGATGCTTTGTTTAATGTATTTATAACTTTAAGACATGATTCAGGGAAGAGTTCAAGAGTTTTTATGGATTGTCTTTGTGTAATTTTTACAGTGTCCAATCAAGTCAGTTTCCATTTTAAAAATATCAAGTAAGTGAGACTATGCACCGATCTGATATCACATAATTTATCAATCCTGCAAAAAAAGACCCTGCAACCTCCCAGCAGTGTCCCACACATTTTTTTAACTTTAGCCAGGCCATACAACAATGATAGCAATTATGTCATACACATACAGGGTTGCACTGTAAAAAAAAACTCTTTAAACTTCTCCACTAGATTCACACCCTTAGATGAACTTGAATCTTTGAGTCTTTGATCGCTGCTTCTAACCAAATTAATGAATCTCTCCATGTAAACACGTTGTAATGGATCACTGGTTACAGAGACTTTAACCCGTGTTCTACCTCGCTCTGCATCTCCGTCATCTCTCTGGCAAACTGGATCTCTGTGGTGTCGGGGAGCTGAGAGTAAAGAGAGGAGGGGGCTCCTTTAACCAGCACCTTTGGGCGATAGTTCACCTGAGACAGGGACAATATGAGAGTAAGAGACAGACAAAGAGAGAGACACATGCAACAATGTCACTGCTGCTGGTGTCTTGGATTGAAGTGACAGGTAGTGCTTATGACCACATTTCCCATAAACCCTGTGGCTCCCTCTATGCTGCTCATGCACTTTGAATTTGTGTGTGTGTTGTTCAGCAGTGTTGGGGGTGATGCATTATAAAATTAGTGTGTTACAGTAATATATTACTTTTGGCAGTAACAAAGTAATATAATAAATTACTAATAGGATTTCAGTAGTATTATATTTTCTATGTCAAGTAAGTGTAAAGCGAGTGAAACTGCAGCAAAATAAAAGTAGGTTACAGACGTGTAACAGCCACCTCACTAATGGTTGAAACTATACACCTGCACAAAAATGACAGTTTCCGACATAAACCACCATGTTCTGAACAGACATCAGTCAGATATCAGTCTGAAGAGACCCCTGAGTTGAATCACAACAAAATTGTATCGTGGTGGACTTTGTGATATCGGCAAATATCGTATCGTTGCACAAAGAATCGATATAATACTGTATAAGGATGAAACTTGTGATTTACGATCCTAATATCGCTATAAAAAATCACCTTTATAATGCCTTGGTGTAGTTTTGCAGTTACTTGGTAAAAGTAGTCTAATCAGTAATTTATTACTCTACACAGGCAGCAATATTGTAAAAAAAAACAAAAAAAAAACTACTTTCCAATGAAAGTAACTAGTAATATGTAATCTTTCCCAACAGTATTGTTCACACGGGTGGTGTGTTGTGTGTGTGTGTGTGTGTGTCTACCTCACTCTGCAGCTGCGACACCTCCAGTGCGTGTTGTATTTCAGGAGTGTCGGGGAGTTGGGAGTAGAGGGAGATCGAGGCCTTTCTCTTCCCGTCTTCTTTGTACTTTTTCTGGAAACAAAATGAGATCGGATCCGTTCGCCTCTTTCAGTTCAGTTCAGAAAGTTCTCCACGAGCATCATGTGTTAGGTACCAGGCGTAGCTGTGATTTCTCCTGATAACTGAACATTAAATAAGATTTCTATGTTTGTTTGATGTATTTAATTCATTTGCAGTGAGATGCCTCCCAGTCAAACCTGCAGCTTAATCAAACCTGCAGCTGCTGCATAAAACAAACCTTATGAGTGTGTGTGTGTGTGGTGTGTGTGTGTGTGTGTGTGTGTGTGGTGTGTGTGTGTGTGTGTGTGTGTGTGTTGATGCCCAGGCTGGAGTTAACTGATGAAATATGTTGAAACGCAGCTGCTGTACTGTACAAGTCAGAATATGAATATCATGTCTGAGTACCTCGCTCTGGAACTCGTGGACGGCCTTGGCCAGCTGCATCTCAGCGGTTTCAGGAAGCTGAGAGTACAAACTGCTGCTCATCTCCTTCTTTCCTTCTTCCTTGTATTTGTTCTGAGGAGCAGAGAGGGTTTCACCATGATGAGTGGTCAAGACTCTCAGGGAAAGAAAACTTTTTAATAAAGTCTGGACTGAAAACAGCTTTCTTTAAGCTAAATTTATAACAGTGAGAAGAAACATGCATACCCTGCTTTATCTATTTTATCATAATTTACTAAATGAACACCATGTTGTGTTTAATAAGACTTGAAACTAGCAATTGTGACCATCATTAGGAAACTGTTTACTGGTCACTAAAGTCTGGTCATTTTCTCATAAGCTTACATATAATCAGACTTCTTTTTGCAACCAGTGGAGTCGCCCCCTGATGGCCATTAGGAAGAATGCAGGTTTCTATATGCTGTCTATGATCTACCGTCACTGCCACACTTGAAATCTTTGATCTTTGAACTCTAGTCTCTGTTATTTAAATCATTTCTATATTCATTTTTTAAATATTCTAATTTTAACTGTGTAAAGTTTTATTTATTGCTGTTGCTCACTTCTGTACACAGGATAATAAATACAAAATATAAGTTTATTTGTATTTTCTAGTCAAATTAAATACCATCCATCGATCCATGTGTTCATTAGTGATGGGCAAAACATTTATGCAGCATAGTACCTCGATATTTTGCATTTAGTGTGTATAAGTGAATTAAAGTTTTTGGTGCTGGAATAATAATTAATTACTTTTTCTGTCCACTGGATGCTTTTTTAAATCTTGTTAGATAAAATAAATGTTGACAAAGTTTTCTTTTGGGGACATAATTTGCAGTCCAAAACAGGGAACAATAAATATTATTGCAAAACTCAATTACAATCATTTTTGATTTGCTACCTTGAGAATTTATGTATCCATCACCATAATCCATCCATCCATCCATCCATCCATCCATCCATCCATCATCCTTCCATCCATCCATCCATCCATCCATCCATCCATCCATCATCCTTCCATCCATCACCATCCATCCATCATTTATCCATCCATCTCAGTACCCTCCATCCATCCATCATGTCTGACCTCACTCAGTATCTCAGTCAGCTCTTTGACAAACTGGGTCTCTGTGGTTTCTGGCAGCAGAGAATAAAGAGAGGAGGAAATCTCTGTCTTCACATTTCCTTTGTATTTAACCTGAAAAACAAACAAAACAAAACTTCAGTCAGTGCTATATTTCATGTTTTAGGATCACTATTACCTGCTGTAAAACCAATAAATTGATCTACAGTGTGCTGCTGGTCTTCAGGAGCAAACATGTCAACATCCTACTGCTCTAAACTGTGTCTGTCCATCACAGGGACATAGGCTGGTGTATTCAAGTGTAAGACTACCTCACTCAGCAGCTCTGAAGCCTCTTTGGCGTGTTGGGTCTCAGGAGTTATCGGCAGGATGGAGTACAGAGACATGGACGCTTCCTTCTTTCCCTCCTCTTTGTACTTCGACTGAAACAGTTGAAACACATTATCAGATTGGTCGATCAGTACGAGAAAGTGTGTGTGTGTGTGTGTTCTTGTGTTCTTCTATCCTAGACCTTGAGATTGAGGACATATTTTTGGTCGGGTCTGCATTTCTTCAAAAAGATGTTTGACTGCGAGTCCTCACAAGTATAGAAGGACAACCGTGTCTGTGTGAGCGTACAGACCTCAGATATCACAGCGCTGATGTTCTTGGCGTGGATGAGTTCGGCTCCAGGAACAAACAGACTCTGACCCCTCATCTTCTCAAAGTCCTTCCTTATACTTCACCTGCGGGGAGGAGGAGACATGAGAGTGTGTGTGTTCTGTCACTTCACATTAAATACAAGATGAACTTCTGCTGCACTTCTGCTTCGTCCCCTGGAGGACGGCTGTGTTGGTTGTTTTGCAGAGTTTTCGTCTTCGAGCTCACAGACGAGCCGTCTTGTCCTGTCGGCAGCATAAATAAACAACTTTTTAACAACTACAGCTATATTATCTGATACCTGCTCCCAGGTTATGTTTCCTTTGTTTCATGTTGTTCAGTCAGTGTTTCCTGTTTTATTTTGATATTAATCCTCTTGGCACTGCACTCTGTCATCAGACTGGCCTTATAATATTTAATGGCACCTTTACGACAAGTTCAAATGGTACCACTTCACGTCATGGCACCATTACAAAATCATTTGAAACTGCAATAAAACTTCATTGACATCTTTAAGACAGGTATAAAAATGTACCCCTTTACTTGAGGTTTTCATGACAAAGACATCTCAAACAATATAAACTTTGCATTTAAAGTTACATAATTGACGGAATGACACTTAATGACAACAGTGACAGTGATGAGTCAGGTGTCATGACATGGTTATGACAGTGTGACGGCAGCCTTATGCACACCCCTTCAAATAAAATGTTACAAAATATAATATAATAATATAATGTTTTTATAGTTTTCCTTGACATGTTGGCAAATCTCTAATAATAGAGCAGAAGTGGGACCAAGTCAATGTTTTTGAAGTCACAGTCTCAAGTCTTTGCTCTCAAGTCCCAGGTCCTAAACTTTGAGTTTCGAGTCTTAAACCAGGTAAAATGTGCTCTCGACTGAATGTAATGCCATTTTATCAACAACCTTAACTTACCATCCTTTGAGCGATGACAAATGTTGAAAGCTGGAAGCTGTTTGTAAATTTTGACCTACAGATTTTGCATGCTGCTATTAATTTTTTGTTAACTACTTCATAGTTTTTATCTGCAGACAAAACTATTTTTGGTATAATTTTTTCAAACTGGAGGTCTGAAACGTAAAGTTAGTTTGTCATGGTTCTCTCTTGCAAAGTGAATGGATGCTGTTTGATTGGTTTAAAGGAAAGTAAATCTGGGGAATTAAGTGGTACAAGTCCGGGTCAAGGTGCAAGTCTTCTTTGATTTTGCCAAGTTGAATCTAAAGTCATTAAATTTGTGACTCGAGTCTGACTCAAGTCCACGTCATATGACTTGAGTCCACACCTTTGTAATGAACATAACACGTTTTCCTTATATCATGTAAGTTTTGTTGAAAAGATGACTAAATAAAAATATATGGCAATTTTGATGGAATTCTTCTGGATTTAAGGAAGTGCAGTATTACTTCTTCATATCTGGTACAGAGAATAGTACAGAGAGTGTAATGAGGCATATGAATTAAAGTCTGATAAGTCTGTTCCAGGATGACTGCTTATGTGATTTCTGTTACACTTTGTTTGTAGCGCATATAGTGCAGTTCTTTACAGGACTGACGAGAACCACAGTGCAGATGGACTGAACTTTCTTTTAAATGTGCGCCACAGTTTTGGTGTTTGGCTGAGTCTGATTGGACGATGGGTCAAACGACAGACGGGCAGATTTCGTGGAAAGACCCAGGAGAAAAATGGAATTAATCCACAGATGACAACCAATCTGTGAGAGGAAACCAGAGTCGGCAACAACAAGGTGCTTAACGGTACCAAATAGCATCAACAGTTTCATGCTATATTAAAAATGAACATAAAAACAAGGCGCTATGTTGTTCTAAATCTTGCAGATTATATAGTGTTTATTATGGTGTAATCTCTTCTCCATGTTCTGTTACATACTAAACCTCTTTTCCTCCACTCAGGCTGCCAGGAGCACAACCTTGAAGCAGTTCATGTCTCCATGGTAACAGCAACATCTCTAAACTGGCTTTACGACCGTGGTTATTGCAGAGCCGAACTCTGAATTTTTGGAAAAGGGAAAAAAAAACAAAAAAAAACAAAAAAAAGACGAAGAGAGTGTTTCATCCCACCTTCTGCCTCTCCAGCAGAGTGTAACCAAAGTCCTGAGATCTTTGGCTGTTAAACTCAGAAAAGCGATGCACTGAACTGTCTTTCTGCACGTGATGATTGATAAAGATGTTTGAAGGCAGGCAGAGAGACACGCAGGCAGGCAGCAGCAGAGCGACAGCAGCTGGAGGAAGAAGTGAAGATGATTTTATAAAGTGGGTTGACTTGCTTCCACTGTAGCTGATGAGTCATTCTGCTGGTGCAAACCGCCGAGCTGCCAAGTTTGACTCACACCAGGGAATCAATATCTCACCCTCCCACATCCTACAACAGCATTCACCCTCATTCACCGTTTTACTGCCAGATATACGCTTCAAACTGCTGTTGCAGAAGTCAAAAGACGTTTTTTTTTTTTCCTTTGAGTATACATTCCCTCTGGGCTGAATAAAGGCCAGTCATCGGATCTTTGGAGGGATGGTTACCAATGGCAACCTCGCGTTCAGTCCGTATCTGAAGAGGCGGAGGAAGAGGATGATGCCTTGCTGCCTTACACGTGTGGAAGAATTCACATCCAGAAACATTTTTATTCATGAGTTGAAACTGCAGCAGATATTACACAGTAAAATATCACTGGGTTAAAAATAGACCCAGTTTGGGTCAATTTATCACTGATGTCTTCCTTCGAAAACCTTTGACCAAGTGTTTTTTATATCACTGTTGGCCAGTGTTAAAAACGAGGCTCAAATGTTACCTAAAAACTGTCACAAATAAACTGTTCTAGAAAAAGTGCAAAGTATAAAATCCTTCACAGCACACAAAATTGGAGTACTCGATTTCTGTTTTGATCAATGAATTAATTTTCCACCATTTTGTGTGTTGATCTTGCGTAGATTTTTTTTAAATGTGAAATGTGATGAAAAATGTGATGAAATGTTAAATGTTATTAAAAGCGAATGAACTTACATCACTGGCGAGCAAGCTGCACCTCCTGTTAAATGTTGGGTCTGGTACAGGAGGCTTCACATCAGAAGAGTCCTGAAAACACAGAAATGTACACAAGACTTTAGGAACATTAGACTGAATTAACTCTACTCACTGTATTTACACAAGTGATTCCCAAAGTGTGGGCTGCGGTCCACTGGTGGGCCGTGAAGGCCCTGCAGGTGGGCTTTGAGAAGTCATGAAAAGTAAATAAATAAAATGTT
Organism: Lutjanus argentimaculatus; assembly: GCA_034769285.1. NCBI lineage: Eukaryota > Metazoa > Chordata > Actinopteri > Lutjaniformes > Lutjanidae > Lutjanus > Lutjanus argentimaculatus. The sequence continues at coordinate 4,007,244 of JAWZSL010000009.1, read as the reverse complement.
GCTAAGTTTTGATTTCTACAAGTTTAAAATTACCGTAAAATACTGAGAAGTAATGAGACAAAGCCATGGGATTTTGCGCTAATCTTCATTTATATGACCTAGTTTAACTGGTGTTGGACCGTATTTGATGAAATGCTACATTAACATCAGAACGTATCACGTCATTGGAACAATTAGTCTCATGTGCTGATCAGAGTTGTGATTAAAGGTTTAAAAGTTTTTCAGATTTAAAATTGGACCATGGCATTCTTAAGTTTGGGAATGGCTGATTCAGAGACAATTTTGAGACAATTTTATAGGGGAACCAGCCTCGGTGACTGATGGAGGAAAGCTTGACTAACAGGAATATAGAACAAAGGTGGTTTACAGCAGCTGCAGCCGAGGAGCAAGTTTATAACAAGATCATCTGTATGCACATGTGTGCTCATTCTATATTTCTATATCTGTCTCATTCTACATTTCAACAATCTATTACTCTGGTTTCAACACTCCACACTGACCTGCTACAGCAGCCACAACTATTACTACGACATTATGTCCTGTTCTTTATTTATTATTTACACTGAACCATTTTCATGCCAAAAAGATGAGTATCAAGTGTTTCCTAGAAGTCCAGCCGGACTTTACAGAGTGGAAAAGCCACTCTGTAACGGCCTTTAAACCAGCATGGGATCTACATCTGTCTAGTGAGACAAATTCAGACTAATATTGGTAATTAAAGGGCAATATTGACAAAGTGAATTATCCGTCTGACCCGGTTAATAAAACTGAGACAGAGAAACCTGTGAGTCAACCAAAGGAAAGTTTCCTAATTCATGCACCGTTAATCCCTCGCCGCTCTTAACAGGCCCGATTGAGCCCAAAAAATCCCACTATCAAAGGCTAATAATGGCACATTTTCATTTGTAGTTTCACTAATCCTCTCTAAGCCCGTACAAAAACCTGCAGTGCCAGGCGATGCCCCACGCCAAGGTCAATACAAAGGCTCCCAGTCAGAGCTGAGAGCTGGGCTCCTCTGCAGAGGAACTAAATCTGCCTCTCAGCAGACTTCATCAAAGAAAAAAACAAAATCCTCAAATACGTTGAGCAGTACACAGGACTTAGCACAGTTTGGGAACATTTTGTGTTATTGACGTACTGGACGGGGAAATTATTTGATAGAAATTATAACCTAATTAAAAGAGCAAGAGGTCCAACTGCAAATTTGATCAGCTATTGACATGATATTAAAACAATATTTGGTTTTTTTTTTTAAACTTTCAAGTGAATAATAAAGTTTCAGGTTCTGAAATAAGCTGAGACAGAGATCTCTGCATTGTTAAAACTAAAGTTTCCAAAAAAATATCATAGAGGCAGGAAGCCTAGCCTAATCTAGAAGATAACAAAGTAATTACCTGCTTCCTTACATGAACACAAGTAGGAGGACTGTATCCCACACTGAACGTATTTAATCAAGATCCCCAGGTAGATCTGCGTACTTGCTGATTTGGTCATCTTACTTCATGGCTTTGTTGAGTTCTTTGTTACCAAAGTTTCCTGTTATCTGATTATTTTTCGGCTTTAATCGAGCTGAATGTTTTGGGTTGTTTATGTTGAGTTTTAAAAGTTGCAGGAAGGAAAAGTTCTCACCTCGGATTCCCAAGGTCCCAGCAACTTCTTTGCTCGACCCTCCTCTTCCTCTCCGTTCTCTTCTCCTTCTTCCGTCTCTGCTTCGTCTTCCTCCGTCTCCACCTCCTCCTCTGTTAGTGTGTCAGTTTCAACCTCCTCCTTCTCCTCTACGTCCGTCCTTTTCATAGCCGTGTCAACAACCGTAGTCCGAGTCGTCACTGTCGTCACCACCGTCTCCTGGAAGGACTCTTCTTTCTCTCCCTCGACTGTCGTAACTTCTTGAGTCTCTTCAACAAACAGCGGAGCAGCTGGAGCCTCCTCTTCCTCCATGTCAGTCGCTTCTGAGGACAAAGGACAATTCACGTTTAGGTTCAGTTTACTCATAAAGCCATTTTTATGTAGCACACAAATAAAAACTCAACAGCAAAGGTAATAAAAACAAGGTAAGAAAGAACATAAGACTAAAGCCAGGGTCATTAAAAAGGAAACAACAACAGAGGTTATTGCATAAAAGTCTATAAAAGCATAAATGAGTGTGAAGATGTAATTTCAACATAAAAAACACTACAAAGATCAAGCCAAAGCTCCAAAGATTAGTTTATTCACACATAAATGCTGAAGAGAAAGAACATTTGAATATTACATTAAAAAAATACAACCTGGTAGAAGAAAAGGGAGTAAAACTACAGAAAACACTGACTCTTTAAAGAGTAAGAACACACTCGAGTTCTGACATGATGACTCGTCTTTATACAACGGAGACGTGGGAGGCAGATGGGGAGACAAATGCCTGTGTTAGGCACTGGTTTATGGCTGCATAGTGTGTGATAAGCAGACAGTAGAATAAGTGGGCGGAGCTTCTGGGTCTGAGAAGTTGAGCTAATGCGTTAGTGCCTTAAACCTGCATTCTTTCTAAAGGCCAACAGGGGGCGACTCCACTGGTTGCAAAAAGAGGTTAGACTGTATATAAGCTCATAGAAAAATTAGCCTACTCCTCATTTTATTATGACCTCAGTTAACAGTTTCCCAGTAAGTTTATGGTTTCAATCGATATTTTCAAGTCTTCTTCTGTGCAGCTTGATGTTCATTTTGTAAATTAAGTTCTCATGTAGAGTAAAATAGACGATAAAGCAGGGAGATCATTTCTACAAGCCGTCTGATAGACAGGCCATTTTCAGTGAGTCCTTCTATCACAACACACGGGGCTCATGAAACTCAAAAAACTCAACTCATCTCAAAAACCTGTGAAACAAGACAGCGCTGATCAAATATGGATCAAGATTCTGTGTTACATCACCATTGACTGTGTAGTTGTAACACGGGGAAGATCACGAGCAGGCAGGATGTGATTTGTCCTGCTGAGTGGACGAGCCAAAACCAAGCACTTTCCAAGTCGCAATATGTCACCGACCAGCTCCACGCTGTCATCCATAGTGCACAAGGTTGCAGAAAACAAAGATGGCAACCCCATAATGCCAGACTCGAGGCTTCAAAATGGTATTCCACAAACCAATGAGCGACGTCACTGTGGCTCTGACCAATTATCATTTTCCTGTCCGCAATGATGACGTAGAGGGTTGCTGGTCGAAGAAAAACAGACTGACCGTAATCAGTCAGTGTAGCTTGCATGGATTGCCTCTCTGTGGTGTTGGAAGTCGAAGCTAACAACTACGTAGCACTTTGACCGACCAACAGAACACCTTGCCAGATAATATTTCGTTGCCTTGGCCTGGATATCTGTGTGGATAGCCACTGATGACACCAAAAGCCCTTCACATTGTCCGTTGCCTCCAGAGGCTAAATCGTTGTGAGACGATAGTCGATAGGTTCAGAGATTGATGAATGAGCAGCCTGAACGAGACCTGAAAGTCAGAGTCTGATGGTGCTTCTTCAGCCATTAAGGACACATTTGAGTTCAAAAGGACAACAAAGATGAGAGAGAATTTTTTGTAAGTCCCTTTAGTCTTATAAGTTTGGGAAATTTCCGTGTTGTAATGCGGTGTTAAAGATCAAGCCAAGGAACTATCTTGGTTTGGAATTTGGTCTTTGAGGCTTTGTAGAAATTCTGCATGCACAAAAAGCTATAAAATACATTAAAGTAAAAGGAACCCCCCCAAAACATAACATGGCCTCTTTAAGGCATGTTCAGCTGTCAACCATGCTAAACTAGCTTAAGAAGAGAGGCGTCGGAGCCAATGCTTGGAGCCAAAGTTCTAGAGAGGAAACAGAATAAAAGCCATTCAGACATGAAAAATGAAAACCAGAAAATACCACTCATTACAAAAACCCAAGGCTATAACTCCCTGATCAACTCTCCTGCCAGAATCCTCGGCATTACAGTGGTTGGGACACTTTTCGTCTCGTGTCAAGGTCACCTGTTCAACTTTGTCAAAGTCACAGTGTTAAATCCTTTAATGTCTCAGCCTTCCTTTCAGAGTCTTTCAGGTCATGGTCAACATGATCAGTAATCACCTCTGGATCTCGTAGTGTCTTCAATGTCATATTCACACTTTTCGGCTTCTACCAGCCTTCCCAAACCTTCTTCTCAGGCCTGTGCACTTTGTTAGCTTCCCCAGCATCCTGTTCTCACAGTCAGCCTCTTCAATGTTACACTCACCTTGTCCGATTTATGGCCGTCTCCTAATAAATTTTCCTTTTGGCTTCCTCAGTGTTTGGGTCAGCCTTTTAGCTTTCCAAATGTTGCAGTCACCCTGTGCAATTTCTGACTCACTGCTTCTGAGTATCGCAGCTACTTTTTTTTTTTTTTTGCCTGCTCTGATGTGCTGATCACTTGTTTTCTCAGTAGCTTTCCTTTCAGGTTCTTCTTCTTCAGTGTCTTTGGCACTGCTCCTGCTTCTGAATGTCTTGCACAATCTTCGAGTTTAATTTGATGTGCTCTCCCTCTCAACTTCTTCATCAACCTTCCAGATTCTTGTTTTACCTTTAACTCAAATTATTAAACCTATAAGCGACTGAACAGCCTCGTCTAGTCCTAACTGTCTCCTGGATGGCTGACGGTCTTCTGGGTGTGGTTTCTTTTGGGTACTTCTTATCACTTTAAACTTCCACATTTAGCCCTCTACTCAAGCCTTATCACCGCTGTGCCCTTCATCTCAGTCACAGTGCCAGTTGCGGGCACAGTGTGTGTTTCTGTGTGTGTGTGTCTCAGGATAAATGCTGTATGAATGTGTCACTGTTGTCTGTGTGTGTTTGTTCAAGTATGTGTAGGTTGTGGGGTTGAAGGTGAGTTCAGAAAATATCGTAAGCTGGAAGGAATGCAGTACTTACACAGACAACTAACACTATGAAAACTAGGGTTGGGCTGATCGATGATGCCGACGGCTGACAGTCAGTGACCATCGAGTCCTCTACAATTAAAAAAATGTGATTTAAAAATATTTGAGTATTTGAGGTAGTGCGCCCCCAAGGAGATGCCAGAAGGCAGGGCAGGATGTTTTCTTGGTTGAGTGAGACAGTTGGAGGTTGCCTTCAGGGTGTCAGTGAGAAGCAGCCATATTGAAAACCGGACTAAATTTTTAGTATTTCGTTCTAGCTGGAGACCTCGCAATTTGTGGAAGGTTTGTTGTAAAACTGCTCATTGAACTACATCTTTTGTCTCGCACAATATACGTCATCACCACCGGCATCACTGCCCCTCGTAATATTATGCTGCCTGAAGTGTTTTATCCAGCGACTCCTGGTCCTTTTATCAGCCGTGAGGAGAACGAACGAGTAAGACGGCTTTTGTTTGACTACATCCCGGCACGAAAACACACAGGCGTCGTAGCTTCAGCAGCTAACATTAGCTTCTGGACTGGAATTTGGAATTCATGGCACAATTCAAACACGATCAAAGGATTATTTGTCTCTCGCCATTGATTACAGTTCATTTTTTCCAAAGTAAGGTCCCATGGTGGTCCACCGGAAGGGGCGAGACTTTCGCCTCTCTATTTTCACACCATTCAACACCATTACTGTAATTGGATGTAAAAATACTACTTCAAATGCAACCAATAACTTGACTCATGACTGAGGTGAAAATAAAACATTTAGACTGCATGCATGTCAAAAAAGGTATGGGATTAGCATAAAGTGGGCGTGTCTCTGGGGGGGGGGGGGGGCGCTTTTGGGCACCCATAGAAGTAATTTTCATTCAGAAATCTTAAGGTGAGATGTCAAGAGACCCTTTGAAAATGGTCATGGCAGTTTAGCCTCACTTTGGAGCATTTTCTTAATCCCCTCCCCAGCAAGCACGCATGACATGGCTGACATCATGGGCGCCTTAGTTTCATTTAGTTTCATATGATACGAGCATCTTCACTCCAGCCTTAAAACTACATGAGAGACATATTCACTGAGGATGTGGGCGTCCTTGCTGAGTTGAAGAAATGTAATTTTAATGTTAAAAAAAAAAGTGCTTAAATAGTATTTCCTGCACTTTTAAATCATTTACCTACATTTCTGTTTTCAGATAATTTCTCAAATTGGCAGGTAACACGGTAATTATTTTGTTTAATGATCTTAATGGCTGATAACATTTCTTTTCTTTACTGCTGACCCCCTTGGAGACACATTTAAATTTATCTTATTATATAATCCTATTATAAAAGTCTAGTTCACAGCCTAGAATGTGGTGAATGTAGTATGTAGTAATAATTTAGATACTTTTTAAATATGAATAAGGTCTGAGTGCCTTGCCTGTCTGTGTCTTCTGACCCACTGACAATGAGAGGACAGTGTTACCGTGTAGTTACAAAGGTGAAATTCATGTCGAGTCACCTGGACACGTTCCTGAGATGTTAAGGCAACACACTGAGAGGTGGAGACTGAAAGACAAAGAGAATCTGAAAGATCTAAAAGACTAAAAAGAATTAAGGGTAAAGATGAGGAACAGAAAAGAATGGAAAAAGAGAGCAAGTTTTTCTTTATCTTCTCTATGTGATTAATCACTTCACACAGATATTTAGTCAGTGTAAAGATAAATAATTTGCCAGTATGAGAGTCAAAGGCAGCAGGTAGTCTGGCAGCGTGATCAGAGTGTCAGATGGCAGCTGAGGTAAACAGGACATCGACCTGATAAAGACCGAGCAGAGCAGATCCGACTGTCTCTCAGCCAAATGAGCATCTGCTGCTAGACTGCACACTAACAAATCACAGCTCAACTCAACAACAACAGACACATTTATCACCAGTAACACTGCATCATCTGCATAATGTAGTCACAAATTTACTTTATAAAAAATCAGTAATGACCATTATAGCAAAAGGAGGAGGAGTCTGGATGCAAACCTCAGTCTCTGGTGTAAAAGCTTGCACTTTGTACATCCTCCTTATGAATTCAGCACATTCGGTTAAGTAACTTACATACTAAGTTTACCTAAGTTGAAGTAAGCCAGCGTTGACTTTTGGTTTTAGACGAGACACAAACAGCAACCTCCTGGATGAAAGTTCAGTGTTTGTTTGACCTATCAACCTCCTGCACATGCAGACTTTCACACTCTTTATACTGCATCACCGAACATTATTTGGACACACACATGTAACATGACAAGCTGTCTCTGCATAAGTCTGTAAAGACTAAATGGTGCACAATGACACACAAAAAGCAAAAAAATATGCTACACAAGATGTTGCATGGTAACGCAAAAGAGACTCGGCATTGGCGTCTTATTCAGTCCCTCCAGGATGCTGCGATGTTGTGATCACAACAACTAACACAAATTCAACCAATCCCCGTGAATTCTGCACAACCTTGAAATTGTGTCCAATCACCGCAACTTTTCTGAAAATTTTACCAAACATTGTAGCTTCCCATGAGTTCTACCAATAGTAGCAGCCCCCACACAAACACACATACTGTATAAGTCTCAATGAAGGAATTGTTATCATTCTCTTTTATATTTTAGAATCTTAAGCTTGCTGTTTAGACTGAGTTTGATTTTTTATGAATCACACAAAAGAAATCATATCTTTTCTTTTGGAATTTTCTCTTGCTCCTGCAATTTCACTGCAAAAAACGCATAAAAACACTGCAACATGAATCAAAAACAGCCGTGAAATCTGGCATTTTAGGCTGCAACAATCCCAAAAAGAGCCCCAAAAATCCTGGAGGGACTGATTATTTATACGCCATTTGGTGAGACCAGGCTGGTTAGAACAGGCTATTCTTAACTGCTGATGACAAAATCATTTTTCTCTCCTCCACCTCGGCCAATGGAAGAAAGTATTCAGTGGTATTTGGTTCTCTTTTGGTTTTCCAAGCAACAAAAATACACTGATAAAACCTAAAAACAGAGACCAATCCTGACTTGTTCGAGGACAACTACTGTAATTAATCAGGTCTTTAAACACATCATGGGTTTATTGGCCTGAATAACAGCTGAGTCCTGCCAGCAGAGTCCTGGCTGCCCCTCGAGCCTGCAGTCATCACCGTCTCACCCAGAATCACAGTAAACAAGGCTCTCTGGGGAATAACGGCCTTGGTAAAATCTGTCTCTTCTTCGAGCTAAATTGGGAGACAGTTTTCATAGGTGGTGAAAAAAAAGCAAAAAAAAAAAAAAAAAAAAACACCCAGCATTGACCAGAAGCTCTCCTTCTCTCCCTGCCTCAGATCTTGTTAATGAATTCTGAAACACAAAGCTTTTCCTGGGAGAAATCCCTGTGATCTCGTCCTGATGTGAACTGCCAGCCACAGCTCGGAAAGAAACACACTTCTCTTCACACTTATAGACTCGGTCTCATCCTGAAATACTGCACTTCACTGCAGGCAAATACGTTTAATACACCGAGAGATCAGGAACAATTTTGTTTGTATTTGATTTGTCTTATTCTACTGAGACACAAACAGGCAGCTCACAATGAATTCAGCTGTTAGCAAACACAAATCTCTCTCCCTCCTCGACCTCCCTCACGCCTTCCTCCTACTACGCTCCTCTTCCTCCCGCCTCTCCCCCCCCCCCTCCTCCTCTCTCATCACCAGGTCAACCTTGAAAAGAGCTGAGTGCACAATAAAATGATACAGTAAAAAATTGTGTGGGCTGTTGAATGTCACACCATTTGAAAGAGAGGCAGAGTGTGTGTGTGTGTGTGTGTATTAATTAAAGTGGAGCAAATGAGGAGAGAGAATCTGCGGTGTATTAACACAGCGGAATAATGCGATCACTCGGTCAGGTAAACAGAGGAGGAGAGGGGAGCAGAAGATAGACAGGCAGGAAAAAAAGACAGAAAAAAAAAAACAAAAGGCAGGTTCAGGGTTACTGCAGGTCTCAACAAGTTCAGTTTTAAACTTTTTAAGACCATTATGATGCAATTAAAGCCTATTTCATGTACATAATGTCAACCAGGCGGTAAATCAGGTCTAATTTTCCACTTAAGTTTGGTATAGCTCTCAGAGTTAATTAAATGTTAATACCTGAGATCTTTGTTGTTCTCTTCTGAGTGTAATGTCAGCTGATTACTTTCTGTTACTTTTGGATTACCTCGGTATAAAGTACGGTGAAATTGTTCAGCCCTAATGTCGTGTTTTTAGGGCTGCAATTGTGGTGGTTTGTATTTTTTGGCTTTTATTTTGGTAGCACCGTTTCCGGGTTTGTGTTGTTTTTGGGTAACTTACCTTTGTTCTCCCTGAGGCACCCTTCCCCCGCGGCGTTGAGGAGTGATTGGACTCACCTGTTGCTGCTTCACATCAGCCTCTCTACTTAAGGCCAGCAGAGACACTCCTCAGCGCCAGAGTATCCAGATAACCTCCGTGGTATCAACTTGGCTCCTTTTCCAGATTTTGGTAACGTGCTACAATCTCTAGTGAACGCTGGTGATTTTTGTCTTACCTGTGTCTCTCCTCCTTTTTCTTCCAGTGCCTCCTGTTGCCCTCACAGCCCCAGCACTCTCCCTTTGTTTTTGGATTTTTTTGCACTTGTTGGATTTTTGGGACTCACTCGCACCTGTGTAAATAAATCATTGTTCAAACCTGTGCCGCTTCGCTCCTGGGTTCTTCCACAATCTCCACACGCCACAGAATACTCTGGCCTGCATGGACCCAGCGGATTTGGACCACTTTAAAGCTGCACTCCTCAAACAAGGACAACGACTCGGGACAACATGAGAACCTGTTTCAAGGACTCATGGAGACTGTCCAGACTCTCAGCGCCCAGGTCGCCAACCTCACGGAACAACTCCAGCCCTTGGTCCACAGCACCCCCACCGAGCACCCCCCTGTGAGTACTGCACCTCCCTCTCCAGCACCATCTCCACAACCCCCCAACCTGCACAAAGAGCCCTTCGTCCCTTCCCCTGAACCCTACACTGGTGAGATTGGGAGGGCCAATAGTTTTATTTTACGTTGCTCATTAGTTTTTGAGTTACAGCCCCTTAGTTATCCATCTGACAGAGCTAAGATTGCGTATACTGTTAATTTACTGAGGGGTAGAGCCGCTCAGTGGGCTACCGCCTTGTGGGAGCAGGGATCTCCCATTCTTTCATCTTTTGATAGTTTTTCCTGTGAAATTGTGTAGGATTTTTGATCACCACTTGCAGGGTCAGGAGGCTGCCAAACGCCTGTTCTCCCTAGTTCAGGGTTCTAGATCCGTGGCTGATTTCTCCATAGATTTTAGAATAGCAGCTGCAGAGAGCGGGTGGGGGGGCGCGAGTTACAAGGGTTTTTCTCAGAAACCTGTCTAGTGAGCTTAAGGATGAGTTAGCCTCCCGTGATGAGCCTGACTCCTTAGAGTCCTTGATTTCATTGTCTATCCGCATAGATAACAGGCTTAGGGAGAGGCAGAGGGAAAGGGTTCAGACCAGTTCCACCAGAGGCCGCACGTCAGCTCCCCCGTCAGGTCAGCCAGCTCACTCCAGCCCTCCCAGTCCGCCCCCGGCTCACCCAACCTCCAGCCTTTCCCCTGAGGAGCCCATGCAGTTGGGTCGGGCTCGCCTACATCCCAGCGAACGACAGCGCAGGTTCAACCTGCGGCTATGCCTCTACTGTGGCCAGGCTGGCCACCTCCTGGCTTCGTGTCCCCAGACGCCAAAAGGCCAGGCTCACCAGTGAAAGAGAGCGCGCTGGTGAGTCAAGCCTCTTCTGTCCCTAGCTCTCCTGCTCGCATAACTGTTCCCTCCTGCATTCTCTGGGAAGAGATTCACTGCCTTTAAAGGTACTCATTGACTCTGGTGCGGATGAGAATTTCATCCAGGATGAATTGGCAGCCCAACTCAACCTCCCGTTAGAGCCCTTAGCCACCCCTAAGAATTTCACAGCCCTTGATGGCAGACTGATAGCTGAGGTTAAGTTTCGCACTGCCCCTATTACCCTTATTATTTCCGGTAAACCACAGAGAGGACCTGCAGCTATACATCATTCCCTCTCCTCATGCCCTCTGGTCTTAGGTCTCCCCTGGTTACAGCTCCATAACCCCCAAATCGACTGGAAAGCTGCTAGCATAACCAACTGGAGCCCTCACTGTCACTCTCATTGCTTACGTTCTGCCAATCCCTTCACTTCACGCTCCCCTGTGACTCCTCCTCCTCCTCCGAACCTCACCGCTGTGCCCCCTGAGTACCATGACCTGGCCCCGGTCTTCAGTAAGGAGCTGGCTCTCTCCCTGCCCCCACATCGCCCCTACGACTGCTCCATAGACCTCCTCCCGGGTGCTCCCCTTCCCTCTAGTCGCCTGTACAACCTGTCACGCCCAGAGAAGGAGGCAATGGAGGCGTACATTCAGGACTCGCTGGCCTCAGGATTCATTCGCCCCTCCTCTTCTCCTCTAGGGGCGGGATTCTTCTTTGTGAAGAAGAGGGATGCCACTCTTCGCCCCTGCATTGATTTCCGTGGCCTTAATGACATCACCATCAAGAACAAATACTCACTCCCTCTGATTGATCCCTCCTTCGAGCCCCTCTGCTCCGCTACCATCTTGTCCAAGCTCGACCTCAGAAACGCCTACCACCTCATCCGGATCAAAGAGGGAGATGAGTGGAAGACAGCGTTCACAACACTCCCCTGGGCCACTTTGAATACCAGGTCATGCCATTTGGTCTCACGAACGCCCCCGCTGTCTTCCAGACCCTGATTAACGATGTGCTACGAGACATGCTGAACAGGTTTGTTTTTGTCTATTTAGATGACATTTTGATTTTCTCTCGTACCCTAGAAGAGCACAAGCAACATGTCCGGCTCGTTCTCCAGAGGCTTCTCGAGAACAAGCTGTATGTCAAGCCGGAGAAATGTGAGTTTCACTCAGCCTCTGTGGGGTTCCTGGGGTACATCATCGCTAAGGGCCAACTTCAACCCGACCCTGCCAAGATTCAGGCTGTGACCGACTGGCCCACCCCTACCACCCGCAAAGAGCTTCAGAGATTCCTCGGATTCGCCAATTTCTACAGGAGGTTCATCAGAGACTACAGCAAGGTTGCAGCCCCTTTGACCCAACTCACGTCCCCTAGCTCCCCCTACCGGTGGTCACCTATTGCTCACAAGGCATTCACTAGACTCAAGGAGCTTTTCACCTCAGCCCCTGTCCTCAAACACCCTGACCCGGCCCTACAGTTTGTGGTTGAGGTGGATGCTTCTGATACCGGAGCTGGAGCAGTGCTTTCCCAGAGAGACCCCCAAACTAACAAACTGCATCCCTGTGCTTTTTTTTCTCGTCGCCTGTCTACAGCTGAGAGAAATTATGACGTGGGTAACAGAGAGTTGCTGGCTGTGGTTTGGGCATTACAGGAGTGGAGGCACTGGCTGGAAGGCACCACAGTCCCTTTTTTAGTCTGGACGGATCATAAGAACCTGGCCTACCTACGCTCCGCCAAGAGGCTTAATCCCCGCCAGGCCAGATGGGCGTTGTTTCTGAGTCGGTTCAATTTTACCCTCTCCTATCGCCCAGGTTCCCGCAACACTAAGCCGGACGCCCTGTCACGGCTCCACGCTCCGCCCTCGGACTCGGAGAGTCCGGACCTCATCCTTCCTCCTTCCTGTCTCGTGGGTATGGCATCCTGGGAGATCGAGTCCAGAGTATTGGAGGCTCAAGCTCTGCAGCCGGACCCAGGAACAGGACCTCCCAACCGGAGGTTTGTGCCAGACTCGGTTCGATCCCAAGTTCTCCAGTGGGCCCACTCTTCTAAGCTTACATGTCACCCCGGCTTTCACAGAACCCTCCAGTTCCTTCGCCAGAGCTTCTGGTGGCCCAACATGAGTCAGGACACACGGAGATTCGTCGCCGCCTGCTCTGTCTGTGCCCGGGGTAAAGCGTCCCATCAGCCCCCGGCTGGCCTGTTACGCCCCCTGCCCATCCCTAGTCGCCCCTGGTCCCACATCGCCCTGGACTTCGTCACCGGACTACCCCCGTCAGAAGGTAACACAGTCATTCTAACTATCATTGATCGTTTCTCTAAGTCTGTTCACTACGTGCCCCTCCCTAAGTTACCTTCTGCTCTTGAGACGGCCCATCTCCTTGTTAACCATGTTTTTAAGCTCCATGGGATACCTCTCGATGTGGTATCGGACCGGGGACCCCAGTTTGCTTCACAAGTCTGGAGGGAGTTCTGCAAAGCAGTGGGCGCCACGGCCAGCCTCTCCTCGGTTTATCACCCCAGACCAACGGCCAGACAGAGCGGGCCAACCAGAACCTCGAGTCTGCCCTACGTTGTGTCGCTGCTCATCATCCGGTCTCCTGGAGCACTCAGCTCCCATGGATCGAATACGCCCACAACTCCCTCGTCTGCTCCGCCACTGGTATGTCGCCATTCATGTGTTGCCTGGGTTACCAACCTCCTCTTTTCCCTGAGCAGGAGGTGGCTGTGGCGGACCCCTCTGTCAAGGAACATCTCCGGAGGGTGCGGGAGGTGTGGAGGACCACCAGGGCGGCGCTCTCGCGCACAGCAGAGAGAAACAGACGGCTCGCAGACTGTCACCGTTCTCCTGCCCCTAGTTACTGTCCCGGCCAGATGGTGTGTGGTTGTCGTCACGTGACCTCCCTCTAGATGTCGAGTCACGTAAGCTCTCCCCTCGCTTCGTTGGGCCCTTTGAAATCTTGAAGGTCATTAACCCCTGTGTTGTCAAGCTCAGACTGCCGGACTCTATGAAGATCCACCCATCATTCCATGTCTCCCTGCTGAAGCCCGTCAGCACCAGTGAGCTCTGCCCCCCAGCCGTCGCCCCGCCACCCCCCGGCTCATTGACGGTCATCCCGCCTTCACGGTGTCTCGAATTCTGGATGTCCGACCCCGTGGGAGGGGGTTCCAGTTACCTCGTAGACTGGGAGGGTTATGGCCCTGAGGAGCGGTCTTGGATTTCGAGGGGCTTGATATTGGATGACTCTCTCCTCCGGGATTTCTACGCGGCTCATCCGGACAAGCCTGGGAGAACGCCAGGAGGCGTTCGTTGAGGGGGGGGTACTGTGGTGGTTTGTATTTTTTGGCTTTTATTTTGGTAGCACCGTTTCCGGGTTTGTGTTGTTTTTGGGTAACTTACCTTTGTTCTCCCTGAGGCACCCTTCCCCCGCGGCGTTGAGGAGTGATTGGACTCACCTGTTGCTGCTTCACATCAGCCTCTCTACTTAAGGCCAGCAGAGACACTCCTCAGCGCCAGAGTATCCAGATAACCTCCGTGGTATCAACTTGGCTCCTTTTCCAGATTTTGGTAACGTGCTACAATCTCTAGTGAACGCTGGTGATTTTTGTCTTACCTGTGTCTCTCCTCCTTTTTCTTCCAGTGCCTCCTGTTGCCCTCACAGCCCCAGCACTCTCCCTTTGTTTTTGGATTTTTTGCACTTGTTGGATTTTTGGGACTCACTCGCACCTGTGTAAATAAATCATTGTTCAAACCTGTGCCGCTTCCGCTCCTGGGTTCTTCCACAATCTCCACACGCCACAGAATACTCTGGCCTGCATGGACCCAGCGGATTTGGACCACTTTAAAGCTGCACTCCTCAAACAAGGACAACGACTCGGACAACATGAGAACCTGTTTCAAGGACTCATGGAGACTGTCCAGACTCTCAGCGCCCAGGTCGCCAACCTCACGGAACAACTCCAGCCCTTGGTCCACAGCACCCCCACCGAGCACCCCCCTGTGAGTACTGCACCTCCCTCTCCAGCACCATCTCCACAACCCCCCAACCTGCACAAAGAGCCCTTCGTCCCTTCCCCTGAACCCTACACTGGTGAGATTGGGAGGGCCAATAGTTTTATTTTACGTTGCTCATTAGTTTTTGAGTTACAGCCCCTTAGTTATCATCTGACAGAGCTAAGATTGCGTATACTGTTAATTTACTGAGGGGTAGAGCCGCTCAGTGGGCTACCGCCTTGTGGGAGCAGGGATCTCCCATTCTTTCATCTTTTGATAGTTTTTCCTGTGAAATGTGTAGGATTTTTGATCACCACTTGCAGGGTCAGGAGGCTGCCAAACGCCTGTTCTCCCTAGTTCAGGGTTCTAGATCCGTGGCTGATTTCTCCATAGATTTTAGAATAGCAGCTGCAGAGAGCGGGTGGGGGGAGCGCGAGTTACAAGGGGTTTTTCTCAGAAACCTGTCTAGTGAGCTTAAGGATGAGTTAGCCTCCCGTGATGAGCCTGACTCCTTAGAGTCCTTGATTTCATTGTCTATCCGCATAGATAACAGGCTTAGGGAGAGGCAGAGGGAAAGGGTTCAGACCAGTTCCACCAGAGGCCGCACGTCAGCTCCCCCGTCAGGTCAGCCAGCTCACTCCAGCCCTCCCAGTCCGCCCCCGGCTCACCCAACCTCCAGCTCTTCCCCTGAGGAGCCCATGCAGTTGGGTCGGGCTCGCCTACATCCCAGCGAACGACAGCGCAGGTTCAACCTGCGGCTATGCCTCTACTGTGGCCAGGCTGGCCACCTCCTGGCTTCGTGTCCCCAGACGCCAAAAGGCCAGGCTCACCAGTGAAAGAGAGCGCGCTGGTGAGTCAAGCCTCTTCTGTCCCTAGCTCTCCTGCTCGCATAACTGTTCCCTCCTGCATTCTCTGGGGAAGAGATTCACTGCCTTTAAAGGTACTCATTGACTCTGGTGCGGATGAGAATTTCATCCAGGATGAATTGGCAGCCCAACTCAACCTCCCGTTAGAGCCCTTAGCCACCCCTAAGAATTTCACAGCCCTTGATGGCAGACTGATAGCTGAGGTTAAGTTTCGCACTGCCCCTATTACCCTTATTATTTCCGGTAACCACAGAGAGGACCTGCAGCTATACATCATTCCCTCTCCTCATGCCCCTCTGGTCTTAGGTCTCCCCTGGTTACAGCTCCATAACCCCCAAATCGACTGGAAAGCTGCTAGCATAACCAACTGGAGCCCTCACTGTCACTCTCATTGCTTACGTTCTGCCAATCCCTTCACTTCACGCTCCCCTGTGACTCCTCCTCCTCCTCCGAACCTCACCGCTGTGCCCCCTGAGTACCATGACCTGGCCCCGGTCTTCAGTAAGGAGCTGGCTCTCTCCCTGCCCCCACATCGCCCCTACGACTGCTCCATAGACCTCCTCCCGGGTGCTCCCCTTCCCTCTAGTCGCCTGTACAACCTGTCACGCCCAGAGAAGGAGGCAATGGAGGCGTACATTCAGGACTCGCTGGCCTCAGGATTCATTCGCCCCTCCTCTTCTCCTCTAGGGGCGGGATTCTTCTTTGTGAAGAAGAGGGATGCCACTCTTCGCCCCTGCATTGATTTCCGTGGCCTTAATGACATCACCATCAAGAACAAATACTCACTCCCTCTGATTGATCCCTCCTTCGAGCCCCTCTGCTCCGCTACCATCTTGTCCAAGCTCGACCTCAGAAACGCCTACCACCTCATCCGGATCAAAGAGGGAGATGAGTGGAAGACAGCGTTCAACACTCCCCTGGGCCACTTTGAATACCAGGTCATGCCATTTGGTCTCACGAACGCCCCCGCTGTCTTCCAGACCCTGATTAACGATGTGCTACGAGACATGCTGAACAGGTTTGTTTTTGTCTATTTAGATGACATTTTGATTTTCTCTCGTACCCTAGAAGAGCACAAGCAACATGTCCGGCTCGTTCTCCAGAGGCTTCTCGAGAACAAGCTGTATGTCAAGCCGGAGAAATGTGAGTTTCACTCAGCCTCTGTGGGGTTCCTGGGGTACATCATCGCTAAGGGCCAACTTCAACCCGACCCTGCCAAGATTCAGGCTGTGACCGACTGGCCCACCCCTACCACCCGCAAAGAGCTTCAGAGATTCCTCGGATTCGCCAATTTCTACAGGAGGTTCATCAGAGACTACAGCAAGGTTGCAGCCCCTTTGACCCAACTCACGTCCCCTAGCTCCCCCTACCGGTGGTCACCTATTGCTCACAAGGCATTCACTAGACTCAAGGAGCTTTTCACCTCAGCCCCTGTCCTCAAACACCCTGACCCGGCCCTACAGTTTGTGGTTGAGGTGGATGCTTCTGATACCGGAGCTGGAGCAGTGCTTTCCCAGAGAGACCCCCAAACTAACAAACTGCATCCCTGTGCTTTTTTTTTCTCGTCGCCTGTCTACAGCTGAGAGAAATTATGACGTGGGTAACAGAGAGTTGCTGGCTGTGGTTTGGGCATTACAGGAGTGGAGGCACTGGCTGGAAGGCACCACAGTCCCTTTTTTAGTCTGGACGGATCATAAGAACCTGGCCTACCTACGCTCCGCCAAGAGGCTTAATCCCCGCCAGGCCAGATGGGCGTTGTTTCTGAGTCGGTTCAATTTTACCCTCTCCTATCGCCCAGGTTCCCGCAACACTAAGCCGGACGCCCTGTCACGGCTCCACGCTCCGCCCTCGGACTCGGAGAGTCCGGACCTCATCCTTCCTCCTTCCTGTCTCGTGGGTATGGCATCCTGGGAGATCGAGTCCAGAGTATTGGAGGCTCAAGCTCTGCAGCCGGACCCAGGAACAGGACCTCCCAACCGGAGGTTTGTGCCAGACTCGGTTCGATCCCAAGTTCTCCAGTGGGCCCACTCTTCTAAGCTTACATGTCACCCCGGCTTTCACAGAACCCTCCAGTTCCTTCGCCAGAGCTTCTGGTGGCCCAACATGAGTCAGGACACACGGAGATTCGTCGCCGCCTGCTCTGTCTGTGCCCGGGGTAAAGCGTCCCATCAGCCCCCGGCTGGCCTGTTACGCCCCCTGCCCATCCCTAGTCGCCCCTGGTCCCACATCGCCCTGGACTTCGTCACCGGACTACCCCGTCAGAAGGTAACACAGTCATTCTAACTATCATTGATCGTTTCTCTAAGTCTGTTCACTACGTGCCCCTCCCTAAGTTACCTTCTGCTCTTGAGACGGCCCATCTCCTTGTTAACCATGTTTTTAAGCTCCATGGGATACCTCTCGATGTGGTATCGGACCGGGGACCCCAGTTTGCTTCACAAGTCTGGAGGGAGTTCTGCAAAGCAGTGGGCACCACGGCCAGCCTCTCCTCGGTTTATCACCCCCAGACCAACGGCCAGACAGAGCGGGCCAACCAGAACCTCGAGTCTGCCCTACGTTGTGTCGCTGCTCATCATCCGGTCTCCTGGAGCACTCAGCTCCCATGGATCGAATACGCCCACAACTCCCTCGTCTGCTCCGCCACTGGTATGTCGCCATTCAGTTGGGCCTGGGTTACCAACCTCCTCTTTTCCCTGAGCAGGAGGTGGCTGTGGCGGACCCCTCTGTCAAGGAACATCTCCGGAGGGTGCGGGAGGTGTGGAGGACCACCAGGGCGGCGCTCTCGCGCACAGCAGAGAGAAACAGACGGCTCGCAGACTGTCACCGTTCTCCTGCCCCTAGTTACTGTCCCGGCCAGATGGTGTGGTTGTCGTCACGTGACCTCCCTCTAGATGTCGAGTCACGTAAGCTCTCCCCTCGCTTCGTTGGGCCCTTTGAAATCTTGAAGGTCATTAACCCCTGTGTTGTCAAGCTCAGACTGCCGGACTCTATGAAGATCCACCCATCATTCCATGTCTCCCTGCTGAAGCCCGTCAGCACCAGTGAGCTCTGCCCCCCAGCCGTCGCCCGCCACCCCCCGGCTCATTGACGGTCATCCCGCCTTCACGGTGTCTCGAATTCTGGATGTCCGACCCCGTGGGAGGGGGTTCCAGTACCTCGTAGACTGGGAGGGTTATGGCCCTGAGGAGCGGTCTTGGATTTCGAGGGGCTTGATATTGGATGACTCTCTCCTCCGGGATTTCTACGCGGCTCATCCGGACAAGCCTGGGAGAACGCCAGGAGGCGTTCGTTGAGGGGGGGGTACTGTGGTGGTTTGTATTTTTTGGCTTTTATTTTGGTAGCACCGTTTCCGGGTTTGTGTTGTTTTTGGGTAACTTACCTTTGTTCTCCCTGAGGCACCCTTCCCCCGCGGCGTTGAGGAGTGATTGGACTCACCTGTTGCTGCTTCACATCAGCCTCTCTACTTAAGGCCAGCAGAGACACTCCTCAGCGCCAGAGTATCCAGATAACCTCCGTGGTATCAACTTGGCTCCTTTTCCAGATTTTGGTAACGTGCTACAATCTCTAGTGAACGCTGGTGATTTTTGTCTTACCTGTGTCTCTCCTCCTTTTTCTTCCAGTGCCTCCTGTTGCCCTCACAGCCCCAGCACTCTCCCTTTGTTTTTGGATTTTTTTGCACTTGTTGGATTTTTGGGACTCACTCGCACCTGTGTAAATAAATCATTGTTCAAACCTGTGCCGCTTCCGCTCCTGGGTTCTTCCACAATCTCCACACGCCACAGAATACTCTGGCCTGCATGGACCCAGCGGATTTGGACCACTTTAAAGCTGCACTCCTCAAACAAGGACAACGACTCGGACAACATGAGAACCTGTTTCAAGGACTCATGGAGACTGTCCAGACTCTCAGCGCCCAGGTCGCCAACCTCACGGAACAACTCCAGCCCTTGGTCCACAGCACCCCCACCGAGCACCCCCCTGTGAGTACTGCACCTCCCTCTCCAGCACCATCTCCACAACCCCCCAACCTGCACAAAGAGCCCTTCGTCCCTTCCCCTGAACCCTACACTGGTGAGATTGGGAGGGCCAATAGTTTTATTTTACGTTGCTCATTAGTTTTTGAGTTACAGCCCCTTAGTTATCCATCTGACAGAGCTAAGATTGCGTATACTGTTAATTTACTGAGGGGTAGAGCCGCTCAGTGGGCTACCGCCTTGTGGGAGCAGGGATCTCCCATTCTTTCATCTTTTGATAGTTTTTCCTGTGAAATGTGTAGGATTTTTGATCACCACTTGCAGGGTCAGGAGGCTGCCAAACGCCTGTTCTCCCTAGTTCAGGGTTCTAGATCCGTGGCTGATTTCTCCATAGATTTTAGAATAGCAGCTGCAGAGAGCGGGTGGGGGGGAGCGCGAGTTACAAGGGGTTTTTCTCAGAAACCTGTCTAGTGAGCTTAAGGATGAGTTAGCCTCCCGTGATGAGCCTGACTCCTTAGAGTCCTTGATTTCATTGTCTATCCGCATAGATAACAGGCTTAGGGAGAGGCAGAGGGAAAGGGTTCAGACCAGTTCCACCAGAGGCCGCACGTCAGCTCCCCCGTCAGGTCAGCCAGCTCACTCCAGCCCTCCCAGTCCGCCCCCGGCTCACCCAACCTCCAGCTCTTCCCCTGAGGAGCCCATGCAGTTGGGTCGGGCTCGCCTACATCCCAGCGAACGACAGCGCAGGTTCAACCTGCGGCTATGCCTCTACTGTGGCCAGGCTGGCCACCTCCTGGCTTCGTGTCCCAGACGCCAAAAGGCCAGGCTCACCAGTGAAAGAGAGCGCGCTGGTGAGTCAAGCCTCTTCTGTCCCTAGCTCTCCTGCTCGCATAACTGTTCCCTCCTGCATTCTCTGGGGAAGAGATTCACTGCCTTTAAAGGTACTCATTGACTCTGGTGCGGATGAGAATTTCATCCAGGATGAATTGGCAGCCCAACTCAACCTCCCGTTAGAGCCTTAGCCACCCCTAAGAATTTCACAGCCCTTGATGGCAGACTGATAGCTGAGGTTAAGTTTCGCACTGCCCCTATTACCCTTATTATTTCCGGTAACCACAGAGAGGACCTGCAGCTATACATCATTCCCTCTCCTCATGCCCCTCTGGTCTTAGGTCTCCCCTGGTTACAGCTCCATAACCCCCAAATCGACTGGAAAGCTGCTAGCATAACCAACTGGAGCCCTCACTGTCACTCTCATTGCTTACGTTCTGCCAATCCCTTCACTTCACGCTCCCCTGTGACTCCTCCTCCTCCTCCGAACCTCACCGCTGTGCCCCCTGAGTACCATGACCTGGCCCCGGTCTTCAGTAAGGAGCTGGCTCTCTCCCTGCCCCCACATCGCCCCTACGACTGCTCCATAGACCTCCTCCCGGGTGCTCCCCTTCCCTCTAGTCGCCTGTACAACCTGTCACGCCCAGAGAAGGAGGCAATGGAGGCGTACATTCAGGACTCGCTGGCCTCAGGATTCATTCGCCCCTCCTCTTCTCCTCTAGGGGCGGGATTCTTCTTTGTGAAGAAGAGGGATGCCACTCTTCGCCCCTGCATTGATTTCCGTGGCCTTAATGACATCACCATCAAGAACAAATACTCACTCCCTCTGATTGATCCCTCCTTCGAGCCCCTCTGCTCCGCTACCATCTTGTCCAAGCTCGACCTCAGAAACGCCTACCACCTCATCCGGATCAAAGAGGGAGATGAGTGGAAGACAGCGTTCAACACTCCCCTGGGCCACTTTGAATACCAGGTCATGCCATTTGGTCTCACGAACGCCCCCGCTGTCTTCCAGACCCTGATTAACGATGTGCTACGAGACATGCTGAACAGGTTTGTTTTTGTCTATTTAGATGACATTTTGATTTTCTCTCGTACCCTAGAAGAGCACAAGCAACATGTCCGGCTCGTTCTCCAGAGGCTTCTCGAGAACAAGCTGTATGTCAAGCCGGAGAAATGTGAGTTTCACTCAGCCTCTGTGGGGTTCCTGGGGTACATCATCGCTAAGGGCCAACTTCAACCCGACCCTGCCAAGATTCAGGCTGTGACCGACTGGCCCACCCCTACCACCCGCAAAGAGCTTCAGAGATTCCTCGGATTCGCCAATTTCTACAGGAGGTTCATCAGAGACTACAGCAAGGTTGCAGCCCCTTTGACCCAACTCACGTCCCCTAGCTCCCCCTACCGGTGGTCACCTATTGCTCACAAGGCATTCACTAGACTCAAGGAGCTTTTCACCTCAGCCCCTGTCCTCAAACACCCTGACCCGGCCCTACAGTTTGTGGTTGAGGTGGATGCTTCTGATACCGGAGCTGGAGCAGTGCTTTCCCAGAGAGACCCCCAAACTAACAAACTGCATCCCTGTGCTTTTTTTTCTCGTCGCCTGTCTACAGCTGAGAGAAATTATGACGTGGGTAACAGAGAGTTGCTGGCTGTGGTTTGGGCATTACAGGAGTGGAGGCACTGGCTGGAAGGCACCACAGTCCCTTTTTTAGTCTGGACGGATCATAAGAACCTGGCCTACCTACGCTCCGCCAAGAGGCTTAATCCCCGCCAGGCCAGATGGGCGTTGTTTCTGAGTCGGTTCAATTTTACCCTCTCCTATCGCCCAGGTTCCCGCAACACTAAGCCGGACGCCCTGTCACGGCTCCACGCTCCGCCCTCGGACTCGGAGAGTCCGGACCTCATCCTTCCTCCTTCCTGTCTCGTGGGTATGGCATCCTGGGAGATCGAGTCCAGAGTATTGGAGGCTCAAGCTCTGCAGCCGGACCCAGGAACAGGACCTCCCAACCGGAGGTTTGTGCCAGACTCGGTTCGATCCCAAGTTCTCCAGTGGGCCCACTCTTCTAAGCTTACATGTCACCCCGGCTTTCACAGAACCCTCCAGTTCCTTCGCCAGAGCTTCTGGTGGCCCAACATGAGTCAGGACACACGGAGATTCGTCGCCGCCTGCTCTGTCTGTGCCCGGGGTAAAGCGTCCCATCAGCCCCCGGCTGGCCTGTTACGCCCCCTGCCCATCCCTAGTCGCCCCTGGTCCCACATCGCCCTGGACTTCGTCACCGGACTACCCCCGTCAGAAGGTAACACAGTCATTCTAACTATCATTGATCGTTTCTCTAAGTCTGTTCACTACGTGCCCCTCCCTAAGTTACCTTCTGCTCTTGAGACGGCCCATCTCCTTGTTAACCATGTTTTTAAGCTCCATGGGATACCTCTCGATGTGGTATCGGACCGGGGACCCCAGTTTGCTTCACAAGTCTGGAGGGAGTTCTGCAAAGCAGTGGGCACCACGGCCAGCCTCTCCTCGGTTTATCACCCCCAGACCAACGGCCAGACAGAGCGGGCCAACCAGAACCTCGAGTCTGCCCTACGTTGTGTCGCTGCTCATCATCCGGTCTCCTGGAGCACTCAGCTCCCATGGATCGAATACGCCCACAACTCCCTCGTCTGCTCCGCCACTGGTATGTCGCCATTCATGTGTTGCCTGGGTTACCAACCTCCTCTTTTCCCTGAGCAGGAGGTGGCTGTGGCGGACCCCTCTGTCAAGGAACATCTCCGGAGGGTGCGGGAGGTGTGGAGGACCACCAGGGCGGCGCTCTCGCGCACAGCAGAGAGAAACAGACGGCTCGCAGACTGTCACCGTTCTCCTGCCCCTAGTTACTGTCCCGGCCAGATGGTGTGGTTGTCGTCACGTGACCTCCCTCTAGATGTCGAGTCACGTAAGCTCTCCCCTCGCTTCGTTGGGCCCTTTGAAATCTTGAAGGTCATTAACCCCTGTGTTGTCAAGCTCAGACTGCCGGACTCTATGAAGATCCACCCATCATTCCATGTCTCCCTGCTGAAGCCCGTCAGCACCAGTGAGCTCTGCCCCCCAGCCGTCGCCCCGCCACCCCCCCGGCTCATTGACGGTCATCCCGCCTTCACGGTGTCTCGAATTCTGGATGTCCGACCCCGTGGGAGGGGGTTCCAGTACCTCGTAGACTGGGAGGGTTATGGCCCTGAGGAGCGGTCTTGGATTTCGAGGGGCTTGATATTGGATGACTCTCTCCTCCGGGATTTCTACGCGGCTCATCCGGACAAGCCTGGGAGAACGCCAGGAGGCGTTCGTTGAGGGGGGGGTACTGTGGTGGTTTGTATTTTTTGGCTTTTATTTTGGTAGCACCGTTTCCGGGTTTGTGTTGTTTTTGGGTAACTTACCTTTGTTCTCCCTGAGGCACCCTTCCCCCGCGGCGTTGAGGAGTGATTGGACTCACCTGTTGCTGCTTCACATCAGCCTCTCTACTTAAGGCCAGCAGAGACACTCCTCAGCGCCAGAGTATCCAGATAACCTCCGTGGTATCAACTTGGCTCCTTTTCCAGATTTTGGTAACGTGCTACAATCTCTAGTGAACGCTGGTGATTTTTGTCTTACCTGTGTCTCTCCTCCTTTTTCTTCCAGTGCCTCCTGTTGCCCTCACAGCCCCAGCACTCTCCCTTTGTTTTTGGATTTTTTGCACTTGTTGGATTTTTGGGACTCACTCGCACCTGTGTAAATAAATCATTGTTCAAACCTGTGCCGCTTCCGCTCCTGGGTTCTTCCACAATCTCCACACGCCACAGCAATTAGATTATTCCCATCATCGATTAAGTGGTTGATTATTTTCTCGATTAATGGAATAGTTTGGCCCTGAAATATCAGAAAATTGAGAAAAGTGTTGACCGAAGTCCAAGATGACTCAAAGATGTTCAGTTTGCTGTCAGAGAAGAGGAAAGAAACCAGAAAATATTCACATTTAAGAAGCTGAAGTCTGAGAATTTTGTGTATTTGAGTAGTTTTTAAAGTTTAATATTTTAATGTTTTATGTGCATCTCAGTGATCTTCAGAGAAAAACAGACACTGTTTTTTTAACGAAAGGCAGAGAGATCAAACCTACAGTACGATGGATATCAGAGAAAGATAAACATTTTACCTTGACATCATCTGCTGAAGGTCTCTGGGTCATCAGAACACACACGGGCAGAGCATCTGTGTACTCACACACACACACAGAGAAACATCCAAAGATTAAAGACACTGTGGTAACGTCTATGTTTTCAGCTGTATGACCACCATAAACCATAAACAATTATTAATCTTGAATAAAAGTGACCTGACATCCAACCTTGTTTTATTGTTTTAACTGCTTTGCTTCCACTTTCACTTTCACAAATGCTGTACTTTTTTTGATTGGCTTGCAGGTATTTATTAAAGTTCAGCTGAAATCACATTGAGTCATCCATTTTTGCAGTCAATAATAATGTTCACAAAAATTGTATTGTTGACAGCGTTTATTATTAAAAGGACTAAAATGTTGTTTTTACAATCATCTCTGGAGGGGTGTGTCGATGTCTTTGACAGACAGCAGTTTGCAGGGAAACAAGAGAAAAAGTAAAAACTATCTAGCTTCCACCAGCAAAAGCTCACTCAAAAGATGGATCATCGTTCTACAGTTAAAAACTTAAAAAATATCCACCTAAAAGAATCCATATCAGTTTAAGAGTACTTCATAGTTACAATATTTTCACCACTTCCTTTTGCCATCAGACAGCCTTTTCTGACAGTAAACCACCATATAAGCCAAGTGTCGCTCTCTCTAATCCAACCAAACTCCATTCATGAAATCAGTCATTTTACTTTGCAGATGACAGGAGTTGCTGGCAGACCGCTGCTTCACTTGGTTAGTTTGTTTGTATTTTGTGACTTTGTTCAATCCAACTATACTTTTAAAACACCAAACTCGCACAGTAACACAAACAAACTAAGGCAGAGGTAGACCAGCAACTCCCCTGTTCTGCAAAGTAAAATGACTGATTTTGCCTATGGAGTTTGGCTCATATAATGGTTTTCTATTGCAACAAAAAATGTTCTATTTTTAATGTACACTTAAACAGATATAGATTGCTGACCCTGTCCACAGCAGTTCATTGCTTAGCCTCACTTCTGGTGCCTGGTTCTGCCTCTCCAAAGAGAAAAAAGTCTCTAAACCTCTCCAAAGTGGGGACAAACCAACTAGAATCTGCTGTACCTGCCTCAAATCATCCAGACTATTCCTTTAAATAACTGACAGCTTCACTTGAAATCAATGAATAAAAAAAATCATGGTCACTTACACTTTCAGAAGAGGCTCCTCTTCAAACAACTGATGTCGTCGACACTGCAGGGCTTGATGATGTAGACGTTGTGTGTGTGTGTGTGTGTGTGTGTGTAGGCAATTAAGCTCACTGACCAAAGTGCACCCATCACTTCACTTTAAACACACTCACATATACAAACAACCGGAAAAAGTGATGTATCTGTGTATTTGTGTGTGTGTGTGTGTGTGTGTGTGTGTGTGTGTGTGTGTGTGTGTGTGTGTGCACATACAATACTGATCTGCTCCTGAGTCTTTCTGAGTCTTTGCATCTCTGGAGTGTCGGACACGATGCTGAACCCTCGACCTTTACTCTCTTCAAAGTCCTTCTTATACTTCACCTGCAGGAGAGCAAGAGGAAAAGGAAATACTTCAGAATTAAAGGAACATTCACCCTCAAATATCATCTATTAGTGATGCACTCTCCATCAGTTTGAGTGATATAAATATTTCAGTATTGATGTGTTGCAATATTTACTAAAATGTTGAAAGTCTCATGGCAAGTTTAACTCATCCCACGTTCATTAAAAAACATAAATAAGTTTTGGTTTCAGTGCCACTAAATAAAAGAAGGAGTTTCTTTCCAGAGCTGACATTTTGGTTTAAAATTGAACTTAAAGTGAAGATAAAGAGACCAGTTCCTACACCCACAGTCAGAGGAAATAGACCAGAAAGCACTGCAGCTACAACACAAAAAGAGGCTACAGGCTGCAGTTAGAACCTGATTCATGAACAAATGAACTGGATAACTCGGTTACAGGATCACTGAAGGCAACGAAACCTAGAATTCACATGACAGCAATGATATAGACGAGGATCTGAGGGTGGGTTTTACCTCTGAATGTGCCCACACAGCAGAAATAATTACACCACTCAGCATTCAGACAGACCCCAGCTACTCCAGCTCCACACGGTGTGAAAAGAACTTTAAATATACCGTAATTGCTCCTCATACATGTTGAACAGTGATATGCAGGAAATGAAAAGGAAAGAAAGTTTTTGAATTCAGAGCATGATCTTTGCCAGTGACTCACAGAATTTAATCAAAGCCCAAAGTGTGTGTATAGTAGAATTTACCTGAGCAATTATTGGTTATTCATTTGTCACAAGTAGAAAAAAAATAAAAAAAATAAAAATGCTTAGCAAAATTTCTCCAAATTCTGAGTAAATCTGCAAAAGAAAACGTGAATAAAGGCTTGTTTCCATCCAGCACTGTCAAGGAATTCTTAGGAGTTGACCCATGGAGAAAAACAGTAGCTGGTGTAATGAAGCAATGACGTGATTAAAAGAGAACCAGGTGAACCTTAAGTGGTGAAAAACAATGTAGAGAATAGGATGGAAACATGACATTTCACTTTGCTTCATGTATTAAAGTCGACACTTATTAAAGCACATCTCCAGTCATATTGTGCAAATGTTTTAAATATATGTCAAATAATAAAAACTTTATTTCTTTTTGGATTTTTTACATGAAAATGATGAAAAATTGGTTAATTTTTCTTCCTGCAAAAAAATATGGTTCACACTTATGTAAGCAACAGCTAACCAATATCATGACAACCACCTGTCAATCAATCTACAACTTATAACAGTGCAGAACTAATGCTAAGATTCAGCTGCCTCTTCCGAGGCTGTGAGTCCTGTGCAGCAGTCGTGGGTTCGACTGGCTTTAATTTATTCACTTTAGGAAAGTGGTATCTGTGACAGAAGATTTACAGTGGACTGCTTCAGCTAACGTGGAGTGTACGATACGGTCTGGTCACTGACTTGTGTGAAACTGGATCATATTTTATGGAGAAAATGCTTTCTGGTTTTCCCTCTGGTGTCTTCCGAGTTTCTGCAAACTGTTTGCTGTTGTTAGCTGGTAACTGAACCAGGTTCAGCAGCCACGACAGCTGGTCCGGGACTGAACACAACCTCAGAGACTGACAGGGTACAGTTCCGGGGCCACGCTTTCCTGAGCATCCTGATAGCTTTACTCATTGCTAAAGTAGCTAACTGCTAACTGCTGTTAGCTCCCAGTCTTGCTGTGCTCACTGGGAGCTCCCAGTCTGGTAAGAGTCAGCAAGGTTAATGGATCGCTGTGCTGTAGCTGCAGCTATATGGCTGCACGCCTGAAAATATGCTGAAGCAAATTAGCATTCTGATTTCCATTTCATGTGGACTTTCATGTGAGGAGGGTTCCATCAGATCTTTGTGGAGCGATCATGGATGTACTATAGTGCTGTGATGAGGAGACTGTCGGAGTAGAAACACCTGATCAGTCATTTGAATTAAACGTTCACTACATCAGAACTTATTCAGAAAAAGTGTTTCCTCCTCTCATTGAGAGCGTTAACTCTTTTTAGAAAAAGGCAAAAAAATCACCTCAAGGGAGCGTAGAAACTTTTTTGGCAAAATCAGACGTTTTTCTTGACTTTCAACTTTTCCATCAACCAACTCTCAAATAACACTGACATGAAAATATGTTAATGGAAACATGGCTACTGTAGTTTATTTTGACTCAGTCCCACATATACTGTCCTCCTGCCCTAAATACAGTGTTCATACCGGCGTCACAGTTTGGTCAGAACCATGTCGGCCATTTTGGAGATACTGATTCAACACAGTGATTAGTACTGATATTCAATCATTGTTTGCTTGATAAATACTACAGTGAACAGCTGTTTTAGTAAATTACTGAGTCTTTTTTAAAGAAGAATATATTTGTGACGATTTCTTTGGTAGGAGCCAGTGAGCTTAGATCAGAGAGACAGGGAAAGGAAGTCCAAACATATTGTGAGACGGACAAACACATTGTTGATTTTTGTCTTTTCATGAGGAAGAAAGATGTGGAAACAAATATTTTCTCATTAAATCTCAGGTAAAGTATTGGTACCATTTGGAGTTGAAAATTTTCAAAGGATACCCAGCTGTAACTGTAATGAATCAAAGGGAGGAACTCTGTAATATGTTCTTCTCTGGACGATCCAAACAGCTCGAGTCTTCACCACCATCTGCACAGAATCAAAACGCAGTGCCAAGCGATAGGCAGAGCGGATCTACAGATTTACAGCTCATGGATGGCAACAACAACAGAGCAGCAGGCGGTCATTCTTACTCTGCTCCAGCCTGCACTTCAGTTCGACCTTCAGAGGAAACACTGCGGCTCATTTAGCCATAAAGTCATCCTGCTGGTGTCTATCAGTCGTCAGTAACAGCCCATTAGCCCTCAGAACAGAGTTACATAAGGCTGTAAACTGCAGAAATATGACTCAGACAGTTCAGACAGGGTGTTGTTGTGTGTGTGTGTGTGTGTTTCTGGTATTCTGCTCTCACGGTGATTGTCCCCGTTCTCAATACAAAGCAGATTAAATCCCCATTCATCAGTCGTGGGCTCCCTGCTGAGTTAATATGACAAGCTAACGAGCAAAATCTCACACATACACAACACACACAACACACACACACACACACACACACACACACACACCACCACACACAACACACACAGTAAAGCAGCTGATGCCACATACACACTTACAACTATGGAGGGTGGAAATAACAAAAACTCAAGCATGAAAAAATGACATCTCGCTTAGTTTTTGCAGATGGGACCTGAAGGAGGACAGTGACTACGTTTACATACACAAAATATTCTGGTTTTTGCCATTATTCTAAAAAAGGCATTTGGCCTTGTGCTTAAACCTTGCTTGCGAAGGTTTTATGCACAAATCTGTGAATTATCAATATTTTCTTTCCTGAATTTGTTTGTACTCTGTAAACAAAATTATAACTACCTCAGACCATGTGTACGCACAAATGATAACAGCCCAGCTGCCTTAGAAAATGCTGATACACACCTTTTAAATAAATAGAAAGCATATCAAAGCTGCATTCATTACAAAGGTTTTAACAGAAGTCTTGTAAGAGTTTTTCTGGTTGATTTTTCTTGTTTTATTGTTCTTGTTTTTTGGGTTTTATCATAAATATCATGATGATTATTATTATAATTATTATTATTGGGTGAAAGTCCTTGCTGGATGTCATCACTTTCACCCTCACTTCTCATCCCATTTATGGATTTTTCCAATAATTGCAATGAATCTCTAAAAACGTTTCTTATCACCTGAGACACAGCTGTTTCTCAGGGCACAGCTTTGGTTATAGCACCCAAAGGAATTAATTTTATGAGTCGCAGTGCACCTTTACCGGCTTCCTCCTCGAATGTGGAGAGGCAGCGCTCTGAATGTGACGTTACAATAATGTCACCACTGGTCCGTGTTACTCTGGATCACAAAGCGTATTGTCTATATAGGAAATTGGCGTGGCACTCATGCAGATTATTACATTGGTTGAACCTGTCAGTTCAGATATTTGATTATAACGTTCTCGCTCGGTGGTTGAGAGAGGACAAATGGCCTGTTGCATATTTGTCGAGGTATTTCATATTAGTTACCTGTGGGGGGGGGGGGTGGGATGATCAGGGAGAATATAGAATGAAACAAAGTGAATGAGTATGATTTATGTAGGGGAAATTAAAAAACAACAGTTTGCTGATACCATTCATGCTGACCTTTATTTCACTATTTCAGTTGTTTCCTGTATTACCTTATTATTGTTAATGAATGATAATAATTGTGGACTTTTTTTTGGCTTTTGAAGGGGAGGAGGGCATGCAAGAAAAAGTTTGGGAACCACTGTTCTAAAGTACCAAAAACATCATTTTCATTTTCAGATAATTATAATGAAAACATACTTATGAATATTATACTCGATTTCTGTCCTATTCTGTAAATAAATCCCTGTGAATCTTACAAACTGGTAATCTGACACGCCAGATGGTTTGTTACACAGAACCACCCGGGAAGTTGTCCTTAGAAAGTGTTTGGAAAACGGCAGGCGCTTTAAAAAAAAAAAAAAAGAAAAAAAAAAACACTTGGCAGGTGATTGGACGAACCGTCTGTCTATCACGTCTAACACAGGCTAATTTCAACCAATCAGATCAATCTCTTGCCAAAGTCGGGGGGAGAACAGCAAAAACAAGCCTTCAGTGTCATTCTTTGCTCCTCTTTAAAAGAAGAAATACTCTCCATGAAACTGATGCTATCACAGCATCTACGCTAACGTCCTCAGGAGCTGCCATTGTTAGTTTGAGATGCATCGCTTCCATGAACGCCTCTCGCTGCTGTCACACCTAAAACCACGCCCACAGCTGCCAGCAGTCCCTCAGAGGTCACTGATTGGCTGCACCCCTTTTGCTGTGGACACAAACGGATTGTGTGATCTCCTGAAGGTAAACAAACTGGACCTTTAAGTGTAATTTCAAAGGTGAGTAATAGAATAAAGGCTCTGTGATCAATATTATCTCGCTCTCGAGTTTTGACTTGATGTCAGCAGCTGCTCTGGCTGTGAGACAGACATCACTGGGTCACATCCACTCCTCTGTACCATAACACAACTAGGTCAGTGCTGAACATATGGGGGTTTTCCCACTGTGAGTGTGTGTGTGTACACTCACCCTGCCAGTGTCACTGTCTATTATGATCAGTCTCCTGGAGAAGGAGCTGAAAGCCTCTGAACTAATATAAAGTGATTTCAACATCACCTCCGGGGGGACGTCAGACATGATTAGAAAAAGAAGAGGTAACAGGGGAGATGAGGAGAAATAACGAGGAGGAGGAGAGGAGAGACTCACAAACTGCACGGAAATACAAAAAAAAAAAAAAAAGTGCCGGTGAAATTGTCACATCAAAAGCATCAAAGTCTCCCTCTGACTTATTTCAATTACGTTCTGCACCACAAATGGAGAAGATAAAACTGATTGAAAATTTTGGGAGATTTTTGGAAAGAGCCACGCTGATATCAGCCTCATCCGTTACGGCAGGTAGCTGAACAAAGGAGATCGGCCCAGACACCTGTCAAAAGGTTCTGTGACCTGTTTCTGCTTCGATGAATCTTGTCTACAGTTATAAAAAACTGACTGTAACCATTAACACATCCTCATGTGACAGCTAACTGAGTCTGAAGGACCTGTATCTGTGTGTAATTTTATGGACTTTATCAGAAACTGGCAGCTGCTTCAATAAGATGATCCACCACTGCTGTTAAAACTGGTGTACGCAGGTTATTTCATTGAGCAAAAGTTCCATAATAACCTTCAAGTATAATGTGATTCAAGGCACCATCTTTACCTGTTTAGTCCTTTGAAATATATCAGGTGCAGCATGTAAAAGATTCAGTATTAAAATCTGAAGAATTTGAACAGGTGGGAGACGAGGACGAGGTTGAAAAGGAAAGAAAGAAGCGTGATGGAGAATAAGAGCAGAGGGAGACGAGGGAGACGAAATAAATGAATGTGTAAATCTCTGGTCTGTAAATGACAAACTGGTAATAAATGGATTTTTATGAGGGCAGAGCAGCACAGAAACACACATACACACACACAAACGTCCCATGACAAACAGCACGTCCCCTTCTGCTGACTGCTGAGTGGACATCTGTCCTTTTGTGCTGCAGTCTGCAGGGATCACGCACACACACACACACACACAGACACATACAGAGAAGATGAGGACATACAGGACGGACGTATAGCTGCTTCATTCTCTCATACATGTTCTCTGCATCAGTTTCTGTGTCACAGTGACTCATCTCGCCTTCAGGAAGCAGAAACTTTCAGAGAAGCTTCTACTGACACACCTGAGCGTTTGTTTTCATTTCCATGAGGTGCCAGAGGGGCGGAGATATGAGCCAGAGAGCTGCTTTAAATAGAAGTCAGTCAGACACATACGTGGATCTGTCAGCTTCAATACCCAGATATCCTTTGTCACCAAGATGTTCCTCTCAGTCAAGTCGAAACTCTACAGCAGTCAGCAGTGGATCCTACTTCCTTTCTCCATCTCTACTGACAAAAATAATTATCATTTTCTTTACCAGACGGCTGGATCTCAGCAGCCAGGTCTCCGTCCAAAGGCAGCTCAGATTTTAACAGAATTGTGTTTCCAACCTTTACTTTTAAACAAAATATTAGGAGTTGAATGTATTGAGAGAATCAGCTGGTGCAGCTCATTCTCCAATCAGTGCCAGTAAATCATTGCCAACAGAAAGGAGGACACAGTGAAATGACATCATTAAAAGAGCACCAGTCAAACCTCAAACTGCAGAAAACATGATGGAAATTAGGAATGTACCAATCTGATACTTCACCTGAAATCACCTGAAACCTGCGGCTGCAGCGCCTCCGCTATTTTCTTCAACAAAGTTCATTTTCATTTAGCTTTGTTGTAGGCCTAAAGTGATTCTTACATTCTCCAAATGTAAAAATGTGTAGCCTATACACAGAATTTAAAAAATGCTTATTATTTTGTCAACTAAACGTGCATCATAGCCAACTTCTATTCCTACATCCACAGCTCAGTGCCTTTTCCTTTCAATTTTCTAGTCTTTCTAGTCTTAAGTCTCCCTCGGCTACAGATGCAAAATCCTAAAAAGAAAAGTCTCAGAGGAAAACTGGCCCTTTTGAGAGTGAAGGTTGCAGACCCCTGGCCTAAAGGAAGAACAAACAAAATTCTTAGCTAAACTTTGAGCGACATGCTCGAAGCGCTGTCAACACGTCAGCTGAGGGCAGTTACTTTAAACTTAGGACAGAAAAAAGTAAAACAGCCAAGTGACATTAATGCATTTTATTTAATTTAATGTTAAATAATTCAGATGGTCCTGACCAGTCAAAAATGCTGCTAAAATCTCTCTGTGTGAACAAGTTGAAATAAAAAGAAGCAGCAGTTTTGCATAACGGATTTATTTCTTCCATATTTGTTTCACAGTTTGATGTTTTCTGGGATAAGCAAACTGCATCCAAACAAATGTATTATTAAATTTAAATGAAAATGTATTACTAACAGTTGAGTTGTTTAATAGAGGGAAAAAGACAGTATCAGACTGGTATTGGCAGATACTCAAGTTGCCATATCAGACTTATTTAGTAAGTCTGTTTCCACTGCACTTTGTTGCATTTTTTTGTTGATTTCAGCTCCTCAGGTGTGATTATTTTCTGGTTTCTTTACCCTTTAATGGCACTAAACTGAGTATCTTTATGTTGTGGACAAAACAAGACATTTGAGGATTCATCTTTTGCTTCTTTCACAGTTTTCTGACAGAATGATCAGCAGGTAATCAATAATGAACATAAATGTTAGTGGCAGCTGTAACTTCCAGAGGTTCGGACAATGATTCCCACAAATATTATTACTGACTGTGCGTGCCGTGTGTGTGTGTGTGTGTGTGTGTGTCAGCGTGTTCACCTGGCTCTGTAGCTCGCTCTGCTGTCTCAGTCTCAGGTTCTCTGGCGTGTCGGCCACGATGGTGAACGACGTCTTGGGGTAATGTCTGAAAAGACAAACGGCAGAGTTAGTACATATGTAAACTAGTCGAGTCAGGTTTAAAATATTAGACTTTCATCAACACAAAAACAACATGACGAAGAAAAAGGAACAACAACAACAACAGAGCACATCAAGAGTAGATAGACAAGTAGACTGCAGTTAGTCGTGATGCAACAATTTCCTGTACCTAAACAGAAATGGACATCCATGAGAAACAGTTTGTTTTGGTCATTTGTGAGACAACTTTTGTAGAGAAGATAAAGGAATTGAGAAAAAATGTAAAATTTGGATGTAATGGTGGATGGACAGATCAGATCAGGACAACAAGGGCTTTAAAGTCTGCCAGAGAGAGCTGAAGGTGAAAGAACTTCATCAGTGTGAGGTGAATAATCAAGTCTCACATAAAACCAACATAAAAATGGACTCATATAATGCACAAGTAGTTCTCAAACTTTCTACCTTTGGAGGTCAAGTTCAAGTTTCTGAGGCAAATTTATTCTTTAGAGACACCAACAGCCCAAAATTTTCCAACCAATTCTGCAACCTTTTCATGACTTTTCCATCTTAAATGTGCGTTAAGATTTGAGCCTTTTGACATGAAACGAACCAAACACGGGAAGAAGACAAAAGAAAATGTTTCCTCTCAAGTTTGCACTCAGCAGCCATTCATAATATTCATAACCAGCCTTTTGTAAAATAAATGTTCGGCCCTCTTTAACAATAATGGCTGCAGCCTGAAAAATGTCAGAGCTGTTTCCTTTCCTGAGAGTAACCTTACCAAGTTAATGACCCACCACGACGATAACATTAGCAGGAACAATGAGCCATTGAGAGGTCGACAAATGAATATACCTCTCTTTACCACACTTGACCTTTTGGTCTCCCATTAATGACCTTAAGATCTACAGTATATTTAGTTCTCTGTTCTCTCTGAGACCAGCGTCATTGAGTTTAGATGTAAAGCTTTTGTCTGCAGGAACGCAGCAAAATCAAATCTGAGTGACCACAGTATGAGGTTGGTGGAATGGAGACATACAGTAGGTGGGAAAACACTCCCACGCTCCACCGTGAGGAACTTTTTAAGGTTTTTTTTTATTGTAAGCGCTGTTTAGCCCTTTAAGAGAAAAACCCTCTGTGGCTCTTTCAGGATACTTTGCCAAGAGGAGAACAATAAGTTATTAGTCTTTGGGCAACTTTTTTCTGGAAGTTTTCCAAAACTCCCCTCGAGCCCTTCAAAGCGGACGTTTCTCATCACATGCAAAACATTACAAACAGATTGTTGCTAAGGAAACTCCTTCAACACTGAACACTTTTCAAATGAAGGGTCACTGAAGCCACAAGAACTAACTGTTAGAACTGCTCAGTACTTCAAACTCTCGAGAAGTATTGACCCCAGAGCAGGAACCCTGGATTTATGACTGAGAAACTAAATTTACTTCCTGTTTCCTTCAGTTATGTCATAAGTAGGTGAGGTTCCTGGGTTGAGATGGTTCCTGGATCCCTGGAAATGTTCTTGCAGTGGAAACATTCTTACTCTCACCTGTCAGACATGTTCGATTTTTTGTTTCCATAATTTTTAAGTCTGCAGAAATGATGGTCAGGTTGAGGGGGCTGCAAGATGTCCTTTTTGTTACTATACATTTAATGTACATTTTTCATAAAGTTTCACCACATTAAAAACGGGGCAACATTTACATTAACAACATTACTGTACTGCCTTTTCAAATGTATCAAAACTGAAGAAATAAACAATGAGAGGATGTCACTGAGAAGCAGTGTTCACACTTAAAAAGAGCTAGCTACAAGTTCAGTTCACACAGATTAAAATGAACCAGCTCACGTTTCTTCTGTTTTTATCATCTAATTTTAAATAGATGTTCCTCTTACCAGGGACGCTGGGGTCTTTATAATGATGTCATAGTGGTGCATGATTTTCAAATTTGAACACCAACATACTCTTGAAATTTCCAACTGGGAACTCAAAATTCTGACTTTCCAGTGCAAACTGAATGCACCACAATATATGAGAACTGCAGGGAGGTAAAGATGGAGACCCGACAGAGGAGAAGAGTGAATATAATGCAGACTTATCAGTCTGTTTCTCACGGTAACACAATCTCCAGTCTGCAGTGGCCTGATCAGCCAAAGTTTTTATACTGCGCTGACACTTCTGTCCATATTCGCACACTCTGTCTCTCCCTCTGCTGCGATCACACTTTGTTTTAATCAGCTGACGATGTGAGCACCGTTATCTCTCTCAGGATGTGAACGACGCTGACGTTCATTAAATGCAAACTGATCTGTTTAGTTATGAGCACGTTCAATGAACGCTCCACCAGGCAACCTTAAAAGAATATCTGCATGTAACCCGTTTGTAATCATCAACAGTTTGTCTTGTGAGGTCACAGTGACCTTTGACCAACAAAATTTAATCAGTTTAATCAGTCCAAGTGGACGCTTGTGCTTGAAGAGAGTTTTCACGTGAACAAGAATGGGATGACCTAAAACATTGCGGCCACAGCTGGAGCCATAAAAAAGTTTTTCAAAAATTCCAAATCACAGAGGTCCTTCAGCATACAGTCATGAATGTGCATTAAAAGAATTTAGGCTCATCGGTCCAGAAGTATGCGAGATTAGCTGCGGACACGCTTCAGGTCCACTGGTCACGCACCCACTCACGCACACACACGCATGATTCCTTCCAAGCTTACGCCTGGCACAGATAATTAACATCTAAATCATGTTATAAATAATCGCTATGCAATCAGACCATAGCTAAGACAGCTGACACCAGCTTACAGTTGCTGGTTGTCATGGTGACGCAACACGCTTTCAGGCAAGTTTTTCAGCTGCACAAAAGTCAGAAACAGTGTCTGTTGATTAGTGATTCATTTGTAGATAGGAGGGGTGCCATAAAAAAACTATTTGATTCACAGAAAACTAGTTGATGAACATTTTGATTATTGATTAATAAGTTTTACATGCAAATATAATGTTTCTCAGCTGGGAGGAGTTGCTGCTTCACTTGGTTTATAATTTTTCTATATTTTCTAGGTTAAAAAGAAAAATAATAAATAGATAATTGCGGGTCTTCTGTTAAAGCTGACTCATAATGTTCACTGATGCTCAACTCAGGGGCTCAGTTGCGGAGCTGCGTTTGTGACTGTGATCTTCGGTGGGTGGGCGAAACAGAAAGGCAACATGAAAGAGGATATTTAACAAAGGAGAAGGTGAATCACAGACACAGAGACAGCTAGACCAACATGAGTCATTACAAGATCTCAGAAGAGAACTTCAGGATGACATTTGTCAAACAGAAACACTCGTGTAAAAGAATCAGAACAACAAACCAAATTACAGCTTTAAAAATGGCCATCAAGTGCAACCAGCACCTTTGAGAGTCTCAATGAGAATATCTTCATCAAACTGACATTTACTGGATTTCTACTTAGTGTGCATCGTTTGTGCTTCTTTACTAAAATGTCCTCTGTTTATGCTGACTTCATTTGGCTGGATGAGTGTGAGAAACTTGAGTTGTGCTTTAGAGAGGCAACCTTTTTTTTTTTGCAGCAGATTTTATTTGTCAAGCTTTGGAGAGAAGGCAGAGTATTCTGTTTAAGTCTGAGCTATAAAATGGGCTGTAATTTTGTATTGAAAGGAGAAGGTTTGAACACTGCAACTGTATTTGGTGTCTTATAAACCCATGAGGTTTGGGCACTTTTTGTGCATGACACGAAAATAAAAGGAAATAAATCAATCATCAATCAATCAATCGGTTTGTTTGTTTGTTTGTGCAACTTGGGTGTGTTAAAGGGTTAGTTCGGATTTACAGAGGTTGAACAGTAACACAGACAAACTAACAGCAGCTCTATTATTTTTATTATTATTATTTATTATTATTGTTGTTTTTTGTAGCTGCTGATGACACCTGTAATCTCTGAGCAGATCAGAATCACTGGAGGAGCTCTTGACAACACAGGAGAGAGACAGTGTCCACTTGTTTTCCTCAGAGCTGGCTGATTCACTGTGTGTGTGTGTGTGTGTGTGTGTGCGTGCGTGCGTGCGTGTGTGAGTGTGTGAATCACCGATGCCAGCAGCATATTCAGCGGCACAGTTTGACCACTCCGCTGAACTGTCCTTCACCTACTCCTCTCCTCCCACCATTACTCTCTTTCTTCCTCCCACTCTCATTTTCACATTACTCTCTCTCTCTCTCTCTCTCTCTCTCTCTCTCTCTCTCTCTCTCTCACACACACACACACACTGTACCTCTCTCTCCCATGCAGACAGAGGGACAATCTGTTCCTGCTTTACCCACTCAGGGTGGATATTCTCTAAAAAACATAGCAACCACACACAAAGTTACGTAGAGTATTTATACCCTCATTAATTCTGTAAAACCTGACAGTGTTTTTTTTTACCTCATCCCATCGATTTTATTAATAATTAAATATATTCGGTTAAAAATCCTCATTTCAAAGAGAACTTTGTCTCTTGGTTTAGTGTTTTGAGACTGAGATGTTTTTGAAGACACAAAGATTCTTATATTTTCCCTGAATTAACTCCTCATTGAGGCTGGTATTTATACAGAAAAGAACAATTAGCCAGAGAAAAATACACAGAAATCATGTATTAATCTACAAATTCATATAAATAAATGCATATCCTCTTACAGAATATGGCAGATACTTAAATAGTGTGGTGCAAAACATTACAATTAGGTACTTAAGTGATAATATGCCAATTTTGGTTTTTTAAAACCTGATATTTTCCCTCTCTGTTAAAAAAATAACAAATAAAAAATTGCCAGACCAGTAGCTATCTAATTATTCATTTATTCGTAGTAATTTGACACTTATTTCTTCACCTTTATGGATTTAACACCTTTCTGGCACATGGCCTCGCAGCGCAAACCAAACGTAAACAAACCAGCAGGCTGCCATTGTTGTTTAAGGCGCTCGTAACACAAAGGAACGATGTGTGAACTGAGGTGATGACATCATTGTTTCTCAAAACTCTGAAACTGGAGTTTTCAGAAATCAACGCTCCTAAAACTCTGTCCACATGTGTGCATGAGAGGCCAAAATCTGGAGGAAAATAGTGTTTTGCAAAATATCCATACACGTGTGAACAGACCTCAGTGTACCATAAACAGACTACAGAGGCTGTGAGTCGTCCTCTGTGTTCACTGTAACACTGCACACCTCTGATGTCACCTTCGGACCCCTGTTTGATACTGAAGGTGAACCACAACCCACAGACTATGACAGAAACCTAATACACACACACACACACACACACACACACACACACACACACACACACTCACACAGATGTTCACATCCTAACTGGTGAATCACCTCATAGCTGACTCCCCTCTGTGTATTTTTGTCATTTTCTGTTTTCCAGTGTTGGACAAGTTATTGAAATTTAGTAATTAGTTACATTTACTAAGAAAAGTTACACATAATAAAGTAAAATTTGTGTTACTTCTAATCTATGATTTATCACCTTTTATCAGTGTCATTTACTTAATTTTTAACAAGGCTACAGGAGGACACATCGTTCCCATTTGGAGGCACTACTGCAGTGTTTTTGAAGTATTTTCATTTTCAGTCTCTTCATTTTACCTCCACCAACTATCACGCAAACACAGTTTAGCTCATAACTACCAGTAATCATGGATGAGCTACCTGTATGATCATTAGTGCTTAGCAGGCTGATATTGAAACAAAAATACAGGAAAGAGGAAACTTATTTTAAATTACATTTCAGTGATCTATGTTCATATGTATTATCATTTGAAATTTTGTCTAATTTTGATAGTATAAAATGTTTTTAAATTAATTTTTTCCATTTTTAAAAATATTTCTGACATTCCTCCACATACCACTAGAGGGAGCTTGCATACCACCCGTGCTAAACGTACCACAGTTTGAGAATCTAGGGTTTAGACCAAACCCCCACAAATAACAACGTCATGTGATGCTCTGTAACAGCGTCACAGCCACTGCAAAGAATCAGTCCAATAACATTTGAAAAATCAAGAAGAGTTGCATGATTAAATAATTTTCATTCAAGTTTGCAGAGGCTAAACCAGAAGTTTGCCACACAGGAAGTCTCTAGTGCGCCTGTGCCACTGTGCAGCTCTTACAGGAATCAACAGAGGCTTGTCTCCAGTGCTGTATCCAGTTCTCCATAACACATTCATTGTTTAGCAGAAAACCACAGGCGGTGTTGGATTTACATTTACAAATGAAGCTCGCATTGTGTGAACTGCCACTGTAAGGTCACACGAATGAGCTGTGTCTGTCTGTCACGTCTCCTGTCCTCTGCAGTTGTCCACTGTTTTCAGGTAACACAAACGTAATGAGCCCATTGAAACGTCAGAGATTGTAATTGCATTATTAATTTGAAAAAGTAATTAGTAACATGTCTGGTTACTGTCAAAAGCAGTGGAATTACAGCACACTGGTGATTTGCACATCCTCAGATTTATAAATAACACTCCTACAGTGACAAACAGAATCATTATATTGTTGTTGTAGATGTTTTGGTTTTCGTCTCTGCACTTTCCTTAATAGTTATAATCATGATAATAATTACGGGTCACAAACAGTCTGCTGTGGTCTGTACATGTCTTTTAACTGATAATTAGCCCAAGATCATAAACATTCATCATAATCTCTGCTCGTCTGTGTGTCTCAGTGTGTTTGTCTCCGCGGAGAAGTCATAATGAGTCTGTTATTGTAAGAAAGCCCACACAAACCAACAAACAGGAGTTCGCTTAAATCTTTGACTGTCGCTGCTTCTGCCTATTTGTGTACCTCATAATACCATACAATAACTTAATATATACTATTACATGTCTAAGTATAGTTTTTATTTTTGCCTCTGATTCATTACAAACTATAATTTTTAATTCTACCTTTAAACAAAATATTTTCTTCAGTCACAAGCCAAAACATTACTTAATTTAGGTCAATATGACAACATTTTTTTTTTGCTTTTTTACAACTTAGATTTGACCATAAACAATACATGCAATAAGCCTCACCAGGCGTGCACAGCAACCTTTTAATAAAAGCAATAAGACACCGCAGGCAAGAAGCACAAAGCTCTGTAGGGCTCATTGATTTAAGTCCACTCACTCTGCTCAGTGCAGTTTCAGGTCTTTAATTAATCTGAAAATGATTCTTTAACTTCAGGATCTTTTCTCTCCTTTCATCCTGTTTCAGTCTTTCACCTCTACTTCTCACTTTCTCTGTTTTTGTTTTTATCACGTTCATCTCACTCTTATTCTCTAAGAGACAAACGCAGAAAGACTTCCTGTCGAGTCTTAGTTACCCTGTCAGAGACCACGACAGAAAACACACCCACCCACAGGCCACTCAAAGTGTGTGTGTGTGAAAACGCTGGCATTTTTTTCAGCCAACAGTCCCTTTGTTTCACTTCTGTTACTCATAGTTTTAGTCTTACATAAACACACACACACACACACAACTAATTTTGTCCTTAAGTTTCACTTCACCTGTTCCCGTCGCTACTGGCAACCATGGATGCTTTGTTCGTTTGGTGCAACCCAATCCTTTGAGACAAAGAACAGCTCTGTGGGGTATTTTACACAACACACACACACACACACACACACACACACACACACACACACACACACACACACACACGCTGAGCTAGCCAAGGTAACTCTGTGCTGGCTGGACAAGCAGCTCTGGACAATAACTCAGTTTGTGTGGAGTCTTTAACAGCCAGCTGACGTCCAGACGGCTGCAGGACACAAACAGGCCTGTCTGCTCTGCTCTTTACATAATGTGGGCCAAAGACAAAAAAAAAAAAAAAAAAAAATCAAAGACTTTACTGGACAAACTTCCGCTCAGACTTCTAAAACTAAAGTCTTCACCAATGCACCTTCATAAAGTTGGAGGACTAGAAAGAATCAGATTAAAAACAAAATCATATCAAAAATTCTTGCTGAAACGGACAAGGCTTCAAACACTGGATCCTACACTTCCCATTAATGCAATTTGTCTTTCTGTAATGATTTTCTCTAAGCCCAGGCCAAAATAACCCTGATGATGACATCATGAGGTTTCTCATTTCACTGCAGACTGGAGTCTCTGTTACAAAATAAGGTGCAAACATGAAATTTGTAGTTTATCTGCTTCCAGCCATCCACATGACATAAACAACACTTATATACCAGAAGAAACTGGTATATAACCACTCAACTGGACCAATGTGTGACCACATTCAGCACAGACATGGACATTAACCTGCTGGCAGGTGCTGCTAGCACTGCTAACATTAGCCACACTGTGTGACAGGCTGGCAGCTAACGGCAGCTTCTGGGAACAATTTACCCTCAGACACTGTGAACCTTTTCTGCCTGAAAAGGTGAAGCATTTAGTGCGTTGCTGTATGTTTGAA
This sequence comes from Lutjanus argentimaculatus, assembly GCA_034769285.1. NCBI lineage: Eukaryota > Metazoa > Chordata > Actinopteri > Lutjaniformes > Lutjanidae > Lutjanus > Lutjanus argentimaculatus. The sequence goes on along the minus strand of JAWZSL010000009.1, from coordinate 3,964,737 downwards.
GGATAATGTCCATATACAAGGCACAACATGCCGCACATTTCAGCTGCATTTAAAATACCATTTGGCTGCTGTAGAATGTGATTAATGGCTTCAAATGACCAATAAGACATGCAGTATGTTTTTAGACAATGTTTAACATTATCAAATAATAAACTGTGCTTGATTTGTGACTTGACAAAGTTCCTCCAGAGCCACAGAAGACATTTAGAGTCATTTAGAGGTTTTGACGTGTCTTTTAAGATGCTGTTTTGTAGCCCGCTGAGCTGTCAGGGCTTCCTGAGCTACATCAGCTCTCACCCAGAGAATTTATTAACTATTTATTAGTTATGGAGTCCAAACGAGATCATCAGTAAGAACATGGAGAGAAAACAGGATGAGGTGACAGGTGACTTCTGGGAAGTGTAGTGCAGAAATACCACAGTGAGGAGCAGCAAAGACAGAGGCAAAAGTAAAACCACAGTCTTTTAAAATGAAACCCTGAGCTGAGAGCGCCGCCAGGCATAATAAAACTAAATGGATTTGTAGTGAATTAGCTGAAACCTTGATAATAAACGATAAAACCTGAAAGCAGGTGGAAATACTGAATGGGCTTATGTAACATAACAGTTTCACTTTGTGTGTCTTTCTCTCTCTCTCTCACACACACACAAACTCAATACACACAAATTCTAGGATATAAACTAATTACACACACTGCATAAAAAAACACTGAGGTGTTTCGTACCTCACTCATATACGACATGAGCTAAATAAAACCTCCAGCAAAAGAGAAAACAGGAACAAACACACGTACAGATCTGCTGTAAACACAAACACACACACACACACACACACACACACACACACACACACACACACACACCACAACACAGTGTCCTTTAAACTGTTTCCAATAATACCCTCAGACACATCCTGCCTTTCTCTAACTGCTTGGTTAAGACACCAGATTTACAATACACTAGTGTGCATGTGTGTGTGTGTGTGTGTTTGTGAGTGTGTTGTGAGTGGGTGTGTTGTGGATACAGATTTAGATTAACCATTGTCTATAATGTTGCCGTGGCATTTGCCAGACGACGACAGTCTCCTCGTTTTCAGCAGCAGTGACGCACACAAAGTCCAACTGAGCATTCAGACGCACAGAGTGTGTGTGTGTGTGTGTATGTGTGTGTGTGTGTGGGAGAGAGAGAGAGAAGGAGAGAGAGAGAGAGAGGAGAGAGAGAGGGAGAGAGGAGGAGAGAGAGAGAGGAGGAGAGAGAGAGAGAGAGAGAGAGAGAGAGGTCCAACAAAAAGCAACCTCATCTTTGCAGATTTAAATCCAAAGAATGATGTTTATTTGTTGCACATCTTGATTATGATTCATTAAGTGTGGGATGATTTGATGTGATGACAAGCTCATGTGAACGTATTCAAATACAAAATTTACAGTAAAAATCTTCCTAAAAAAGAAGCAGTTAAGTTTATGACTCAGGTTTGACGCAAACTTTCCTACCAGGAGGAAACTTGTTGTCATGAGTTGGTATTTGAATCTGAAATTCAAGCTTTAAGAGTTTATTTCATTAAAAAATGTTTAGTTTCATCTTTCACAGCAAATGTGGGCTGCACTCATCTTGGTATCATTATAGTTGTTACTGTTTACAAATTGAATTTAAAGTCATTTAAAGTAAATATTTTCAGTGTGGAACAACATAGAAACACATAATCCACTTTTCTGTTGTCCAGCTGTCTGCTTGATATGTTTTCTCATAACTACAGTTATGGATTGAAATTGATGAGGTTTTATTGGCACCTATGTCATTATAGATTCTGCTTCTTTGGCTGATTCTTTTAACAGTTACCTTATTGATTTCTGATCAATTTTCTGAGTGGAAAAAAGTAGACCTTCACAGGTTAGTAGCGTCAGTGCAAATGTTTTATCTCTGAGTCTGAACACGTTGTAGAGGCAGAACAGGAAAAAGAGGGATGTTTCAGCATGTTGCTGGTGTTTCCACCCTTAATTTAAACTACAATCAGCACTGTTGTCATCTTTCTTTGTGAAATGAAGCCATGCTTTGGACCGTTTCTTCCCTCTCAGCCATGATTCCTTTTCCTTCTAAGTTTACAGCGATGTACAATAGATGTATGAGTTATTGTTTTGTAATGTGGAACTGTCAGAAAAAAAACATGCCAGCGTTGATAAAAAGACATCAATAAGCTCGAGGCACAATATTCTGATGGATCGGACTGTTTGAATCCCGACACAGAACGGCTAAATATAGACTACTGAGTCAGTAGCCTATCCGGCTCATCTGATTAAATTCATAATAAAACAATTATTGAAGCAAACAAGATGGATAGTGTGCACATCCAACCCCAGCTGGGTGCACACTCGACTCTTCGGCCTCACAGAGCTGTGCTTTAGCTCTGAGAGTCTGAGGCTCAGCATTGCTTTGAGCTAAATGCTGACATCAGTATGGTAACATGGTTGTTCCAGTATCGGGCTGTGATGCTGCCTAAACTGCTGGTTTTCCCCAGGATGGTGAAGTCATGTTCTGTGACATTCATTCTCTGCATGTATTTGTTCATGTTTTATAAATGGTTTAACCTGAGTCAGACCATACACAACGACAGCCGTCATATCACATCATCATCATTTTTTAACACACTGGTATCAGATCGGTTCTCGGAATCAGCTGATATGCAAAGTTCAGGTATCAGGTACGCAAACATGTTAATATTTAACATGTTCACCATTTTACTTTAGCATCTTAATGCTAATATTTGCTAATTAACAATAAATACAAAGTACAATTGATCATTGTGGGAGTATCATCAGGCTAGTTTTGCACGTTTTTGGTCATAAACCAAAGTACTGGACAAATCAAAATTTTGCCCTGATGAAAGTCACAGCATCAAAATTCATTATCAGCGGAGAATTAACGTCTCAACCAAACTTCATAGAAATCCATTCCAATAGTTGTTGAGACATTTCAGTCAACCAAATGGTGGATCGACCAACTCCCTGATTTAAATTGTCATCTCTACAGCGGTGTCACTTCAAGGGCAACAAAAAACAACATATAGAGTTAAAGGAGATCATGTGCACCTTTACGCAGCAGCAGCATAACTTCTTTTTATTATTGAATTCTGGGTCTCCTGGAGAGTTTCTTCTGTCTGGTCAAGTTCATAACTTCAGTTTTTAGTTTTGCTGCTTGGGTCTCCCATGATGTTTGCCGCAGTGACATTACTGCGCTCATGGAAATGAAACTGAAGACACTAATTATTAAAGTAAATTGTTAATTAAAACACTCATGCATCAATGCAACAGGCAATAAAGAAATCACCTGGAGAGCTTGAGCTGCTCAACATCATTTAAAAGGTAATACAGCCTGCAGAGATGGGTAGAGGTGTGGATGTGGATTTCTACAGTGGAGAAAATAATACGTTCGGGTGGATGGTTGGTGGATTGTTTATGCAGATATGCAAACTTGGATGAACTCAGAGCCCACCTGCCCATGCAAATCATGTAAAGCAGTAATGCAGCGTTACTTGGATACATAATTGTAACATAATTACTGTTTTGAAAAGTGTAAACCCTAACACTTCTCATTTCACAGAAAAGTATCAATATTTCGGTAACAAGTTGCTGAGTAATGCATTGCTGCCCAACACTGCTCAGCTATAATCAAGTCAAGTCAAGTCAGATTTATTTGTACAGCCCAAAATCACAATTTGCCTCAGGGAGCTTTATAATCTGTACAATATGCAACAGCCCCTGTCCTGTAAACCCTCAAAAGAGTAAAGAAAAACTCCCCTTTTAAGAGGGAACAAATGGAAGAAACCTCAGGGAGAGGGTTGGACAGGTGTGCAACAGATGTCGCATGTATGGAGCAGAGCATCACAATAAACACAATCATTAAGATTGTAATACTTAGATTAATGACAAGAATATGAGTCCACTTCCATGTCAAATAGCATCTATAAGTAAAAAAAAAACTCCCAATTGTCCCCATTGCATAATATTCTAATAAATATATTACAGACACATTATTCCTGTTTTCTCCAGCCTATGATGGAAACAGTTTCCTGATGCCAGGTAGAGCAGGAGGCATGGCTGTTATCATGGCTGTCACTGTGGTTAAACCAGGCTGGCAGCATGATGGGGGACGAGCCAGGACACCACAGTCCTCCTCGCTGTCAACGACAACGACACAAGCAGCACAAGGACAGGAGGGACGGAGCCACGTGTTCAGCTGCAGGAACACGGGAGGAGATGCTGGAGTTTCTTTACAAACTGACATGAAACAACATGGCTGCTCTTTTGGTGAATCACTGTGAGTGAGACAGATGAAGAGGAGGAAGAGAGGGCAGGGATGGCAGCTGAATGTGTGTGTATGAGTGTGTTTTTCTGTGCCTCTTTTGTGTGTGGTGTGTGTGTGTGTGTGTGTGTGTTGTGTGTGTGTGTGTGTGTTGTGGTGTGTGTTGCGTGTTCTTGCTGGTCAGTCTGGCGGCTCTCCATCTTCCTGCTTAGGTGTTGATGAAACTCTCAGTGTGGGCTCAGGACACACTTGGCTCCTTTAAACCGTCCTGACAGTTCAGCAGCACAACAGACAAATATTAAATCAAGGGAACTGAATCTAATGCACGCTGTACTACTGTCACAACAAAGCACGTCCTCTCTGCATGTATCACAGTTTACATGCAGGGAATAAAAAAACTGTAACAGCCACACCAGTTATACAAACAGGAAGTATTTTGCATGTATGTTAAAACTAGATGAAAATACCATGATGATGCAGTTCAGTATGATGCTGCAAAGTTATGTTTTCAGCATTATAAATGATTAATTTTAAAGATATAGCTGAGTAGTTTCGTGGCCAGTGTGACCACCAAGTAGGGTTGGACTGGTCGTGATGCCTGACAGTCATCAACCACTGAGCCTTTTAGCATCATACCATCACGATTTAAAAGCAAGGCAGATTTTCCATTGGCAGAGTAAAATCTTGTTTGTAAAAGTGCAATAAAAGCTTCATGAATAAAAGCCAATTAGAGTAATTTATCAAACAATTTAGCTCCTTAGAAATAATGAATAAGAAGTGTCAGAGAGTACAAAAATGAAGGATGGAATTATTATTCTTTTATCATTACAGCTCCTTACACCTGATACACCAAAGAAAGAAGAGCTTATTTAAATAAACTCTTTACTGCCCACTGAAAGCATGTTTCTAATTTGGGCGCAAACATTACAATATTTTAAAAATCTTTTTTCAGCTTTATTGCTAAAGTGTGTAACAGAAACACACAATATATATCCCATCGTCATGTTTCACTATGGACATCATCATATGCCACTTTTGGTAAACACTGCCCAGCCCTCCCCCACGGCACATGAAGGTGTTAGCTGAGTAGGTGATATGCACAGCATTAATCTTAACAGTTTAAGGCCAAAGCAAACCATAAAACACAACCAAGAAAAGCACTGAGAGCCAAGAAAAACCTCCAGCAGGCAGTAAGTGAAAATATTAAATCATCACTCAACCTTAGTTCAGCTAAATTTATAAAATGCTTCAAAAAAATGTCAACTAGGCAACAAAAAAGACAAAGGGGAAGTGTTAAAGAGGAACAGAGGTCTAATAGAGGCAAGGTCTCTGTGTCTCTCTAAGACACACACACACACCACACACGCACACACGCACACACACACAACTTTTTCTGGCAGTTCAACAGCAGTCTGAGGTGCTGTTCTGCAGTGTGTGTGTGTGTGTGTGTGTGTGTGTTCCTCCATAAAACTCCCTCCCTGTGAGCTGACTCTGCTTTGTTGAGGTCGTGACATCACAGCCATCTCGGCTCCTCTTGGCACTATTGGCTTCAGATGTATTAAAGGAGCATTCCACGGACTTTTTACACTCTAAGACCTCTGTGCTCACCGTGAGGAGTGCATTTCAGGCTGCGAACTCTGGTGTAAAAAGTCCTTCTGTGGCTCTAGAAGAGTTTTGCCATGTCTGATAAAATAACCCTGGTGACGTCACAGTGATGTCATCAGATTATCTCACCAAAGACTGTCAGTTTTTTACTAGAAATCCTGCGTTATAAAAGGAGACAGAAGCTCCCTGTGCTCTGCAGGGAAAATATAACATTTCTTCACGTCAACAAGACACATAACTTTACAAACACAAGATAAAAGGGTTCATGGGTTGACAGTCTTTTTGTCAATTTGGCATCAAAATAGTCCTTAAGATAAACTATTTTGGTACAAACTTTACATTTTGGATTTTCTCACCTCAACTTGCTACCAGCCTCCATTGGTTAGCTGTGAGAGAAGACTGTGGGAATGAGTGACGACCGGTTTTTGTCTTGTTACATCTGTTGTGCGTGATGTGCACTAAAGGATACATCTGGGAAATCAGTCTTGATGTTGGGAAGGTGGCGCACAATGATGCAAAATTAAAATAATCGCTAATGCCCCTCAAATGCATTAAAACTAAAGTAAGAAGCATGTTTTGAAAATGTTAGGAGTAGAGAGTACTGATATTTGTGTTCAAACGGAGGGAGTAGAACCAAAAAGTTTTCATTTTTGGGTGAACTATCCCTTTAAGAGCACAAAAGCCAGTTCAACACAGGGCGTGCCAAACTGGCCGTGTGGGTAGTTAATTTAGGAAGGGGCATTACGGCCACACTTTGGGGCTTTTGGCCATTTGGCCTTGAAAATAACTCCTGCCCTGTGCAGTGGAGATAAGCAGCAAATGTTCACACTGGAGAAACTGGAAACAGAGAATTTTAGATCTCTTAATGGATTAAATAGGCTAATTGAGCCAGATTAGCGGTCACCTGCGCTACAGTCTTTGCCATAATCAGGTGTACGACAAACACTGTTGCTCAGGAAGACAGAAACAGGCAGCCAGTTGAAGAACACGCTGATCAACGCTGCAGTCCACCACACTGTGCATCTGTGCTCTGAAACCAGTGGCCTAGTTTGACATTAGACACACTGCTGCATCTATACACCCTCAGGCATGGACTAATGCAGCGCATGAGTGTGTAGAATATGTGTGTCGCGGCAGGGCCACAGTGTATCTGCGTGCATGCCACATCACTGCAGCCACCAGGAGGATCAATCAGAATCCTCTTCATCACCATTTCCACCAGTAAAGAACAGAGAAAGTGACTGCTGCCGCCGTCTTAAACCTGCACGGCTGCTTCTTATTCCACACGTGTGTTCTCAACTTTGGTTCTTGTCTCCACCCTGCTGTGAGGTGAGCACTCTGCCATTCCAGTCCGGAGAGAGTCACCGCCGTATCGAACCTGCTTGATATTCCTCACCGACTGTGTCACTCTGGAAATTAAAACCCCACCACATGAAATCTGAGACTGCCAGCTACCTGAGCATTTTATCTTATGCTATCTTTTATTTATTAATTAACCATAATAAAAATACGGATCAAATTATGGTAACATAACACTCTTTCCAACAGTGGTCACCAAAAGCACCACTGTCAATAAGATTTCACACAGAAATATTCAAACGTTGCCTAAAAACGCCCAAAACGTTGCCCTGAAGTTCTGCACCGACTCATGTTTAATCACTTCACCTTCATCAGCAACATTTAATGCTTATAACCACCTCTCACTCTCTTCTGTTGGTGGCGGCTCCTGATAAAAGGCCATGACAAATGAGGGGAGTTAATTCAGGCTGTGCTTATTTAAGTAAGAGATATTATCACCTAGAGGATTTAATAGCTGGCTGCCGGGCTGATCCACGGCCGCGATTAGAGGAGTTCAGAACAGAAGAGTCCGACTAAAGCTGCGTCTTTGAGCAAGAGACAGAGTACTTATGGAATAAAAATCTAAAGAAAAGAAGATTTCAAGGAGAAATCTGTAATATAATTACTGCGCCAAATCATATAATGATTGATTGATTATATGTCATCAGAGATTAAAGAGATTCATGTTTATTAGACTTCAAATTAATGCTGAATGTTTCCTGAATGAGATCATTAATTATTAATCATCTAAACAACAACTGGCTTCAACCATTGATTGTATATTTATAATATTAGTATATTTAATGCTTCCCCACACAAATTTCTTTGAAAAGACACTAATCTCAATTGTTTCAGAATGAAAATCAGAAATACTTTATTGATTTCTGGGGCGTTAATTGTTGATGTTACACCTGTTCAAAAATAGAAAATATACTGTATATGAGCATAGAGAATACAGAATTACATCTGTGTGAAGGTGCATGTGCCTAACATATAACAGCAGTATTAATATAAAACTGCCATATATGGAAAATAAAAGATCATTTGTAATAATTTCCCAAAATGTAATTCACCTGGTCCTCTTTGTGTTTTGTGTAAAACTGGGCTTAAGAGACTAATGAGATTTATTACAACAAAACTCAGTTAGATTCAATTACACCAAATGTCTAACATTGGATTATTAACGAATTAATAATAAATGAATTATTGATGGAAAAGCTACAACCTGCCAGACTTGCTGCACTTTGTGATTTAATGCATGTGCTCTTTCGAGGTTATACTGCAGCTGCACAGAGCTGATATAAATGCCACAACACGATTGTGTGAAGTAACAATCTTATCACCTCCCAGTTTGGAAAATAAAACCTCTAAAATCTTCCTCTGGATTACACCAGTGTCTCCACTTTTCCTAATAACAGGAAGAGGATCAAACTTCTGGTCTTCCTCGAGGAACAAAACCAAGAGCAAGAACCAAAAACACAAAATCTATATATCAATATTGTCAAGAAGACACCACTGTCTTCACCAAAGCAGGAGCAAAGGAAGGTAACATCAGAGGACTAAAACCCTGCAGCGTCTGCATTACTGACCACACACCTGCAGGTGATGTTGGAACTGAGTGGACAGGACCTTCGTCTCCGCTTCAGGGAGACGAGAGTCTCACTCAGCAAACTGTAGTCTTTTATTAAAGAGTTTTACATCTTTATTAAGGAGCTGACAAGAGACTGTGGTGTCCTCGGTGGCCTTAACAGTTCATCTTCATCACACTGACAGGAGAGAGAGGAGGGAGAGGAGAGGAGGGGGAGGGAGGGAGGGGAGGAGAGGAGAGGAGAGGAGAGGAGAGGAGGAGGAGAGGAGAGGAGAGGAGAGGAGGAGGGAGGGGAGGGAGGGGAGGAGAGGAGAGGAGAGGGAAGAGAGGAGAGGAAGGAGAGGAGAGGAGGGAGGGGAGGGGAGGGGAGGGGAGGGAGGAGAGGAGAGGAGAGGAGAGGAGAGGGAGAGAGGAGAAAGGAAAGGTTATGAGTAGGCTTCCTGCAGTAGCTGGTGTTACCAGTGTCACACCACATGCACCCATTACATTATGCTTTTTTGTTTAAGAAATAAAACCCATGTAGTTATTTTTTGCATATCAGCACCCACATTTATCACATTTTTGTAAAATACAGACATGGTTGGCCCTCCCTAAGTCCTGCCTCTTTGGCTCTGCGCTCCAAAACCTCAGTCAGCTTCCTCCTTTTCTGTTTCCTGCTTAGATGTACGTAGGTCTGTGTGATAGGCTCCTTTATTTTGAAAAGAAATACAAATTTGGAAGATGGTTAAAAGATGTTCTGTAAAATGCTAACTGATCTCCATCAGTTGTTAGCTGGCTACTAGTTACATCAGTTAGTCAATGTTAGCAAAACACTAGCTAACTAGCTAGCTACTCTACATCAATCATTAGCTGGCTTGTTAGCTAGCATTTTGCTAACACAAGCTAACTTCAGGTGTGGTTGTACAGTCTGTGTCACTTTTGCAGGTCCCCCAGCAAGCATCTATGAAAGAAACTGACAAAATCAACATTTTTAACAAAACACTTAACATCGATTTCAACTTCATGAGAACTTCAACGTTAGGATTACTTTGGCAGTAGTTTTGTTCAAAGTAAGGTGAAGTTCCAAACACAAAGATGAAAGAGAGCACTCTACAAATTGTTAACATTATCAAACAATGTCTTCTCTTGCAAAATGCCCGGTGTAGTCGGTAACACCGGTGATGTCATGAGTAGGACATTTTCCTTACTGTGGCATCCCTCGTAAGGAGAGGACAAGACAGGACAGGAAAGGAAAAGGAAAGCAGGAAAGAGGAGAGGAAAAGAAAGAAAACTTAATTCAGACTCCTGAGCGTCTCTCTCAGACGGAGCATTAGATGAGAAAACAACCACAAACAACAAGAGGCTGAAGAGGAGTGAACACAGAGAGCTGTCTCATCACAAGGCTGTTTATAGAGACACAGTACTTCTAACACCACGACACTGTCTCCAGTGATCTCTCCTCACTGTCCTCTGTCTTTCTCTTCACTCATTCATGCGTAACGCTCTCAGCCGGCCTTCAATAGAGCCATTTCTCATCCCTCTGTCCTCTCTTCCTCTCCTCTTCTCCTCTCTCATGGTGATGACTGAGCCTTGCAGCTCCTCTCTGCCTCTCAAATCCTTCACACGTCTATTTATTTACTTATTAAAAACTGCGTGGAACCCAGTCTTTGTTTGCTCCTGTTCCCCCGTCCTCGCCCCTCTTCAGCAGATCCTCCGCTCGAACCATGAAAGATTAGAAGCAGGGTTACATAAGTTTCCCGTCGTCATATCTTTCAGCAGCATCTCTCTCCCCCGATATGCCGCACTCACCATCTTTGTTTCTCACAGTCGGATTTATTCTCAGTCTCCCCTCTCTCCTTTGAGCCGCTCTCGTCTTTCTCTGTGTCTCTGGAAGACGGAGCTGTTTGTTTAGTTGTGTTACAGCAGGTTAAGCAGTGAGCTCTCCGCTCAGGCAGATACTTTACACCGGGTTGGTCTTTAAAACTGCTTGTTTGAAACAAAATGAAGTCACAAAATTTGAGATCATACAGAATCTCCTAATAACTGACTGAATAACACTGATCACAGAAGGTGAAGAATCACAACTGAAGTCTGCAAGCAAAACTGAATCAGCAGCGACAGATCTTCTCTTTTTGTCAGCTTCCTTTGGTATGAACCTTTAGGTACCCGGTGACGCCTTTAAGGGTTTCAGGGGTCTGAATTTCTAAAGTGATTTCTTGCTGCTGTTTGGTGCCGTCAGTGTACAATTTTACCATCATCACTTCAGGGTGTAAATCATCAAGTGATCTCCTTAGTTTCCATGTCCAGGTGCTTCTGCCTTTGACTTTTTATCAAAGAAGCAGATATTCTCTGAGACAGAGGTTCATCTGTCTGACGAGGACATTTTCACGTCCCATCCAAGTCTTAGATGGGTACGAAATTGGACATGGAACATGAATTAGTAAAGTTCATGACCAAGGTATGGCTACATGGAACAAAATCCAGTCTCTGCCCCTGCAACACATGCATCAACCATTATCAAGTGGACTTTAAAAACACAAAGTAGATCTAAGAGGAGATATTCCCTCCATGGCTGAAGAAGAGACACTCATCTTCCACATGCTTCTCCACTACAGTCAATCACTTTGGCTAAGATGCCTTAAATGTTAATGATATCATGTCCTACAGCTGCTGCAGGATCTGTTTCTCTTCCTGCTCTTCTACTGTCTCTGTGAAACAATAAAGACAGAAGTGAACAGAAGTGTTTCTCTGTGTGCTGCTGAAGAGCACAAAAAGGCAGCAGTAATCTGGGTTATGTGGGCAGCTGCGTTACATAATCACGCAGTCTTTATCACAACAATCTGAGCTGCTATTAACATTCACGCCGCATGTAAAATCATGTTAACACCTCAGTTTACACACACACACACAGCGAGAGAAAGAGACAGAAGAAGTGACCTGTTTAAGACTTCAGTCATATCAGTCGCATGTGTCTTCATGTTCACACGAGCAGCTGGAGCGCAGCGTTACATAATCAGCTCTGATTATTACTAATTAGCATAAAGGGTAACTTAATTAAACAAAAATATCGCACACAGGAAGACGCCTGCTATGAATGTCGTTATCAGACTTTGTGTTCTGCTGGAAGATGGAGCTCTGATGTCTCTTTTGTTTTGTTGGTTTAAACCTCAAACAAAGAGGAAACTCTTTCTTCTGCATCATTGGATGAACGTCAGGATTTTGCTCTCACCTCTTATGACATAACTCATCTATTATGGACATGAAAAGTCTCTCAGGAAGAGAAAAGGAAGGAAGAGAGAGTTTCTATAAAACACCCATAAAACCCAACTGCCCCCATGGATGGCGCCACTGAAAACGTATCTTCTGATTTGTCTTTCGCCAAGGGAGGTGTGGAGTCATTTGCAGAAACTAAACCCAGTTGCTCATCAAATGGATCTTAAAATGAGAACCCCATTTTCTTGCAGAACTTTCATGGTGCCTTGACGATGACTATTCTTTAAATATTCTGTATATTCTGACTTTTTCTTGGTTTTTCTTGTTTTGTAATATGTTATTTATTCTGTCTCTTGTACTCTCAGCTGTTCTTATTGTGTGTCCTCTTGTGGAACAGCACAAAATAAATTTTCTGTCAGCAACTGTGACAAGGCATAAAGGTATAAAGTCGACTGATGACAGTTTTTGTGCAACAAAATGGAACTTACGACAACATTTTTGTGGTTGGAGTGTAACAGAACTGCCATTCTAGCAATTTTCTTGAGAAAGAACTGAAACGATTAGTTGATTATCAAAGATTTGCACATGATTTTTCTGTCAATCAACTAATCGATTACTCAACTAACAGCTCTATTTTGGAGACACTGCTCGCTAATGATGGCTGATTGAGCCAAACACCCACTGCATTAGGAAAAATGCTGAAATCATGTTGTGTGAGTTTTACATATGGTTAAGGAAACATTAAACTGAAAAATTCCAGCTGGATTCCTGCAACTCAAAAAAGTGAGATGAATAAAACAGCCGTCCACAGAGATTTCTCTGCAGAGAGAACAGTTAGGAGTTATGTCAGCATTGTTATGTTCATAAGCAGCTCAGAGGTCACAAGGGGTCCTGGTGCACAGAGGGCAGTCATACACTACAGATTAAAACACATCCCATGACCTGCCACAGGATTCATACAGATGTCTACATGTGTGTTTCTATGTGGTTTCTGTGTGTCTTCATTTTAAGAAAATTATGCCTGATTTCCATCCTCACTTTAACATAATGAGTTGCTTTTTTTAACTCTGTGTCTGGCTGTATTAATCGAGTCAGTCAGAGCGTGTTGAGGCTCATGTGCCTCTATAATCCCTCTGCCTACTTGTCCCCCCTCCTTTTGGTCAGCCTCCCCTTTCTGACCAGCAGATAGGATCTTAAGAAGCACGGGACCCTGGTCAGAAAATCCACAGGGTCGCGCTGTCACTGAAATAAAGAAGAAATGTTTCGATATGAAAATGACTTTAGAGGAAATGAAAAAAAACCCTCGCCACACTAAGGGGCGATCCATGACTGCAGCGGGAGACGGGGGTCAAGGGGAAGTTTTCATTATGGGGACAGAGGACAGAATAAGTGAGACTTCATAAACTTGCCTGTGAAGGTATACAGCCAATTCATCTGACAGTAGGTAATAATCCATAATGAAATTAAGGATGAGAGGCATTATGTGTAAATTCACAGTTATAATTTAAAATGCTGTCAAACAGGATAATGTTGACATTATTATTAAGTTTAATTTATTTTTCAAACTCAAAATGTCTTCAAACTGATGTAATATACAGTAAATAGTGAAAAGACTGACTGCACATGACTGTACAACAGGTCTGGACCACTCATAAATGATGTTTGTATCTGAAAGAAAATTGCGACAAGTTCTTCTAAATCACTCGAACACACCAGTTAAGAACAAATCTGTTCATACGAGTGGTTCTTGCATGAGGCTGTTTACAAGAACGGGACGGGCAACTCCGGCTGCAGCTGTCACCGTCGCAGAGGCAAGAAAAACTTAAAATAACACAATACAATAAGAGCAGGGAGAGCAGATCCTGCTAATTTTGTAGATCCGGTTTGATGTTTTACGATCCAAGAACCTCAAGAATCAAGTGAAGCAGCTACAGAAGAACGAACAGAAAGCCAGTCAGGGCAGAACTGAGGCCGTCAGTTCAGACGTTGTTGTTGTCATCACAGTGCCGACCGCAGCCACGGCCCAACAATGGAGGCAGATCAGACGCATGACACAATAAGCCAAGAAAAACAAAGCTGCCAGGCTTTTCCACAACACACACACCCGTTATATTTCACCAAAAACAAGGAGCGTCAGAGGGAGCCGGAGCCTCACAGAGACTCTCTTTAATTACAGGACGCTGGTGTGTACACAGAGCGCTACATGTAACACTGAGGTACAAAAGCACAACTCTCACTGATGAGTAAGAAATCCCCGCAGGAAGTCTGCAGCTGTTTTCTGCACAGTAAACAAAGCTGCCATCCAAACTTTACATACAGACAAACAGAGGAGACGAGAGCTCGCAGGCAGCAGCTGAAGGAGCAAACTGAAACTGTAAATTTAACAAATGAGGAAACTAACAGTAACCTGGCTTCATCTTCTCTGAGCACTTTGTTCTTCTTAACTTTTTGCCATTATAATGTCTTTGTTGGAACTGTTTTCTTTCATAATTTTACAACGTGATGGGAAATTCACTTCCACCAATGTCTCGTCAGGTTTATTCTATGATAAAATCATTTTTTACTTTAATTTTTACTCCGTAAAATAACACAATACATGACAAAAGCCTGTCACAAGTTACCAGAGCCCAATCAAAAGCCTTACAAATGATCAATAAAGCAGAGTATTTAAATTAGAGCTGCACAATTCATCAAAATATTATCAAAATCTCAATATGGCCAAGTGCAGTATCCAAAATCAAAGGAAAAATGTGACAAAACAGCCAGGACGCAGCTAACGATTACTTTCATTCTTGATTAATCTGTCGGTTATTTTCTCGATTAATCAATAAATTAATCCTGTTGTTAACTAATCAGTTAATTAATCCTGACACAATCTTGTCAGTAATTTGTCAGTGTGGAGCACACGAATGTACATTTCCCAAAGTCCAAGATGACGTCCTCAAATGTCTTGTTTTGTCCACAACCCCCAAATATTCAGTTTACTGTCAGAGAGGAGTAAAGAAACCAGAAAATATTCACATTTAAGAAGCTGAAATCAGAGAATTTTGACTTTTTCTTCTTAATAAATTATATAAACTGATAAATCGGTTATCAAAATAGTTGGTGATTAATTTAATAATCGATTAATCAATTAATCATGGCACATAAATCTTGTTCTCCAATGTAGAACCAACAAATGACACATCCTCAAAATGTTCATATTTTTTTGTTGTTGTTGTTTTTGTTCATATGAAAACTGGGATGCGAAAATGATCATTCCTACTAAACATGAATATATCTCAATATCTGTCAAAATAATCAAAATGTCATTTTTTAAACCATATTGTGCAGCCCTAAGTTAAACATAAAGCCATTTTTAACATCTATGCAACTTAAACCAGCAAATATTCTGTATTTTTATGATGTTTTCTGTCTAACAGGTAACTGAATAAATAAATAAAAGATTGTGCACAGGTTTAAGCCTGTCATGATAACGATAATATATTGTCCCAGAAATAATCACAATGAACTGTTACTGGTATAATGATAAGATATAATGATAATATAATAGCATAACACTGTAAGTCAAGTACATCCTTTCAAAGAGCACTGAACTTTTCTTAAGAATATTCAGACATTTGAATTGGAATGTGAGAAAAATATTAGAATATCATAAACAAATAAAACAAAACAAAAACAGAAAACCAAAACAATAAATAACACAGACTCTCCTGCTTTGTTAATAAAAAAATGCCTTTAAATAATATTAAACATTTGGCACAAGGGTATGAGAGTCATCATTTTGTTTTCACTGTTTCTAAACAAAGTCGACAAAGTTGGTTCTCCTCTTTCATTCGGCTTAAACCCAAAATGTTCCACACCGGAGCCGTGGCATCTTTGGAGCCATTTTAACTTTTTCCTCCAAACTTTTCTGGCTGAAATTCAGCAGTCATCAGGAAAATACAACTATTAGCCTCAAGTGACACGTTCGCTTCACTTCACCTGGTTCACTGTCACTCAGTGAGTGTGTGGACGAGCAGAAGATGAGAGGACAGAAACAGCACAACCAGAAATGACAACAAAACAATTTTTTTTCTGCTCATTGGGCCTTTAAGGGCCATGGAAAAACACTCAGGCACTGCGTCCAAGTCTCATAATGGTCAGGAAACCCTGCTGTTTATTCTGGCATCATGTTGGCTAAAAAGTTGGTGACATTCTTATGTAGACAAACACCCATGTAAACACTTTGGTCAATATAATATAAATATACAAACTAAAAGGTATGTTTATATGGAAATGAAGTCATTTCCATACATAGTATTACTGCTGGACATCAGGGGCTTTGTATGATTATTTGATTGATTTCCTTTTATTTTCTTGTCATGCACACAAAGTGCCCAACAGACCCCTCGTTGAAACGATGCAGCGGTGAGCTCCTCAGAGCTTTTTAAGGTAAGCTGCTCGCACAAAGGATTGCAGAGTAATCTCACAATTAGTAATCAGAGTATTTTCATGTCAGACGCAACCCCAGAGGGTTCCTGCTGGTGATGTTCCTGAACATTGGGATCTTTGTCTTTTGTTCAAGTTCTACTTCACGTAAGGTTCTACATCATATCAATTCTTTATGAGACAGCAGGTTTGTAATTTTGGTTTGTACCATATTTCAACAGACCATTGTTCTCTGTACATGACATGACTGTATGTTTTACTCCTAATCTGAATATTACAAAGTTTCCCATTCTAAAAAATAAATGACATATTGTTCAAATGAACAAACAGAACAAACACATGACTTATAGAGTTGTGTATCAGTATGACATCTGAGATTACCACAACATTTAGCATAAAAAGCACCAAAACTAAAAAAAAAAGATGATCTAACTGCTCTCAGTTCAGTCCAGTCTTTACTTTCCATCCTGAAATCTGGGCTGCAGCAGGAACAGCGTTCAAAGCCTATTTCATGTGCTGCTAGGACTTCTGCTTTATTTTTGCTGTTGCATTAAAACAGTTATTAAGTATTGTTTTTTTATACTAGTGTTATATCAAACTAAAATTTGGTAACTCTAATGAGCACACAGTTTTATAAAGTCTATATCAAACCTGAGACATGCGACAGTCTTTCAGTTTTGTTTTTAAAGCAGCCGTGTTAAGTGGAGTAAATAACCCTGCAGGTCCTCATTGACCTGCTGTGACATTCTTGAGCAGAGGGCAAACACACTCCTACATAGTGTGCGGAAAGAACAACACACGCTGCAGCCGTTTGCTCCAGTGTGTGAGGCAGCAAGAAGGACTGGCCTGAAATAACCTACAGAGAAGAAAATACTGAGGAAAAAACGTCACCGTGTGTTCTGCTACTTATTATTTATATCTACAACATAAAACTACAGCATGTTTTAAAGGATGAGCTGTATTGTGACTGGACATTCAAACAATTTTAGCAAAAATGAATGTAGAGCAATCTGGAAGAGGATTTTCATAACCTCAGCCTCTGTCTTGACAACGACCACCCACCCTTTGGGGGAAGACAAGCACGTTTGTGTCAAACTCTTCATCACAGGTTAGATAATGATGTTACAGAGTAAATGACGTGCGACGATTGCGTCTGTAGATTGAAGTGAATCAAAAGAGTTTCAGTGATGGTTCGATGAAAGTTTTTACCTTGAAAAAATATGATCCTACCATAAAAAAAACACCTGATTTTAAAATCGAGGTTGGTTCAACGGTACCAACAAGCAGCAAAACTGAAGATTCAATCAGGTAGTTGACCGTCAGGTTTGTCCACAAAGACAAAGACATAGCATAACTGTTCACCTGACTGGCCAGAGCATTTGGACTCCTGATAGCTGAACCACAACACGTTTTTCTTATTTTATGTATTTAAACTGCCAAAGACCTCGGAATATGTATTTACTGCCAGTCAAATTAGAGTGGTTGTTTTAATCCAAAAAGGGGAGGGGCGTGATGCAGGAGTACCCCCCTCGGTTGCTCTCATCCATGACGATCTTTCCTTTCATGCATCTCGACTCCTTCTGTATTTCCTCATCAGTTTAAAGCTGTAAGTACACACCAATGCAGAGCAACATGCTGACAATCTTTCAAAATGAACTACAATAACCATGATTCACTTCACCTGTGATGTAACACACCTGTCCTCCTTTTAGTTACTGAATGATGTCACATCAATAGTTTTTACTACATTGAATGCTATTGCACAAGCTAAATGACACATTAACCACATCAGTAACTATCACAACCTGTGAGAAAACTCTGCTCCACACACACCGTCTGCAGCAGCCTGCTCTCTGAAGACTACACACTCCAGAAGACCAAGGATGCACAGAACACTGCAGCACACATGCTGAACATGTGGGATGAGAAGCTTGTTGTGTGAGGAGGAGATTATAAAACACAAGTGGCTACAGGAAATAAAATACTGCATTCACAGGTGGCTACGTTTTGTAGAGCGTGTGCCACTGGTCAGCATCTTGCAACTTCAAGAATTCAGTCATTTTTATAGTCAAGCACTTTTCAGCCTTAATCCACCCACAAGGTGCATTTTTTAAGCATGCAGAAGTTTACATAATGAGAATGGAACGCAGAAACCGCAGTTCACTTCTCATCTCTTATGAACAGTCAACAGTTACCAAGACTAGTTCTCTAATATTAAAGGGATAATTCAGATTATTTGAACAGTCATTCAGTCAGTGGATTAGCTACAGTAGATGCTGGTCTGCACGGCTCCAGTTTACCAGCATGGAGGCTGAGCACTGAACTACCGTGGACAGGGTCAGCAACAAAAAATATTTTAGCCACTTAAAAAGGGGCCAAACCTGAGCAAGAAAACCACCTCGATGTTGTTGGACTGACGGCAGACTGGACGCTATTCCAATAAAACAGATTCAAGCCTGCCTGCAAAAAAACTTGTATAAAGATTTTGCAGCTGTTTCTTGCTTAATTGTAAATCTTGTGTGTAAATTCACATTGAAGACACAAAGTTCTGAAACATTCCTAACATGGTATAATATAAATAGGGCTGCCATATTGCAATTATTTTAAATGACATTGTGATTGTGATATGTGATAATATTATTTTATATATTACATTTTTATTGGAAAAAAATGTGATGATGTGACATTTGCTGGGGTCAAACAAACACATTTTCTGTCATCTGAGGAACAAGATTTGTAGGCCATGACAGCATTTTTGATAATATTGTGATTAATTGTGCAGCCCTGGCTGTGAATGTGAATTCCAACATGCGTGCTCTCCAAATTTTGGGACTTTTCAGCTGCGGGGGGAACCGTTGTCACAATGAGTGGCCCGATCAGGACTGAAGCGCCGTATGTTAACAGAGACGTCTGAGAGGAAACAAAGACGATGTGTTCCACAAGCTGAGAGGAAATGCCTTTTTAACCTCACAGGGTCAAAGGTCACTTTAACCGCTCTGCTATTAAATCCACTGTTGTGAATGTGTGTACCTCGATATGTATGAGTGTGTGTGTTTGTAGAGGCAGTGCCGGTTTGTCTGACAGGAGGGTGATGTGGACAAAGTGTGTTTTTGTTCTCCTCACTGCTGGCTGTGATTTAACAGATCTTAATCTGTGACACAAGTGCAATAAATAACAAATGAACTGTTCGGGTCACCTCAAGTCTTTATTATCTTTCTAAATTAAAACTGAACAGATGTGTGTGTGGTGGAAAGTTAGAGATAAGAGGAAAATGATGTATAGAAAAGCTACAATTATAAGCTTCAGCTCACAGATCATCAAAATTACAAGCAAACAACAGTGACAAGGTCAAAGGTCAAAGCCACAGCCTTCCCTTTCTGCAGCTGTGGGAGACTAGCACAAAGTTTTCAGCACACGCTATAATTTACTCCCAACATCCATCAAACACAAAGTTTTACCTCCTTTGAGGTTTTTCATCTTGCTGCTGTCTATGAAGTTTCGTTCATGCAAACTACATTTTCCTTGGGGGCGATAAATGGCAGCTCAGTGGATCATGGCATGTTAACAGGACAGAGAAATGCACAGATTTGGGGCTGTAAACAGAAGCAGCAGCGGGGAGTGAAGCAGGGCTGGGCTCACAACCAAAACCACCGAAAACAACCACAGACCAAAACCATCGCTGCTATAAAAACCTGAAAGGGTCGCCTCGCAGATATGACCAGCCTGCAGGCACGGCACAGATGCAGATAATAACACAGCGGCTGCAGCCAAAGGACGGTGTTTACATTCTGACAGAAGTCATAAATAGAAAATAATAAACTTTTTTCATATTCAGTATATAGAGCATAAAGAGCAATAAGCTAAATGTGTGAGAGAATCATGTAGTGTAGAGAGAGTGAGAAATGAAGACTCACGCATTGCAGTAGGGTTTCTTGTCGTAGCCTTTGTAGTTCTTCATGTTCAGGGTCATCTTACAAACCTCGCAGTGGAAACATCCTTTATGCCAGTTCTGGAGACAACACACACACACACACACACACAAACAGAGAGTCACATATCAATATTGGATCTGATGAGCTGGTTTAGGTCTCATGTTTCTGACAACATTATTTTTAGACTATTGACCAAAATAACGTGTTCCCAAAGCTTTTGGACACATCTCGTGACTTTCCTCAGTGGAGAGAGTTTGCTCAGTTGTCATGGAGATTGCTTAGTTGTTATCATGTGACTTAAAGGTGCAGTCAGCGATAGGCTTGGGTGGTATAAAGGTATTACGGTATACATGGATACTAAGAAATCCCAATGGTATGATTTTCAATACCGTCCTAAATACAGACGCTCTTTCTATTAAACTGATAGGGAGATGCTGTATTGTGGTGCACAGCTTACACCACCAGGGGTCAGTCTCTGTGCTGCAGATCAGCTGAGCTGACAAACATGGCTTTCAGAAGAAGAAATATGCCTCTGCCCAGGCAGTATTCTGGGTTTTGTTCCCATGAT
Organism: Lutjanus argentimaculatus; assembly: GCA_034769285.1. Lineage (NCBI taxonomy): Eukaryota > Metazoa > Chordata > Actinopteri > Lutjaniformes > Lutjanidae > Lutjanus > Lutjanus argentimaculatus. The sequence continues at coordinate 3,943,788 of JAWZSL010000009.1, read as the reverse complement.
AAAGGTAAGCTAACAAACAGTGCAGACTGGTCAGAGCATAGAGGGTCCAGCTTGATCATTTTTATTTATTGCCTTGAAAGGATAGAAGCAGCTAAAATGAGGACAGGAGAGGGATGAGAGAGAGTAAAGGGCCACAGTCTGGAAACAAATCTGCGCTGCTGCAGCAAGGACTTTGTAAATGGGGAGCTACCAGGGCACTCTGTCACAAGTTTATTAACCAATATTTAAGTTTCCTTATTGTGGCATCCTCTCAGGTGAGGCTACCATGACAACCACTGAACCAAACTGAATCAATCAACATCAGTTTGGGGGTTTAGTTACTCTTTAAGGTGTTGTCTTGTTTGTAAGTCGTGACTCCTTGTGACTTAAAAACTCTGGCAAGGTGTTCTGCCTTAAGTCATGTCACATGACTGAAATACCATACTTAGGTCACAGGATAACAACTTAACCATCTCCATGACAACTGAACAACTCCATGTGCTTAGAAAGCCCTTCAGGAATAGCAAGTAAGTGACTTGTTTGTCAAACTGCTGGTTCCAAGGTCAAGAGTGAGTGTTGAAGCTCTTTTTTTTTGTTTCATGTCCTTTTCTGCCTCTGCTGCTCAGTGCTGTCAATCAAACAGCAGGGGCGGGACTGTCTTCCCTTGATTTTCTGTCGACGCAGTTTGACAGCCAGTGTTTAGAGACGAGCAAATGTGAATGCAGTCAGAGGCTGGATGAAAACTAACATTTGTTCAGATCAGAATGTGACAGAGTAGAGATGACAAGTGACTCTGATTACTGTCAAACATTTGCTCCTTCAGTGTTCGGTTCAGATCGCCCTCCATCTGTCCAGCATTAGGATTATTCAAATCCTGAGAGTGAATCAGCACTAAGTTATGTGTTTGAGTTGTTAATATGGTCATATGCCCTCTGTATTAATCCTGTGCTTAATTGCAAAGAAAGAACATGATGTAAATCCATCCAGAGTGATGATGAGTTGTATCAGACTTGAACTCAGAGGGCAGTTTGACGACTTGGACCAAGACACAAACTAAATTTCTAAGCCTGACTTAAAACAACCCAATGTTAAGTCATCGCAGACATGTTGTTAACAGCACACTGTATGTCTGGCAATGATTCGCATTTTAAAAACAGTGTCGCCGTTGCATCATGTGTCCACTACAGAGCACTAACGAGTTTATTATTTTATTATTATTAACTATATGATCCATGAGGTGCACACTGTAACACTTTATTTGAATCGGTGTGCATTAGACTGAAATGACACTGTCATAACTATGTCATAACACCTGTCATGAAGATGAAGAAGTCTTTATGAATGTTTATGACAGTTATCATTAAGTGTCATTCTGTCAATAGTGTCATTAAATGCAAAGCTGTCAATGTGTTATGACAACTTCACATTACTGACAACCTTAGGAAACTGTTTTGACACTGGCCATCATGAGATTATTATAAGTGAGCCATGAATATTTTACTTGGTACCATTTGGACTTGACATAAAGGTGTCATTGAGCTTTACTAAGCAGCAAAATACTTTTATAACGGTGCATGAATAACTTAACTGGTACCATTTGGACTTGTCATAGAGCTGTCATTAAATGTTATAAGGCCAGTTTGATGACAGAGTGCAGTACTGAGGTGATGGACAGACAGTTAGTTGCTAAAGTAGGGTTATGTTGGGTTATGTACAGTGGTCATAACAAAGACACAGATTGGTTATGTTGTTTCGGGTTAATTTATGTCAAGTTGTCATAGCAAACACATCTATGTCAACTTTGCATTAAAAATGACATAATTGACCGAATGAAACTTAATGACAAGCGTCATAAACATTCATAAAGACACGACCTGCTCAGCTGCAAACACCAGACAGACAGTCAGGGATGAGCTGGTGGATGTGGTGGAGTATTTAGAAAAAGAAGAGCCAGATATTTCCCTCAGGAGTTCACAGAGGGGTCAAAAACGTGACACTCATTTTTTGGGTCCTGATGGTTTAGTTGAACTTAAAAGGATTAGCATTTAAACTTCCATGCAGTCTTTTTTTTTTGAAGAGCATGTCTAAAACTTTAGGTTTTAATTAATTCTGAGAGAATATCTGGAGGGATGAAGACAAAAGGGAACAATGTCAGTGTGGTACAACCATAAAACTTTTGTACTAAGTAATTAAACTTGTTTAAAAAGGTTAAATTCTCAATAAAATACAACTAGTTTGGCATAATCTTACATTAGAACCATCTAATAGTAGGCCTAAATAAAAGTAATGGAACACCATTGTTCTGAATATTATAGAGATGCACGATATGGATTTTTTTCAGCTGATCCAGATATTCCACAGCTCTGACTGAACCACTGTGACGACAAAAACAAAGAACAGTCCTGTCTTCAAATGCTGCATTTCACCTGAGAATTCTTATTAAATGCTTTGACATAACCTGTGAAATCAGATATCATTATAACCCTTAATTTATCTAGACTGATATTTATCGTGCATCCCTAAAATATTATAATTGATTTGGGGATGAAGTCCAAACGACAGAGTAGAAGAATATGGTGGAGCCCATCGTCATTTAAAAGATGGTAATATGTCAGTGGGTTCACAACTTGTTTCTGCAGCCCCAAGTGGCCAAAAAAAAAAAAAAAAAACACAGCTATTTCACAGCTATTAAATCAATTGCCATCTATTTTTGAGTCATATTTCCATTAAATATGTCCAAATTCAGTGTCTCAAATGTAAATATTTTCTGGTTTATTGTTGCTGTCGATAAAACGAGACATGTGAGGACATCGTCTTGGACTTTGGGAAACGGTACTCAACATGTTTCACCATTTTCTGACATTTTGTGGATCAAATCAATTAATTGAGATAAATAATCTTGTTCAAAGTTCATAGACGTTCAGAGGATCCTGTTGATTCCTTGTTAATTCCCTTTGCTCTTTGTATCAAAACTACATATTAAGTGAAGACCGGTGGAAAAACTGTGGGTTTATGTATATTTGTAAAAATAGTATAAACCTCTTCTGGGTGAGAACAGGAACTTCAACAGCTCTCATCATACATTTCTCCTCCCACACTATTTTCTCTTGAGCAACAGTGGCCTGTGATGGACACACAAAGGGCCCCGTGCCAGAAACCATTCACAAACAAATGTTCTATTATTTTTGTCTGCATACACGATTTGTTCTTATTTAGTTGGTAACCACTGATTTCTGGGCTTCACCAATATTTTCTTATTTTTGCTTTCCTCTTAGGTAAGTGAAGATTTAAGAGAATGCTGCTGCACCTGGAGAAAGAAAACTTCTTTTGTATTAGCTTTTATTCTCACTTGAAATTTGGGCTTTTTGCAGCTAAAATGTAAAAGCAGTGCCACCTAGTCTCGCAGACGGCCTTATGAAAAGGCCTGATTGTAAGGGACAGCAGGGAACTCTGATGTCCACGGATGGCAAAATTATTTCTTTCTTCCTCTCGCCCTCACACTCTCCTTCTCACTTTCTTCGTATACTTCTTTGTTTCTCTGCCAGCCTCCTCTTCTCTAAATCTCTGCCTCTCTCACACTGTTTTAGCTCTTTTACACCCTCAGTCTCTCTCCTAACAAGTCATGTCAGCTTTCACAAGACAGGGAAGAAGGTAAATGTGGTCCTCATTGGTTCTTACAAACAGGATCTTCCCGAGTTCAGAGACACGTTAATATTTTTATTCACTTTCACACTGAACTAACAGTATTTGCTGCTGCAGCCCCGTCAAAAAGGAGTCTGTTATTATGAAAGGTGAGAGCCACCATCATGTGCAGTGCCTACATGCTGTTGTGTCATCTGATGCCTCACAGGACAGACAGTGAATGCAGAGACTGCAGAAGATAAATTAATAATTTATCACCATTATGCAACAGACTGTTAAAGAGGCGTTACCATGCAGACACACAAATCAACACTTACTTTTGTACACTGGCAAAAAAAGGCAAAGATGATTATCAAGATAGTTTTAAAAGATTCCTGTGAAATCACTCATATAATTACCACACTAATGGTATTGTAATGTACGCCTTGTTTAGGCTGATAAAATAATATTAAAGGAACATTTTATAATACATACAGAGTAAGTGTGGGGGGAAAAAAATCAATGTTTAGCTGTACTATGAAGCAGGATCAATGTGTTAGCGAGATATGTTGAATCTAAAGTTTTCATTGTCACGAAGGTGTGTCTCTTTTAACCCGGTAACCATGGTAACTGATGCTGAATTCATCACCTGGTCAGGAGCAGGTTATGTTCAGAGTTTTCAGATTAAATCAGCTGTAAAAAGCGCAGCTCTTTAACTAATTCTTTCCCTGATGATGTTCTTTATGAGCGATATGGATTCTCAGATGAGCGAAGACGTTATAAACGGTTTGTTTTTAACAATATGTATTGCTTTTTTTGGGGTGATTCTTGACATTTTATTTTGCTAATGTAATGAGCTGCAGAATGACAGGCGTGCTGTTGGCGGAAGGACACCATTTTAATTTGATTTTCTATAAGGACCGCCACTGACTGTTGCTTGTTATTGTTTTGCAGTTGTACATACATAAATCAAAGACAATTCATGCTAATTATTTGCACATGCTACAGGGTCATGACTGGCTATTTTTATTTCAATTAACTGAATAAAGAACAAAAAATGCTGCACACATCAGATTTCTTATTTAATGAAGAACATATTCTAAAGTTATCATTTTTCTTTGTTTTTTAATATCACAGTAAATATTGTATTTTGGACTCGTGGTATTATTGTACCTTGAGTTTTTGGTATCTTTACATTTTGTTGCAATAAAAATGACTGAGCAAAGCAGCCTGAAAATCAAATGCATAATTTGCATTTGAAAAAAAATCATGATTTTAGGTTAATGTATCGTCTAAATTAATATCAACTATAGTCAATGAATGGATTAAAAGACAGAGAGTAAATAGATGATGATTTTGATAATCAATGATTATTGCACTTTCTATTTTATGTAATCAAAATGTTATATTTTGGTACCATTTGTGCAATAAAGTAGGTCTAATGTCACTATTTTGTTGCCATTTTAAAGATAAGTAATACATGATAAAATATCTACAGCAGCTCTATTGTCAACAAATCAACTTTTGATAACCAACAATAGGAAATCTATATGAGATATTTAAAGGGACAGTTCACTCAAAAATCAAAAATCCATGTTTTTCCTCTGGCCTGTAGTGCTATTTGTCCATCTTGATTTTTTTGACAATATTAATGGGACTAAACAGCACTCAGCTTGTGCTGCATAAAACACCAAAAATACAATTTGAAGATAATCCACAGACATTATTGTGAGCAGTGACCGACTTTCTATTAGAAAGAAAGTAGTTCCTACATTTAACTGCTCACAGCAAGGTCTGTGGATTATTTTGAACAACACGTCATGACTTCTGGAAAGAAAAAAACTGCTGTTGAGTTTTTCAAATGCATTTTTTGGGCACTTTGGTCACCAGAGGATTAGTATCATCCATATCCATTATATCGGAGAGAAGGCAGACAACTCTACAGCCCACACCAAACCAGTACAGATGGATAAACGGCACAGCGTTTGATTTTTGTGGGGTGAACTGTCCCTTTAAAAGGAGAAACACAACATTCACGTTAACACAAACTTTCACTTGTCCATTAATCAAACGAACAGCATCAGTTCCTGGGTTCTCAACTCAACTTTAACGGCTTTTTTTTTCTAGTAAACGTTCATCTAAAAATAAGTCACAGCAGTGTTATTTAATAACGTCTAAAATCCACTCATGCGTCGGGATATTTAAGGTTTAAACAGATTTTCTCTATCTAACGTTAGTTTCCAGGTTTTATCGGACACAGTCTGAGTGATATCTTTCTTTTTATTATTATTATTATTATATTTTTTATTTTCTGAGTGCTCACCTTGTCCAGGCAGCTGACTTTTTCCGTCGGGTAGACGATCTTCCCACAGCGCGCACACTGAGGGTTCATCCTCCAAACCTCCGCGGAGCTCCGACGGCTGAAATAAAGTCCGCTTGTTATCCGGAGGTGTAGTTAATGTAGTCCAGACCGAGTCCCGGAGGTCCAACCGAGCCGTTCGTTAAAACTGCCACCCTGTAAACTTCGGTCAAACAGCTGGAAACACACACACACACCTGTCAGAGACACGGAGCTCTGCTGCTGCACCCAGCGGCTCACCGTCCGGTCTGAAGGCTGGAGGATGCTGCGCCGGGACCGAGCACTCCACCGGAGACAAGCTGGCGGCAGTTAGGGTCGAAAACCGGAAAACAGGAAGTGGCTTTCACAATAAAATGCAAGTGACATAAACAAACTGTTTTCTGATGTTATCATACTAACCTTTATTTCATTGAAATTCAATTCAATTCAATTTTTTTTTTTAATTATATGCTTTAGTCCCGATTATTATTAATGATTGACAATAATTGTGAGGCGGGGGGGCATGCCAGAAAAAGTTTGGGAACCACTGCATTAAACACCAAAACATTACATTTTTCAGTGATACTGAAATACATAATGTAATAAAAATATGGAAATGTATTATTACTATTATTGTTGTTATTAAACTACCATTATTATTCATATTAATTAATTAATAATACTAATACTACTACTGATAATAAAATTCTAATAATTATAATGCTGTATAGGGCTTTACAAAACTATGGAAGCCAATTTCATCCAATGTTTTTTTTTTAAAAAAAAAAATCTGTAAGACATTATAATGAGAAAATTTCTCAAAATTAGTTAGTATCAAGAAATAATGACTCATCTAACAAAGTCATCTCGAGAAAGTTTCACATTTATGATCTATTTTCCATCATACTGGGGGGAAATGGACTTCCACACTAAAAGTGAAAATGAGCAAACAATTTAAACAGTAGGCAACTAAACAACAAACAACTAAAAATGTTATTTAAAGTCTTACAATGTATTCACTGCACTTGTTACAATATTAGACTTTTAAGTCATAAATGTAAATCTTTATGTAATTCTGACATTTAAAAAAAATCAACCATATCAGTAAATTAAAAGTTTGTTTTTTGGCAAATATTTTTATTGGAAACATCTTTTTCACCCACCAACTTGACCACAACTTAACCATTCAAAATGAAATAATATCAATACGATATCCAAAATGATGAAAAATATTTTACTAATACTGTCCAGTTGAGCAGGACATTTTATATTTCAAAGATCTCTAACTAAGTAAACACTGTCTTTAAATGACCTCAAACATAACTTTGGCATTTCTGTGTTGTAATCTCTTCTGTCTCACTGACTACTTTGGTATTTCTACACACATCATACAGGAGGTGTGGACATCAGTCAGACCCAGCTGTTACTTACAAATATTTGCTATAAAATCCTAAAACAGTATAAAATCCATTGCCAAAATATATTCAACATAGATAGATTTTTATTCCTATTGTCATCTCGTTTTGTGATGGATCCACTTCATGAACTTATATGTTAGTGTATTATTTTATAAAGCAGCCTCACATCATGTTTCATGACAGTAAAGACTGAGTGGACCTGAACCAAACCGCTCTAACTCTGAGCATTAACAGATAAATGACTCCCCCTGCTGGCTGATGACGGGACACAGTCATTTATAGAATTTGTATTTTTTGCAGATTGCAGTCAAGACAGAGGCGCTAAAGAAGGTTATCTGGTCCTGTGGTACTTCCTGAGTATCACTAGGTGGCGCCAGAAGCTCATCAATAAATCGAGGCAGCACTGTTAACATTTTGCCTGTGATAAAGTGCCACTAAAGGGTGCTCAAAGAAACCACAGATTATCCCCCTTTAGTCACAACCATATAAAAATGAAAACATGAGCAAAAGTAAACATACACACAAATAAAAATAGTGACTATATTTCACAGCACTAAAGGAATAAAATTAGTGGTAAACGGAGCAGGACCTTAAGTTCATCTGATAACCTGCATCTGTCTGCGACTAGAAAACAGCAGCAGTATGTGAACTACACCAAAGGGAGGGTGCCAGAAGAGGAAGACCAAGAAAAGCGATGTGGGTTCAACAGATCATGATCAAATATAAGAGACCTGATGAACCATGGAAAACAGTGTTTTAACAACTGACCCTTCCTAATTCCTTCATCTTTTCCCGCTTTGCTTCATTAGAGATGCACTAATCCACTTTTTTTTGTAGTTTAAATCAAAGTCCAACACCTGAGTTTGGATATCTGTTGATGCTGATGCTATACTGATACCAGCACTCTTTGTTTCTTGGTAATGATGATGATTATTATCATTATTATTATTGGTATTAATAAGTTCACATGTGGCTGAAAATGAACTTCAGTTCAGTGGTGAAAAGATTTTGTGTCAGTTGCTGTTGATGCACACCCAGTCACAGTGTTTACAACCTGGAAAGCTTGTTTAGTTTGTGTAATGGTGTCCATCAACAATTGCGGAGCGCTGTAGGAATACAGTTCAACTCTACAGGCCAAGCATTACACAGAGCATATCTAGATGAAACAGCAAAGGAGAAACTTGACTGAGGTTCTGCTGGATGATCAACTGTTATTGGAACACAGAGCAAAAAGGGGCAGGTCTTCGGAAGGGTCAATTACAACCATAATTGCCCTAAACAAGAGAAACATACTAGTTTCCTTTTTTACGTTGTCAAAGAAAGATGGAGAACGGTGGCAGCTGTATTGGATTTTGCTGTTCATTGAGCTTCAGATCAGCCCAAGATGTTCACAGAGGAAGGGGTCGACCTCAAGAGAAAACTCGATCATCTCTGAACTGGCAGCTTGACCTTTATTCCTCACTGTGTCGATGACAAAACGAGCTTTGTCTCTGTGGTTTTGGATCACATCCGCTGACTCCCTCTCAGAATCAGCCAGCACCGTTTTCTCAAGCAGCTTGTCCAGCAGACTTTTGAGAACAGGTCCTGATATCCCATCGATGAAGCTGCTCCGTATGCCCAACAGTCTGTCGTTTGGAGGGAGATTCAGAGCGCTCGGCCCACAGGACCTTTTTACTGCTGTGGACAAAAGACAGACTCGTCTTTCCCAGACACTCTTGGAGCTTTTGTTTTCTCTCAAAAACAGTTTAATGTGTTTCATGAGTTTTTCTAAAATCACCTGGAATGATGGGATGTAGTTGTCGTAGCTGACACAGTCAAATTCTGCTTCTGTTGGTTGAACTAGAACTGAGTCGTCTTCAGGACACATGGACAGTGTGTATTCCTGATTTGGACTCAGTTTACAGTGAGAGGACGTCTCGATGTAGATCTCATCTCCAACTAACCTCTTCCTGGTGCGCAGCACATCCGGTATCACAACGTTCTTTGGTAGCAACAACACATTGAGGAAAGATTCAGGATCAGGATCAGCTGGAGGCCTGTAGAACAGCAGAACCAGCGCTCGGACCGGGTCAGGTGGTGAGTCTTCATCCTTCACATTACCGAAACCAGAAAAGCCTGTGATGTTTATGATGACATGAGTTTCTGTTATCTTCTGAGGGACGATAAACTGGATGCCCTCATCGTTCACATGAGCCACTGACAAGAATTCACATCCACCTGTGGAGCGGATCTCACAGTGTGGAGATGAAGCTGACACACAGACTGCTGCAGACATTTGATGTCAAACAGGGGTCCTGCAGGCTGCTTGTAATGTTGGGCCAGTAGCCTCCTGTCCCAGGGGACAGTCCTGTAAACCACGTCCCCTTCTCCCTCCATATGGAACACCAGGCCTGTCACACTGCACTGGTACAGGCCTGGACAGGAGCACTGGAACCTGTAGGTTTCATCGTCTTCATCATCAATGATATCAGGTGTAAACTCCTCAAAGCTGCATGACTCGGCTGTTTGACTCAGTGAGGGAACGCTGTGAGAACGAGGTAAACAGCTGGAGTCTCTCCTGCTCCTCAAGTACTCTGTGGGGTGTAGGAGGTGAGAATATATGACAGGTTGCACCATTTCCTGCAGGGCACTAAGGGCACCCCGAAGCCTCCATCTGAAAATGTTTAGCCAGTATAAACTGTAGGGGAAAAAGTGAGCAGCAGTAGTAATGATGCCAAATATGCCCTTGTAGGTGGGCCGGGGTGAATTTACTGAACTTGAATTTTCAATTAAGCCTGCAAGATAAGGATCCATGGACATTTTATCTCCCAAAGTGTGGATGGATTTTACAAGTTCACGGATCTTGAGATCATCTTCAATATTAGGGGTACCACCAGTGGCATGTGACTCATCTTTACCATATCTGGAGTTTCCTCTATTATATCTTCTGATGCCACAACAAAAAAAGACAGGAAAGAAAGGAGATCTGTACACAGGAAGCTGGAGGAATGTTTCCGCTGTGCCTCTTGTTCTAGTCGGCAGCTTATTGATAGTGTCTTCAGAGTCGTCCTCATAAGTGCCGAGCCAAGTCATCATGCTTAGATTTTTATTTTGCTGTTTTCTTTGTCCCCTCTTCTTTTCAGCTGCGTTTCTTAGTCCTGAAAAGACAAAGCAAAAATAATTACAGCATTAAAGTTTCAAATTTGTTTGATTATTAAATGTAATTTATTCTTCATGAACATTAACTCCAATAAATTAATTTATTTGATTGAGAATGTAAAGAACTGAATAAACCTAAAGAGGGCGTGAGCACCACGTTGAATGTTTCTACAGTAGCCCAGAATGGACAAACCAAACACTCGCTCTAGATACACCTTTTAGCATTTTATGCAAGATTTGCAACCACCACAAGTTCTCCTACACACTTGAAAGGGGAGGGTGAGGCAAGGTGTTTGCAATCTTAAAGCTCGCCACTAGATGCCACTAAATCCTACAACCCCCATTTCAAAAAAGTTGGGACGCTGTGCAATGATTTGCAAATATTTTTTTTACCTATATTCAACTGAAAACATCAGATACTAAACAGATCAACTTTGGGTTTTTGTAAATTTACACTCATTCTGAATTTCTTCTGGTTAGTGCCCATGGCATCATGGGTAACTGTCACATCTGTGAAGGCCCCATTAATGCTGAAAGGTACATACAGGTTTTGGAGCAACATGTGCTGCCATCCAAATGTCTTTTTCAGAGACGTCCCTGCTTATTTCAGCGAGACGATGCCGAGACAGATTCTGTACATGTTCCAACAGCGTGTCTTCATAGTAAAAGAGTTCAGGTTCTAGACTTAACCGGCCTGCCTAAAGAGCAATATACTGCCCTGCACAGTGCACATACAGCTGCCAATTCATTATTATGCCTCTAATGAAAAAATCACTTTGAGGAAATTTCATGATTTTTATCTCTAAGTCAGTCAATCAATCAATAAACTGTATTGTGCACAACAAAGGAGGGAACAGCTGGACAAACTAATAAACCTAACAATGAACATAAAACACTATTAAATTAATCTGCATCTATTTTGATAATCTATTAACTGTTTTGAGTCATTTATTAGGGAAAAAAATCTAAATTCTTTGATTTCAGTTTCTTAAATGTGAATATTTTCTGGGTTCTTTACATTTTCTCTGATATTTTATGGACCAAATAACTAATTGATTAATGGAGAAAATTGTTAACAGATTGTGACAGGACTAAATGTTCGATTAATTGTTTTGAGTCCTTTTTTGATTAAAAAACAAAAACTACAAAATCTCAGATTTCAGCTTCTTAAATGTGAATATTTTCTGGTTTCTGTACTCGTCTCAGACAGTAAACTGAAACTTCTTAAGTTGGGGACAAAACGAGACATTTGAGGACGTCATCCTGGGCTTTGATCAACTTTTTTTTTTTTTTACTTTTGGAGGTATTCCAAAAGTAACAGAATGTTATCAAGTTACATTATTATTTAATATTGTGATACTCAGATTACGTTACAGGCTACTTTCTTAAACAGGTAATAAGTGATGCATGTTCCAGAATAGACTTTTTACAGTAACCCTCCCAACCGTGGTTTCATTATTATTATTCATATGGACTCTGTTTGTTTGCACTGATTTTTACAGAACTCACACTTCATGAATTATAGTTATTTTTTCCTGATCAACTATCCTTTGCTGTCCCTTCATATCTCTGCTGCTGTGAGACTGAAATCCACCCAAATGAAGAACTAAAGAGCTACTTACTGTTTCTAGTGTCACTTGTGTTGCTCCCTTTAAAGCACATTTCCATCTTTGTTGTGTGTTCACTCTTTCTTTTTGTTTAGACAGAAGACTGCAGTTGTTTTACAGTGATGTTCAGCAGAAAACAGGACGATCCCAAACAAAAATGAGTATGATCCTGCGTACAGCAGCTGCGTGTTTTATGAACTTTGAATTTCACTTCCTCGTTCCTGTGAGTTGGTTTAACTCCGCCCACTACTGCCGACGTAAGGCCAAAGATACTCTGTTGTTCTTGTTCTTCTTGTTCTTGCGTTGTATTACCGCCACCACCTGTATTTGAAAAGCTTTACTGTGCACTCTCTTTTCAGCGTCTTATTTGCTCAGATACCACTTAAAGAGCGCTAAATTGCGTGCGCATTCGGACATATTGCACGTTTAGTTGGTGCGCGATTTGCGGTCGATCTACAAAGAATGACTGCGTAAAAGACAGCGGGTGCAAACGCTGTGGAGACAGCAGGATTTAAATGAGGATTTTGCCTGTTCTGCAGGAGTTTGGACGGAAAGCAGAGTGACTGCGAGCGCAAAATGAAATTAGATTCAATGGAGGAGTTAGAAGAAGACGCAAATAAACATACTGATGAGCTACAGCAAAAAAAAAAAAAAATGGATTAAACGAAGAGAAGATATACAGCGAATAACAAAGGAAACATTGGATTTATAGTAAAATTATAATGAACCTAAATAATAAAGAAGAAGAAATCCATTGCGCAGGAAGTGCGAGCTGTGTCCTCTGTGGTCCAAGAGTTTGTCGCGCACACCAGGCAGCAGGTCGGCTCTGTATCTGGTCTGACAGTGACCATTAATGCTCTGATAAAGAGGGATCGAAGGCCGTGGTGAGCTCTCTCAGTCCAAGCTGTTGGAAAGGAGCGCAGTGGAAGACAGGAGCGCGCAACCTGCCCCAAAAACCCCAGTTCAAAATGTGGTGTTGGTGGAAAAGGAGGGAAATATGAGAAAAATAAAACGCATACCCCAAACAGCTCATGAGAAATGACTTTAAATCAGCGCACCACTGCGCCATCTAGCACCTGACTTTCAACCATATATTAAATACAGACACAACGTCCAGTGGCAAGTCCTTTCTGAATTTCCCTGAATTTTAAAATGCACTTTTAATCACCATTGCAATAAATGCCAGAAATCCATTTTTGTTCACTCAGACCAGACATGGACAAAATGCAGCCCGGGGACCGGATGCGGCCCTCTGAAAGATTTCATGTGGCCCACAAATACCAAAGTTAAAAATCTAGCAAAGACAGTTAATAGCATTTTTCTTAACATTAAACTGACTTTTATTTTGAAAGGGCTCAGTGCTGTGTTCATTGGTAATGATAATGAACTGTATATTTTATATTAAACTGTAACTTCATTCACCTAATGCTGCACATCCATGTTGTTTATGTTGGTTCTTCGTCCACTTCTGCTGCTACTATCATTGCAGCCTGCATGTTACACTGTAAAACATCAAGTTTTAGACATTACCAACAAAATATTAGCCCACAGTTCATCACTTGGCAAATCAGAAAGGGTGACCAACAGTAAACGTGCCCCATATAGAACACTTCTGACCACTTTCGTATCAAGGTTTGTCGTAGGCAACTGGACTTGATAAGAGTTCTTGAAGACGTTTCGCCTCTCATCCAAGAAGCTTCTTCAGTTCTGACTGACTGGTTTGATAGTTCAGGTATTAAACCTCTTTGTGGTCGTTAACACCTAGAGGGCATGTGTCTCGAGTGCCCACCCTTCCATTGTGTGGACCTTGGGTTTCACCTGGGGGGAGGTGTGAATGAGAGTCGTTAAGGACCCTGCCACCATGTGACTTGTTGGAGTCACATGATTTCAGGTGTCTGGGGAGAGATCTTAAAACTACATTGTATGTAGCAGATAAATTATGTCTTAGCCCTCCTCCTCTGTTGAGAGATGGCCTTTCCAGGCTAACAAAAATGGCTTCTTTTACTCCTCTCTCAAACCATCTGTCTTCCCTGGCCAAAATATGGACATTGTCATCTTCAAAAGAGTGTCCTTTAGCCTTCAGGTGTAGATGGACTGCTGAGTCCTGACCTGAGGAACTGGCTCTCCTGTGTTGAGCCATGAGCTTGTGCAGCGGTTGTTTTGTCTCCCCAATGTACAGGTCTGTGCACTCCTCACTACACTGGACGGCATACACTACATTTTCTTCTGTCCTTGGGGTGGACAAGCTTTTGTCTCAGGGTGTTGCTGGGCTTGAAATGCACAGGGATGTGATGTTTGTTAAAATCCTCCTGAGTTTTTCCGAAACGCTCGCAACGTAAGGAATAATAATGTTTTTCCTTTTGATGTTGTTTTCCTCTCTCTCAGACCTGTTTCTTTTGCTGGTTTTGACAAAGGCCAAACTTTTTCTGGCACAAAGCCCTTAAAAGGCTAAAGCTGAAAAAAAGCCCCCCACAATTTTTTTTTTATCAAACATGATAAAATTAAAATAGTTTTTCTTTGTCTCCCTCTTTATCTCTGTGCTGCTTCATGCATTATGGTGCATTTATTTTTAAGTTAGAATTTGTAGGTTCCCATTTGAAAATTTCAACATTGTGATGGTGTGTGATGTTCTGTTGTGGCATAAAATGGTCTCAAACTGTTTTAAATCATTATTAATAACTATAGATATACTGCATGTTATCCTGGACATTCAAATTAATCAAAAATATAATATCATGTATATCAATATAGATTCCAATGTCCCAGTTCTATTTAAAATGAAATAAATAAAAAACAGAAAAAAGTAACGTGATGTAGTTCACTTTTAGGGGTCTGAACTAGTTCAATTTAGTCTTGTAACTGAATTTTGTGAAGTTTGAACTTGAACAACACCGTCAATGACACAGCAACAATATACATCGTACAATAACATTTTTTCTTTTTTTTTTAAACTACCATTTTTAAACCACAGAACCATTCAATACCTGAGTGTTAAACAATATAAAACAGCAAAAACACTTTTTTGTGTTGTAATATACAGTTATTGACTTCTGTGTCTCCTCCCGCACCGTTATATTTACATTAGCATGATATAAAAAACTTAAAAATAGATTTCAATATTTAGTAAACCTCTCACTCAAACCATTAAAAAGAAATTACTCCTCTGCTGACTGTTTAAGGTAAGAAAAATAATTCAAGAACGTTATTATTTTGAGATACAGTAAGATAATAATTTAATGTACAATTAAAATAAGACTTCAGTGGAGGGAGGAAAATTAAAATTAAAGATTAACTTGAGGATTAATAACAAGCTGAAAAACATTGTTCCACTTCAACCACATGAAGTCATAATTTCACCTGAAACAAATCTGACTTGACTGCAGAGTCACAGAGTCAGAGAGTCAGAGAGTCAGAGAGAGTCACAGAGTAGAGAGTCAAGAGTCAAGAGTCACAGAGTCAAGAGTTAGAGAGTCAGAGAGTTACAGAGTAGAGTCAGAGTCAGAGAGTCACAGAGTCAGAGAGTCAGAGAAGAGTCACAGAGTCAGAGAGTCACAGAGTTAGAGAGTTACAGAGTTAGTCACAGAGTCACAGAGTCACAGAGTCAGAGAGTCACAGAGTCAGAGAGTCACAGAGTTAGAGAGTCAGAGTCACAGAGTCAGAGAGTCACAGAGTCACAGAGTCAGAGAGTCACAGAGTTAGAGAGTCAGAGAGTCCAGAGAGTCGGGCAGAGTCACAGAGTCACAGAGTTCAGAGTAGAGAGTCAGAGAGTCAGAGAGTCACAGAGTCACAGAGTCAGAGAAGGTTACAGAGTCAGAGAGTTACAGAGCTAGAGAGTCAGAGAGTCACAGAGTCAGAGAGTCACAGAGTTATAGAGTCAGAGAGTTACAGAGTTAGAGAGTCAAGAGTCACAGAGTCAGAGAGTCACAGAGTCAGAGAGTTCACAGAGTCACAGAGTCACAGAGTCAGAGTCACAGAGTCACAGAGTCAGAGAGCCACACAGAGTCACAGAGTCAGAGTCGCTGTTTACACTGCTGAACAGCAGTTTTACCTGTTGCACCTCAAAGGTCCCATTAATTTTTTGTTGTTCTGATAAATGGTTTCTGTGGATCCACATTAGGTGACAACTTAATGTTGGGGACCTTACAGAAAGCAATGCAACAAGAAAATCAACATAAAAATACCAAATATAAGTAAAAGAAAAAAACAACATCAAAAGTGTGCTGAAATCAAACATCAGCATCAGTTATCGTTAAGATTCAGGTGACAAACATCATAAAAACTGCATCCAATGTCTTTTCAACAACTTCAGCATAAATAAAACCTTCCAGCCCATGATTTTTTTTAGGTATCTACAACTGCGGCATTATTTACACACACATAAAGAATGGGATAAACTATGTTCACCATTATCTGACAGGGAACATTTCTTTATGTTAACAATT
This sequence comes from Lutjanus argentimaculatus, assembly GCA_034769285.1. Lineage (NCBI taxonomy): Eukaryota > Metazoa > Chordata > Actinopteri > Lutjaniformes > Lutjanidae > Lutjanus > Lutjanus argentimaculatus. The sequence goes on along the minus strand of JAWZSL010000009.1, from coordinate 3,927,245 downwards.
AAAGGCACTATTAAAAAGAAGATCATATCATTATATTTATATAAGATATTCCAAGAAGAACTAATGGACAATGGCTTGGATATGCAGGAAAAATGGGAACTGGAGATGAACACTATAATGTCAGATAAATATTGGGAACTATCATGCAGAGAGGGACATAAAATAACCAACTGCCCCACTTGGAAGGAATTTGACTGGAAAGTCAGGATGAGGTTTTTCAGGACTCCTCTAATCACATCAAAATCTGGTGGCACCACAAATCAGTGCTGGAGGGGCTGTGACCTGGTAGGAGACCACACACACATCTTTTGGGGCTGCCCCAAAACTTATACAAAAAGAAAAGAAAATATGTTGCGCTACATTAATGGCCTTGTGAAGTCATGCAACATGTTTATGGACGGTACAACTAACTGTTACAAGGAAACAAAAAGAAGTTGGAAAAAAAAACTGCATCAGACTGCATTTGAGATATTTGGTCAAAGGTGTTTTAAATAGACTTATTTGTAAAAATTAACTACTTCCAGAATTTGAAAACTGAAAACGGTTTAAATGGTTTATTCGTTTAAACAGAAGAAACTCAAAAATGTTTTTAAAAAAAATATATATATATATACTTGTGAAGAGATATTTTTAAAATTCATATTAAGAAAAACAGACAGCAAATTTTACATCTAATTCTTGAAATATTTCTAAATTAATATACAGTGTATGGATTCACTAGATCATGAGATTCCCATATCTTGGAAAACTTGGAAAACAGTCTTATAAGTTATAGCAGGTAAGTTGGTGCTAGCTACTCAGCTCCACCTCTTTAGACCTAGTCTAGCTCCACCCAAATCCTACTATGGCAAAAGCGTGACACACACCCTACTCTGCCTCTGATTGGCTAGTGCTCGTTGCCTTTGTCGGTTGGGTTGGTTAGGTTTAGGCATGAGGAGTGATTAGTTAGGGTTAGGGTAGGAATGTCAGGGTAGGCCAATCAGAGAGAAGGGCAGGTCATTCCCTCGTCATAGTCAAATTTGTAAATTTGCAGCCAGGTTTTAATGATCACCGTAACGTTGCAAAGCACAATTTTATAACTTAATTAGCTGATTTAGGTGACACTGGAGTGTATTTTATGGAGAAACTATCTTTTGGTTCTGTGTGGCTGCTCAGTTTCAACTCTTGGTGATTTCCAGAGTTTCCTGATTGGCAGATAGCTTTAATCGTTGCTAACATAGCTAACAGTTGGTAGACCCGGCTCAGCAGCCTCCCAGTGGACATGGAAAGACTGGGACCAAACACAGCCTCCGAGACAACAGGGCATACAGTACCGAGGGGATTTACGGAGTTTCTTGATGGACGTGTAGCTTCACTTATTGCTAAAGTTTCAAGATCAAACAAGACTGACGATTAAGCAATCGAGTGGTCAGTTATGATATCAACAAGTATTGCTATCTTTCCACCGTAAATCACCTCAGCACTCTATTTCCTGTCAGTCTTGAAGGTTGTGTTTGTTGTTCTCATTGGGAGGCTGCCGAGCCCTGTGGTACTAGGGCACCAAACCTGGCAAGAAAACTCCCTGGAAAAACTCCTTGGTACTGTAACATTATTCCTTTATGTCAGTCTTACCTCCATTGCTCTTGGGGTGGGGGCGGCTAGACCTACAGGTGGAGCTGGACAAAGCCAAGGTCCACCCATTGGCACTGCAGTGAGCTAAACAAGAGCAATGCACCAAATAGTGACTGTTGCAGGGAAAAGTCTTTTGTCGGAGTTACAGGATCAACAGTTTCTAACCACCAGATCAACATGCTCTGCATGTATCACCTGTTCATAGAGTTTCAGATCAGCCCAAGATCTTCACAGAGGACGGAGTCGATCTTACAGAGAGACTCAATCATCTGTGAACTGGCAGCTTCACTTTTCAGCCTCATTGTGTCAATCACATAACGCGCTTTGTCTATTTTATCTTTATACACGGCAGCTGACTGCCTCTCAGGATCTGTTATCACTCCCTTCTCAAACAGTTTTGTCCAGCAGACTTTCGAGATTAGGTTCTGATATCTTTTTGACGAATCTGCTGCGTATGTCGAACAGCTTCTCACTTGAACTGCCCTGCCTACAGGACCTTTTCACACCAATGGACTGAGGACAAACCTCACCTTCCCAAACAATACTGGAGGTATTAGTGTCTCTGAGAATCAGATTAATAATCTTTATATTTGTTTTTAATCTCACCTGGAATGATGTGATGTAGTTGTCATAGCTGTCAGAGTCAAATATTTCTTTTTTTGGTAGAACGCGAACTGAGTCATCTTCAGGACAGGTGGACAATGTGTATTCCTGCTTTGGGTGTAGGGGACATTTAGAGTTTGTATCTATGTAGATCTCATTTCTATCTAACTTATACCTGGTGCGCACCACATCTGGTATCACAACATTCCGCGGTAGCAACAACACATTGAGGAGAGATTCAGGATCAGGATCAGGATCAGCTGGAGGCCTGTAGAACAGCAGAACCAGCGCTCGGACCGGGTCAGGTGGTGAGTCTTCATCCTTCACATTACCGAAACCAGAAAAGCCTGTGATGTTTATGATGACATGAGTTTCTGTTATCCTCTGAGGGACGATAAACTGGATGCCCTCATCGTTCACATGAGCCACTGACAAGAATTCACATCCACCTGTGGAGCGGATCTCACAGTGTGGGAGATGAAGCTGACACACAGACTGCTGCAGACATTTGATGTCAAACAGGGGTCCTGCAGGCTGCTTGTGATGTTGGGCCAGTAGCCTCCTGTCCCAGGGGACAGTCCTGTAAACCACGTCCCCTTCTCCCTCCATGTGGAACACCAGGCCTGTCACACTGCACTGGTACAGGCCTGGACAGGAGCACTGGAACCTGTAGGTTTCATCGTCTTCATCATCAATGATATCAGGTGTAAACTCCTCAAAGCTGCTTTTTAACAACATGTCAGGTAAGCTCTGTGATCGTGTGAAGGTCTTGTTCTCTGGAGAGGTTGTTTGACTCAGTGAGGGAACGCTGTGAGAACGAGACAAACAGCTGGAGTCTCTTTCACTCCAACCAGGATCTGAGGAGGACAGTTGGAGGTGAGAATGGGTTGACTGGTTGTTTGTGACAGAGTAGTTCAAAGCTGTATCACTTGTCTCCACATCATCATCTTGTGCTCTGCTTCCCTCAGTGGAGACAATTGAGTCCTGGGCGACCACAGGACTGTCCTGTGGACATGGAGGGCCACAAACAGTTGGTGCTGTGGACTGAGAGCAGGAGGGTCTACTGAAAGTAGAACTGGAGTTATCAAAGCTGAGGCCACCATCATCTGTGTCTTTTCCTTTTAGAAGATGTAGGATGAGGTCCGACCCTAGTGAAGGAGGAGATAGAAAACGAGCATCTCCATATTCATGAGACGCAGCTTCCCATTTAATGCAGGCGTGTGATGCATCATGTATGCGACCAGACAAATCATCTGATTCTTTTGTTCTGTCATAAAATGCAGCGGTGTCTAAAACATCGTCATTGTTGGTGGAGAGTTTGAAAGGTGGAAGGACCAGCTGTTGAATATGGTTCCACATCCCTAATATTACCCTTATCAACTGTTTGGCGTAGCCTGTGCTGCAAATGTGGGTTTTTTTGACGCAGCTGTGTCTGTGAGTGTGCAAGGTGGAGTCTGACCTAATATGTACTAGGGGAACCTATGGTAAAGGGATATTATGGGAAGCCTTCCTTTGTTGTTTTGTTATATCTATGTTGTGACCTCTCGAGTTTTTCCTTGGTGGGTTTATGAATAAAGTACGACTGAAATCAAGAAGGGGACCCAAATAAAGGGGCTGGGGACAAGGGCAAGTATTACCATAGACAGGAAAAGGGGTAGACTCATCTCTCCAGGATGGAACTCCATAAGTGTTAAGTGAGGATGTGAAATTAGAAGGCAAGTAGGAGACTGTCCTCCCCCCAATGTAGTCTGAGGGTTGTTGAATGGGGGGACAAGAGAGCAGAGGCAGAAAATCTACATTTTCTGGATATAGGTGGCCCGCAACAGGAGGGGTGATGGACTCAAAGCAGGCAGATGGGATGATGAAGGACAGAGGGTTAGCAAACCTGGGGCTGCCATGTTCTGACACATTGAACCCTTCTATGGTGGGTTGTCTTTGTGCTGAACTGAGATCAGGCCAAAAAATATCCTCCACCTGACATATCATATGATGGATATCTGACATTCCAGTTAAATGCAGCTGACAACGGGCTGATTCTGACAGAGGTTCTGATTGAATCACTTTATTAGGAAATGCTTGGTGTTGAATGGATCCAACCGGAACCACAGCACTGTTCATATATGGGGGTCAGCTACAGGAGGAATAATGGACATTCTTTGTGGCACTGTGGTATGTAACGTATTACATGAAGGACTATAGTGAAGGTATGTGTCAGTCACTTTAACAGAAGGGAAAGGGTCAATGTGGACTGTTGTGGTGGGTAAAAACCTGATCTCTTTTCTCCACAATAGCACGTGTGTTGTTGCTGTTGTGGACAGGGCGCCAGCTCGTGTTCTTGTATTGTTGTTGGTGGGGAGGAGAGGGACATGGGGGCTCACTAGATTTAGGTGAGCGATCATGAACATAAAGACTCCTGAAGGAAAAGGGAGTAGTTGAGGAATGATAGCGAGCATTTCTGTGGAAGCTTTTGCTCGGCTGCTTATCCTGAACATCCTCCTCTGAAAACTTCTCACCTGCAGTCATCTGTCTCTCTGAGATGGAAGTTTGATGTCTTTGATTTGATATGATTTTCTTCTTTGCTCGTAGTATGTCACCTGTCTTCTTACTTCTTGTCTTCTTCTTGACTGTGTCATACCCAGCAGAGAAGGGAGAGTGAGTTGGCTGATTGGAAACAGAAGGAAGGTTAGGAAATTTGGATTTGCCATGTTCTGATCCTCCTTCAATTGAAAATCTTTGAACATCTGGGCGCCTTTTTTCTGAACTGGGGCCAGGCCAAAAATATTCTGACATTTCTTGTGATGGTTCACACAGAGGACTGGGATAATAATGCTCAGTGAAACAAAGGTCCGCAAGCTGAGATGCAGTCTGTCTGTCTGTTCTCCTGCTCACAGTGACATCCAGAGCTGCTCTGTGACTTCGTGTCTGACAGAAGTGAGAATGAAATACAACTATTTAACATGTCTGATGAGCACCAACTTGCAGCAGCGTTTATAATCTGTAGGTCAGAGAAGATAACCGCGTCGCGCATGAACATGCGTTCATATGCGCGTGCACACTCTCCTGCAGCCTCTGTGGAGACCAGTCTGTCTGTCTGTCAGTCTGTCTGTCTGTCCAGACAACATACGGACATGATGTTACTCCTCCGAGGTGGTCAGGAGTGTAAGAAGTGTTTAGATCCTTAAGCAAAAGTACTAATATCAGACTGTAAAAATACTTCACTACAAGTAAAAGTCCTGCAGTCACAAAAACCTTACTGAAGTAAAAGTCTGGAAGTATTATCAGATAAATGTACTTAAAGAAAAAGTATTCATGATGCAGTAAAATGTTCCCTGTCACTGTTATTATGTTTGATGTTTATGGATTAATATTATTGCATTAGTGTTGCTGCTGTTTACTGCTGTAGATGTTTAAGTTTGAACTCATTTTCTTTATAGGCCACTGTTGGCTGGTTTAATCTACAGCAATGCATCATGGTCTATAAGATCATCTAAAGTCTGTAGTATCACTGTCCTGTAAGAATCATGTAATCCTTAAAAAGTCAGATGACCACCTTTGTGGATTAATAAGTTCAGTATTTGCCTCTGAGGTGTTGTGTAAAAGCATAAAGTTGGAAAAAAATGGAACTCAAGTACAAAATAAGTACAGTACTTGAAGTAAATGTACTTAGTTGTCTACCTCTGATTAGAACTCTGGACAAATGAAAGATGGACTGACACTCACTGATGACTGATTAAATATTACATTTAAAATCAATTATTCCATTCAGTCATGTTTTAGTATTTTCTACATTTTATATATTCTGAGATTTCTTATTTCTGTTTATGTTAATATTCACTTATCTTAAGATTCTACACAAAATATTCTATTCATTAGATGTTGTTGTTTTTTGTGCTCCATTCTGTTCTAAATCTACTTTCACCTATAGATGGAGCAAACTACCTCTTTAAACTCCGTGCAGGTCTCATGCATCATGGTGTGTTCAATTTGAACTGGAAAGTTGGAATTTCTGAGCTCCCATTTTCCCATTTTTTCAACAGTATGATGGTGTATGATGTTCTGCTGTGATTAAATAATAACTATAGATATAAGTTATCCTGACCATTCACATTAATACAAAAAAATGAATATATAAACCATAGACACACACCATAAACTCCAGTGTTGTGGTTCTATTTAAAATGGAATGAATTAATAAACATCATTTTTAGGGGTGTGAACTTTGCTTAAAATTCAAATTGTGAACTATGAAAGTAAAGTGCATCTTTGAGATGGGAAGTGTGAACTTTCACAACACTGTCAATGACACAGCAACAATATACATCGTACAAAAACATATTTTCCTTTATTTTTTTCTTTGTAACCACAGAACCATTCAATACCTGAGCGTTAAACAGTACCAAATAATGTTCATTTTTCATCATGCACCAATAAACTTTTTTTGTTAGAATCTCCTAAATTTATTTTTAATAACTGTGGACAATAAATTATCACAAATATCTGTCATGCAATCCAAAAGTAGTATAGAGTTATTTCTCAAGTAGTATACAGTTATATTTCCATTGGCATGAGGTAAAACAAATAAAAAAGGTTTTAGTACTTAGTAACCTCTCACTCAAACCATTAAGAAGCAAATGGCTCCCCCTGCTGTTTGTTTAAGGTAAAAAATTAATGCCAAAAGGTTGAGATACAGTAAGATATGATCATTTAATGTACAATAAAATAAGACTTCATTGTTTTCCTAGGAGGAAAATGAAGTGCCTTTAAAGATTAACCTGAAGATTAATACCAAGCTGAAAAATATTGATCCACTTCAACCACATGAGGTCATAATTTCACCTGAAACAAATCTGACTTGACTGCAGAGTCACAGAGCTGTTTACACTGTTGACAATAATAAAAAGTAAATAAAGGGGCCCATGAAAACAGCAATTTGACCTGCTGGGTCTTAAAAGTCTCATTCATTTTTGATGGCTCTTGTTACAGAAAACATGTAAACAGCATAAAAAACAGAAAATATTAGTAAAATAAAATGACAAGAAGCATCAAATTGTACTAAAATCAATAATATGAAGCACCAAAGTGCAAAAGACTACATTCAAGATATTTGGTAAAAACTGTAGATAGTAAAAATTTATAGATTCATAAGAAAAAAATGAAATATTTTAAATTCAACATTTAAAAACAGTCCATAACTCGAGTTGATTCATTTGAACAGACAAAAAACAAAATAGTTATTTATAAAGTTTATATGATGAAAAAAATAGTCAAATAGTAAGTTTGCCTGTTGAAACCTTTCTGCGTTTCATATACAGTAAATGTATTCACTACATGATAAAGTTTCCCATATCTTCATCAATTACAAGATGACACTTTTGGCCTGATTTACTAAGATCCAAAATAAAGAGCGCTAAGTTGCGTGTGCATTCTAACATATCGCACGTTTGGTTGCTGTGTGTTTTGTGGGTGATCTGCAAACAATTGAGTAACTCACAGCAGGTTGTAGGTTATAGTTTTTCTGCAAATAGGCTGCAATAAATTTATGTTTTAATAATGATGTTTTTCTGCGTTAAGGATTATTGAATAAAAGTAAAAATAAATGCATACCTCAAACAGCTCATGAAAAATGACTTTAAATCAGATTTTCGCCTCTTCACCACAATAACAGCAGCCATCTGTCCACAACACTGGGCTGATTAGCACCTTCCTTTAAAACACATTAAATACAGACGCAGTCACAGCCGCTGCAAATTATTTTCAGTCTCTGTAAATCACAGTGCATGTGCTAAATTAACCTTTTTGAATTTTCTCCTCCCAGTATTTTGCATGCATATTGCATATTCTTGAGTGCAAATGTACTAAATGAACAGTGCATATTGTCTTGCACATTTGAAAGAAGTTGGTAGATAATTTTGTGCATTTGTTTGCGGGTGATATCAAGTTTGCACACGTTTTTACACATGCAGACCTTTAGTGAATCAGGCCTTTGGCATTTTAACAATTGTACCAGATAAGTTGCAGCCAACTACTCAAGAGCAATGTACCATTTTTGTTTTTTTTTTTCACAGTAAAGGCCTGTTGTCAAGAAGGCATACGATATCTAGGAGTTGCAGGATGATTAGTTTCTCAGCATCAGGTCAACATGCGTTCATGTAACCACCTGTTGACTGAGCTTCAGATCAGCCCAAGATGTTCACAGAGGAAGGGGTCGACCTCACAGAGAAACTCGATCATCTCTGAACTGGCAGCTTCACCTTTCTTCCTCACTGTGTCGACAACAAAACGAGCTTTGTCTCTGTGGTTTTGGATCTCGTCCGCTGACTCCCTCTCAGAATCAGTCAGCACCGTTTTCTCAAGCAGTTTGTCCAGCAGACTTTTGAGAACAGGTCCTGATATCCCATCGATGAAGCTGCTCCGTATGCCCAACAGTCTGTCGTTTGGAGGGAGATTCAGAGCGCTCGGCCCACAGGACGTTTTTACTGCTGTGGACGAAAGACAGACTCGTCTTTCCCAGACACTCTTGGAGCTTTTGGTTCCTCTCAAAAACAGTTTAATGTGTTTCATGAGTTTTTTCTAAAATCACCTGGAATGATGGGAAGTAGTTGTCGTAGTTGTCACAGTCAAATTCTGCTTTCAGTTGGTTGAAACTAGAACTGAGTCGTCTTTCAGGACAGGTGGACAGTATGTATTCCTGCTTTGGACGCAGTTTACAGTGTGGGGACGTCTCGATGTAGATCTCATCTCCAACTAACTTCTTCCTGGTGCGCAGCACATCCCGGAGCACGATGTTCACTGGTAGCAACAACACATTGAGGAGAGATTCAGGATCAGGATCAGCTGGAGGCCTGTAGAACAGCAGAACCAGCGCTCGGACCGGGTCAGGTGGTGAGTCTTCATCCTTCACATTACCGAAACCAGAAAAGCCTGTGATGTTTATGATGACATGAGTTTCTGTTATCCTCTGAGGGACGATAAACTCGATGCCCTCATCGTTCACATGAGCCACTGACAAGAATTCACATCCACCTGTGGAGCGGATCTCACAGTGTGGGAGATGAAGCTGACACACAGACTGCTGCAGACATTTGATGTCAAACAGGGGTCCTGCAGGCTGCTTGTGATGTTGGGCCAGTAGCCTCCTGTCCCAGGGGACAGTCCTGTAAACCACGTCCCCTTCTCCCTCCATGTGGAACACCAGGCCTGTCACACTGCACTGGTACAGGCCTGGACAGGAGCACTGGAACCTGTAGGTTTCATCGTCTTCATCATCAATGATATCAGGTGTAAACTTCTCAAAGCCGCATGGCTTAGTTGTTTGACTCAGTGAGGGAACGCTGTGAGAACGAGACAAACAGCTGGAGTCTCTTTCACTCCAACCAGGATCTGAGGAGGACAGTTGGAGGTGAGAACAAGTTGACTGGTTGTTTGTGACTGAGAGGTCCAAAGCTGTATCACTCATCTCCATTTCCATCTGGAAATCATCATCTTGTGCTCTGCTTCCTTCAGTGCAGACAGCTGAATCCTGGGGGACCACAGGACTGTCCTGTGGACATGGAGGGCCATAAACAGTTGGTGCTGTGGACTGAGAGCAGGAGGGTCTACTGAAAGTAGAACTGGAGTTATCAAAGCTGAGGCCACCATCATCTGTGTCTTTTCTGTCTGGAAGATGTAAGGCTTGGTCTTGTGATTGTGAAGGAGTGGTAGGAAAATAACCTGCAGAATGTCGAATTCTGAACATGATACGGTGTCTTCGTCCAGCATCATCTGACTCATTCCTGTGCTCTCTTCAGAAAATTCAGCGAAATCCCTGCCGGAGAGTTCAAAGCTGCAGAGAGATTCTTCACTGAGGTACACTTGTTCCATTTCTCTGGTATCATCCTGCATGGGTCCTGACATACTGGCAGCAGACAGCAGCTCCGGTGTAATGTAATGTAATATCAGGTGTAAACTCCTCAAAGCTGCTTGTTAACAACATGTCAGGTAAGCTCTGTGATTGTGTGACGGTCTTGTTCTCTGGAGAGGCTGTTTGACTCAGTGATGGAACGTTGTGAGAACGAGACAAACAGCTGGAGTCTCCGCCCAAGGTCTGCCTTTGTGCTATTGAAGGAGTAGTAGGAAAAGAACCAGAAGAACCACACGATAGTTCATCACTTTCAATCGTCCAATCCATTCTGGCTCTCTTTCCATAAAATTTCAGCAGAGTCTGAATCCTCGTCATCACTGCTGGAGAGTTGAAGGTTGGCGGCACCAGTTGGTGAACATGCGTCCATTTCTCCGAAATCATCCCGCATGTGTCCTGACGTGCCACAAAGGTAATCAATGATAGGAGCAGTAGTAAAGGAATCTTTCTTATGTTTTTTCTCACTTCTGAGGCTGTGACCTTTAGACTTTCTCTTGCGGCATGCAGATGTTGAAAAAGACTGTGAGGAAGGAGGGGGAACACTGATGCTGACTTCACTAGTTTCATGATCAGAGTCAGTTGGGTCAGTACGAACAGTGATGTCAGGTGTAAACTCCTCAAAGCTGCTTTTTTAACATGTCAGGTAAGCTCTGTGATCGTGTGACGGTCTTGTTCTCTGGAGAGGCTGTTTGACTCAGTGAGGGAACGCTGTGAGAACGAGACAAACAGCTGGAGTCTCTTTCACTCCAACCAGGATCCGAGGACGGGATTTGGAGATGAGAATGGGTCGGCTGGGTGCTCATCCTCAGGGTATAAACTGTCACCTCCTGAGTCATTTTCAGACTGTACAGACAACACCTCAGATGCATCTTGTGCTTTGCTTCCTTCAGTGCAGACAGTTGACTCCTTGAGGACCAAAACAGTCTTTCTTCTCTGTGGATGCTGAGGAACAGTTGGTGCTGTGGACTGAGAGCAGGTAGGTATACCAAAAGCAGACCTGGAGCTATCAAAGCTGGGGCCACCATCATCTGTGTCTTTTTCTGGTTGGAACTAGTAAGGCCTGGCTTTGTGCTGGTGAAAAAGGAGTAGAAGGAAAATAACCTCCACCTCCACAAGATGCAGCTCTCAACACTGATGTGGTGTCTTCATCATATCCACTCATCCAATCAATTCTGGCTCTCTTTCCATAAATTTCAGCAGAGTCTGAATCATCGTCATCACTGCTGGAGAGCTGAATGGTGGAGGGACCAGCTGTTGAATGTGGTTCCATTTCTCTGGTATCATCCTGCATGTGTCCTGACATGCCAGCAGGGTAATCAATGACGGAAGCAGTACTATAGGAATCTTTCTTATGTTTTTTTCTCACTGTGACCTTTAGATTTTCTCTTGCGGCATGCAGATGTTGAAAAAGACTGTGAGGAAGGAGGGGGAACACTGATGCTGACTTCACTAGTTTTTATGATCAGAGTCAGTTGGGTCAGTATGAACAGTGATGTCAGGTGTAAACTCCTCAAAGCTGCTTTTTAACATGTCAGGTAAGCTCTGTGATCGTGTGAAGGTCTTGTTCTCTGGAGAGGTTGTTTGACTCAGTGAGGGAACGCTGTGAGAACGAGACAAACAGCTGGAGTCTCTTTCACTCCAAACTTTCTTGTCCTCCATCTCTGTTTTTGATCTGGTGAAAATGAAAATGAAAAGGAAAAATTAAAATCTATGAAACACAATTCTACATTGCTTCATATACCACACATAACAATAAGATCAGGAGAGGATTTGAAAATAAAGGAATAAACTTGCTAACTTCAACTTCATCCGGTCAAGCAATGGAGAAGGAGGAAACTTATCTTGTAGGAATGATAAACTGTGGCACAAAAAAGGATTTTCACAGATCCACACGTGGTTGTAAAGTTTCCCTGAATTTAAGGATTATAGCAGTTTGACTTGTTTCCCCACTTGGAGTAGAAGTAAGGAAGAAAGGAGAGGTGAGGGGCGTCTCACTGTCGAGGGGGGATTTTCAGAGTGTGTATGAGTGTTAGAGGCCATAACAGGTCAGCACAGCGTCAAAAGAGAATGAAGAAAAGTTAAAGTAAATAAGTTCAGAGCACAAAAAAGGTTTGTCATAAGCTGAAGCTGCAAAGAAAGTGGAAGAGGAACCAGATTTTTGCCATTTCTGGCATATTGGCATGGTGATTAATTGTGTGGTTGAATCACAGAACAAATCTAAGTAAAATACTGCTGGATGCTGCCAGGACACTGTAAAAACGAAAATGCTGACAACTCAAACTCAAAACGTACTGCAATAGATTTGTGATTTTTGAGCAAAACTCAAATTCTGAAGTCTTATCAACCACTGATCTGTTGTTGAGACAATTTTCTTCTTCTTTCAGTTTCAGAAGCCTTCAAAATTGTGTTTGAAGTGAAAGTGAATGAAGGTTTTAATATCTTCCCCCGACTCTCTGCCCCCAATTTCCTGCCATATCCTCAGCTGTCCTATCAAGTAAAGGCACATAAAGCCAAAAATATTATTGCTATTATTATAATTATAATTTTCCATATTTTCAAATAAAACCATTTAATTACAGAGTACTTTTGTTTGAGGTTCTAAAACTCAAAGATTCAAGTTTAAATAAAGAAGAAAATTAAATTATCTCAACTTACATCATAGGTCAGCAAAGCCTTTTTAAGTTTATTTCAAAACTTAAAGACTTTGAAAACAAAACTTTTTTTTTTTCTGTGGTGAAGATTCAGGAATGTTGTGGACATTTTGGTAGAAATTTTAGATACTACACTAAGGGGGCGCTCACTACTTCCACTTACTAGATTGAATCTAGTAGGTTGATTCAACCAGTAGGTTAAATCCAGGAGCGTAAAGAAGAAGGAGAAGCAGAATGTGCACCTGTAGCTGTAGATGCTGAAAGAAAAGCTGAAAGTAGTTAACAGTTTAATTAGGATGCACTGTATCTGATAGCAACATGTAATTTCACAGTCATTGTTTCAGGATTATATGATTTATCAGTAGTTACATCACCAACATGTTGAGCTCTTCTCTAATTCTTGAAGATTCTGTTTCACTGGTCTAATTCCATCAGTGTAACATATTAGATATCAATCTGTTCTGATGTGAACCAACTACTCAACTAAATACGTACGTGGGGGATTTAAGCAGGGCTGCAAGTATTTCCTTTTTAACCGGCACAGCTTTTATTAATGCTAATAGCATTTGGTTTAGCAGCCAAAGAAAATGTACAGACCAATTGCACATGTTGTAAATCATCTCACAAGATGCAACTCAGCCATTCAAATCTGTGCAAATCTGTGCAGGCATGACAACTCAAGTCAGTGGCCCCGTTTAACACTTGGTATTAATATGCGCCTAGGCTGATACAATCACAAGTGGTTAGCTCTATGAATACCTGGAATTACAGTGCATCTCCAAATGTGTCTTGAGGGACCACTCGTGATCAGATCTCACTTTTCCATGCGAATAAACATGTAGCTTCTTACATTAACTTTGCAAAGACCGGAACGTTTTAATGTATGTTGTATAATGTATAAACTTGAGATGATCAACAAGGCACATAGCATTGTGCCCACATCTTTACAGAGACCTGCTTCATCACAGCATCCCAGATCAAGCACCATGCTACGAGCCAACAGAGCACAAAACTCTCGCAGGATGTTGGGAGGAGAACTTTGCGTTCGCTTCGTGCTCAAATGCAGTCAAAGTCGATGGGCAATGTATTCAGTTGTATGCTGATGACACAATCATAGACACTTCCGATTCTGATATTTTGAAATTTCAAAACCGCGTGAGACAAGCTGTTAACCACCCCACAGAGGTTAAATACCTGAAACTCCCCACTAGTCAGTTAGAACTGAAGAAGGCTCAAGGATGAGAGGCGAAACATCTTCAAGAACCTGAGCAAGTCCAGTTCCAATGAAAACCAGAACATGTGGATGAAAATTTAAACACTGCAGCAGCACAGGCACAGGATGTAATCAATGAAGTGGCATTGATAATTTAAGCAGTTAAACTGTATCTATGAATATTTAATCCATAGTTTAGAAATGAAACCTCATTTGATATGATATTGTTTTGTCGGGTGGAGCCATTAGTTGAAGAAGGAATCTAAAACTTAAAATGAGAAAATGATAATGAGGGGAAAAAGTTTTTACATGATTACTTTATATACATTTTTTGACGATTAATCAGTTGTTATCATTTTGAACTATCAGTTCAGGAAAACTGAGGATTTGGAGAAACAGAAACCTCTTTGATTGAATGTCTGCTATTGATAATATATCAAAAATCAACAGTTAAAAAGTTACTAATACTCTGAGTATTTTTCTAACACCAGTACTTTTACTCGTAATTGAGTAATATTTTAATGATGTAACAGTACTTGTACTTGAATACAGATTTACAGATCTCTTTCCACCACCAATACTTGAAATTAGATTTTTATTTTTATCATTATTAGAGTATTATTCATTATCCATCCAGTTCAATGTGAATCCTGACAATATTGTAGAAAAAATGTGGAATTGTACTTTCCGTATCTGACAGCTGTGGACACATCTGGGCTACTTTAATATCTGGCTCTGAATCCTAACTTAAGTCAGCCGTGATGTTCCAGACTTTTTCTCGAGGAAGTTTTCCCTAACTGGAGCCCCTCTGAGTCTGAATACTGCTGGTTTAGTGTGTGTTGTGATCAGTGTTGTCTCCTTACCCGGTAAGAAGAGTCTTCAGGTGTCTCCTCGTGTCCCTGTGTTGTCGGATGCGGGTGGACTCTCTGTATTATATTTTTCCACCACTGTTGTCTGCAGGGTCCCGTCTGCCCCTCGTGTCAGAGCTGATGATTTTGATGAGAGGAGGAAGCAGAAAACAAATAACATCCCGGGAGAGAACGGGGTGAACAATGGTCAAGTAAGCTTGCGTTTCTTTCTCTTTAAGTGTGATGTCATTCATTTTCAGTAAATTTGACGTGATAGTTTTCAGTGCGTCACGCTCCTTCCTCCCTCTGTCTGATGTTGGACGTGCTGTGCAGTGTGTGTCTGTCTCCTGCTCAGTCACATCCAGAGCTGCTCTGTAACTTCGTGTCTGACAGAAGTGAGAATGAAATACAACTATTTAACATTTCTGATGAGCACCAACTTGCAGCAGCGTTTATAATCTGTAGGTCAGAGAAGGTAACCGCGTCGCGCGTGAACATGCGCTCACATGCGGGTGCGCACTTCCCGGCAGCCTCAGTGGAGACCTGTCTGGACATGATGTTACTCCTCCGAGGTGGCCAAGAGTATAAAAAGTATTCAGTCCTTTACGTAACAAAATGATCACACTGTAAAAATACTTGAACCAAATGTCTCTCCTCATATCTCCAGCCAGGTTGAGCCACCATCCATAAAACAATCATTAAAAGTGTGCACTGCTTAACACCATAATAGTGTGCTACTATTAAATTCTACCTTTTTAATATTTCACTGATAGTGTTGTTTAAGTGGTTTACTAACATAAACTATCCTGCTCTCTTATCTAGACTGAAGATGATCACAGCCAATACAACTGATGGCAATACTGCCCAGCAGCCACCAGAGCCCAGCACCAGTGGCATAGTGGTAAAGTTGATGATGATAATGTTTCTTTAGCTTATCTTTTAGAAAAATGTGAGCTGCATTTCTCAACCTTCTGTAGCTACTATTGGGGTTGTAATTAGCCTGAGTCCTGCTACCACTAGTACTGCCAGGCCTAGTAAACTAACAACATAACATTTTTAACTATCTGAAAAACATTTTGATATTTTACTGATCGTGTGGTTTTAGTGGTTTACGATAACATAAACAATACTAACAATACTAATCTCTTATTTAGACTAAAGATGATCCCCTCAGTAATGTTTACATGCATATTTTTTTGTCTCCCACTTTATAGTTCAACATATTTGTTCCCCGCCCCTTGGAGAGTACAACTACAAAATTCCTGGGCTGCTTTTTTGCCCCAGTCTGCCCCTGGGCATGGCTGTGTAATCTCAAATTTATCACACTTTTTTATTTGTTCAAAATGCACCTTAAAGGGATATTTTTCAAGTGTTTAAAATGTAATTCAAATGTAAATTTATTAAAGAAAATAACCAAAAACAATGACAAATATTGTCCAGAAATCCTCAAAGGCACTACATTTAGCATAAAAAAAAAAAAGCTCCCAAAATAACATGACAAACCGATCAGTCCATCAGACACAGAAGAGCATAGTGACCTGCACAATTTAACATTAAGGCCAAAACAAACTAAAAGTTTCAGTATAAAAGTCAGTTGGAGCTTCGATGGTTCACTGCAGGCTTCAGATTTAAAATTCAAACACCACAGAACCAGCAGCAGTTTAGGAAAACGGTCGCTATTTATATGCATGATTGTATAAATTGTTTTATTTCATTCTGTTTCATGTTTTATCCTGTTCTACTGAATTTAATTAATTATAAGTATATATGTTTTATGTTTGTAACATGAAGAAACTACAACTCTCATTTTGTTATTCAACCCTGTGTTTTATGAACAATAAATCAACTTGACTTCTTGATAACAGTAAACATGAAAAAGTCATTTAAAAGTCTTAAAACTTCTGTAGTCAAAATTTAAAAATATTAGACAAATGTGAACTTGAAACAGTGTAACAGTTCAGTACCTGAGAGTTACACTACAGGCTAAAAGTTTGGAAGCAAGATCAAATTTGTACAAAAAAAGATCTTTGCAACAAAATAAACATGATTATTATACAAAGAGTCACTTATCAGAATACATTTTTAGCATAATTATCAGGCATTTGGGCTTTTCTTGCTCAGACTTCACTTTCTTCAAGGTAGCCTCTGACTTCAACAACAGCATGGCATATACGAAGCACTCGTTCCAAAAGTTTTTTTAAGGTATGTGCCAGGAATTGTATTCCAAGCTTTCTTAAGCTCATCAGTGAGAGACTGCTGATTCGTGGGACGCACTTTTCTGACTGATCGATCCAATTTGTCCCACACAAGCTCAATTGGGGAGAGGTCTGGAGACTGAGGGGGCCAAACCATCTTTCGAAGAACACCTTCCTCTTCTGTTTTGTCTAGGTAACCCTGACAGAGCTTGGAAGAATGCTTAGGGTCTTTATCTTGCTGCCAAACAAACTTTCAACCCACAAGTCTTAGTCCAGATGGAACTGCATGATGCTGGAGGATGCAGTGGTACTGTTCCTTCTTCATGATACCCTTTACTTCAAACAAATCTACTCTATCACCTGCAAAACATCTCCATACCATGGCACTACCACCTCCATGCTTCATTGTGGGTGTTACGCATGGTGATTTAAATCGTTCACCAGTTTGTCTGTGGACATAGACTCTACGACTTGAACTAAATAGTTCAAACTTGCTTTCGTCGGTCCAGAGAACTTGTTTCCAGTCATCATAGGTCCAATTTTTGTGTGCTTTTGCCCACTCATATCTCTTTTTCTCTTTTCTCTTTCTCAGTTTCTTCTAGTCTCTTCCGGGTGTTGTGAACTCCTTTGTTGGACACCATTAGGCATTTTGCAATTTCTCTTCCAGTGTATCCGTTTTTTCCCTCAATGTACAAATCTGTACTTTTGTTTCTTTTCTCAGCTGTCTCTTTCTAGCCATTTCTGTGGTAGTTTGTCAGAGATATGAACACAGTTGAGATTTATTTGGATTTTTGTATGCAAACTCTCAAAAGCCAAAAAACTTAAATTAATAATGCAAACTGTGATTTGTTTTTGTTTTTTTTACTTTTGCACTGAAGTTGTGACTCTTGCAAATCTTCTCAATCCTAAAATTAAGCCCTTCTTTTCTTTTGTTAACATTTATTCAGCAATGGTCTGGTAACATCAATGTATACCTAAAGCTAAAATGAAGAAAATGGTGCATATCAATGAAAGCAAAGTCTGATCATGCAGTAAATACATCCCAAAATCCACAGAATTCATGCTGGTTTTTAAGAAAGGCATTGTGAACAGAAACTTGAAGTTGCTTCCAAACTTTTGGCCTGTAGTGTAAATGATATCAAATGATATTCATTTTCAGTCATAAATGAATAACACAAACATTTTTTGTTAAAATCCCTTAAAGCCAAGAAATTATTACAAATATATGTCATGAAATAGTGCAAATAGTACAAAAATAGTACTGTACAAAGCAAAAACACTTTCTCGTGATATTTTCACACGTGCATCCATTAAGAGATATACGAAGTCTCCCAAAACATCGATGCCATGTTTACATGCTACCTGCTACATGCTACATGCTACAGTTGACATTTTGGCTAAAAACATGGCGTAAATGTCGTCTTTTGTGGTTAAATTTTAATGTTGCGGCTCGCCAACACTTGGATTACACCACATGAGCAGGATGGAGACATTTTGTGTTTGTTTTGCGTTTTTTTTTTTTATATTTACATTTGGTCTCCATTCACTGCCATTGTACTGGATTTAGCTGCAACCCTGTTTTCTGCTGAAACTCCAGGATTGTTTTGTGAACTGAAGATCTTCACACATCATCACATCAGCATAGAGGTGAGGACATACTGAGTGGACTATTATCTAGGAGTGGAATATTGCTTTAAAACTGTGACTCTGTGGACTCACCTCCCACTCTAAAAACCTCTGCACTAGTTCTCATGTCTTTATCAAATACAAGGATACTGATGACACTTTGGAACCAAGGTTTTAACAGTTATAGCAGATAAGTGACAAATACTCATGACTGAGACAAGAGAAATGTACTATTTTATGTCTTTTTTACTGTAAAGGCCTGTTGTCAAGAAGGCATATGATCTCTGGGAGTTCATTGAGCTTCAGATCAGTCCAAGATGTTCACAGAGGAAGGGGTCGACCTCACAGAGAAACTCGATCATCTCTGAACTGGCAGCTTCACCTTTCTTCCTCACTGTGTCGACAACAAAACGAGCTTTGTCTCTGTGGTTTTGGATCTCGTCCGCTGACTCCCTCTCAGAATCAGTCAGCACCGTTTTCTCAAGCAGTTTGTCCAGCAGACTTTTGAGAACAGGTCCTGATATCCCATCGATGAAGCTGCTCCGTATGTCCAACAGTCTGTCGTTTGGAGGGAGATTCAGAGCCGCTCGGCCCACAGGACCTTTTTACTGCAGTGGACGAAAGACAGACTCGTCTTTCCCAGACACTCTTGGAGCTTTTGTTTTCTCTCAAAAACAGTTTAATGTGTTTCATGAGTTTTTCTAAAATCACCTGGAATGATGGGAAGTAGTTGTTGTAGTTGTCACAGTCAAATTCTGCTTCAGTTGGTTGAACTAGAACTGAGTCGTCTTCAGGACAGGTGGACAGTGTGTATTCCTGCTTTGGACGCAGTTTACAGTATGGGGGCATCTTTATGTAGATCTCGTCTCCAGCTAACTTGTTCCAGGAGTGCAGCACATCCCGGACCACAATGTTTACCGGTAGCAAGAACACATGGAGGAAAGATTCAGGATCAGGATCAGCTGGAGGCCTGTAGAACAGCAGAACCAGCGCTCGGACCGGGTCACGTGGTGAGTCTTCATCCTTCACATTACCGAAACCAGAAAAGCCTGTGATGTTTATGATGACATGAGTTTCTGTTGTCTTCTGAGGGACGATAAACTCGATGCCCTCATCTTTCACATGAGCCACTGACAAGAATTCACATCCACCTGTGGAGCGGATCTCACAGTGTGGGAGATGAAGCTGACACACAGACTGCTGCAGACATTTGATGTCAAACAGGGGTCCTGCAGGTTGCTTGTGATGTTGGGCCAGTAGCCTCCTGTCCCAGGGGACAGTCCTGTAAACCACGTCCCCTTCTCCCTCCATGTGGAACACCAGGCCTGTCACACTGCACTGGTACAGGCCTGGACAGGAGCACTGGAACCTGTAGGTTTCATCGTCTTCATCATCAATGATATCAGGTGTAAACTCCTCAAAGCTGCTTTTTAAAAAACATGTCAGGTAAGCTCTGTGATCGTGTGAAGGTCTTGTTCTCTGGAGAGGTTGTTTGACTCAGTGAGGCAACGCTGTGAGAACGAGACAAACAGCTGGAGTCTCTTTCACTCCAACCAGGATCTGAGGAGGACAGTTGGAGAAGACACTGTGTTTGCTGGATGTTTGTGACTGAGGACTTCACAGCTGTAGCAGCTGACTCCATGTTCACCGGGGAATCACTGTCACCTCCTGACTCACCTTCAGACTGCACAGACAACAGCTCAAATGCATCTTGTGCTCTGCTTCCCTCAGTGCAGACGTTTGAGTCCTGGGGGACCACAGGACTTGGAGGGCCACAAACAATTGGTGCTGTGGACTGAGAGCAGGAGGGTCTACTGAAAGTAGAACTGGAGTTATCAAAGCTGGGATCACCATCATCTGTGTCTTCTCTGCTTGGAAGATGTGAGATATAGTCTGTCACAGGTGAAGCAGGAGAATCAGGGCACATCTCATCTCTTTCTTTTGTTCTGTCATAAAAAGCAGCAGAGTCTGAATCATCATCATCACGGGTGGAGAGTTGAAGGGTGGAAGGACCAGCTGTCTCATGCAGGTCCATTTCCCTGGTATTGTCCTGACTGAATCCTGTTGAAGCATCTGCTGCAGGGGACTGATTTTTTATCATTCCTGTTTCTGTGAGAGTAACAGGTGGAGGCTGATCTAACATGTCATCATGTAAATCAATGGAAGAGGAAACAGTGGAGGAAGCTTCCTTATATTTTTTCTTTCTTCTGGATCGGTAATCTCTGGAGTTTCCCTCCAGGCATTTGGAGCTGTGGGAGAAATTGTGGAATTTCACTTAATACAAGCAAAGCACAGGAACAAACACACAATCTAATGTCACCACACATAACTGAGGAATATTTAATATGATTTAATCAGTAATTATCTATCTTTGATGCTACTTTAAGAGAATTTGGGAAATTTAATGGCCTTTAACTGTAATACAACCCCAATTTCAAAAGAGTTGCGACACTGTGTAAAACATAAATAATAACAAGAAAAATATCAAAATAAACCAGTTCAGTGTGTGGTGGTTTCTGTGACAGACCAGCACCTGATCCCTTATATTGGCTGTGCAGGAGGAGTTCTGTTTATTATAAATAAAAAAGAATGTAAAGATTACAAAAACATATTGACTTTGAATACGGTATAAAAACAAGATATTTAATGTTTAAACCACTGTGATACATCATCTTTTCTTTTAACACTCAGTCAGTGTTAATGAACTGAGGATATTAATTGTTGAAGTTTGAAAGTGAAATTCTTTCTCATTCTTACTTGATAAACGACTTCAGCTGCTCAACAGTCCTGTTTGGTCTCTGTTGTCGTATTTTGTGCTTCATAATGCACCACACATTTTCAATGGGAGACAGGTCTGGACTGCAGGCAGGTCAGTCTAGTACCTGAACTCTTTTACTATGAAGACACACTGTTGGAACACGTGGACAATGTGTCTCAGCATTGTCTCGCTGAATAAGCAGAGGCATCTCAGAAAAAGACGTCTGAACGGCAGCATAATATGTTGCTCTAAATTCTTTACGTACCTTTCAGCATTAATTTGTGAAAATAATGTGAAACGTGGACTCATCAGACTGAGTAACACTTTTCAATGCAGATAATGTTCAGTGCAACAAGGACGGATATCACGGGAAGGAAGGATCACGTGTTTCCTCTGAGTTGTACTCTGCGTTGCCCTGGTGGAGGACTGACAGGCTGCAGGTTGCAGGTTTGCCAGGCAGGAGGGACGTAGGGAAGGATTTTATTTTGTGTGGTGTGTAAAATGTTCCAAACAAATAACTAAATGTACTAAATAAATAACAAAGTTGGAATATTTAGACTTTTTTCTTTTTTTTTTTTGCATTTTTGGATTACATTCTTGTTTTTACACAGAGAGAAAAGTACTGAAAAGAGTCACAGTTGGACACCAGTGCAGAATAAATTCCAGGTACCGTATCGATTCATGTATGAACAGTACACAATCCTGCTCTGGCATTTCTGTTTTTTCATAAGCAAAGAATTTGAACACTCTTTCTTTTTGGGCCACATTTTTTGTCTCAAACTTACAAATTTTCAACAATTTTATGAACTACATCAAGAGTTCGTCTGGGAATCCTGGAAGCATAAATGTGCTTGAAACTGAAACAGAGACATTCCAACTGGTTGTAAATTGTACATGTCAACACACAACTACAATTATTGTCACCTATAAGCCTCCAAAGGCCAATACAAGCTCTTATTTATCGCAGCTCACCAACTGTCATAAAATCAGTAAAAACAAAAGAGCCTGTTATTTTGGGTGACATTAACATGGACTGGAATGACGGCTCATCAGAATCATTGTTGCAACAAAGTTTGGTCTCTATCGATTAATTAAAGGCCCCACTAGATTTGGCAATACATGCAGTTCAGTCCTTGATCTCATTTTTACAAATCAACCATCTAAATATGCATTGTCTGGAGTGATTCCATTTTTATTGATTTCCACAATAAACATACATTGAACCAACAGATTTTATTGCACAAACTTCGCTCTTTTCAGCTTTCTTCTTCTGTGGTAATGATGCTCTCATCATATTTATCAAACAGGTCTCAGGTGGTTAGAACTGGTCATGTAACATCTTCCCCTTTAATGTGTGATATGGGAGTTCCACAGGGTAACATTTGGGTCTTTTTATTGTACATCAATGATCTTCCCGATGTGTGTAAATACTCTACCTGTCTGCTGTATGCCGATGACACTGTCATTTTTTCTTTCTGACCCAGAGCCTAATGTTGTAAACTCTAAACTCTGCTCTGATCTTTGTGGCCTATACGACTGGTTGAATGCTAACCATTTAACTATCAATGTCAAGATAACAGAATGTTTGTACTTCCACTCACCTCAGAAATCTATATTCATCTCAGACCCAATTCACTTTGCTAGTCAAAAGCTACTCATTACAGAAACCTATTAATATCTTGGAGTATTTCTCGATTCACATCTCAGTTACCGAAATCATGTTCACTATTTAACGAAGAAGTTCAACCAGAAACTGTTTGTATATTCCAAGATCAGACCATATCTTACCAATGTTGTCTCTAACACGTATCTACATGCAGTAATTCTGGGTTAGGGTTAGTTGTTCGTGCAGTTGTTTGCTTTTATGTTTTTGTAGACTGTCACTGTTTTGTGATGTGTTTCTGTCTTTCATGTGCTGCAGAACAGGAACCTGCTGTAAACCCGTTTTAACTGAGTCAGGCCTGATTAATTGTAACTGATTTTTATTATTTTACTTTTAATCTTTTCCTGTAAAATAAATGAAATGAAAACATAGTGTAAAATATTGAAAGTGGTAGATGAATCCTGGCTGACTGGTAAAGAACAGCTCCAGATAATATGAATGACAGGAAGTGAGTTAGATGGTCTGGAAATGTGAAATGTGTGGAAACGTAGAAACTTACCCAGAGGTATCAACTTCACTGCCTGTCACAGGCTGTGAGAGTGTGGGTGAGTATAATACCCTGCGCACACGCATGCACACACACACACACACACACACAGAAACATGTCATATTCCCAGTGTTTTTATTTTTTCTTAAAATGACTTTATGGATTATTTGTAAAAGTAGTTCCTTACCTGCTTAATCCAGACTGGAGACGCAGAAATCCATAATACTGTGACATCTGAGGCCCTGTTTAAATGATAGTAGAAAAACTCCATGTGTTTATTGATTGTTCTCAATTGAACTTAAGAACATAAAGATGATTCTGTACATGAAGATTATTACCTGGGTAAAATCTTTTGAGAGCTTCATGTTTAGGAGTGTCAGGATACAGGTGTGTAATGTGGCTGATGTCCAGGATGTGCTCACCAAGGCTACGGATGTTAAGATCTCTCTTGGTGAAAGGCCAGGTGCTCTGGATTTTTGGTTCCTCTTCTATGTTGCAGGAGGAAAACAATGTTTAATATGTCAGATGATTATTTTTATCATTATCATGATTATTTTATTCTTATCATTCCACTGTTTCACATGTTAGTATCACTGTTAGTGTTCTGAAAAGTTACATGAATATCAACATATTAAAGCCTTTTTGTCACTCAGGCCAACAATGTTTTACTTTTTTTTTAATTATGTACAAACTTACAAAAAATAATGTAAAACTAGTGACTTAAGCTAAACACAATCAAACAAACTGTGGCCACACAAACACTTACTCTCAGTAGCAGACACATATGTTATGGTGATGCCTCCAATCTCAGAGTCACTAAAGTGAAGCAGGAACGTCCCAATAGGACTGTTTCTGAGGATCTGATGTAGCTTCTTTTTCCCAATGACACCAAATATCAGCCTAGAGGAGAAAATATACTGGTCATTATTAACATAACACTGTACCTTTTTAATATTTACTACTGAAACTAGAGGAGGTCATTCAGAACAGTTGATGTTTATCATATTTAAGAAGTGACCATGCACATTAATTAACATGATCACTGAAGTCTAAACACTTTGTCATCACAAACTTTTTAATTAGTAATTAAATTATTTACATATTTTTCTCAGTAACTGTAACAGTTTCATTTATTTGCAGCAGTGTTGTTTTTGGCACCCAGTTTTGATTTTGTTTCAGTCTTAGTCTTTTGGACGAAATGCTTTAGTCACATTTTAGTCATTTTTTAGTCTAGTTTTAGTCGACGAAAACTAAAAAGGTTTTAGTCCAGTTTTAGTCATTAATTTTAAACATTAAAAATATTAAATTAGGCCGATACAGATATAGGGAATTGTAATCGAGGTTGACAGGTTGTGTTGCAATTCATAAAGCAACAGTTAACTCTCTTAACACTTTTGTATAATAAACAGATTCCTTACCAGTTTGATAGCACTAGCCTAGACTTTCCCCTCCATGAAGATGCAGTTCTGTCATGCTGTACTTTCTGATCTAAGAATAGTGCTTTAAACACAGATGAAGTGGTAACAGTGAGTAGAATCAACGCTCATACTTTATGAAGTCCTCCCATGTAAAAACAAATGTGAGTTAATTTTGATGTGAGAACTCTCACCCCCACATTAGTTAACATTCACAAAGATCAGATTAAAATGTTGATATTAGGGCCAAAACGCACTAAAGTACAACCATTGTTCTAAATGGCAGAACGCACACTAAAAGCATCTTGACACACGTCAAAGTGCCTTGATGCTCCCACCTCGAACTTGTTTCGATTTTGGAGCTTTTTACTTCTGCACCCGAAATACGTGTCTGGGGAGAGCTGAATAGAATATAAAAGGTACGGACTTCAGGAGGGAGTGCTGATGGAGCTGCAGCTCCACCTGAAACCAGGTAAAATAAAAAAATGATCCACAGCAGAGACGGAGGGAGGGAGAGAGCGTGTGAATATGAACAGATGTGCCGACTTGATATAAACACTTTTTATGATCATGAATCATAATATAACTGTACACTTCTGTGGTGCGTGATTTTCTTTACTCCAAGTCCGATTTGTGTACTTTTAAACACATAATATTACTTCATGCCGATTAATTAATCCTCATCCTCTTCTTCCTCTTCCTCACCCACCTTCTCTTCCTCTTCCTCTTCTTTATATTAATTCTACAGAAATAAATAGATGCATATGAACAGCAACCTTTTCCTAAAATACTGCTGGTTCTGTGGTGTTGGAATTTTAAATCTGAAGCTGTAGAAACTTTAACTGATGTGCGTCAGTTGAAGCTTTTAGTGCGTCTTGGCCATGGTCCATGAACTGTGTGTGTGACTGCCCCGGTGTGCACCGTGTATGCCCGTGCATGTCTGGTTGTGGGCGTGACCAAACAAGGACAGGATGCAGGTGCATTGCTGATATTTTCAGTATTTGGCAGACAGATTGCACACACAGTTGGAGGAAATGCCATGCATTTTGATAGTCCTATAGCCAATCATTAACATTTTTGTCTCGTCTCCTCTCGTCAATGAAAACAACAGATTCGTCATCAAAGAGCTATGTTCAGCTCGTCACTGTCTCGTTTTAGTCATGAAAAAAAGGTGCGTTAACGAAATCATTTCGTCATCGTCATCGTTAATGAAAACAACACTGATTTGCAGTCCATATCAGCCAGTTAAGAGGAGTGAGGAGTCAGCAGTCGGTGTAGGTTCTATATAGGTTTTTCAATAATTGACCCTCCTGACGCCCATTTTGCGACTTTGCATGTTTCCTTAATATTAACTTTGTGGAAACAAATAGGGATACCCGAATACCCGAATAAATAAAGAATATTTGAGTAAAGGAAACACAAAAGTAGAATCTGGGCTCAGGTTCTGCTCAACTGTAACTGGAGCACAGAGTGAAAAGGGTCAATAGTGAACCACCTCAAACATGAGAGGTCTTCAAGCATACAGTCATAAATATACACAAACTTTAGGCTGATGGGTCCAGTGGTATGTGAGATCAGCTGTGGACATGTCAAACACAGTTATACACACACACACACACACACGCACACACACACGCACACACACACACACACACACACACACACACACACACACACACACACACACACACACACACACACACACACAGCCCACTGAATGATAATAACAGGAATGTGTCCTCACCCTTCACTCCAGTAGGTCTTCAGGTGTGTCTTGGTCAGCTCCATCAATCCCTCAAACCATTCCCAGAAAGTGAACCGTTGACCCTGGAGAACCTCCTGTAAGATTAAAAGGCAGTGTGAGACTTGAGTATTTGTCAGCCTGTGTATGTCTGTGTGAGAGCGCCTACATGTGTGTGTACCTTATTAAACTGGGCCCAGGAAACCATCATGTTGCTGAAGTCGTCTGCACAATCAGGTTTGTTAAATATCTTCTCAGCCAAACACTGCTGGTTGTGTTGGTCCAGACTGTGTTGTGTCTGGACCTCAGCTGTGAATTTACTGTTGAGAGTGCTGAGCATCGTACTCCAGGGCACCTGCTCCGGCACCATGAACGGCACTCTGTCCTGATGACAACAACAAAGAGGCTGACATGACGACAACACTGATACACATTTACAATGATGTCAGGAGAAGACTGAAAGAAACACCAACTGAGAGGAGAAAAAATTAACCAGTGAGACATTCTTCATTTGGTTTGAGTGGTTCGGCATTTCATAAAAATCTATTGATGTCTTACAGCTTACTGCACTCATATGACATACCCCTCTCTATCCAGGGCATCTCCTGCCATCATGGTGGTGTATTATAGCTATAATATGTAACATTTCCACATTAAAATATCTAAAAATGTTAAACACATGTCATATATTTTGGTGAGTCCAAAATGTTTCCAACAAAACGCAGAGAAGTCTGTAATTTATTCAAGGTAGCAGCGCGTTTCTTTGCTACCTGCTAGTTACAACTTCAGGAAACAAAAAACAAACAAAAATAAAAACAGGAAACAGAAGTGATGAAGTTAGAGGTCTCAGCAGAAGGCACCAAACTTTAATGCTGTGCATAGTGTATGTTCATGTGGTCTTTTCCACAGGAGCTGGCTGGATAAACTTGAGTTATTGTGTTCACAACAGCACAGACAAAAAAGTGAATCATAAAGTTTTAGAACATAAAAGCAATAGCAGAAGAAACACTACAAGTAAAAGAAAAGAAATAAATTGACACTTACTGCCTCAGAAAAAGCACAGTCCCATATGATGGTGGCCCGAGCGCTGCTGCCATGAAAATAGTTCATGATGATCATTGGCAGTGATATTGTCTATAATCAATGACATAATTTTAAGTTTGTTTTTGCCGTGTTCCCACTAAGGATATTTACAGTTTCAAAATATGAAAACTTGCAGTAACTCCTTTACAAAACATGTTTGCTAACCAGGGCTGGGTATCGTTAATAAAAAAATGACACCAATAACAGTGAAGTGATACAAACACCATCAGAGTCCTTCATGTGACAAAAGCATTCCTGAAATATTCCCTACAGATTTTAAGCATTTACACCACAGGCGTGTAATATAGTCATATATTCTGATCACATCTCAGCATGCTGAATTACTGACTCTGTCAAATGCACCACGTGATCATGATAGAAATGGAGCAGGCAGCTAAACGTTCTCCAGCAGCCACTTCACCAGAGCACACAGCGGGGCGCACAGGACAGGTAACACTTCAGTGAGAGACTTTTTTTTAAACAGTAAGATTCGTTTTGTTTCACTAGAAACAGCTGATTTATTGCTGCCGCCAAACACACCAGACTCCTTTTGCATTATAGCCCAAACTTACCAAAAACTCTGGTTTGGTAGGAAGATGAATGAAGGAGCAGAGAGAGCCTGCAGTGCAGGTGAACAACAGCTGCAGCTGCTGCAGCCTCATGAGAGGAGCTCTGCAGGTCAGCAGATTTTATAACTGAACCACAGGAGGACGCACAGTTTAACTTCATTTAACAGGAAGAAACCAAAAAGGGTTACAAAGTTTACATATCTAAATGAATACTGTAAGGTTTTCATATTGTTCTTAAATAAAGGGTTCTGTTGACATTTGTACCTGTCAGTGTGACGTCCATGAGTTGTAGCTGCTGTGGTAGTTTGCCATTTACACCTCAAATTAAATTGGAAGATCAGTAGCAAGCAAAATCATATGAATAGTAGTTTTTTTCTTGATCTGGGTACAAAAAGGATCAAATTCAGGTATGATTTGACTGGTGAAGTTTTGTTAACCAGCCCTTGTGCTGATGAATTATATAACAGAAAGTCAGACTGTGATCAATGTGTTCATTATTATCCTGAAGCCAAAATCATCATATTTCATTAAGCAACAGGATGTAAATGTCATTTAAAGAACTAACAGAGCAATAGATGGAGTCCAACCTGTATCCTGCAGCGAGTGTCACAGCCTGGAATGAAGATCTCTGTTGAGAACAGGAGGGCAAATTTCTGCTCCGTCTCAGGCTTTGAATTCCAGCTGTCTGGTCTCTTCATTTTCTTGATGCACTGAAGTTAAAGATTAAATTTGTTAACAATCTCAAACAATAATCTAATCTAGGCTGAAAAATCTAAAGAGGTACAAACCATATTCCTGAAGGTGGCACATCTGCTCTTTCTGCTTGTGTCAGGCTTTAGGATGGCTGTGTTGTTAAAAAGTTCCCCAGCATCATCACTGCAGGGAACATAACCAGAAGTACAGTAAGCACCATTTTGTAACAGTAACCAATTTTGAAGTTTCGCCTTTATTTATTATTTCCATTTGATTTGATTTATGTGTTTGATTTGATTATGCAAGAGTGTGAAAGTGTCTCTAAACCTGCTCAGATCTAAAACAAAGCATCGTCACATTTCGCTTCATTTCCTGAATCAACTAACAAGTCGACATTTAATTCTCCAGATCCACTTTGTTTGAAACAACAGTTACAGGAGAGAACCATGAAGAACTAACATTATGTTACTGAGCTCCAATTGGAGAAAATAATGCAAAGTTTGTTTCATTCACATGCTGAAACTCTGAGGTGATCAACAAAAAACCTAATTGCAGCATGCAAAACATGTAGGTCGAAAACTGCTGACAGAGATACAACTTCCAACTTTGCTCAACTTTTGAAGTTGCACAAAGAGCTGTATATCAAGGCTAATATTAACATAGTTGTCATAGTAACTTCACCTTAACTTTGCTAGCTAGCTAACGTTAGTTAAATCAATGAGGCTGACGTTACTTCTGCTCCTAAACAAAAACTACATCCTCCCTGACACTGCACAGTCCTCCGACTCACCTGGGTCCACTGTCCAGGTCCCTGGCCTGTAGTTCATTAATGATTTTCACCTTGAGCATCACTGGCATCACTTTCCCGACCAGCAGACATCGTACTGTTGTGGAGAACTTTGAGAGGATCTGAATGACCTGAGGGGGCTGTTCGTTCACTACAAGAGAGCTAAAAGAGAAAACAGTTACATGAGTGAGGAAACATGCTTTCAGCTGATATATAAAAGTAAGTCATCATATTGCTCTTTGCAGGGCTCTAGACGGGGACCAAAATGCTCTTTCATGCAACCATTTTTTGAAAGTGTGCAAGCTGAAAATTTATGTGGCCACTTTTGAGCAAGTGGCTCAATCTGACAGAAACATTTTGCGACGGAGCGTTTCTATTTTAAGCAGCGCAGCTTTTCACGCCTTCACAGCACTGATTTAGAGTCCCAGGAAAAACTCACAGACCAGTTGAATGTGTTGTAAATCATCTCATATGATCCTGCTCAGCCAATCAAATCTGTGCCTTCTGTTAGAGAAATAAGCGAGTCAGAGACAAAAAAAGACCTTTTAATCAAGAATGGATAGACTCTTACATGTTCATTCTTCCTACAGGCAGTTCAAAATGTTGCATATGTGGAGACTGTGGTAATTATTAAAAACAGAAATCTGAAGTGCCACTGAGCCTACCCTTTCTAATGAGCTGGGAACCAGCTATAACTTGTGGTAGCTGCCTTTCTTTAGCATTAATTCATGAATTTCATCAAAAGTAACGATAGAGTATATTTCATTCATCCTCTGTTATGTCTGGATGAAATATTTCTGACAGTTAGATTTCAGTGGCAGGGTTTTTCTTTCAGTGTCTTACACATGCTGATTATATTAGTGTAAAATCAAATTATTTACGCACATACTGTTACATGTTCAATACATTAAAAGGTTGTACATTTTGATTTCTGGGATTCTAGGATTGTGTCAATGGCAAGTAAGATAACTGGCAAACCCCAGAAGACTTTGAGCTAACTTTTCACAGAGAGGACGAAGAAGAAGGTGAGGAGCTTCCTCTCAGATCGCTCTCATCTTCTCTCCAGCTGGTTTGAGACTTTAAGCTCTGGGAGCAGCTACGTGTCAGATTAATATAAAAGGAGGGGAGGGTTTGACCAAATCGTGCTGGTGCAACCAACTGAGGCAGTGGAAAGTTTTGTCTAGAGCCCTGCTTTATGAGTGAGGGAGAAGGGAGAATTTACTATTTGCAAAAGAAACATGAATACACAGAGAAGAAAACTGTGCTACCTTTGAACCAGAACCTTCAGAAGTTTCACCAGCCTGTCCTGGAGCTCTGACATTGGTTCTCCAGTCAGCTCCAGTTCCTCTCTCAGAGTTTTGTTCACCTCAAACAGCTGCTCACACCTAACAGAGAAAATATTTAAAGACAAAGTGAAACACACAAATACCCAAAACCAGTAAAACATAAAAGTTTATGTATCCATTTATCATGTTATGCAATATGATGTGTTTACCAAAGAATAAGACTGAAGTATTCTATTTAAAAGCTTAAACAAACAATGGCTGGTTGTGGTTGAGACATTTCAGTCCAAAGCACAAATTTAAACATCATGGTGGCACAAAGTCAGAGCATCACCAAAGTCACAGGGATTTAATCCACTGGGGACCATGAATGTCTAAAACAAAATGTCACAGCGATCCATGACCAACAACAGACCAGGAAGTTATATGATATACTTCCTGGAAGCAACTACTTTGCATTGACGAGCAGGAAACACACCAATACCTTGAACAAAGATTACATTAACATTTAGCTAACATTTTAGACATTTTAATGTTTAAATGTTGTATATTATAGGTTTAATCACACACACAGACTTGAGATTTGACATTAATGAAATCATGAGATGAAGGTCATTCCTCTTTTTATCATCATGCACAACCTATGCATCAGGAGCCTGCAGCGACAGACATCATGGTGAACAACACAGCCCAAACAAAGGAACAACTAATGAATAAAGGATGCTGGAGCGACCTCATCAAACTTTAATCACCTGAGAACGATAGTTAAGTCACTTTGTAAGTGAATGTGAAAGTTAATGTTAGCGTCTACGGACGATTAGCAAACATGTTAAGCTCAGCATCAGATATCTAGGATTAGTTTACTTAAATATTCTGAAAAGATGAGTGAGTTTTTGCTTGTTTGCCACATCTGTTTGCAGAGAGAGCTGCTTTGCACTGACTGTAAAATAATTTCATCATCCTGGTTTTGCACAGAGGACTGATGGAGGACTGAGTGTTTTTTACCAGAATGATTGATATCGGGTGATTTGGTTTTGCGCACTCCCTCCTTCCTGTCGGCACATAGAAAGCTGCCTTTTTTCCACTCTGCTCTTCGTTGAACTGTCACAGTGCTCAACCTTAGTCTCCACTTCCTCACAACAGTAAGCTTTGTTTGTTCCAAGCCTTCACCTCCTCGTGCGCAAAGTTAAATATTCTTTTATGGGATTCTGTGATTCATCATGATGCATGAAGCTGTGGCTGGGCATCATTTCAAACTGCTTAGCAATAGCTTGTTTAAAGTGATTATACACAAAACAGCTAGTCAGTGATAATACTGTGTGCTAATAGATAAAAGAGACTGTCTTAGATATATGCTGTGTTCTAAGTAGACCAGATGACAAGCAGCTGATGATTGAAGGCTCATGTTCAACTTGGACTTCCAAATAATGACTTGTGAGCATCTCTGCTTCAAGGCATCCAGGTCTCGACTACAGAGGTGTAATATGTTTGAATCTTCTTTGGAAAGGTGTAAAGCAGTAATAGTGTATTTATATGGATTTGCCCTTTAAAGATGATAAATCAAACCTACAGCACAGCACTTAGAGATAAGCAAGTGTCGATGGTTGTCTTGCTTATGTGTAAAGTTTAATTAGGTTTGTGATTTTACCAGGACGGGATAATACAGAGACAGTCAGTCCAAAGGGGACACATGGAGTTGGGTGCATCTTACCAGGACTGCAGGGGGTCGAGGTCCTCGTCAAAGGGATGTCCAATGACAGCCTTTTGCTGCTCCCACTTCCACTCCTTCAGCCTGCTGATCCATCGGGATTGACACTGGTCGAGACAGTCTGTGCATTCATTCAGCAGCTGGATTCGCTTCTACAACAATCAACATCCAAATAACATCACACTGACACATATGGATGCATCTGCATGTCAATAAATATTAAAAAACACATAAATATCACACACCTTCATACAAACAAACTTTATGACATACAATGACATAACATACAAATGATTTTCAACTAACATTAAACCACATGTTGTTTTATTTCATCTATAAATGTTTTATAAAATGTCCTTCTGAAATCCCCAAATGTTAAGGTGCGTCTACCAATCATTCATTTTACCTGGACATCATTCAGTGAGGGACACAAACACCAAGAAGAAGTGCAGCTCCTGGCTGTGGCTGAGGAGGAAGGACAAATGGTGTGGAAAGAACACGTAACCCATAACTGATATCAGCTGCAGGGGGTGGCAGGTAGACGTCTCTCTCACTGCTGCACCATCATAGTCATAGTTCTTGGTGTGTGAATGGCCCTTAAAGGAGTGAAACGCTGAGGATTGTTGGTTCCTGCAGCTGACCCATGGCCACCAGAGGACAGGCAGCAATGCCCAGCAGGTAAAACCAGCTACCTGTGCAACTACATCTGTCCATCGTTTGATTGATAAAATCACCAATTATTTCAACACTAGTTTAGACTGATCACATAATACAGTGATCAGGATTGATCCATAAAATAGCCAAGATACATACTTACTGAACATCTACCTAAGTGTGACAAATAACATCAAAAAAGTAGAATTGAACAGAATGAAGCTCTGTCCTCAGAGCAGCTGTCTACTTGGCAAAATCAGCTGCTGTTTGTATTCAGTGATGACACAATTTTCTTCAGAAATTTATATGAAGCAAAAACTAATTTCACTCTAAAGTGCTAATAATGTTGGTGCTCGCAGCATAAACCACTGACAAGCTCACCTTGGCCATTTCTTTCATATTGTCCTCCAGCTGCTGGATGTGGGTCTGGAGTTTCTGGACTTTGGACTTTGTGGGATCCAGTTCGTTCTGTTGGCTCGACCCTGTGCAAACAACAAATAGCATCATATGTTGAGTCCATTCTGCACCGCAAGATACTTTCTCATTTCAGACAAATTATAACAACTTTTCTTGATGCTTGACTGGAAAATAGTTTCCACTCTTCTGACAAAAAAGCAAAAGCACAAACTACAACTGAGTCATTTTTGACAGGATGGGTGTTATTTTACATCAAGGAACTCTGACAGTGACAGGAAATAAAAACCTCTTATTAAATCTAGATACAACAGGTTAGACTGAGCATCACGTAAACATCACATACACACACAAGTTGGGCCAGACAGACAAAAAATAAGGACACACAAAATACAGTTAAGCTTGGTCAGATATACATTTCATGTACAACTGATGTCAATAGATATCAAATATACAGACAATAAGAAATAACTGAAGGAAGTAAAAAGATAACAACTAAAAACTACTGTAAAATAGAGGAATATAGAGAAATAAAATGAAACCATGAATTTCTCTGGAAAAGGAGAAACTAAAATAACCTTAATCCAGTTCCAGGAAGAGAATCTCTGTGCTCAGTCCACCTTTTCTTTGTCTCTCACCTTGTAAAGCCTGTTCTTCTTCCTTTCATGAAGCTCCTCTTGCAGCTGGTGCATCTTTTGTCGGACGTCCTGGACGTCCTGCACCTTCTGTACCAGGTGGTCTAAATCCAGCATGTTGGGTGACCCGGTACTTTGGTCCTGTGGAGGACTGGCCATCTGAGTGGAGCACAGACATGGAACAGCACTAAATACACAGTACAGTTCAGTGGTTCATGACTGTTTGACACGTTACTATTAAAAGTAAATAAATAGTGGAATTTATCTAGAAAACAGATGAACCAATTTCTCCCTGAGAAGTCAAACCGAATATGTTCACCCTTAAAATTAAACTGCCAGAGGACTTTAAATAATGTATTGTTTAAAAAAATAAAAATGAAAAGAAAGAAAACCATCTTGTTTTTCCTGCTCAACGTTGACCAAACCAGCCCACGAACCATATTTGGAAGTTCAACTTCCTTCAGCTTCCTTCACGTTGGCAGTGCAGGGCTGCAGCTGGATATACTTGGTGTGAGATATTTCCTACATTTATCCTGCTTTAAGTGTTTCTGTAACCAAATCATGACACAGACTCAACTGACGAGTCCTCATCAGCTCCAGTATTTATCTACACAATAAAACAAATGTAACACTCACCTTTAGTTAAATATAAGTTTCCAAACAGTGAAAAAACTCTGATCCGTCGCCTTTTCCTCTTCCTCCTCCCCTGTCTCATAACGGAGTTAGTCCAAATATCCTACTGAACATTTCCTGTCTTCATCACTCAACTTTACGCAAATGTTGTCCCTTAAAAAGCTGGACAATGGACAATGTTGGTTTAATTACAGGAGAAATTAGCTTTGAGCGCCGAGAAGCTCACAGAGCTGAACTTTTAATAACATACAGACTCACTTCCCTCCCTGTTGCGCAGCAGGAGGAAGAGGAGGAGGAGGAGGAGGAAGAGGAGGAAGAGGAGGAGGAGGAGGAGGAGGAGGAGGAGGAAGAGGAGGAGGAGGAGGAGGAGGAGGAGAATAGAGGTACAACATGGCAGCAGGGCTCATATGTTACACACAGAGGCGTTTACAGACTTTTTCAACTGTCGTGGCCCAAGTGGGAAACTGACATGCGCACATTAATGTACCATTTCTCAAATCAACTTTAATCACTAACATTACAGCATCTTACAGAATCTTTTTCTTGTGTTTAAAATGTGGATTTCAAAGCTAAATAGCGCCACTAATCACAGCACAACAGAGTGACACCATACAAATATAATATAAAGCTTCCATACTTTATTCCTTAAGTCCTCAAAAGGACATTGTACCTCCATTGTGCCTCTTTCTTCAGGCTGTGAGACTAAATTAACCTTATAAAAAATTAAAGTAGGGTTAGGTTATATACAAAAGAAAACTGCATGTTTGAGAATACTAAGATCCCTGATCTCACTGGACAGATAACCAATCATACTTATGGATGATGGGTCGGCACTTGGTGTGGCCATTTCACTGAGCCACCTTTTGAAACAGGAGGACGATGGAGACTTCCAGTTTAGTCATATTTATTGTCATGAGAGCCTGCTTTTGATGAGAGGGAAGGACTGTTTTCCTGTCAGGGAGCCAAATATTTCCAAATCACAGTTTTTGGCTGAAAGTTTGTTTTATATTGTTTAGAAAACCAATTCAGTATGTCACAGCAGAAATGATCTACTACTGGACAGTGCCAGAATAAGTGTGAAAGTGAACCTCCCATGTGTCATAGATGCAGCTCTGCCACATCTTAAATATCAAGTAACTACTTATAGTGTTGTGCAAGTTTCTCCAGAAGTGTAATAAATTAGTTTTTACTTATTAATCATTAAAAAAATAATATTATTTTACTTGTTGTTTGCTGTCCAGATGTCGACTGTGGCAGAAAACAAAGTCGACCTCTCTGTGGCCTTCAAATTAGATTCCATCCCCACATATTCTCTCACAGTGAGCCAAGAAACTCAGAATAATGACAATACTTCCACATGTGCAAAGGCTGCCTCTCTCCCTCGTCCTCCATCCTTCGTTTAGATTTTTTGTCCAGTAGCTGAAATGATCTGCACAGACCTGCTGCATGTACACATCATCATAAGAAAGACTGTCTAGGACAAAAGGTTTTTGGAAATTGTGATCCTTTTCAATACTTATTCATGGATAAACAGTAATAAGTTACTGACCAACACTGATTACTTGTAATTTACTCTTATTTATTTATTTATTTATTTTTTGTGAAAATGGGAGGAAACAGAGACAAGAACACAAAAACGGTAGAATTTGTAGGAGTCAGAGTAAAAGTGAAAAATTAAAGTGATTTATTTTGAGCTCTTCTCTACCTGCAAACATTAAAAAGGGTCTCAAAATGTGGGAGAGATGGGACAAGGTGGTCGCACCAAACAAATATAAATCAACATATCACAGCCAGCCCGTACCAATGAAAAACAAAACATCTAAACTGCCTATCTAAAAAAGATCTTCACTAAGAAGAATACATGTACACACACATTAATTAAACAATTTGTAAACAATTTTATTATTGCACAATTGTGATCCTCCATACTGATCATTTTGTAGATATGATTAATGAATATAAAGTCTAAACTCTCAATGTTAAACAGTTTTTTAAATCAAAATGAAATATTAAATGTTAAGGTGCTGATTTTCCACAAAAATCTACGTATTATTTATAGTCAGTTGAGAAACTTGATTGCTAGTGTTGGTGGTAATAACCAGAGCTTCACTCGTGGGTTTAAATGTTCACTGTTCTTCAGAAATATGTGGAGATTAACTGCACTGTTGCATCGTTCCACAAGGTGGAGCTGCAACACAAAGCACAACAGAAATATCCAATTAAATGTGTTGATGTACAGTTATGTTGTCATAAACAGAACTAATCTTTGGAGGCGGTTTGTGTTCAGAATATCTGAATGAATGAAAGAATCAAGTCCAGGTGGAGGTTCCAGGTGGAGGAGGTGTTTGAGTGGAGCAGAAGGAGTGGAGGAGTCTCAGTGTGTCTGCAGAGACGGTGGAGAAGGACAGAGCAGCAGCAGAGCAGTCCACATACACTGATGATACTCTGTCACATGATCCAGAGGAACACACAGGGATGATGGTGTTCAGACTGCAGCACTGACAGTCACCTCCACCTGTTGTGATTCCTCTGTCACTGCTGGATGAAGCTCTCCTCTCCACTCCACCTCCCAGTAACACGGCCCAGTCAGAGCCTCTCCACACACAAGCTGCTGCTGCTGCTGCTGCTGCTTCACCCTCTCTGGATCATCAGGATGCAGCTGACAACCCTTTTTGCTGTGTGGCATGGTGGTACAGTGGTCAACACTTTTGTGAGAAGGTTGATGGATACGAATCCTAAAACTAATCTAAGCAGCTCTAAACATGATAACACTAGTTCTGTTAATCAATTAAAATATCTAATTGCAATTAATCTCACGACTGTCTGTAGTTAATCGTGATTAATCACAAATTAATCACACATTTTTTATTTGTTCAAAATGCACCTTAAAGGGATATTTTTCAAGTGTTTAAAATGTAATTCAAATGTAAATTTATTAAAGAAAATAACCAAAAACAATGACAAATATTGTCCAGAAATCCTCAAAGGCACTGCATTTAGCATAAAAAAAAATGCTCCCATAATAACATGACAAACCGATCAGTCCATCAGACACAGAAGAGCATACTGACCTGCACAATTTAACATTAAGGCCAAAACAAACTAAACGTTTTAGTATAAAAGTCAGTTGGAGCTTCGATGGTTCACTGCAGGCTTTCAGATTTAAAATTCAAACACCACAGAACCAGCAGCACTTTAGGAAAAGGTCGCTATTTATATGCATAATTGTATAAATTGTTTTATTTCATTCTGTTTCATATTTTATCCTGTTCTACTGAATTTAATTAATTATAATTATATATGTTTTATGTTTGTAACATGAAGAAACTACAACTCTCATTTTGTTATTCAACCCTGTTTTATGAACAATAAATCACCTTGACTTCTTGATAACAGTAAACATGAAAAAGTCATTTAAAAGTCTTAAAATGTCTGTAGTCAAAATTTAAAAATATTAGACATAAATGTGAATCTTTCTGACTTTAAAAAATAAGGCCAAATCTAAATCAATACTTTGGAGTATTTTATTGCAGACATGTATATTCAGTACAGTGACAGTATGTAAATGTATGTAACAGTTCAGTACCTGAGAGTTAAAGAATATCAAATGATATTCAGTTTCAATCATAAACAAACACAAACATTTTGTAAAATAACTGTTGCCAAGAAATTATTACAAATATATGTCATGAAATACAAAAATGCACCTTAAAAGTTCCATTCATTTTTCATTGTCTCTTGTTGGGGACCTTACAGAAAATAACAGACAACAGAATAAAAACATAAAACTTAAGTAAAATAAAATGACAACAAACATCAGAACTGTGCTATAAATCTAACATGGTATAAATCAGGTGTGCAAATGTCAAAAAGTGCAACAGACTACATTCAAAATATTTGGTCAAAGGTGTTTTACACAGATTACATTAGTTTACACTTGTAAAAAATCTATACTTTAAATTCAACCTTTAAAAACTGTCCATATCTACAGCTGATTCACTTGAACAGAGAAAATGAAATATGGTATAGTTGTAATGAAGAGATATTTTTAAAGATTATATGAAGAGAAAACAAGCACAAATTGAATATCTGTTTAAACCTTTCTGATAAACAGTAAATGTATTCACTAGATCCTGAGGTTTTCAAACCCTGAGAATGTGGGCCGCCCTTCAGACAAAAGCTGGGAAAAAGGTGCCCCCCTTGATTTACTTGCTTAGTTTCACCGAGTTCTGGGATGTTTACAGGATCGTGTCTATCTTACACCAGTGAAGAGCGAATGCACCGGTGGCATAGGTGGCATTGCTTTCTTATCTGATGTAGCAAATGAACTTGCACCCAGTCTGTGCGCCCATGGGTGGGAGGTTAACAAATTAAGGTGAAATGAAGGCGTGGCCAGGCACATTTGGTATCTTGTGCTTGGTCAAAACGCAAATTCTATGGTGCAGTATGGTGTAAAATTATGCACAGGGGTTATTCAACTTCAGAAACACTGTCTGATTCTGTTTCCTCTAAGGGGTGGCCACGAGGCTGCACCTCAGTCCAGTTCACTTGGGTGTTCAGCCGGATTGAGGTGCAGTCTGGATTGACTGACCTCTCCTCTTCCCTGCTCCTGACCACCGGCTCCTTTCTCAGGATCTTCGGCCAGTGGAGGTACATAATGATGATAAAGATAATTATAAAATGCAACCTAATTTCAAGGTACGTCAGTGTCAAACATAACCATTTTGAGGCGTCCTGCAGACTCCATATATTTTGTACTCTCATGTCTTCTCTGTCTCCTCACTTGAAAATATCTTCTCTTTGTTTCCTCCTTGTAAATCCGCTGTCATGCTGCCACCATTTGCGCTCTGGTGCACCTGCTCTAAAAGGTGATGAGAGCTGACTTTCTGATTGGTTTATTACACGGTCGGATGAACTCACCCATGAATTAATCAAGGCACTTGTGCACAGCTGATAGGTGAATCCTGCTGTGTGCTGCTGGTGCAAGATGGCAAAGGTGGATTTCAACACACCTTGAATAAATTAAATTAATTGAACTTGTGCTTTATATCAGTATAAGATGGGGTCCCGGGGGCGGCACAATGGCGCAGTGGTTAGCGCTGCCACCGCACAGCAAGAAGGTCCTGGGTTCGAATCCCCGAGCCGGCAGGGCCTTTCTGTGTGGAGTTTGCATGTTCTCCTCGTGTCCGCGTGGGTTCTCTCCGGGTACTCCGGCTTCCTCCCACAGTCCAAAAGACATGCAGCATAATAGGTTGATTGGTGACTCTAAATTGCCCGTAGGTGTGAGTGGTTGTTTGTCTCTGTGTGTCAGCCCTGCGATGAACTGGCGACTTGTCCAGACTCCAGCTCCCCGCGACCCTCACGGATAAGCGGTTACAGAAAATGGATGGATGGATGGATCAGGTCCCCAAGTCTCTCTGTGACTCCTCCCCTCCTGCAGAGCCTGAAGCAGCTGTCTGACACGCCCATTTCATTTCCTCATTCATAGTCGTGCTGATGCATTCTGATTCTGCTTTGACATATCAAAATATCAAAGTGCATATCAGAATTCATTAACTGGCAGAAGTTTAAGTGTTTAAAAACATGAAATTCCATTAGATATTACCAAAACATGAACACATTTTTGATTGATCTTTCATCAGTGTGAGGACACAGACAGAGACCTGTCACATCGTGCATTCATACTTGGCTCAGAATAAAATCTGTACATCGTCTTTCCTTAAAACACCCACTTTAAAAACGTCTACACTAGATCATGAAGTTCTCATGTCTTTATCAAATACAAGAGAACTGATGACACGTTGGAAACAAGGTTTCAACAGTTATAGCAGATAAGTGACAAATACTCATGACTGAGAAAAGAGAAATGTACCATTTTATGTCTTTTTCACTGTAAAGTTGTCCAGATGCCATACGATCTCTGGGAGTTCGTTGAGCTTCATCTCAAGCCAAGATGTTTACAGAAGAAGGGGTCAATCTCACGGAGACTCTCAATCATCTCTGAATCTCCACCTTTGTCACTCACTGTGTCTATGACAAAACGAGCTTTGTCTCTGTGGTTTTGGAAATCGTCTGCTGACTCCCTCTCAGCTTTAGACAGCACTGTTTTGTCGACTTTTGAGATTAGGTTCTGATATACCATTGATGAAGCTGCTCCGTATGTCCAACAGTCTGTCGTTTGGAGGGAGATTCAGAGCGCTCAGCCCACAGGACCTTTTTACTGCTGTGGACGAAAGACAGACTCGTCTTTCCCAGACACTCTCAGAGCTTTTGTTTTCTCTCAAAAACAGTTTAATGTGTTTCATGATTTTGCCTAAAATCACCTGGAATGATGGTAAGTAGTTGTCATAGTTGTCACAGTCAAATTCTGCTTCAGTTGGTTGAACTAGAACTGAGTTGTCTTCAGGACAGGTGGACAGTGTGTATTCCTGCTTTGGACGCAGTTTACAGTGAGAGGACGTCTCGATGTAGATCTCTTCTCCAACTAACTTCTTCCTGGTGCGCAGCACATCCCGGAGCACGATATTCACTGGTAGCAACAACACATTGAGGAGAGATTCAGGATCAGGATCAGGATCAGCTGGAGGCCTGTAGAACAGCAGAACCAGCGCTCGGACCGGGTCAGGTGGTGAGTCTTCATCCTTCACATTACCGAAACCAGAAAAGCCTGTGATGTTTATGATGACATGAGTTTCTGTTGTCTTCTGAGGGACAATAAACTGGATGCCCTCATCATTCACATGAGCCACTGACAAGAATTCACATCCACCTGTGGAGCGGATCTCACAGTGTGGGAGATGAAGCTGACACACAGACTGCTGCAGACATTTGATGTCAAACACGGGGTCCTGCAGGCTGCTTGTGATGTTGGGCCAGTAGCCTCCTGTCCCAGGAGACAGTCCTGTAAACCACGTCCCCTTCTCCCTCCATGTGGAACACCAGGCCTGTCACACTGCACTGGTACAGGCCTGGAC
This sequence comes from Lutjanus argentimaculatus, assembly GCA_034769285.1. NCBI lineage: Eukaryota > Metazoa > Chordata > Actinopteri > Lutjaniformes > Lutjanidae > Lutjanus > Lutjanus argentimaculatus. Next base: position 3,885,103 of record JAWZSL010000009.1, on the reverse strand, counting down.
AGGAGCACTGGAACCTGTAGGTTTCATCGTCTTCATCATCAATGATATCAGGTGTAAACTCCTCAAAGCTGCTTTTTAACAACATGTCAGGTAAGCTCTGTGATCGTGTGAAGGTCTTGTTCTCTGGAGAGGTTGTTTGACTCAGTGAGGGAACGCTGTGAGAACGAGACAAACAGCTGGAGTCTCTTTCACTCCAACCAGGATCTGAGGAGGACAGTTGGAGGTGAGAATGGGTTGACTGGTTGTTTGTGACAGAGTAGTTCAAAGCTGTATCACTTGTCTCCACATCATCATATTGTGCCCTGCTTCCCTCAGTGGAGACAGTTGAGTCCTGGGCGACCACAGGACTGTCCTGTGGACATGGAGGGCCACAAACAGTTGGTGCTGTGGACTGAGAGCAGGAGGGTCTACTGAAAGTAGAACTGGAGTTATCAAAGCTGAGGCCACCATCATCTGTGTCTTTTCCTTTTAGAAGATGTAGGATGAGGTCCGACCCTAGTGAAGGAGGAGATAGAAAACGAGCATCTCCATATTCATGAGACGCAGCTTCCCATTTAATGCAGGTGTGTGATGCATCATGTATGCGACCAGACGAATCATCTGATTCTTTTGTTCTGTCATAAAATGCAGCGGTGTCTAAAACATCGTCATTGTTGGTGGAGAGTTGAAAGGTGGAAGGACCAGCTGTTGAATATGGTTCCACATCCCTAATATTACCCTTATCAACTGTTGGCGTAGCCTGTGCTGCAAATGTGGTTTTTTTTGACACAGCTGTGTCTGTGAGTGTGCAAGGTGGAGTCTGACCTAATATGTAGCTAGGGGAACCTATGGTAAAGGGGATATTATGGGAAGCCTTCCTTTGTTGTTTGTTATATCTAGTGTTGTGACCTCTCGAGCTTTCCTTGGTGGGTTTATGAATAAAGTACGACTGAAATCAAGAAGGGGGACCCAAATAAAGGGGCTGGGGACAATGGCAAGTATTACCATAGACAGGAAAAGGGGTAGACTCATCTCTCCAGGATGGAACTCCATAAGTGTTAAGTGAGGATGTGAAATTAAAAGGCAAGTAGGAGACTGTCCTCCCCCCAATGTAGTCTGAGGGTTGTTGAATGGGGGGACAAGAGAGCAGAGGCAGAAAATCTACATTTTCTGGATATAGGTGGCCCGCAACAGGAGGGGTGATGGACTCAAAGCAGGCAGATGGGATGATGAAGGACAGAGGGTTAGGAAACCTGGGGCTGCCATGTTCTGACACACTGAACCCTTCTATGGTGGGTTGTCTTTGTGCTGAACTGAGATCAGGCAAAAAATATCCTCCACCTGACATATCATATGATGGATATCTGACATTCCAGTTAAATGCAGCTGACAACGGGGCTGATTCTGACAGAGGTTCTGATTGAATCACTTTATTAGGAAATGCTTGGTGTTGAATGGATCCAACCGGAACCACAGCACTGTTCATATATGGGGGGCCAGCTACAAGAGGAATAATGGACATTCTTTGTGGCACTGTGGTATGTAACGTATTACATGAAGGACTATAGTGAAGGTATGTGTCAGTCACTTTAACAGAAGGGAAAGGGTCAATGTGGACTGTTGTGGTGGGTAAAACCTGATCTCTTTTCTCCACAATAGCACGTGTGTTGTTGCTGTTGTGGACAGGGCGCCAGCTCGTGTTCTTGTATCGTTGTTGGTGGGGAGGAGAGGGACATGGGGGCTCACTAGATTTAGGTGAGCGATCATGAACATAAAGACTCCTGAAGGAAGAGGGAGTAGTTGAGGAATGATAGCGAGCATTTCTGTGGAAGCTTTTGCTCGGCTGCTTATCCTGAACATCCTCCTCTGAAAACTTCTCACCTGCAGTCATCTGTCTCTCTGAGATGGAAGTTTGATGTCTCTGATTTGATATGATTTTCTTCTTTGCTCATAGTATGTCACCTGTCTTCTTACTTCTTGTCTTCTTCTTGACTGTGTCATACCCAGCAGAGAAGGGAGAGTGAGTTGGCTGATTGGAAACAGAAGGAAGGTTAGGAAATTTGGATTTGCCATGTTCTGATCCTCCTTCAATTGAAAATCTTTGAACATCTGGGCGCCTTTTTTCTGAACTGGGGCCAGGCCAAAAATATTCTGACATTTCTTGTGATGGTTCACACAGAGGACTGGGATAATAATGCTCAGTGAAACAAAGGTCCGCAAGCTGAGATGCAGTCAGTCTGTCTGTCTCCTGCTCACAGTGACATCCAGAGCTGCTCTGTGACTTCGTGTCTGACAGAAGTGAGAATGAAATACAACTATTTAACATGTCTGATGAGCACCAACTTGCAGCAGCGTTTATAATCTGTAGGTCAGAGAAGATAACCGCGTCGCGCGTGAACATGCGTTCATATGCGTGTGCACACTCTCCTGCAGCCTCTGTGGAGACCAGTCTGTCTGTCTGTCTGTCAGTCTGTCTGTCCAGACAACATACGGACATGATGTGACTCCTCCGAGGTGGTCAGGAGTGTAAGAAGTGTTTAGATCCTTAAGCAAAAGTACTAATATCAGACTGTAAAAATACTTCACTACAAGTAAAAGTCCTGCAGTCACAAAACCTTACTGAAGTAAAAGTCTGGAAGTATTATCAGATAAATGTACTTAAAGAAAAAGTATTCATGATGCAGTAAAATGTTCCCTGTCACTGTTATTATGTCTGATGTTTATGGATTAATATTATTGCATTAGTGTTGCTGCTGTTTACTGCTGTAGATGTTTAAGTTTGAACTCATTTTCTTTATAGGCCACTGTTGGCTGGTTTAATCTACAGCAATGCATCATGGTCTATAAGATCATCTAAAGTCTGTAGTATCACTGTCCTGTAAGAATCATGTATCCTTAAAAAGTCAGATGACCACCTTTGTGGATTAATAAGTTCAGTATTTGCCTCTGAGGTGTTGTGTAAAAGCATAAAGTTGGAAAAAAATGGAACTCAAGTACAAAATAAGTACAGTACTTCAAGTAAATGTACTTAGTTGTCTACCTCTGATTAGAACTCTGGACAAATGAAAGATGGACTGACACTCACTGATGACTGATTAAATATTACATTTAAAATCAATTATTCCATTCAGTCATGTTTTAGTATGTTCTACATTTTATATATTCTGAGATTTCTTATTTCTGTTTATGTTAATATTCACTTATCTTAAGATTCTACACAAAATATTCTATTCATTAGATGTTGTTGTTTTTTGCGCTCCATTCTGTTCTAAATCTACTTTCACCTATAGATGGAGCAAACTACCTCTTTAAACTCTGTGCAGGTCTCATGCATCATGGTGTGTTCAATTTGAACTGGAAAGTTGGAATTTCTGAGTTCCCATTTTCCCATTTTTTCAACAGTATGATGGTGTATGATGTTCTGCTGTGATTAAATAATAACTATAGATATAAGTTATCCTGACCATTCATATTAATACAAAAAACATGAATATATAAACCATAGACACACACCATAAACTCCAGTGTTGTGGTTCTATTTAAAATGGAATGAATTAATAAACATCATTTTTAGGGGTGTGAACTTTGCTTAAAATTCAAAATTGTGAACTATGAAAGTAAAGTAGCATCTTTGAGATGGGAAGTGTGAACTTTCACAACACTGTCAATGACACAGCAACAATATACATCGTACAAAAACATGTTTTCCTTTATTTTTTCTTTGTAACCACAGAACCATTCAATACCTGAGCGTTAAACAGTACCAAATAATGTTCATTTTTCATCATGCACCAATAAACTTTTTTTTTTGTTAGAATCCCCTAAATTTATTTTTAATAACTGTGGACAATAAATTATCACAAATATCTGTCATGCAATCCAAAAGTAGTATAGAGTTATTTCTCAAGTAGTATACAGTTATATTTCCATTGGCATGAGGTAAAACAAATAAAAAAGGTTTTAGTACTTAGTAACCTCTCACTCAAACCATTAAGAAGCAAATGGCTCCCCCTGCTGTTTGTTTAAGGTAAAAAATTAATGCCAAAAGGTTGAGATACAGTAAGATATGATCATTTAATGTACAATAAAATAAGACTTCATTGTTTCCTAGGAGGAAAATGAAGTGCCTTTCAAGATTAACCTGAAGATTAATACCAAGCTGAAAAATATTGATCCACTTCAACCACATGAGGTCATAATTTCACCTGAAACAAATCTGACTTCACTGCAGAGTCACAGAGCTGTTTACACTGTTGACAATAATAAAAAGTAAATAAAGGGGCTCCATGAAAACAGCAATTTGACCTGCTGGGTCTTAAAAGTCTCATTCATTTTTGATGGCTCTTGTTACAGAAAACATGTAAACAGCATAAAAACAGAAAATATTAGTAAAATAAAATGACAAGAAGCACCAAAGTGCAAAAGACTACATTCAAGATATTTGGTAAAAACTGTAGATAGTAAAAATTTATAGATTCATAAGAAAAAATGAAATATTTTAAATTCAACATTTAAAAACAGTCCATAACTCGAGTTGATTCATTTGAACAGACAAAAAACAAAATACAGTTATTTATAAAGTTTATATGATGAAAAAAATAGTCAAATAGTAAGTTTGCCTGTTGAAACCTTATGCTCATATACTGTACAGTAAATGTATTCACTACATGATAAAGTTCCCATATCTTCATCAAATACAAGATGACACTTTGGGCCTGATTTACTAAGATCCCAAATAAGGAGTGATAAATTTCTTGTGCATTCTAACATATTTAAATCCTGCTGTCTCCACAGTGTTTATGGCAAGCCGTTTTAACATTTACTAGCTAAGCTGGATATGCATCGCAGATATCCGTAATTCAAGTCTTCCTATTCAGAAATAATGATTCAGATAATCACAGCGTCATTCTTACTAGGACAAATGATGTCACGTTTCCCATTCATGTGTATGGGGTTTGTCATTACAGATAGTCATAATTAAGTTGGAGATATCCACAAGTCACATTACAGATATCTACATCTGAATTACGGATATCCCTAATTCCATTTAGAGATATCTCCAACTCAACTCAAGAGCAATTTACCATTTTTTGCGTTTTTCACAGTAAAGACCTGTTGTCAAGAAGGCATATGATCTCTAGGAGTTGCATCTTGAGCTTCAGATCAGTCCAAGATGTTCACAGAGGAAGGGGTCGACCTCACAGAGAAACTCGATCATCTCTGAACTGGCAGCTTCACCTTTCTTCCTCACTGTGTCGACGACAAAACGAGCTTTGTCTCTGTGGTTTTGGATCTCGTCCGCTGACTCCCTCTCAGAATCAGCCAGCACCGTTTTCTCAAGCAGTTTGTCCAGCAGACTTTTGAGAACAGGTCCTGATATCCCATCGATGAAGCTGCTCCGTATGCCCAACAGTCTGTCGTTTGGAGGGAGATTCAGAGCGCTCGGCCCACAGGACCTTTTTACTGCAGTGGACGAAAGACAGACTCGTCTTTCCCAGACACTCTTGGAGCTTTTGGTTTCTCTCAAAAACAGTTTAATGTGTTTCATGAGTTTTTCTAAAATCACCTGGAATGATGGGAAGTAGTTGTCGTAGTTGTCACAGTCAAATTCTGCTTCTTTTGGTTGAACTAGAACTGAGTCGTCTTCAGGACAGGTGGACAGTGTGTATTCCTGATTTGGATGCAGTTTACAGTATGGGGGCATCTTTATGTAGATCTCGTCTCCAGCTAATTTGTTCCAGGTGCGCAGCACATTCTGGACCACGATGTTCACTGGTAGCAAGAACACATTGAGGAGAGATTCAGGATCAGGATCAGCTGGAGGCCTGTAGAACAGCAGAACCAGCGCTCGGACCGGGTCAGGTGGTGAGTCTTCATCCTTCACATTACCGAAACCAGAAAAGCCTGTGATGTTTATGATGACATGAGTTTCTGTTATCCTCTGAGGGACGATAAACTCGATGCCCTCATCGTTCACATGAGCCACTGACAAGAATTCACATCCACCTGTGGAGCGGATCTCACAGTGTGGGAGATGAAGCTGACACACAGACTGCTGCAGACATTTGATGTCAAACAGGGGTCCTGCAGGCTGCTTGTGATGTTGGGCCAGTAGCCTCCTGTCCCAGGGGACAGTCCTGTAAACCACGTCCCCTTCTCCCTCCATGTGGAACACCAGGCCTGTCACACTGCACTGGTACAGGCCTGGACAGGAGCACTGGAACCTGTAGGTTTCATCGTCTTCATCATCAATGATATCAGGTGTAAACTCCTCAAAGCTGCTTTTTAACAACATGTCAGGTAAGCTCTGTGATCGTGTGAAGGTCTTGTTCTCTGGAGAGGTTGTTTGACTCAGTGAGGGAACGCTGTGAGAACGAGACAAACAGCTGGAGTCTCTTTCACTCCAACCAGGATCTGAGGAGGACAGATGGAGGTGAGAATGTGTTGACTGGATGTTTGTGACTGAGCACTTCACAGCTGTAGCAGCTGACTCCATGTTCACTGGGGCGTCACTGTCACCTCCTGATTTACCTTCAGACTGCAAAGACAACAGCTCAAAAGCATCTTGTGCTCTGCTTCCCTCAGTGCAGACAGTTGAGTCCTGGAGGACCACAGGACTGTCCTGGGGACATAGAGGGCCACAAACAGTTGGTGCTGTGGACTGAGAGCAGGAGGGTCTACTGAAATCAGAACAGCAGTTATCAAAGCTGGGGCCACCATCATCTGTTACTTTTCTCCTTGGAAGATAAAACCTATAGTCTGTCACAAGTGAAGGAGGAGAATAGGGGCACATCCATGCTCTGCCCAAAAGCATCTCATCTCTTTCTTTTGTTTTGTCATAAAAAGCAGCAGCATAATCATGATCACTGGTGAAGAGTTGAAGGGTGGAACGACCAGTTGTTTCATGCAGGTCCATTTCCCTGGTGTTGTACTGACTGACTCCTGTTGAAGCATCTGCTGCAGGGGACTGATTTTTTATCATTCCTGTTTCTGGGAGTATAAAATGTGGTTGATAAAAAACGTTGGTAGCTGACCTATAATTATGTAAAGAACCAATATTAAGGGAAGCTTCCGTACATTTTATCTTAGAGGGTTTAGAACTAAAAGAAGACCGGAAGGGAGGAGGGGAATCCAGAAACGGGTTCTGAGGATGAATTTCAGGTAGGTGACGTACAACACTCCCATGCAGGATGAAGTATGGTGAGGATGTGCTAGGGTAAGGTGAGTATAAGTCTGCTGTTCTTCCCAAAGAGTAACCTGGGGGTTGTTGAAGTTGAGAACTGACAGGCAGAGAGTTTTTAATTGAGCTGTGCTTAGCAATAACAGGTGAACCCATTTTCTCAATGGTACTATGGTCACCTCCAAGCTCACTTTCTGACTGCACTGCAAGCTTAAAGGCATCTTTTTTTAGGCTTTCTCCGGTGATATCTGAGGAACATCTTTGAAGGTCAGCACATACTTGTGCTGAACTAGAACCAGGCCTAACATATCCCCCACCTGTCATTTCATGGGTTAATCCATAGGGACACGGAGGTTCTGGTTCAGTCACTTTACTGGGATATGCTTTTTCTTTCTGTTTTTCTTTGCTGGCTCCATCAAGGAACATGGTGCTGTTTTGTGGAAGAATGAAGAGACTTTGTGACAAACTCCTTAAGTGACTTGTCACTGGAACTACTGAAGGAAAGGGGGGTGTCAGTCAGTTTAAAAGAAGGGCCACTGTGGGCTTTTGTGGGTAAAACATGATCTCTTTTCTCCCAAATCCCACCTTTGGATGCGTGGTTGGGATAACGCTTATGTATCTTAGACTTAAGCCTCCTATTATCTAGCCAGCTATCTTGAGAACTCCAGTAAAAGTGAGAATCACTAGGACTGGGCCTAAACCAAGCACCTCCAACTGACATTTCATTCCATGGTTCATGTGGACTGCTGGCATCCCACTCAAATGCACTTAAATATGAGTTTGACCGGGGTTTTGGTTGACCTGGAGGGCCAGCAACAGGAGAAACAATTAACCTGCCTTGTGGTTCTGTGATACATAACTTCTTATATGAAGGATGATAGATGGGGGCATCAGTCATTTTACGAGAACACTTTGACGGAGGGCCAGAAATATCGGAATATCCGATATGTTGGCTATAATGATCTTCTCTCTCTTTCTCTCTTTTCTCTCCTTTCCCACCTATGGCTGAGTTGACTTGTGAAAGAAGGATGTTTGGATAATGCTGGAATCTTTTGCTTGGCACCTTAACCTGAACACCCTCCTCTGAAAATGTCTCACCAGCAGTCATGTGTTTTTCTGAGATGGAAGTTTGATGTCCTTGATCTTTGTTTAATGACTTTTTTTGGTGTTCGTTCAAGTCTTCCTTCTCTGCCTGTGGGGCGTCACTGGTCAGATGTCCTATTACACTTTCCAGGTAATGTATGTGAGGGTCGGTGAGTCTTTGTGCTGAACTAGAACCAGGCCTAACATATCCTCCACCTGTCATTCCATCCTCACATTGAAGACTACTTGAGTCATGTTGGACTGTTGTGGATGAAACCTGATCTCTTCTCTCCACCTCCTCAACTTGCTCAAAGCTGCTGGACACAGGTTTCAGGCTGACTTGCTTGATTGTTTGTAAAGTTAAAGGAAGAAGTGGAGGGGCAGGACGTTTTTTAGATTCATACCAGCTATCATAACCGTGAACACCATCCTCTAAAAACTTATCTTCTGCAGTCAACTGTTCATCTACGATGGGAGTTTGGTGTTTTTCATGGAATGACTCATTTCTTTCTTCATTCAACTCCTCCTTCTTCTGTGTTGTGTCAGATATTTTTTTGCAACTGCCTGTGTACTCAGGAGCAGGGAAGGTGAAGAGAGTTATTCTCTTGTTTTGTTCCATCTTTTCTTTTTTCAGCTTGATCTCGAATAGAAACCTTTAAAACAGATTCTGCATGTTGGCTACTGTGTTTCCCATCTGGTCCCAGACCCTAAAATAAAGCAGAGACAGAAAAATGAAAATCAATTTCAATGTATAAATGTGTTTGGCATGTTAAAACACAATGCTACATTGATGCTTACCACATTCACTCATTCAAGCCTTTATTTAAGCCTAGAAAAATCAGTAAGGTTTCCCTTATCTATAATAATGTCTGATACAGAGAAATATTCAGTCAGAACAAGTGACATTGTCTATCATCTTCTCGAGTTGTCCAGAGGCAGAGAGAGGGTCAATCTTGAGAATGTGTTGTAGATAATGCCATGGTACACAAAAAGTATCGGCAAATTTTCCAAGTTCAGAATAACCCTGCAGGACTTGACACATAAGATGGTTTAAGAGCAGATTTGGTAGGGTCCAGTGGTCCAGTCCAGCACATATGTTATATAGAGTGGTGAATGTCCAGTAAGGGATTTATGGATAACAGTAACAATAATAATTAAAATAGATTATGAATGTGTGACTGAAGAAATAAGAGAGAAAACTACCTGCTACATGCTACAGTTGACATTTCAGCTAAAAAACATGGTGTAAATGGTGTCTTTTGTGGTTAAATTTTAATGTCGCGGCTCACGGACACTTGGATTACACCACACGAGCAGGATGGAGACATTTTGTGTTTGTTTTGTGTTCTTTTTTTTAACATTTTATCCATGGTCTCCATTCACTGCCATTGTACTGGATTTGGCTGCAACCCTGTTTTCTGCTGAAACTCCAGGATTGTTTAGTGAACTGAAGATCTTCACCATCATCACATCAGCATAGAGGTGAGGACATACTGAGTGGGTTATCATGTAAAGTGGAATATCCTTTTAAGAACAACATTTCTTGATGCAAAACTCCTGTAAGTTTTTACCAAGGAATTTAGGGATTTCAACACTTACAATCCATAATATAACTGAAAGATTCAGAGAAAGTTCAGAGAAATTTCTGCACATAAAACCAAAAACCCACATCACTGTATAAAGGATACTACATGGGCTCAGTAAACAGTTTGTTGCTGCATCTACAAATGCAACGTGAGACTCTACCATGCAAAGAGAAAGACATATATCCATGCCATATATCAACTAGGGATGTGCGCGATTCGTCAACTACGATTTAACGTCACCACGGTGCACTATGCCCCGATGGCCCAGGCAACCCCGGATGTTTTTATCAGCAAAGTCGGACAGATGACAGCTCGTAAAACCAGTGCAGTTTATCAGTGTTTTAATTTAGAACTTGCCACCCTCCTGTTTTTTATTGCCCTTTCCCAATTTCCCTCTGGGATCACAATTCTGTTGTTACTATTATTATTATTATTTTATTATCATTATTGTAACATCTAGTATTAGTATTATTATTTACATACAGCTTACATATTTATATGTACTACTTTTCCGTACACATACTGTAGTTTTACTATTGATGTTCTGTTACTACTGTTCTCTCTGTCTCTGTTCTTTTCTCTCTCTCTTCCACCCCTCCCACCTCCCCTCTTTCCTCCCCTTTTCCTCTTTCCCTCTCAACCCGACCGGTGCCGTCAGATCACCGCCCACCATGAGTCATGGATCTGTCCGAGGTTTCTGCCTGTTAAAAGGAAGTTTTTCCTCGCCGCTGTCGCCAAAGTGCTTGCTTATGGGGGAGTTGTTTCAACTGTCGGATGTAAACAAAATTATTGAGTGTGGTCTAGACCTACTCTATATGTAAAGTGTCTTGAGACAACTTTGTTGTGAATTGGCGCTATATAAATAAAATTTGATTGATTGATTGATTGATTGAATTCTCCTGTATTTCTCCCTGTTTATGAATTTTCACTCCTTTTTTCCTTTTTTCATGATCACAACCCGTTTCTGGCACTGTACAGCATGTATAACCCTCATGACCCTCCAAAAATCAACCGTTTCCACCCAAACAACTATACAACTACGCCAAACCAGATTCTCTGGAGACAAGAATTCCTATCACATATAATGCAAAACACACTTTCTCATAGTTTTTCAACAAAAATATGTGTCTCTGGTGTCTCATAAGACCCCCCTAAATATTAGAGACTGCTATCTCTCTTTCTTTTGTTTGCTCCCCTTTCAAAAAATGTGTTTTCCAAATCTCCAGTCAGATTTGCCTTCCCTTATGATGTCACAATGGGCGTGGCACAACCTCTTGATAGGTGACTGTCCCACCTCCTGAATACCAAGTGAATCACAGTGGGCAGTGCCTGCTGTTCTGGGCAGGTAGCTGACTAATCAGAGCAGACTTGACTTTTTGGGAGGGGAGACAGGATCCAAAATTGCTTCAGACAGATGAAGAGAAATGAGCTGCAAAAATGGCCAGTATTGGTTAAAATAATGTGTTTTATTAACATTAAAGTCTGTAAGGTTTTTTAGGGGCAGGGCAAAAATTAATGCATGAAAGAAAACTGATGAATATTAGACTTATTCTATATTTTTTCCTGAGAATTAAAAGCATTTAACATAAAACAGCTGTTGCAGTGTACTCATTATTTTGTTATTTTCATAGTTTAAAAGTTCCCAAAACGGGAGAAACAAAAATATCAATTACTGAATATCAATTTCAGAATCCTCCCAATTTTTGAGGTCACAAGTACAGCAACAATGACAGCAACATAAACACACACAAACACGATGTGCATATGCTTTATGCCTACCTGTACGCTGGTTTGGGGCTGATTTTGATCTGCCATTGGGGTGATTTTGTCACACACACTTGGTATTGCGCCTGTTGTCAGTTTAATGAGGGGAATCACCTCCACCTGCTGAGTGACACACTTTTCAAAATGTGAGGGGGATGCCCCTCAGAGACAAAGCTGAGCTGCAGAAGCACACAAAGCGTGCTCAAGAGACTCTCTACCTCCTTTGTTCCCATTCTCCTTTCCCCAAAGTTAAGTTTGAATGAAATTGTAAATAAATAAAGGTACAAAGATATAAACGCCTATGAAGTTCTTCCCCCTGGAATGACACACCAAATGCGCCTTTTTATATGAACACACATACAGCCTGAATCTTTGTTGAGATTCTGATTGGGCATCATCAGAGGAAACGCTGTGCTGGTTGGTTAGATTTCAAGCCTGGTGAACTGCTGGAAAAGCACCGGGCTGTTTTTTTGTAATGACTCCCAGCAGAGAGAGAGAGAGAGAGGAAGAGAGAGAGAGCGCTCAGGTTGAGAACGAGAGAGGCAGCGTGTGAATATGGACAGAAGTGTTGATGTGATATAAACTTTGTAAGTAATGAAGCCTGGTGTTACTTCACAATTCTGTGGCTGCAGACTGGAGTCTGTTAACAGTGACAAACAGGCAGATTCATGTTGTGTTCACCCCTACAGAAATACAGATGTTTATCTGTATTTCCATGCATGCATGTCCATACCCCGTCTCCCTCTCTCTCTCTATGGACGCCCATCTCTGCCAAAAAAAGATCCTCTAAGTCATTATGATTATAATGAGAAACTTAACAAAATAATGACTTAAGCTGTGTCCCAATTCAGGGTCTGCATCCTTCGAAGGATGTGTCCTCCGAAGGACGCGGACTTCGGAGGACACATCCTTCGAAGGATGTGTCCTCCCCGTTAACCAAATGGGACGGTCTAGCCTTCGGAGTATTTCCTGGTCGCGTCACCGCCGTTCCCCTCACGTCACCAACTGCCGGCCCAGCCCGCGAAAGACAAGATCGACAGAGGAGAGAGAAAGAAAGAGAGAGAGAGAGAGAGAGAGAGAGAAAGAAAGAAAGAAAGAAAGAAAGAAAGAGAGAGAGAAGGAAAGAAAGAAAGAAAGCGAAAGAAAGAAAGAAGGAAAGAGAGAGAGAAAAGGAAAGAAAGAAAGAGCGAAAGAAAGAAAGAGCGAAAGAAAGAAAGCGAAAGAAAGAAAGAAAGAAGGGAAAGAGAGAAAGAAGGAAAGAGAAGAAAGCGAAAGAAAGAAAGAAAGAAGGAAAGAAAGAAAGAAGGAAAGAGAGAAAGAAGGAAAGAAAGAAAGAAAGAAAGAAAGAAGGAAAGAAAGAAAGAAAGAAAGAGAGAGAGAAGGAAAGAAAGAAAGAAAGCGAAAGAAAGAAAGTAGGAAAGAGAGAGAGGGAGAGAAAGAAAGAAAGAAAGAAAGAGAGAAAGAAGGAAAGAAAGAAAGAAAGCGAAAGAAAGAAAGAAGGAAAGAGAGAGAGAAAGAAGGAAAGAGAGAGAGAAAAGGAAAGAAAGAAAGAGCGAAAGAAAGAAAGAGCGAAAGAAAGAAAGAAAGAAGGAAAGAGAGAAAGAAGGAAAAGAGAGAAAGCGAAAGAAAGAAAGAAAGAAGGAAAGAAAGAAAGAAGGAAAGAGAGAAAGAAGGAAAAGAAAGAAAGAAAGAAGGAAAAAAAGAAAGAAGGAAAGAGAGAAAGAAGGTAAGAAAGAAAGAAAGAAAGAAAGAAGGAAAGAAAGAAAGAAAGAGAGAGAGAAGGAAAGAAAGAAAGAAAGCGAAAGAAAGAAAGAAGGAAAGAGAGAGAGAGAGAGAGAAAGAAAGAAAGAAAGAAAGAGAAAGAAGGAAAGAAAGAAAGAAAGCGAAAGAAAGAAAGAAGGAAAGAGAGAGAGAAAGAAGGAAAGAGAGAGAGAAAAGGAAAGAAAGAAAGAGCGAAAGAAAGAAAGAGCGAAAGAAAGAAAGAAAGAAGGAAAGAGAGAAAGAAGGAAAGAGAGAAAGCGAAAGAAAGAAAGAAAGAAGGAAAGAAAGAAGGAAAGAGAGAAAGAAGGAAAGAAAGAAAGAAAGAAGGAAAGAAAGAAGGAAAGAAAGAAAGAAGGAAGAGAGAAGAAAAGAAAGAAAGAAGGAAAGAGAGAGCGAAAGAAAGAAAGAAAGAAGGAAAGAAAGAAAGAAGGAAAGAGAGAAAGAAGGAAAGAAAGAAGGAAAGAAAGAAGGAAAGAAAGAAAGAAGGAAAGAGAGAAAGAAAGAAAGAAAGAAGGAAAGAGAGAAAGAAGGAAAGAAAGAAAGAAAATGGATCCGGAGGTGATTTTGTTTATTTTTTTCCTCTTCCCTCGCTCTGGAGGAAGAGGAGAGGAGCTTTTACGCACTCCGTCGGCGCCGGCGGCTTGTATATCTCCGGCTGAGAGAGGACCATGCCCAGGTAAACTTGTTATTTGAGCCCACAGTAATGTTATTATTATTAGCTCATTAACAGTTAGGGGTAGTTGGTATACAAAAAGCCTACATTACGTTAATGCTAGACAGGTTAACTGTAGATCGGGTCGTGGTTAATGCCATATCACCTTGATTAATAGTTAAAAACCCTGATCTTGATTTAATATTTCAAATAGATTACATATTTTGGTCATGAATCATCCAAACTAGATTGAGAAGCCTAGATAGAATGATTTCCAAAATCTTTTTATCTTTCACCTCAGACCTTAATGTTAAATTAATCATAAATGAAACCAAGAAATAAGATGTTGCATGGTATATGCTTTTTTTTTGAGCAGGATCAAAAATAGTGGTTTGAATGGGTTTCAATGCGCACATTTTTGTGGAAGGTGTGGGAGTGCTATACTTTTTGTTTACGTTGTTGACAATGGGTTAGGAAATTAAAAATCCTTTAGAAAAAGTTAGAACTCACAAAATACACATCCTGATGCAATTATAAGCTAGTTGCACAAGAAATGAATGAGATATGTTTAAAAATAAAATTCAAAAAACACATAAATGTGTCAAGGTGTAACAGAGGGTTAATTAATCATTTTTCTTCTCCTCTTATTCCACTCCTTCAGACCAGACCCATGTACTGCAGGGTCAACCTGGCTGTGCCTGTCCTGGACAGGTTTTTTAATGGAGGAGACACCAGGCAGGACTTCAGGCTGAGCAGAGAGTCCCTGGCAGTGCTGCTGAACCTGCTCCACCAGGATCGGAGGCATGGATGGGGTGCCACACTAGAGACCTTGGTGTTCCTCTTCTGGCTGGCGAGTGGGGCATCATACAGGGTGGTTTCACGGGTGTTTGGGATGCCTCGCTCCACTGTCCACCGGATCGTCCACCGAGTTACTGAGGAGGTGGTGGCCATTCGCCAGAAGGTCATCCACTTCCCAAGGAGCGCAGAAGACCTGGCGGCAGTAACTCGGGGGTTTGCAGGGCTGGCAAGACACCAAGCTTTTTCTAAAGCTGCTGGTGCGATCGACGGCTGCCATGTCAGGATAAAGCCACCAAGCGGCCCTGATGGTCAGTGCTACATGAACAGGAAGCTGTTCGCCTCCATCATTTTGCAGGCAGTCACTGACCATCAGGGCCGCTTTTTGGACACGTACGTGGGCTGGCCGGGGTCAGTGCATGACGCCAGAGTACTCCGGCACAGCCCACTGTACAGACAGGCTGCTTACCCTCCTCCAGGGCACTTCATCCTTGCAGACGGCGGGTACCCGTGCCTCCAGCATCCACTCCCCCTCATCACTCCCTACAAGCAGCCTGTTCAAGGTGTGGGAGCCCAGCGCTTTAATGCCCATCATTTCCCGGGCACGCTCTATTATTGAGCGTGCCTTTGGAATGATGAAGAGCAGGTTCAGGGCCATTTTTTTTAAAGCGCTGGAGGTGCACCACACCTTTGTGCCTCAGGTAAGTCATCACAAAAAAATGATTCTTATTTTTGAGTACTGAAACAGAGTAAATCAAAATGAATGAAAAATTCTTGTTCATTTTAGGTCATAACAGCATGTGCCGTCCTGCACAACATCTGCCTGGGAGCTGGTGACATCATGCCCCCAGAGGATGAGGTGCAGGATGTCATGCCGGAGGATGAGGGGGAGAACAGGCTGGAGGCCGTCAGTGGTGCTCTGTGGCGGGACCATCTGTCTGCAGAGGTGTCTGCTCTGGAGGAGGGTATCCCAGATCATGACTATCTTTAGTTGGTAAGTAACATAACTTTAAAGCCATTATTCCTACTTGAAGTGTTTTGTAGATGGTTTTGTTTGTTGTAATAATTTATTGTCATTATATTTATATTATTAAACTGTGTAATAATAATTTGCCTCTTTCTTAAAAAATTCTTAGTGACATGGCAGCCGTCGATCAAGTCATCCCTGCAAACCCAGGACGATGTGGTGGACACTGGAGACCGGACCCCCAAACACCCTGAATGCCACCCCAGATGATGTCCCACTGGCCGACAGAAGACACCAGGGTCTTTATTGTGGCATCCCATCCATCCCAGCAGCACTGCCAGGGACTCCTGTTCAGCCTGTTATTGTAAATAATTAGGAATTTCATTAATAATCTATTTAATTATAATAGTTTTTGTTCATAATTATAGTTGTACATATTTTTTAATAATAATCTGTAAATTGTAAATAGTTAGTTCTGTTGTAATTGTGTAAATAGTTGTAAATGTCAAGATTTGTTTTCTATTAAATCACTTGTCAAATCACTTATCAGTTTTTTTTTACTTTATTGAATGAAAGTCAGTAGTATTTAAGCCGCCCTCTTCGATACTCTTGACCACATCAGCTCTTCTGATGTATTGGCATTTATTCTTCCAAATAAATTTGAAGTTTAAATTATTAATAAGTTTAGTCATTTTGTCTGAGAAAGTTCAGAGTTCAGAATAGTTTTACATTTATCCACATTTTTACAAACATTTTCCCTCTCCCTTATTTCTTTATTCTTGATAATAACTATACCCAAATATTTCACTTGACTTTTGACCGAAATGTTACATATTGAGAGTGCCGGCTGATCATGAAGTGCAAATATTTCACATTTATCAATATTTAGTTTCAAGCCTGACGCTTTGGAAAATATGTTGATGGAGTTTAATACTTTAGGAGTTTGCTCTTTATTTTTTTAAAATAAAGTTGTATCACCCGCAAATTATTATATTTCTTTCCAAAATATTTATTCCTTCAATACCATTATTTTTTATCATAATTGATAATAGCTCGGCTACCATAATAAATAACAAGGGAGAGCTGTTGCAACCCTGTCTAATACCCCTATTTACCTGAAATCTTGGGCAGGTACCTTGTTCCAAAGCTACACAACTATTAATATCTTTAACATACCAATCAGGTTTATGAATTTTTGACCAAAACCAAAATAATCTAAAGTACTTAATATGAAGGGGTGCTCCACAGAATCAAAAGCCTTATAGAAGTCTAGGAAGAGAATGAACCCCTCCTCTGATACTACTACATGACTGTAATCGATCAGATCCAAAACCAGTCGTATGTTGTTGTGAATAGATCTCCCATTTAGGAAGCCAGATTGCGTTTCATCAATAAGTTGTGACAAACCATTTTTAAGTCTAGCAGCTATACATCCTGACAGCAATTTATAATCAGTGTTGAGAAGTGTAATAAGTCTTAAATTGTCCCTGAAAAGTAGCACTTGATGCTGTTTGCTAACACTTTTATAAATTGTACTTAAGTTGTAAGTACGAAATGCAAGATGACATGTGACAATATAACAATAATTTAATTTTTAAAACATAAAAACTTATTTACAGCAGGAATTCAGAACAACATAACTATAAAATGACATAACTATATACAATATAAAATTGAAATTAAATAAATAGATAACTAAAATGAATAACTACAACTAATTAACTATATACAATATAAACAAAACTAACGCCGCTCCACCAGTCTCTCGAGGAGAGAGAAGAACCTCTCCATCCTCTCCCGGCTCTCTCTCTCTCTCCTCTCCTCCGCCTCCCTCTGCTGCCTCATGTCCTCCCTCAAGAGGTCCAGCAGCTCATCCCTCTCCCTCCTCCTCTTCCTCCGGGGCCCCGGGACTGGCTGCTCCTCCTCCTCCTCTTCTCCCTCTTCATCTCCCTCCTCCTCCTCCTCCTGCTGACCCACCGCTGCAGCTGGCCCTGGTGTGTCATCAGGGAGTGAGGCTATCAGGACAGGGGGGGCGATGGACGGCCTCTGTCCCAACACCTCATCCATGACCTCAAACCAGGGCCAGGTTGCAGCGGTGGGCTTCCCGCTGACCCCCTCTCCTGTCCCTGGGTATTTGCAATCCTAAGGCAGTGGAAATCATTCACGTCAGCAACTTTCAGCAAAGTATGTATTTATTTGGATGGTTATAACAAATATAAGTTCGTTTCCACATCATCATTCAAATCTGCACCTACCTTACATATTTTTTTTAAATTATCCCATTTTTTCTTTGCCTGTTGGGGCTCCACCCTCCCCAACAGGCCCATCTTTTCCAGTATGATTCTAAACACAGAGAAACAAGAGAAAAGGTCAGCACAAGATCACATTAACACGGGGATGCAAAGATTTAGAAGTGACATCAGGACACTGACAAATGGCCTATTTATTATTGCTTACCTCCACCCTACTGCCGCCGAATGTTTGGCCCCTGTAAATAAATTCTGGTTCGCCCCTCTCATCCTAATGAATTTCTCTGTCTGCTCTTTGCTCCCTAAAACACAATAAAACATATTTTGTGTTACAACAAAAGAAAAAGGATTAAAATATTTTTAAAAAAATCATAATGATTGATTGATTGATTTATCTATCTATTTATTTATTTACTCACTCCAAACGTTTTACTAGACTTTAGAATTCACAGTCTGTAAAAATAAAATAAATTTTATTTTAAATCAACATAAAATAATACAAATTCATTGGTCTTTTTATGTACATTATATGAAGCAACCTCTGAACCTCAAACATTTGAAAGTGAAGTTTTTATAGCATCAAGCTAACCATTACTCAGCATTAATAGTCACATATTTTAACTGAATTTTGGGGTTTTGGTTTAACATATATGGCATTGGATGTTCAGTGGATGGATGTGAGTAAAAACCGAATATTTTGTTATAATATAAGTCTGAATACTTACATTTATACGTCGAATCTCCACTAGATGCCGCCATTTCAGTTCACTTTTTTCGACTGAGCAGCAGCAGCAGCACGCAAAGCATCTTGGGATACGGGAGCCCGCGAAGGATAGTAGCGGTGCATCCTCCGAAGCGGCACCCAACGGCTGAGAAGGAGGACACATTTGAAGCGCGCATTTGAAGGATCCTTCGAATTTGGATGAATTGGGACAGGCCTTCGCGCAGTGTTGTGACGTAACTGGCCTTCAAATGCGTCCTTCGAAGGATGCAGACCCTGAATTGGGACACAGCTTTAGTCTTTCAAAATAATTATGTGAAATCCCAAAATAATGACTTACTATTGAAAAATAACATGCAATCTTCTCAAAACAATGAGTTTGTGTAGTTAGGTTTTTATTTAAAGACCATGTATGACAGACTGCAGCACTAAAGAAAGACACAAAGAAGTAATATAAATATATATAAAAAAATTATAGCTGCTGCGCAGCAATGGTCGGGGCCGGGCAATTTTAGGCAAAATTAGGCAATTCTGAGCAACAAGCAGAGTGTAGGAAGATGAAAAAAAGGTGGCATTCTAATGTGCATTTTACATCAGTTGAGGCTTGAACTCACAATTTCTGGCACAAGAGACTCTGCATATTGACTGATAGCTAAGCCAAATAAACAGGGAAAAGAGACAAGGGATAACAGGGAAACGTGTTGATAAAGAGTATTTGTCTCTTCCCAAAACTCCCTGAATCATAATTATTTTAACCTTAGTAGTCTCTAATCCACATAGCATGATACCTGAACATAAGGCTTTCACATTTGAAAGTCCATCCTGCCTTAGCTGAGGCTCGAACTCACGACTTCTGACACTGAAGTCAGTCTTTTATCTCACTGAGATAATTGGCAAGTGACAGTTCATGTGTGGCTTCACAAATTGACTAAGCCAAGGATCAGGGTGCCAGGCAGCAGCCATCCATGCCATGGAAAAGCACATTTCAAAGTGAAAGTTCCAAAGCTGTAGCACATATGGTTGATTTGTTGTGAATTTTCAAAGTTTTGAAATTTAGAGGCTTGCTGTAGCGCCACCATCAGGACTATTGTCTTGTGTTTCCAGTTGAGGACATCTGGCATGGGACTGGACCTTTGTGAAAAGTTTGGGTAGATTTCTCATATGGAAATGTTGTACAAGCTGAGGCTTGAACTCACAACCTTCAACACCAAGAACCATCCTCTATCTCACTGAGCTAATTGGCAAATGGAAACACCACTTGTAGCTTCACAAATTGACTAAGCCAGTCACCTGTGTGCAAGACAGCAGCTGTTAGCATGTAAAGGCAGATTTCAAATGGCTGTCAAAAATTCAGTTATTGAGACAAAAATCCCAAAATACACAAATTGCATCTAGACAGCATGGAGATGTTGGTCATTAGTTTTTAACAATGATTTATTGGCTCCAAAAGTGAAAAACTGATGTTTAAAAATGACATTTTTGCATTGACTCCAACTGTTCGCATGAGAGTGAAATTCAAAATGCTGTAAAAAATTCAGTTTTTGAGATAAAATTCTGATATTTTCCAAACATCATCTACCATGACTCTAAAATTTTGTCTTTTTTTTTCATGAACATTGAAAATGTATTTAGCAAGAATTTGCAAGTATATGTTTATAATACCCTTTATAGTCAAACATTTTGATGCACTGTAGGCTCAATTTTTGATAAATCAAAAATCTATGTGGATCGTTTATGTAGGACAGTCTGAAGATGCTCTGTAGCAAGTTTGGTGTCAATTGAACAAAAATTGTGGGAGGAGATAGGTTTAATAAGTTTTACAGTTTTTGAAAAAAACAGAGTGATGGACTTCATAATTTGCAATAGGTTTAAATGTACAAAAGTTTCTTCAGTATCGGGGCTACGTTTTGGTGAAAGTTGTAAATCTGTAGCACATATGGTTGATTTATTATGAATTTTCAAAATTCTGAACTTTAGAGGCTTGCTGTAGCGCCACCATCAGGACTATTGGCCTGTTTTTGCAGCTGAGGCAATCTGACATGGGACTGGACCTTTGTGCAAAGTTTGGTCATTTTTCGTGCATGGGAAGTAGGATTTCCTCGGAAGAAGAAGAAGAAGAAGAAGAAAGAAGAACATGCAGGATAACAATAGGGTCCTGGCAGCTTAGGCTGCCCGGCCCCTAATAATCCAAAATGTCACAGGTTTGAATTGAGGTCCTGTAATTGTCCTGGCATGGAAATGATAATGATTAGATGACAGAACAAAATAATGACATATTAACATTTATTTTGGGTTAATTATTTATTAGTCTATATCAATATAGTAATTAAAAATAATCTCTGGTATAATTGATACATCAGTTCTCCAGAGAGCTGCAATCTGCAACAACAGAGGCCAAACAATCAGCCCATTCAGAACAGGCAGAGAGGAGAAAACTATAATATTAAACAAATATAAAAAAAAGAGGGTTATCATAATCATCATAATCCAGACTGAAAGCAACACAGCTGCAGCTGACAGATGCAGGAAGACCGGCTGAATGAATAAATAAATAAATAAATGTAAAAAAAAAATAAATTAATGTCTGGTTTTCAACTGGGAGAATCACTTTGGACATGGTCTTAAAGTTTCACTGCTCCATCATTAGTGCATAAATAGATCTGGTTCTAGTTACAATTTAATTAATGTTGTTTTTAATGTGCTGTTAGATGTATTGTAATGTTGTGTGAGACAGTTTTAGACTCATTCTCTCAGCTGCACGCTGCTCTCAAACTGGTTTGGGAGAGAAATATATTGATTAAATATTACTGATCATTTTTCTGTCATCTGATCTGCAGACAGATGACCCAACGTATTAAATTATATACTTCTGTGGTCTCTGTTTAATATGAATATGTATATTTAGAATAACGCACAAGTCAGTTAGAGCGCAGTATAAAACAGCATTGTGAGCGAATAAAAATAAATATAAAAACATAATTCAAAGCAGTCAGTGGGCTGACCTCCGTATCTTTTTTTAAATACAAGTACAACATTTTAATGTTTCAGTCAGTCTCTGTTGTGGTATAAAGTCTGTATATACAAACACAATGAAGTAACACTCCAGGAGGGACATCCTGACTGACTGTGGTGAGCTTGCTTTGAACTTACTTCAGTGTTGTTTCCGGTTTCTTTGAGAGGTGTAGGTATCGCCACATCAGAGCCTATGATCAAACTCTACAAACATCTTTTTTAATAAGTTAAAATGTTTGATCCCTTGATTTCCACAGTCAAGCAGTCAGTCGTGTGTTAACCTTGGCAATGGATTATTTATTGTTGTGTGTGTGTGTGAGTGTGTTTGTGTGTGTTCCTCATTGTTCACTTACCAAGTCAGAAAGAGAACTACAGACGTCTCTCTGATTAACTGTGTGGTCTCTGCCGGTCGGTGTCTTGGACAGCTGTGGTCCCTCGAAGCATGGTCGGAGGACGCAGGTGGTGAGTCCCGGTAACTGGCACGTTGGCACGGTTAACTTCGGGGTTTCCGCGTCAGCTCGCTCTTGAATATATGGGCGGAACATCATGCCACTTAAGTCCACATTTCAGTTTTCGGTTTCACAACCATTTATTTTGTTTTGCAAAGGAGATGGCAAACCCAGTGAATTACAAAGGTCCGCAAGCTGAGATGCAGTCTGTCTGTCTGTCTCCTGCTCAGTCACATCCAGAGCTGCTCTGTGACTTCGTGTCTGACAGAAGTGAGAATGAAATACAACTATTTAACATGTCTGATGAGCACCAACTTGCAGCAGCGTTTATAATCTGTAGGTCAGAGAAGAAAACCGCGTCGCGCGTGAACATGCGTTCATATGCGTGTGCACACTCTCCTGCAGCCTCTGTGGAGACCAGTCTGTCTGTCTGTCTGTCTGTCTGTCAGTCTGTCTGTCTGTCCAGACAACATACGGACATGATGTGACTCCTCCGAGGTGGTCAGGAGTGTAAGAAGTGTTTAGATCCTTAAGCAAAAGTACTAATATCAGACTGTAAAAATACTTCACTACAAGTAAAAGTCCTGCAGTCACAAAACCTTACTGAAGTAAAAGTCTGGAAGTATTATCAGATAAATGTACTTAAAGAAAAAGTATTCATGATGCAGTAAAATGTTCCCTGTCACTGTTATTATGTCTGATGTTTATGGATTAATATTATTGCATTAGTGTTGCTGCTGTTTACTGCTGTAGATGTTTAAGTTTGAACTCATTTTCTTTATAGGCCACTGTTGGCTGGTTTAATCTACAGCAATGCATCATGGTCTATAAGATCATCTAAAGTCTGTAGTATCACTGTCCTGTAAGAATCATGTATCCTTAAAAAGTCAGATGACCACCTTTGTGGATTAATAAGTTCAGTATTTGCCTCTGAGGTGTTGTGTAAAAGCATAAAGTTGGAAAAAAATGGAACTCAAGTACAAAATAAGTACAGTACTTCAAGTAAATGTACTTAGTTGTCTACCTCTGATTAGAACTCTGGACAAATGAAAGATGGACTGACACTCACTGATGACTGATTAAATATTACATTTAAAATCAATTATTCCATTCAGTCATGTTTTAGTATTTTCTACATTTTATATATTCTGAGATTTCTTATTTCTGTTTATGTTAATATTCACTTATCTTAAGATTCTACACAAAATATTCTATTCATTAGATGTTGTTTTTGTGCTCCATTCTGTTCTAAATCTACTTTCACCTATAGATGGAGCAAACTACCTCTTTAAACTCTGTGCAGGTCTCATGCATCATGGTGTGTTCAATTTGAACTGGAAAGTTGGAATTTCTGAGCTCCCATTTTCCCATTTTTTCAACAGTATGATGGTGTATGATGTTCTGCTGTGATTAAATAATAACTATAGATATAAGTTATCCTGACCATTCATATTAATACAAAAAACATGAATATATAAACCATAGACACACACCATAAACTCCAGTGTTGTGGTTCTATTTAAAATGGAATGAATTAATAAACATCATTTTTAGGGCTGTGAACTTTGCTTAAAATTCAAAATTGTGAACTATGAAAGTAAAGTAGCATCTTTGAGATGGGAAGTGTGAACTTTCACAACACTGTCAATGACACAGCAACAATATACATCGTACAAAAACATGTTTTCCTTTATTTTTTCTTTGTAACCACAGAACCATTCAATCCTGAGCGTTAAACAGTACCAAATAATGTTCATTTTTCATCATGCACCAATAAACTTTGTTTTTGTTAGAATCCCCTAAATTTATTTTTAATAACTGTGGACAATAAATTATCACAAATATCTGTCATGCAATCCAAAAGTAGTATAGAGTTATTTCTCAAGTAGTATACAGTTATATTTCCATCAGCATGAGGTAAAACAAATAAAAAGGTTTTAGTACTTAGTAACCTCTCACTCAAACCATTAAGAAGCAAATGGCTCCCCCTGCTGTTTGTTTAAGGTAAAAAATTAATGCCAAAAGGTTGAGATACAGTAAGATATGATCATTTAATGTACAATAAAATAAGACTTCATTGTTTCCTAGGAGGAAAATGAAGTGCCTTTAAAGATTAACCTGAAGATTAATACCAAGCTGAAAAATATTGATCCACTTCAACCACATGAGGTCATAATTTCACCTGAAACAAATCTGACTTCACTGCAGAGTCACAGAGCTGTTTACACTGTTGACAATAATAAAAAGTAAATAAAGGGGCTCCATGAAAACAGCAATTTGACCTGCTGGTCTTAAAAGTCTCATTCATTTTTGATGGCTCTTGTTACAGAAAACATGTAAACAGCATAAAAACAGAAAATATTAGTAAAATAAAATGACAAGAAGCATCAAATTGTACTAAAATCAATAATATGAAGCACCAAAGTGCAAAAGACTACATTCAAGATATTTGGTAAAAACTGTAGATAGTAAAAATGTATAGATTCATAAGAAAAAATGAAATATTTTAAATTCAACATTTAAAAACAGTCCATAACTCGAGTTGATTCATTTGAACAGACAAAAAACAAAATACAGTTATTTATAAAGTTTATATAATGAAAAAAATAGTCAAATAGTAAGTTTGCCTGTTGAAACCTTTCTGCGTTCATATACAGTAAATGTATTCACTACATGATAAAGTTCCCATATCTTCATCAATTACAAGATGACACTTTTGGCCTGATTTACTAAGATCCAAAATAAAGAGCGCTAAGTTGCGTGTGCATTCTGACATATCGCACGTTTGGTTGCTGTGTGTTTTGTGGGTGATCTGCAAACAATTGAGTAACTCACAGCAGGTTGTGGTTATAGTTTCTGCAAATAGGCTGCAATAAATTTATGTTTTAATAATGATGTTTTTCTGCGTTAAGGATTATTGAATAAAAGTAAAAATAAATGCATACCTCAAACAGCTCATGAAAAATGACTTTAAATCAGATTTTCGCCTCTTCACCACAATAACAGCAGCCATCTGTCCACAACACTGGGCTGATTAGCACCTTCCTTTAAAACACATTAAATACAGACGCAGTCACAGCCGCTGCAAATTATTTTCAGTCTCTGTAAATCACAGTGCATGTGCTAAATTAACCTTTTTGAATTTTCTCCTCCCAGTATTTTGCATGCATATTGCATATTCCTGAGTGCAAATGTACTAAATGAACAGTGCATATTGTCTTGCACATTTGAAAGAAGTTGGTAGATAATTTTTGTGCATTTGTTTGTGGGTGATATCAAGTTTGCACACGTTTTTACACATGCAAACCTTTAGTGAATCAGGCCTTTGGCATTTTAACAATTGTACCAGATAAGTTGCAGCCCAACTACTCAAGAGCAATGTACCATTTTTGGTTTTTTTTCACAGTAAAGGCCTGTTGTCAAGAAGGCATACGATATCTAGGAGTTGCAGGATGATTAGTTTCTCAGCATCAGGTCAACATGCGTTCATGTACCACCTGTTGACTGAGCTTCAGATCAGCCCAAGATGTTCACAGAGGAAGGGGTCGACCTCACAGAGAAACTCGATCATCTCTGAACTGGCAGCTTCACCTTTCTTCCTCACTGTGTCGACGACAAAACGAGCTTTGTCTCTGTGGTTTTGGATCTCGTCCGCTGACTCTCTCTCAGAATCAGTCAGCACCGTTTTCTCAAGCAGTTTGTCCAGCAGACTTTTGAGAACAGGTCCTGATATCCCATCGATGAAGCTGCTCCGTATGCCCAACAGTCTGTCGTTTGGAGGGAGATTCAGAGCGCTCGGCCCACAGGACATTTTTACTGCTGTGGACGAAAGACAGACTCGTCTTTCCCAGACACTCTTGGAGCTTTTGGTTCCTCTCAAAAACAGTTTAATGTGTTTCATGAGTTTTTCTAAAATCACCTGGAATGATGGGAAGTAGTTGTCGTAGTTGTCACAGTCAAATTCTGCTTCAGTTGGTTGAACTAGAACTGAGTCGTCTTCAGGACAGGTGGACAGTGTGTATTCCTGCTTTGGACGCAGTTTACAGTGTGGGGACGTCTCGATGTAGATCTCATCTCCAACTAACTTCTTCCTGGTGCGCAGCACATCCCGGAGCACGATGTTCACTGGTAGCAACAACACATTGAGGAGAGATTCAGGATCAGGATCAGCTGGAGGCCTGTAGAACAGCAGAACCAGCGCTCGGACCAGGTCAGGTGGTGAGTCTTCATCCTTCACATTACCGAAACCAGAAAAGCCTGTGATGTTTATGATGACATGAGTTTCTGTTATCCTCTGAGGGACGATAAACTCGATGCCCTCATCGTTCACATGAGCCACTGACAAGAATTCACATCCACCTGTGGAGCAGATCTCACAGTGTGGGAGATGAAGCTGACACACAGACTGCTGCAGACATTTGATGTCAAACAGGGGTCCTGCAGGCTGCTTGTGATGTTGGGCCAGTAGCCTCCTGTCCCAGGGGACAGTCCTGTAAACCACGTCCCCTTCTCCCTCCATGTGGAACACCAGGCCTGTCACACTGCACTGGTACAGGCCTGGACAGGAGCACTGGAACCTGTAGGTTTCATCGTCTTCATCATCAATGATATCAGGTGTAAACTTCTCAAAGCTGCATGGCTCAGTTGTTTGACTCAGTGAGAGAACGCTGTGAGAACGAGACAAACAGCTGGAGTCTCTTTCACTCCAACCAGGATCTGAGGAGGACATTTGGAGGTGAGAACAAGTTGACTGGTTGTTTGTGACTGAGAGGTCCAAAGCTGTATCACTCATCTCCATTTCCATCAGGAAATCATCATCTTGTGCTCTGCTTCCCACAGTGTAGACAGCTGAATCCTGGGGGACCACAGGACTGTCCTGTGGACATGGGCCATAAACAGCTGGTGCTGTGGACTGAGAGCAGGAGGGTCTACTGAAAGTAGAACTGGAGTTATCAAAGCTGAAGCCACCACCATCTGTGTCTTTTCTGTCTGGAAGATGTAAGGCTTGGTCTTGTGGTTGTGAAGAAGTGTCAGGAGGTGCAGAAAATCGAATTCTGAACAATGATAAGGTGTCTTCGTCCAGCACCATCTGACTCATTCCTGTGCGCTCTTCAGAAAATTCAGCGAAATCCCTGCCGGAGAGTTCAAGGCTGCAGAGAGATTCTTCACTGAGGTACACTTGTTCCATTTCTCTGGTATCATCCTGCATGGGTCCTGACATACTGGCAGCAGACAGCAGCTCCGGTGTATGTAATGTAATATCAGGTGTAAACTCCTCAAAGCTGCTTTTTAACAACATGTCAGGTAAGCTCTGTGATCGTGTGACGGTCTTGTTCTCTGGAGAGGCTGTTTGACTCAGTGAGGGAACGTTGTGAGAACGAGACAAACAGCTGGAGTCTCTGCCCAAGGTCTGCCCTTGTGCTATTGAAGGAGTAGTAGGAAAATAACCAGAAGAACCACACAATAGTTCTTCATCACTTTCAATCGTCCAATCCATTCTGGCTCTCTTTCCACAAATTCAGCAGAGGCCGAATCCTCGTCATCACTGCTGGAGAGTTGAAGGTTGGCGGCACCAGTTGGTGAACATGCGTCCATTTCTCCGACATCATCCCGCATGTGTTCTGACGTGCCACAAAGGTAATCAATGATAGGAGCAGTAGTAAAGGAATCTTTCTTATGTTTTTTCTCACTTCTGAGGCTGTGACCTTTAGATTTTCTCTTGCGGCATGCAGATGTTGAAAAAGACTGTGAGGAAGGAGGGGGAACACTGATGCTGACTTCACTAGTTTCATGATCAGAGTCAGTTGGGTCAGTACGAACAGTGATGTCAGGTGTAAACTCCTCAAAGCTGCTTTTTAACATGTCAGGTAAGCTCTGTGATCGTGTGAAGGTCTTGTTCTCTGGAGAGGCTGTTTGACTCAGTGAGGGAACGCTGTGAGAACGAGACAAACAGCTGGAGTCTCTTTCACTCCAACCAGGATCCGAGGACGGGATTTGGAGATGAGAATGGGTCGGCTGGGTGCTCATCCTCAGGGTATAACTGTCACCTCCTGAGTCATTTTCAGACTGTACAGACAACACCTCAGATGCATCTTGTGCTTTGCTTCCTTCAGTGCAGACAGTTGACTCCTTGAGGACCAAAACAGTCTTTCTTCTCTGTGGATGCTGAGGAACAGTTGGTGCTGTGGACTGAGAGCAGGTAGGTATAGCAAAAGCAGACCTGGAGCTATCAAAGCTGGGGCCACCATCATCTGTGTCTTTTCTGGTTGGACCTAGTAAGGCCTGGCTTTGTGCTGGTGAAAAAGGAGTAGAAGGAAAATAACCACCTCCACAAGATGCAGCTCTCAACACTGATGTGGTGTCTTCATCATATCCACTCATCCAATCAATTCTGGCTCTCTTTCCATAAATTTCAGCAGAGTCTGAATCCTCATCATCACTGCTGGAGAGCTGAATGGTGGCGGGACCAGCTGTTGAATGTGGTTCCATTTCTCTGGTATCATCCTGCATGTGTCCTGACATGCCAGCAGGGTAATCAATGACGGAAGCAGTACTATAGGAATCTTTCTTATGTTTTTTCTCACTGTGACCTTTAGATTTTCTCTTGCGGCATGCAGATGTTGAAAAAGACTGTGAGGAAGGAGGGGGAACAGTGATGCTGACTTCACTAGTTTCATGATCAGAGTCAGTTGGGTCAGTACGAACAGTGATATCAGGTGTAAACTCCTCAAAGCTGCTTTTTAACATGTCAGGTAAGCTCTGTGATCGTGTGACGGTCTTGTTCTCTGGAGACGTTGTTTGACTCAGTGAGGGAACGCTGTGAGAACGAGACAAACAGCTGGAGTCTCTTTCACTCCAACCTTTCTTGTCCTCCATCTCTGTTTTTCATCTGGTGAAAATGAAAATGAAAAGGAAAAATTAAAATCTATGAAACACAATTCTACATTGCTTCTTATACCACACATAACAATAAGATCAGGAGAGGATTTGAAAATAAAAGGAATAAAACTTGCTAACTTCAACTTCATCCGGTCAAGCAATGGGGAAGGAGGAAACTTATCTTGTAGGAATGATAACTGTGGCACAAAAAGGATTTTCACAGATCCACACGTGGTTGTAAAGTTTCCTGAATTTAAGGATTATAGCAGTTTGACTTGTTTCCCCACTTGGAGTAGAAGTAAGGAAGAAAGGAGAGGTGAGGGGCGTCTAGGGGGGATTTCCAGAGTGTGTATGAGTGTTACAGGCCATAACAGGTCAGCACAGCGTCAAAAGAGAATGAAGAAAAGTTAAAGTAAATAAGTTCAGAGCACAAAAAAGGTTTGTCATAAGCTGAAGCTGCAAAGAAAGTGGAAGAGGAACCAGATTTTTGCCATTTCTGGCATATTGGCATGGTGATTAATTGTGTGGTTGAATCACAGAACAAATCTAAGTAAAATACTGCTGGATGCTGCCAGGACACTGTAAAAACGAAAATGTTGACAACTCAAACTCAAAACGTACTGCAATAGATTTGTGATTTTTGAGCAAAACTCAAATTCTGAAGTCTTATCAACCACTGATCTGTTGTTAAGACAATTTTCTTCTTCTTTCAGTTTCAGAAGCCTTCAAAATTGTGTTTGAAGTGAAAGTGAATGAAGGTTTTAATATCTTCCCCGACTCTCTGCCCCCATTTCCTGTCATATCCTCAGCTGTCCTATCAAGTAAAGGCACATAAAGCCAAAAATATTATTGCTATTATTATAATTATAATTTTCCATATTTTCAAATAAAACCATTTAATTACAGAGTACTTTTGTTTGAGGTTCTAAAACTCAAAGATTCAAGTTTAAATAAAGAAGAAAATTAAATTATCTCAACTTACTTCATAGGTCAGCAAAGCCTTTTTAAGTTTATTTCAAAACTTAAAGACTTTGAAAACAAAACTTTTTTTTTTCTGTGGTGAAGATTCAGGAATGTTGTGGACATTTTGGTAGAAATTTTAGATACTACACTAAGGGGGCGCTCACTACTTCCACTTACTAGATTGAATCTAGTAGGTTGATTCAACCAGTAGGTTAAATCCAGGAGCGTAAAGAAGAAGGAGAAGCAGAATGTGCACCTGTAGCTGTAGATGCTGAAAGAAAAGCTGAAAGTATTTAACAGTTTAATTAGGATGCACTGTATCTGATAGCAACATGTAATTTCACAGTCATTGTTTCAGGATTATATGATTTATCAGTAGTTACATCACCAACATGTTGAGCTCTTCTCTAATTCTTGAAGATTCTGTTTCACTGGTCTAATTCCATCAGTGTAACATATTAGATATCAATCTGTTCTGATGTGAACCAACTACTCAACTAAATACGTACGTGGGGGGTTTAAGCAGGGCTGCAAGTATTTCCTTTTTAACCGGCACAGCTTTTATTAATGCTAATAGCATTGGTTTAGCAGCCAAAGAAATGTACAGACCAATTGCACATGTTGTAAATCATCTCACAAGATGCAACTCAGCCATTCAAATCTGTGCAAATCTGTGCGGGCATGACAACTCAAGTCAGTGGCCCCGTTTACACTTGGTATTAATATGCGCCTAGGCTGATACAATCACAAGTGGTTAGCTCTATGAATACCTGGAATTACAGTGCATCTCCAAATGTGTCTTGAGGGACCACTCGTGATCAGATCTCACTTTTCCGTGCGAATAAACATGTAGCTTCTTACATTAACTTTGCAAAGACCGGACGTTTTAATGTATGTTGTATAATGTATAAACTTGAGATGATCAACAAGGCACATAGCATTGTGCCCACATCTTTACAGAGACCTGCTTCATCACAGCATCCCAGATCAAGCACCATGCTACGAGCCAACAGAGCACAAAACTCTCGCAGGATGTTGGGAGGAGAACTTTGCGTTCGCTTCGTGCTCAAATGCAGTCAAAGTCGATGGGCAATGTATTCAGTTGTATGCTGATGACACAATCATAGACACTTCCGATTCTGATATTTTGAAATTTCAAAACCGCGTGAGACAAGCTGTTAACCACCCCACAGAGGTTAAATATCTGAAACTCCCCACTAGTCAGTTAGAACTGAAGAAGGCTCAAGGATGAGAGGCGAAACATCTTCAAGAACCTGAGCAAGTCCAGTTCCAATGAAAACCAGAACATGTGGATGAAAATTTAAACACTGCAGCAGCACAGGCACAGGATGTAATCAATGAAGTGGCATTGATAATTTAAGCAGTTAAAACTGTATCTATGAATATTTAATCCATAGTTTAGAAATGAAACCTCATTTGATATGATATTGTTTTGTCGGATGGAGCCATTAGTTGAAGAAGGAATCTAAAACTTAAAATGAGAAAATGATAATGAGGGGAAAAAGTTTTTACATGATTACTTTATATACATTTTTGACGATTAATCAGTTGTTATCATTTTGAACTATCAGTTCAGGAAAACTGAGGATTTGGAGAAACAGAAACCTCTTTGATTGAATGCCTGCTATTGATAATATATCAAAAAATCAACAGTTAAAAGTTACTAATACTCTGAGTATTTTTCTAACACCAGAACTTTTACTCGCAATTGAGTAATATTTTAATAATGTAACAGTACTTGAATACAGATTTTCAGATCTCTTTCCACCACCAATACTTAAATTATTTATCATTATTAGAGTATTATTCATTATCCATCCAGTTCAATGTGAATCCTGACAATATTGTAGAAAAAATGTGGAACTGTACTTTCCTTATCTGACAGCTGTGGACACATCTGGGCTACTTTAATATCTGGCTCTGAATCCTAACTTAAGTCAGCCATGATGTTCCAGACTTTTTCTCGAGGAAGTTTTCCCTAACTGGAGCCCCTCTGAGTCTGAATACTGCTGGTTTAGAGTGTGTTGTGATCAGTGTTGTCTCCTTACCCGGTAAGAAGAGTCTTCAGGTGTCTCCTCGTGTCCCTGTGTTGTTGGATGCGGGTGGACTCTCTGTATTATATTTTTTCCACCACTGTTGTCTGCAGGGTCCCGTCTGCCCCTCGTGTCAGAGTTGATGATTTTGATGAGAGGAGGAAGCAGAAAACAAATAACATCCCGGGAGTGAACGGGGTGAACAATAGTCAAGTAAGCTTTTGTTTCTTTCTCTTTAAGTGTGATGTCATTCATTTTCAGTAAATTTGACGTGATAGTTTTCAGTGCGTCACGCTCCTTCCTCCCTCTGTCTGATGTTGGACGTGCTGTGCAGTGTGTGTGTCTGTCTCCTGCTCAGTCACATCCAGAGCTGCTCTGTAACTTCGTGTCTGACAGAAGTGAGAATGAAATACAACTATTTAACATGTCTGATGAGCACCAACTTGCAGCAGCGTTTATAATCTGTAGGTCAGAGAAGGTAACCGCGTCGCGCGTGAACATGCGTTCACATGCGGGTGCGCACTTCCCGGCAGCCTCAGTGGAGACCTGTCTGGACATGATGTTACTCCTCCGAGGTGGCCAAGAGTATAAAAAGTATTCAGTCCTTTACGTAACAAAATGATCACACTGTAAAAATACTTGAACCAAATGTCTCTCCTCATATCTCCAGCCAGGTTGAGCCACCATCCATAAAACAATCATTAAAAGTGTGCACTGCTTGACACCATAATAGTGTGCTACTATTAAATTCTACCTTTTTAATATTTCACTGATAGTGTTGTTTAAGTGGTTTACTAACATAAACTATCCTGCTCTCTTATCTAGACTGAAGATGATCACAGCCAATACAACTGATGGCAATACTGCCCAGCAGCCACCAGAGGCCCAGCACCAGTGGCATGGTGGTAAAGTTGATGATGATAATGTTTCTTTAGCTTATCTTTTAGAAAAATGTGAGCTGCATTTCTCAACCTTCTGTAGCTACTATTGGGGTTGTAATTAGCCTGAGTCCTGCTACCACTAGTACTGCCAGGCCTAGTAAACTAACAACATAACATTTTTAACCATCTGAAAAACATTTTGATATTTTACTGATCGTGTGGTTTTAGTGGTTTACGATAACATAAACAATACTAACAATACTAATCTCTTATTTAGACTAAAGATGATCCCTTCAGTAATGTTTACATGCATATTTTTTTGTCTCCCACTTTATAGTTCAACATATTTGTTCCCCGCCCCTTGGAGAGCACAACTACAAAATTCCCGGGCTGCTTTTTTGCCCCAGTCTGCCCCTGGGCATGGCTGTGTAATCTCAAATTTATCACACTTTTTTATTTGTTCAAAATGCACCTTAAAGGGATATTTTTCAAGTGTTTAAAATGTAATTCAAATGTAAATTTATTAAAGAAAATAACCAAAAACAATGACAAATATTGTCCAGAAATCCTCAAAGGCACTGCATTTAGCATAAAAAAAAAAAGCTCCCATAATAACATGACAAACCGATCAGTCCATCAGACACAGAAGAGCATACTGACCTTCACAATTTAGGCCAAAACAAACTAAAAGTTTCAGTATAAAAGTCAGTTGGAGCTTCGATGGTTCACTGCAGGCTTCAGATTTAAAATTCAAACACCACAGAACCAGCAGCAGTTTAGGAAACGGTCGCTATTTATATGCATAATTGTATAAATTGTTTTATTTCATTCTGTTTCATGTTTTATCCTGTTCTACTGAATTTAATTAATTATAAGTATATATGTTTTATGTTTGTAACATGAAGAAACTACAACTCTCATTTTGTTATTCAACCCTGTGTTTTATGAACAATAAATCACCTTGACTTCTTGATAACAGTAAACATGAAAAAGTCATTTAAAAGTCTTAAAACTTCTGTAGTCAAAATTTAAAAATATTAGACAAATGTGAACTTGAAACAGTGTAACAGTTCAGTACCTGAGAGTTACACTACAGGCTAAAAGTTTGGAAGCAAGATCAAATTTGTACAAAAAAAGATCTTTGCAACAAAATAAACATGATTATTATACAAAGAGTCACTTATCAGAATACATTTTTAGCATAATTATCAGGCATTTGGGCTTTTCTTGCTCAGACTTCGCTTTCTTCAAAGTAGCCTCTGACTTCAACAACAGCATGGCATATACCAAGCACTCGTTCCAAAAGTTTTTTTAAGGTATGTGCCAGGAATTGTATTCCAAGCTTTCTTAAGCTCATCAGTGAGAGACTGCTGATTCGTGGGACGCACTTTTCTGACTGATCGATCCAATTTGTCCCACACAAGCTCAATTGGGGAGAGGTCTGGAGACTGAGGGGGCCAAACCATCTTTCGAAGAACACCTTCCTCTTCTGTTTTGTCTAGGTAACCCTGACAGAGCTTGGAAGAATGCTTAGGGTCTTTATCTTGCTGCCAAACAAACTTTCAACCCACAAGTCTTAGTCCAGATGGAACTGCATGATGCTGGAGGATGCAGTGGTACTGTTCCTTCTTCATGATACCCTTTACTTCAAACAAATCTACTCTATCACCTGCAAAACATCCCCATACCATGGCACTACCACCTCCATGCTTCATTGTGGGTGTTACGCATGGTGATTTAAAACGTTCACCAGTTTTGAACTAAATAGTTCAAACTTGCTTTCGTCGGTCCAGAGAACTTGTTTCCAGTCATCATAGGTCCAATTTTTGTGTGCTTTTGCCCACTCATATCTCTTTTTCTCTTTTCTCTTTCTCAGTTTCTTCTAGTCTCTTCCGGGTGTTGTGAACTCCTTTGTTGGACACCATTAGGCATTTTGCAATTTTCTCTTCCAGTGTATCCGTTTTTCCTTCAATGTACAAATCTGTACTTTTGTTTCTTTACTCAGCTGTCTCTTTCTAGCCCTTTCTGTGGTAGTTTGTCAGAGATATGAACACAGTTGAGATTTATTTGGATTTTTGTATGCAAACTCTCAAAAGCCAAAAAACTTAAATTAATAATGCAAACTGTGATTTGTTTTTTTTTTTTTACTTTTGCACTGAAGTTGTGACTCTTGCAAATCTTCTCAACCCTAAAATTAAGCCCTTCTTTTCTTTTGTTAACATTTATTCAGCAATGGTCTGGTAACATCAATGTATACCTAAAGCTAAAATGAAGAAAATGGTGCATATCAATGAAAGCAAAGTCTGATCATGCAGTAAATACGTCCCAAAATCCACAGAATTCATGCTGGTTTTTAAGAAAGGCATTGTGAACAGAAACTTGAAGTTGCTTCCAAACTTTTGGCCTGTAGTGTAAATGATATCAAATGATATTCATTTTCAATCATAAATGAATAACACAAACATTTTTTGTTAAAATCCCTTAAAGCCAAGAAATTATTACAAATATATGTCATGAAATAGTGCAAATAGTACAAAAATAGTACTGTACAAAGCAAAAAACACTTTCTCGTGATATTTTCACACGTGCATCCATTAAGAGATATACGAAGTCTCCCAAAACATCGACGCCATGTTTATATGCTAACTGCTACAGTTGACATTTCAGCTAAAAACATGGTGTAAATGGCGTCTTTTGTGGTTATTTTTTAATGTCGCGGCTCACCGACACTTGGATTACACCACAAGAGCAGGATGGAGACATTTTGTGTTTGTTTTGTGTTCTTTTTTTAACGTTTTATCCGTGGTCTCCATTCACTGCCATTGTACTGGATTTGGCTGCAACCCTGTTTTCTGCTGAAACTCCAGGATTGTTTAGTGAACTGAAGATCTTCATCCATCGTCACATCAGCATAGAGGTGAGGACATACTGAGTGGACTATTATCTAGGAGTGGAATATCACTTTAAAACTCTGTGGACTCTGTGGACTCCCTATAGCAGATAAGTGACAAATACTCATGACTGTTTGAGACAAGAGAAAAGTACCATTTTATGTCTTTTTCACTGTAAAGGCCTGTTGTCAAGAAGGCATATGATCTCTGGGAGTTTATTGAGCTTCAGATCAGTCCAAGATGTTCACAGAGGAAGGGGTCGACCTCACAGAGAAACTTGATCATCTCTGAACTGGCAGCTTCACCTTTCTTCCTCACTGTGTCAATCACAAAACAAGCTTTGTCTCTGTGGTTTTGGATCTCGTCCGCTGACTCCCTCTCAGCTTCAGACAGCACTTTTTTCTCAAACAGTTTGTTCATCAGACATTTGAGATTAGGTCCTGATATCCCATCGATGAAGCTGCTCCGTATGTCCAACAGCCTCTCACTTGAACTGCCCTGCCTACAGGACCCTCTCACTGCAGTGCACTGCAGTGCAAGATTAACCTCGTCCTCCCAAACAGTACAGGAGCTGTTAGTGTCTCTGAGAACCAGATTAATATTCAGTCTAATTGTTTTTAATTTCACCTGGAATGATGGGAAGTAGTTGTCGTAGTTGTCACAGTCAAATTCTGCTTTTTTTGGTTTTAACTAGAACTGAGTCGTCTTCAGGACAGGTGGACAGTGTGTATTCCTGCTTTGGACGCAATTTACAGTGTGGGGACGTCTCGATGTAGATCTCATCTCCAACTAACTTCTTCCTGGTGCGCACCACATCCTGGAGCATGATGTTCACTGGTAGCAACAACACATTGAGGAGGGAGCCTAGGTTAGGATCAGCTGGAGGCCTGTAGAACAGCAGAACCAGCGCTCGGACCGGGTCAGGTGGTGAGTCTTCATCCTTCACATTACCGAAACCAGAAAAGCCTGTGATGTTTATGATGACATGAGTTTCTGTTATCTTCTGAGGGACGATAAACTCGATGTCCTCATCATTCACATGAGCCACTGACAAGAATTCACATCCACCTGTGGAGCGGATCTCACAGTGTGGGAGATGAAGCTGACACACAGACTGCTGCAGACATTTGATGTCAAACAGGGGTCCTGCAGGCTTCTTATGATGTTGGGCCAGTAGCCTCTTGTCCCAGGGGACAGTCCTGTAAACCACGTCCCCTTCTCCCTCCATGTGGAACACCAGGCCTGTCACACTGCACTGGTACAGGCCTGGACAGGAGCACTGGAACCTGTAGGTTTCATCGTCTTCATCATCAATGATATCAGGTGTAAACTCCTCAAAGCTGCATGACTCAGTTGTTTGACTCAGTGAGGGAACGCTGTGAGAACGAGACAAACAGCTGGAGTCTCTTTCACTACAACCAGGATCTGAGGAGGACAGTTGGAGAAGACACTGTGTTTGCTGGATGTTTGTGACTGAGGACTTCACAGCTGTAGCAGCTGACTCCATGTTCACCGGGGCGTCACTGTCACCTCGTGACTCACTTTCAAACTGCACAGATAACGGCTCAAATGCATCTTGTGCTCTGCTTCCCTCAGTGCAGACAGTTGAGTCCTGGGGGACCACAGGACTGTCCTGTGGACATGGAGGGCCACAAACAGTTGGTGCTGTGGACTGAGAGCAGGAGGGTCTACTGAAAGTAGACCTGAAGTTATCAAAGCTGAAGCCACCATCATCTGTGTCTTCTCTGATTGGAAGATGTAAGATATAGTCTGTCACAGGTAAATGAAGAGAATCAGGGCAAATCCACACCCTGCTCAAAAGCATCTCATCTATTTCTTTTGTTCTGTCATAAAAAGCAGCAGAGTCTGAATCATCATCATCACTGGTGGAGAGTTGAAGGGTGGAAGAATCAGCTGTTTCATGCAGGTCCATTCCTCTGGTGTTGTCCTGACTGAATCCTGTTGAAGCATCTGCTGCAGAGGACTGATTTATTATCATTCCTGTTTCTGTGAGAGTAACAGGTGGAGGCTGATCTAACATGTCATCATGTAAATCAATGGAAGAGGAAACAGTGGAGGAAGCTTCCTTATATTTTTTCTTTCTTCTGGATCGGTAACCTCTGGAGTTTCCCTCCAGGCATTTGGAGCTGTGGGAGAAATTGTGGAATTTCACTTAATACAAGCAAAGCACAGGGACAAACACACAATCTAATGTCACCAGACATAACTGAGGAATATTTAATATAATTTAATCAGTAATTATCTATCTTTGATGCTACTTTAAGAGGATTTGGGCATGTAACAAAGATTACAAAAACATATTGATTTTAAATTGAATACAGTATAAAACAAGATAAAACACACGTTTCCTCTGAGTTGTACTCTGTGTTGCCCTGGTGGAGGACTGACAGGCTGCAGGTTGCAGGTTTGCCAGGCAGGAGAGACGTAGGGAAGGATTTTATTTTGTGAGGAGTGTAAAATGTTCCAAACAAATAACTAAATGTTCTAAATAAATAACAATGTTGAAATGTTTGGACTTAATTTTTTTTGCATTACATTTTTGTTTTTACACAGAGAGAAAAGTACCGAAAAGATTTACAGTTTAATACCAGTACCAGATAAATTCCAGGTACCGTATCCTGCTCTGGCATTTCTGCTTTTACATAGGCAAAGAATCTGAACACTCTTTCTTTTTGGGCCACATTTTTTGTCTCAAACTTACAAATTTTCAACAATTTTATGAACTACATCAAGAGTTCCTTTGGGAATCCTGGAAGCATAAATGTGCAGAGATAAACATAGTGTAAATATTGAAAGTGGTAGATGAATCCTGGCTGACTGGTAAAGAACAGCTCCAGATAATATGAATGACAGGAAGTGAGTTAGATGGTCTGGAAATGTGAAATGTGTGGAAACGTAGAAACTTACCCAGAGGTATCAACTTCACTGCCTGTCACAGGCCGTGAGAATCTGGGTGAGCATATATGCACGCACGCACGCACGCACGCACGCACGCACGCACGCACGCACGCACGCACGCACGCACGCACGCACGCACGCACGCACGCACGCACGCACGCACGCACGCACACACACACACACACACACACACACACACACACACACAGTCATATTCACAGTGTTTTTATTTTTTCTTAAAATGACTTTAAGGCTTATTTGTAAAAGTAGTTCCTTACCTGCTTAATCCAGACCAGAGACACAGAGATCCATAATCCTGTGACATCTGAGGCCCTGTTTAAATGATAGTAGAAAAACTCCATGTGTTTATTGATTGTTCTCAATTGAACTTAAGAACATAAAAGCTGATTCTGTACATGAAGATTATTACCTGAGTAAATTCTTTTGAAAGCTTCATGTTTAGGAATGTCAGGATACAGGTGTGTAATGTGGCTGATGTCCAGGATGCAGTTACCAAGATTACGGATGTTAAGATCTCTCTTGGTGAAAGGAGGGATGCTCTGGATTTTCTGTTCCCCTTCTATGTTGCAGGAGGAAAACAATGTTTAATATGTCAGATAATCATTTTCATTATTATCATTATTACTTTATTCTTATCATTCCACTGTTTCACATGTGGGACGATACAATTATGTAGAACTTAACAGACTGTTAGTGTTCTGAAAAGTTACATGAATATCAACATATTAAAGCCTTTTTGTCACTCAGGCCAACAATGTATTAATGTATTAATATATACAGTGGTGGAAAAAAGTTTTCGGACACCCCATGCATTTGTGAAATACTGCATTAAGAATCACTTCAAGTGCAATTTCTTTTAGTACGGTCACAGCCAACATACTAAACAAATCCTAAAAAAGCCATTAAAAACTTAAAATTGATTGGTTCCATAAAAATACATAAGAAATTTGGAGTATTGGGTCATTTTGGTACCAGTGATCCACTAATGAAGGCCATGCTTTTTATTAAGACACACTTTTTGTTGCCGTGCTTCGTGTCTATATAAAGCCAGCACATTTGAAAGTTCTTCAGAGACAAAAATGGCTAAAACAAGGAACCTAACGCAGGAAACACGCCTGAAGATACAGATTCTCAGCCAGGAAGGGTACAGCTGCCGCCAGATAGCCAGGATGTGCAGATGCAGTCCTTCAGCAGTTGGATACACTCTGCAGAAATACAGACGAACCAACAGCTTGGAAGATGAACCAAGATCTGGGCGTCCAAGGGTTTCTTCAGCAAGAAATGACTGCATCCTGATCCGCATGTGCAGGGAAAACCGCCGAATGACATCACAGGAGCTTCAGCAGCAGTGGTCAAACAAAACTGGTGTCCAGTGTTCCACCCGCACCGTACGTGGCCGACTTTTAGATCATGGCTTAAGGTCCTACAAGGCTGTCAAGAAGCCCCTGATCAATGAGAGACAGAGGTTAGCCCGGCGTCGTTGGGCCCAAGCACACATGAACTGGACAGCCAGGAATTAGAAGAAGATTCTGTGGTCAGATGAGTCCAGTTTCCAGCTTTATCTTCCTCCTGCTAATGTGAAGGTACGCAGAAGGCCAGGCGAAGCAT
Source organism: Lutjanus argentimaculatus (assembly GCA_034769285.1). NCBI lineage: Eukaryota > Metazoa > Chordata > Actinopteri > Lutjaniformes > Lutjanidae > Lutjanus > Lutjanus argentimaculatus. The sequence goes on along the minus strand of JAWZSL010000009.1, from coordinate 3,844,689 downwards.
TATCTCCAGCATGTACAGTACCTACTGTCAAGCATGGTGGAGGCAGTATCATGGTTTGGGGATGCATGAGTGCTGCTGGTGTTGGTCATCTCACTGTCTGTGATGGCACATCGAACTCTGCCAAGTATCGTGCCATTCTCGAAACCCACATGCTCCCTTCTGCATGTGCACTGTTCCATCGAGGTCAAAACTGGATGTTTCAACAAGATAATGCCCCTTGCCACACATCCAGAGCCAGTAGAACTTGGCTGCAGGAGCACAGTATCCAGGTCTTAGAGTGGCCAGTTCAATCCCCGGACATGAGCTCCATTGAAAATCTGTGGTGGATTACCAAAAGGTCTGTTTCAAAGCGTAAACCAAAGAATTTAGAAGAATTAAAAGCAGTAATTCAAGAAGAATGGAACAAGATTATCCCTCAACAGTGTGAAAGGCTCGTGGGGATGCCAGCCAGGATTAGAGCTCTACTGTGTGCTAATGGCAGGACTACCAAATATTAATTTGATGATGTGATGGTCTATTTATTTTTTGTTCAGTTTTGAACACATTCTCTGTTATTTGTTGACTTTGATACTGACAATGTTGAGAACTGACATATTGAAACTGTCAAGAATTTAGTTTTGTTTTTCTTGCAAACAATAAACAAAAAAAATATCATTTGTATTTGTTTATGTCTGTCTAATGCAACCACACCTTTTGAAACACAAAAAAGATTTTTCCACAACTATTTCATGATAATATTTGAGATTATGTAAAATTTTAATTCAACTAGTGAGTTGAACTAAACACAGTCAAACACAAACTGTGGCCACGCAAACACTTACTCTCAGTAGCAGACACATATGTTATGGTGATGCCTCCAATCTCAGAGTCACTAAAGTGAAGCAGGAACGTCCCAATAGGACTGTTTCTGAGGATCTGATGTAGCTTCTGTTTCCCAATGACACCAAATATCAGCCTAGAGGAGAAAATATACTGGTCATTATTAACATAACACTGTACCTTTCTAATATTTACTACTGAAACTAGAGGAGGTCATTCAGAACAGTTGATGTTTATTATATTTAAGAAGTGACAATACACATTAATTAACATGATCGCTTCAATGATAACTTCGGTATTTTTCAACCTGGGCCCTATTTCCCCATGTGTATGTCTGTGTATGATTGATAGGTACAACTTGCTTTAAAATTGGTTCAGTATTGAGGGAGGTGGATGCAGCCGGCAGCCACAGTCTGGCTCAAATCGCCAGTGTAATCTCTATCAACAGCATGCAAAGCATCTCTCTTACCCTTCACTTCCTCTGGACTGTGTGACGACATCTTGCAGGATCTGGACAGGACAGGAGTGTTAGCATCCAACTGTAGCACAATTAGCTACAGCTTCAGCATCTCACTGTCTGACAAAGGCAGCCTATGAAAGCTGTACGGGTGTTGCGCAACATTCTGTTTCTTGCAATTCGGATAACAAAACATGAAACCATTGTTTTCAATATTGCAGTAAAACTGTTTTCAACTGAACTCCACTCTGACCGACTCTCACTCTCAGCATGACTCCTCTGTTTTCTTTCCGGCAACAACAAAGATCCCGCGAGATTTCCTCACAACACAGTCCAGAGGAAGTGAAACGGTAAGAGAGATGCTTTGCATGCTGTAGACAAGATTACACTGGTGATCTGAGACGACTGTGGGTGAAAAAAAGCACTTTTTAAAATGCACAAACTTTACGTGTATTTTGCCCTCCTATCTACCGTTTATAACTTGTTTCAAACGGCTGCCGGCAGCATCCACCTCCCTCAATACTGAACCAATTTTAAAAACAAGTGTAAACCTATCAATCATACACAAAACATACCCATGGGGAAATAGGGCCCAGGTTAAAAATACCGAAGTTTATCATTTAAGTTCTAAACATGTAATGTGCCATACAGGCTCAATTTGATCTATAGTCTCTGGTGGACTGCAGAATCTCCACTTTTGTTTGTCACACAACTTTTTAATTAGTAATTAAATTTAATTACATAATTACTCAGTAACTGTAACAGTTTTCATTTATTTGCAGTCCCATATCAGCAGCCAGTTAAGAGGAGTTAGGAGTCAGCAGTCCGGTGTAACGGTTCTTTATAGGTTTTTTCAATATTGATCCACCTCAAGCCCATTTTGTGACTTTGCCTCCCCCCATTTTTCCTTAATATCTTTATGACATATCATGGTCATTTCATTCATTTAGTACAGTAAAATATATTACATATTTCTTCCTTAATTTTATTTTGAATTTTATTGTCTTATTAGATATTATGCAAAATTTAAAATTAAATCTTCCTACTGTTTGTTTCTGTGTTGACCCCACCGAAGAACTATCAACCACTTTAAAAAGGAAACAAATATGGATCAAAATAAATAAAAGAATATTTGAGTAAAGGAAACACAAAAAGAAGAATCTGGGCTCAGGTTCTGCTCAAACTTAACTGGAGCCCAGAGAGAAAGGGTCATATTGAACCACCCTCAACCATCGAGAGGGTCTTCAAGCATGAGCAGTCATAAATAAACACACACTTAGGCTGATGGTGTCCCATGTGGTATGTGAGATCACAGTGACATGTCAAAACACACTTACTACACACACACACACACACACACACACTCACACACACACACACACACACACTCACACACACACACACACAACACACACACACACACAGCCCACTGAAGATAATAACAGAGAGTGTAGTCCTCACCCTTATCCTCCAGTAAAGTTCTTCAGGTGTGTCTTGCAGTCCATCAGTCCCTCAAGACCATTCCCATGAAAGTGTAACCGTTGACCCTGGAGAACCTCCTTAAGATTAAAAGGCAGTTGTGAGACTTGAGTAATTTGTCACCTGTGTTATGTCTGTTGTGAGAGCGCCTACATGTTGTGTACTTATTAAACTGGGCCTCGAGGAAACCATCAGTTTGCTGAAGTCGCCTGCACAGTCAGGTTTGTTAAATATCCTTCTCAGCCAAACACTGCTGGTTGTGTTGGTCCAACTGTGGTGTGTCTGGACCTCATCAGCTGTGAATTTACTGTTGAAGTGCTGAGAATCGTACTCCAGGCACCAGCTCCGGCACCAATGAACGGCACTCTGTCCCCTGATGACAACAAACAAAGAGGCTGACATGAACAACAACACACTGATACACATTTATACAATGAGTCAGGAGAAGACAGAGAGAAACACCAACTGAGAGTAAGAAAAAAATTAAACCAGCAAGAACATTCTTCATGTTGGTTTGAGTGGTCGGCAATTTAACATAAAAAACTATTGATGTCTTACAGCTATACTGCACTCATATGACATACTGCTCTCTATCCAATGCATCTCCTGCCATCATGGTGGTGTATTATAGCTATAATAAGTAACATTTCCACATTAAAATATCTAAAAATGTTAAACACATGTCATAATTTTGGTGAGACCCAAATGTTTCCAACATAACGCAGAGAGTCCCTGTAATTTATTCAAGGTAAGCAGCGCGTTTCTTTGCACCTGCTAGTTACAAATTTCAGGAAACAAAAAAAAAAAAAAAAAACAGGAAAAGCAGTGATGACGTTAGAGCCTCGCAGCAGGCACCAAAACATTAATGCTGTGCATAGTGTTATGTTCATGGGGTCTTTCCGCAGGATCAGGCTGGATAAACTTGAGTTATTGTGTACACAACAGCAACAGACCAAACAAACTGAATCATAAGTTTATAACATAAAATCATAGTAGAATAAACACTGCAAGTAAAAGAAAAGAATAAATTGACACTAAGCCTCAAAAAAGCACAGTCCCCATATGATGGTGGCCCTAGTGCTGCTGCTTGAAAATAGTAGTTCATGATGACCATTGGCATGGAGATTATCTATAATCAATGCCATAATTTTAAGTTTTTGTTTTTGGGCCCGTGTTCCACTAAGGATCATTTACAGTTTCAAAATATAAAACTTGCAGTAACTCCTATTTACAAAACATGTTTGCTTAAGCAGGGCTGGTGTCCGTTAATAAAAAAAATGACACCAATACTAGTGAATTGAAACCAACACCAACAGAGTCCTTCATTTAATAACTTTTTTTCCTGCTATTCATTTCGATACTCATCATGTGAACAAAGCATTTCTGAAATATTCCTACAGATTTTAAGCATTTACCCCACAGGTGGTGTATATAGACATATATACTGATCACATCTCAGCATGCTGAATTACTGACTCCATCAATGCACCACGTGATCATGATAGAAATGGAGCAGCCAGCTAAACGACCCCCAGCCGCCACTTCACCAGAAGCACACATGCGGGGCGCACTGGACAGTACTGCTTCATGAGAGACTTTTTTAACAGAAAGATATTATTTTGTTTCACTAGAAACAGCAGATTTATTGCTGCCCGGCCAAACACACCAAAGACTCCTTTTGCATTATAGCCCAAATTACCAAAAACTCTGGTGGTAGGAAGATGAATGAGGAGCACAGAGAGCCTGCAGTGCATGTGGAACAACAGCTGCAGCTGTCTGCAGCTCATGAGAGGAAGCTCTGCAGGTCAGCAGATATAAGAACTGAACCACAGGAGGAGCGCACAGTTTTAACTTCATTTAAACAGGAATACACCAAAAAGGGTTTATCTTCAAAGTTTACATATCAAAATGAATATTGTTAAGGTTTTCATATGTTCTTACATAAAGGGTTCGTTGACATTTGTTACCTGTCAGTGTGACGTCCATGATTTGTAGCTGCTGTGGTAGCTGGAACATTTACACCCACAAATTAAATTAGAAGATCAGTTGCAAGCAAATCCATAAGACAGTAAAGTTTTTTCTTGATCTGGTACAAAAAGGATCCAAATGCATTTGACTGTTGAAGTGTTTGGATATTTTGTTCCTAGCGTTATTTTTTCAATCGCATACCTTAAAGGTACAAGAATTGATATCGCAGCCCTAGTCTGATGAATCATAATACAGAAAGTCCGACTGTGACAAGGTTTCATTATTATTCTGAAGACAAAATCATGATATTTCATTAAGCAACAGAATGTAAATGTCATTTAAGAACAAAAAAAACAAAAAAAAAAAACAAAAATAAAACAAAACGAAAAAAAAAATAAAACGAAAAAAAAAACCCTTGGCAAAAAAAAAAAAAATAAAACAAAAATCAACAAAACAAAAAAAACAGAAAATACAAAAAAACAAAAAAAAAAGGGAAAAAAAAGAAAAAAAAAAAGAAAAAAATACACAAAAAAAAAAAAGCAAAAAAAAACCACCCCAAATAAAACCAAAAAAAAGGGAACAAAGAAAAAAAAAAAAAAAAAAAAAAAAAAGAAAAGAAAAAAACAGCGCAATAGATGGAGTCCAAAACCTGTATCCTGCCAGCGAGTGTCACAGCCTGGAATGAAAGATCTCTGTTGAGAACAGGAGGCAAATTTCGCTCAGTCACAGGCTTTGAATTCCCAGCTGTCTGGTCTCTTGATGTTCATGATGTACTGAGTTAGAGATTAAATATGTTTAACAATCTTAAACAATAATCTAATCTAGGCTGAAAATCTAAAGAGGGTCAAAACCATATTCCTGAAGGAGCACATATGCTCTTGCTGGTTGTGTAAGGCTTTTAGATTGCTTGTGTTGTTAAAACGTTCCCCACATCATCACTGCAGGGAACATAACCAGAAGTAACAGACAGCTCCATTATGTAAACAGTAACAAATTAATGAAGTTTAGCCTTTATTATTTAAATTTATTTATATTTATTTATTATTTTCATTTGATTTGATTATGTGTTGTGATTTGATCGTGTAAGAGTGTGAAATTGTCTCCTAAACCTGCTCAGATCTTAAACAAAGCATCGACCATTTCCCTTCATTTCTGAAATCAACTAACGTAAACACTATTCATCCTCCACAAGTCGACATTTAATTCCCCAGATCACGCTTTTTAGTATTGAAACCAATTCCAATCAAGTTACAGAGAGAACCATGAAGAACTAACATTTATGTTTACTCGAGCTCCAGTTGGAGAAAATAATGGCAAAGATTATTTCATTTACAGCTGAAACTCTGACGTGATCAACATAAACCTAATTGCAGCATGCAAAACATGTACGGTTCGAAAACTGCTGACAGAGATACATCAACTTTTGAACTTTGTTCCAATTTTTGAAGTTGCACAAAGAGCTGTATTTCAAGGCTAATATTATCATAGTAATCTAATGCTTAGCAACAAAATAACCAGCCTAAGTACCTCATCCTTAACTTTGCCAGCTAGTTAATAGTTAGTTAAATCAACAACGAGGCGGACGTTACTACTGCTGCTCCTAAAAAAACTACATCCTCCCTGACACCGCACAGTCCATCCATGTGTCGCTACAGTGTGACCTCACCTGGGTCCAATGCCCAGGTCCCTGGCCTGATAGTTCATTAAATGATTTTCGCCTTGAGCATCACTGGGCTTCATCTTCTCGAGCCAGCAGAAATCGTACTGTTGCGGAGAAAAACTGCCCAGATCTTAAAGACCCAGAGGGGGCTGTATTGTCCACTACAAGAGAGCTTGAAAGAGAAAACAGTTTACATTAGTGAGGAAACATGCTTTCATCAGCCTGATATATAAAAGTAAGTAGGGACTACATCATATTGCTCTTTGCAGGGCTGCAGACTGGGAAACAGAACGGGTAGCGTAGGGGTGGGGGAACGGATGAAGAGAAAGGACTGGGATGGGAACTGGGAAAGAGAACTAAGAAGAGAAGGGAGCAAAAGCCATTGTGAAACGAGAGGGAGAACCGAGGAGAAGGGAGGATGGGAAGAAGGATGGGAAATGGCGAAGAAGAGAGAGGGAATGGGTGGGAACCTAAAATGCTCAATATGCAACCATTATTTTTAAGTTATTTTTTTGGCATTTTTGCCATTATTGGACAGGGACAGCCAGAGATTAACAGGAAACCGGGGCCAGAGAGAGAGTGGAATGAACACGCAGCAAAGAGCCGAAGGCGGAGTCGAACCAGTGGCCACTGCAGAGACTAACAAACCACCATACATGGGTCGGACACTCTACCAACTCTGCTAAACGTCTTTCCCCATGCAACCATTTTTTTAAAAGTGTGCGAGCCTGAAAATTTACGTGCCCACGTTTGAGCAAGTGCCCAGTCTGAACGAAACATTTTTGACGGAGCGTTTCTGTGCAGCTTTTCACACCTTTTACAACCCTGTTTTAAAGTCCAGGAAAACTCTCAGACCAGCTGCATTTTGTTGTAAATCATCTCATGGGAATGCAGTCTAGCCAATCAAATCAGTAAAGTACGTTCACATGTGTGCTCTGAAAAGAGAAAAATAGACGACATAACAAGACCTTTTAATCAAGAATGATAGACCTCTTACATGTTCATTCCTTCCTACATGCAGTTCAAAATGTTGCAATGTGAGACTGGAGGTAATTATTTAAAAACAGAAATCTGAAGTGCCACTGCGCCGTACCCATTCTAAAGAGCTGGGAACCAGCTATAACTTGTGGTAGCTGCCTTTCTTGACATTAAGTCATGAATTTCATGATATATGTTATGATAGAATATATTTCATTCCATCCCCGTTATGTCTGTATGAAATATTTCTGACAGTTAGATTTCAGTGGCAGGGTTTTTCTTTCTCAACATCTTACACATACTGATTAAATTAGAGTAAAATCAAATTATATTCACCTCATATTTTTACATGTTTAATATATAAAAAGGTTGTACATTTTGATTTCTGGGATTCCTAGACTGGTGTCAAAGACAAGTAAGGAAACTGTCAAAACCCAGGAAGACTTTGACCAACTTTTCACCGAGAGGACGAGGAGAAGGTGAGAGCTTCCTCTCAGATCGCTCATCCCGAAACTTCTCTCCAGCTGGTTTGAGACTTTAAGCTCTGGGACATCTACTTCAGAATTAATATAAAAGAGGGGAAGGGTTTTGACCAAATCATGTGCTGGTGCATACCAAACTGAGGCAGAGGACAAGTATTGTCTAGAGCCCCTGCTTTATGAGTGAGGGAGAAGAATTAATTTGAGTTAATTAATTGTGTACTTTCTGCTAAGAACACATGAAATACACCAAGAGAAGAAAACTGTCTAACCTTTTAACCAGAACTTCAGAAGTTTCCACCAGCCTGTCCAGGATCTCTGACATTGGTTCTCCAGTCAGCTCCAGTTCCTCTCTCAGAGTTTTGTTCACCTCAAACAGCTGCTCACACTACAAGAAAATATTTAAAGACAAAGTGAAACACACAAATACCCAAAGCCAGTAAAACATATATGTTTATTCCTCATTTTAATCATTTTGTGGTAAAAAAAAACAATATGGATTGTGTTTTACACAAAGAATAAGACGAAGTAATTCTATATTAAAAAGCTATAAACTAACAATGGTTGGTTTTTGTGGTTAAGACAATTCAGAGTCCAAAGCACAAATTTAAACTTCATGGTGGCACAAGTCAGAGCATCACCAAAGTCACAGGGATTTAAAGCCACTGTGGACCATGCATGATCTGAACAAAATGTCACACAGCGATCCATGACCAACAACAGACCAGGAAGTTATAATGATATACTTCCTGGAAGCAACTAACTTTGCATTGACGAGTACATAGAAAACACACCCAATACTTGAACAACAGATTACATGAGCATTTAGCTAACATTTTTAGACATTATAAATGTTTTAAATGTTGTATATTATAGGTTTAATCAAACACACAGGACTGAGATTTGACATGCAACATTAATGAAATCATGAGATGAAGGTCATGTCCCTCTTTTTATCATCATGCACAACCTAAGCCATCGAGGCGCCTGCAGCTACAGACATCACAGTGAACAACACGCCCAAACAAAGGAACAACTAATGAATAAATGACGCTGGAGCGACCTCATCAAACTTATTATCACCTGAGAACGACTAGTTCAGTCACTTTGTAAGTGAATGTGAAAGTAAATGTTAGCGACTACGGACGTTAGCAAACATGTTAAGCTCAGCATCAGATATCTAGGATTAGTTTACTTAAATATTCCTGAAAATATGAGTGAGTTTTTTGCTTTTTGCCACACCTGTTTGCAGAGAGAGCTAGCTTTGCATTGACTGTAAAATAATTTTCATCATCTGGTTTTTGCACAGAGGACTGATGGAGGACTGATGCCAGCTTGTCTGCAGGAAGTCCTTCTGTTTTTTGAGTGTTTTGACAGAGTGATAGATATCAGGTGATATTGTTTTGCGTGGTCCCTACTTGCTTGTAGGCACAAAGTGAAAAAGACTGTTTTTTTTTTACCCACACTATGGTGAATCTTTCCCTTTAAAGGTGAAAAATCAAACCTACAGCACAAGCACTTAGAGATAAGCCAGTGTCGATGGTTGTCCTTGCTTATGAAAGTTTAATTAGGTTTGTGATTTTTACAGGACGGGATAGATACAGAGACAGTCAGTCCAAAGGAACACATGTAGTTGGTGCATCCTTACCAGGACTGCTGGGGGTCCGAGGTCCCTCGTTCAAAAGGGATGTCCTATGACACCTTTTTGGTGCTCCCACTTCCACTCCGTCAAGCCTGCTGATCACCATCGGGATGACACTCGGTCGAGACAGTCCTGTGCACTCATTCAGTCAGCTGGATTCGCTTCTACAACAATCAACATCCAAAATAACATCACACTGACACCATA